>OY740802.1:6700251-7300251 GCA_963514005.1 Raja brachyura
AGGAACTGCCAATGTTGGTTTGCACCAAAGATAGAAACTAAATGCTGGAGTAACTCAGCGGGACAGGCAGCATCTCTGGAGAGAAGGAATGGGTGACGTTTCGGGTCGAGACCCTTCTTCAGACCATACTTCCATTTACACTCAACAGTTCCCTCATCTCAAAAATATTGAACTGTGTAAAGATGACCGTTTTAAATCGTGCGTGAATGGACAAAGATGGAATATTCTCCATCTCAACAGCAGCTGAAACATGGCTTTAGCAATATAAATTGTCCAAAGGAGAGGCATATTTACACCAATCAATTCACTCCAATCACTCAAATTAAAAGCAGGTGATTCAGCTAGTTCTTATTGGCTGCTTAAAAGTGAGGCTTCTGATGCAAAGAGGTACTGGGAGTGTGTGGGGTTAACGAGGAGGTTCACTGTGATGTGGGAGATAGGGCGATCCAATGGGATCCAATGGGATCCAATGAGCTCCAATAATATCCAATGCGATGCAGTGCAAAGCGATATAATTTAAAATAGTTATAAAAGCAATAAAATAACTTGTCAATGCCGCCGAACAGAGCAGTCACTGGCTGTGGCTGAAGAGGAAAGATGCTGTCTGGGCTGCCACGTGACCATCTAGAGGCTAACAATAAGACACACACCCGGGTCTGATCACCCTGCGGTGGGCCTGCCTCGACTGAGGGTGTCTTGTGATAAAAGGCCGAACACCCAGTGACGTTGAGGTACACAACTGAAGATGTGTCTGATTGGTAGCAAAATTCACCTGGTGGTCATACCCAAGAATGTCAATTGCAGTGGAATCTTTGGGATTGTAACACCCAGTCCTACTAATCAATCAGTTATGTTGGTTCATGTCAGGCCGCTGACCTGTGAGTATTTTCTGACAAATTTCTATTTTTTAAATTATGATTGAGAATGATACACGCCAGGACAACGGGAACGCGAGTGATTCCCATACGGAAAGCTTTTAGTGCCATTAGCAACTGTAGGCAGGGCATGCCTTGGGCTGTTGTGGCTTGGCCTTTGTGGTTTGCATCTGGAGCAGTGGTGGTGGAAGTCACTGCGTTACATAAGATCATAATTTCCAGGAGCAGAATTAGGTCATTTGGCCAAGCAAGTCTACTCCACAATTCAATCAAGGCTGGTCTATCTCTCCCTCTCATCCCCAATCTCCTGCCCTCTCCCCATGATCTCTGACACCTGTACTAATCTAATTTGAATGTGGTTCACATTCTTCAGAGGAAATTAGGTCCTCTGAGCAGAACATTGGAGATAGGTAGGTGATTTTAAAAGCAAGATCTCATCGTCTCTCCCTCCGCACTGCGGCCTAACATCGTGGAGCTGGTGGCCCCTTTGTTGGGGATCGACTTCATGAGCTCCACCACAGGAGTTTCGACCGCTCTGATCACGGGAGCCTCGATCACCCCATTGGAGGGGCTTCGATCACCCCGACTGCGGACGTTTCCATCGCCCCGACTGCGGCAGAAGGTTATTTGCCTTCCAATACAGCGGGGAATGTGAGGCCGCCGAAAAACAAGATGGACATGCTGCCTGCGCTGGTGAGGACTCGGAGGGAGTGCCGCGAATGCGGTGGTCTCCGTGGTTTGCGGGGACATGGCGCCATGATGACATCCCCGAGACTGGTGCGAGTGCGGACGGCTTTCTGACTGTTCAGGCGGATAGGGTCTTCAGAGAGAGTGACAGCGGTCGGTACAACTCTGGTCACATCACGGTGAAGGAGTGTGTGTGTGCGTGTGTGTGTGGCCCGGACATTGGACTGATGGCTGTGGGTCTCCGCTGATGCTGTGTGCCCTGGGAATTCTCACACGCCGCTGTGGTGGCTGTTTACGTTTAAGTTTTTTATGCAGTTTTGTATCCTGTTTTGGTCTGACTGTATGGGAAATGAAATTTCACTGTACCTGGGAACACGTGGCAATAAAGGACCATTGAACCATTTTAAAGCAATGTCAAGATTACTCCTAGTGCCAGCTACATAAATGGGAGGAGATGCGGGGGAGATATCACCAGACAGTTGACCTTTTGGATTCTGAGCTGCCGAGACTTGCACAAATTGGATGAATTACACCTCGGAAGAACGGAATCAATATCTGAATGGGGATGTTGTTGCAAAGGGTATAAACTAGCTTGGCAGGGAGATGGCAACAATTACACAGATTCGGAAGGAAGAAAGCAAAGTATGACGCAACGAGGTAAAAGGACATTTTAGGGTGAAGATGTTGATTAGTAAATTATGTAAGATGTAAATTATGTTAGATAGTGGACTGGTAATCAATGACCTTATATTGTCATGTATGCATAGCACAGCGAGAGTCTTTTGAACAACCAACCCACAGCTGCAAGATTTTGGTACTGTTTACAAAGAAAAAAAGTCCTTGCCCTATAATTTCTATAATTTGGAGCAATAATGCCTGGCCTGAAATAGAAAGTGTCTTTTAATCTCAAAATGGTTCTGTCTGTGGTTGCCAGGAGAAACTGGAGATAGTTTTGTCAAAGGAAGGTGTTTATGAAGTTGACAAACACTAGTCAGCTTGAGGATTAGAAGCTTCTTGGAACTTGGAAATGGAGGAGCTGATAACGAAAACTGATAAAGGAAGAGAAGACAGAAACGAGAGAACTGGAAAGGAACCAAAATAGTCAGATGAACAGAAACAGGAGGGCAGATTATTACCTAAACGGTGTCAAATTAGGAAAACGGGAAGTTCAACGGGACCTGGGGGTCCTTGTTCATCAGTCAATGAAAGTAAGCATGCAGGTGCCTCAGGCAGTGAAGAAAGCGAATGGCATGTTGGCCTTCAAAACAGGAGGAGTTGAGTATAGGAGCAAAGAGGTCCTTCTACAGTTGTACAGGGCCCTAGTGAGACCACACCTGGAATATTGTGTGCAGGTTTGGTCCCCTAATTTGAGGAAGGACATTCTTGATATTGAGGGAGTGCAGCGTAGGTTTACAAGGTTAATTCCCAGGATGGCGGGACTGTCATATGCTGAGAGAATGGAGCGGCTGGGCTTGTGCACTCTGGAGTCTAGAAGGATGAGAAGGGATCTCATTGAAACATATAAGATTGTTAAGGGTTTGGACACACTAGAGGCAGGAAACATGTTCCCAATGTTGGGGGAGTCCAGAACCAGGAGCCACAGTTTAAGAATAAGGGTTAAGTAATTTAGAACGGAGATGAGGAAACACTTTTTAACACAGAGAGTTGTGAGTCTGTGGAATTCACATCCTCAAAGGGCGGTGGAGGCCGGTTCTCTGGATACTTTCAAGAGAGAGCTAGATAGGGCTCTTAATAGGTGTCAGGGGACATAGGGGGAAGGCAGGAACGGGGTACTGATTGGGGATGATCAGTCATGATCACATTGAATGGCAATGCTGGCTTGAAGGGCCTACTCCTGCACCCATTGTCTATTGTCTACAATGCAACCCTAGCTAGATAGAAAGGAAGACTGTTGAGAGGCAACGTGGGCCCCATTCAGGTTGGCATTTTTTGTAATGAGAACCATTAATGACAGAAACGTTAAACAAATACTCGTCTTTGTCAAAGGAAAGATCCTGCTGGAAATACTAAAGAATCATAGGCCGTGCATGACTGAGGGACTTGTGGAAATTAATATTAGTTTTAAATGAATGTATTAAAGTTGGTGAGAGCAAGACGATAAATCCAACACAAAACGATAAATCTGCAAATATTTGGCTCACCTTCTCGAGTGTAATAATGTTTAGCAATAAATGTGAGCATTACCAGTGATATCAAGAGTGTTTGATTGTCACACAATGCTGGAGTAACTCGGCGGGTGAGGCGGCATCTCAGGAGAGAAGGAATGGTCGACGTTTCGGACCTGATGAAGGGTCTCGACCCGAAACGTCGCCCATTCCTTCTCTCCAGTGATGCTGCCTCACTCTCTGAGTTACTCTAGCATTTTGTGTCTACCTTCGATTTTAACCCTCATCTGCAGTTCTTTCCTACACCTGTTTTATTGTTATACGTCCTGAAACGGAACAATGAAACTCATGTGTTTAAGAAAGAACTGCAGATGCTGGAAAAATCGAAGTTAGACAAAAAATGCTGGAGAAACTCAGTGGGTGAGGCAGCATCTATGGAGCGAAGGATTAGGTGACGTTTTGGGTCGAGACCTCTCTTCATATATACACATTGCAAAAGCTAAAATAATGCCCCCAGGAGTCTGAAGAAGGGTCTCGACCAGAAACGTCGCCTATCTCCTTCGCTCCTTAGATGCTGCTGCACCCGCTGAGTTTCTCCAGCCTTTTGTGTACCCCCAGGTCCATGTAGTTTGGAGGTTGCAGTGTTTAATAGCCTGATGTTTGTAGAGGAGATGGTGCTCCTGATCCTGGACGTTAGTTTTCCGGCTCCTGTACCTTCTTCCCGATGGCAGGAGTGAGACGAGAGTGTGGCCAGGGTGGTGTCGTTCTCTGACGCTGCCTGGCTTTTTGAGGCAGAGACTCCTGCAGATCCTTTTGATGCTGGGGAGGTCAGTACCCATGATGGACTGGGCAATGTTCACCACTTTTTTTGCAATCTTCTTCCTTCCAGCGTGTTTGAGTTGCTGACCCGGGCTGTGATGCAACCAGTCGATATTCTCTCTACCGGACGCCTATAGAAGCTCAATAGTATTCCTTAATAGAAACATAGAAACATAGAAATTAGGTGCAGGAGTAGGCCATTCGGCCCTTCGAGCCTGCACCCCCATTCAATATGATCATGGCTGATCATCCAACTCAGTATCCCGTACCTGCCTTCTCTCCTCCATACCCTCTGATCCCCTTAGCCACAAGGGCCACATCTAACTCCCTCTTAAATATAGCCAATGAACTGGCCTCAACTACCCTCTGTGGCAGAGAGTTCCAGAGACCCACCACTCTCTGTGTGAAAAAAGTCCTTCTCATCTCGGTCCTAAAGGATTTCCCCCTTATCCTTAAGCTGTGACCCCTTGTCCTGGACCTCCCCAACATCGGGAACAATCTTCCTGCATCTAGCCTGTCCAAGCCCTTAAGAATTTTGTAAGTTTCTATAAGATCCCCTCTCAATCTCCTAAATTCTAGAGAGTATAAACCGAGTCTATGCAGTCTTTGTTCATAAGACAGTCCTGACATCCCAGGAATCAGTCTGGTGAACCTTCTCTGCACTCCCTCTATGGCAATAATGTCCTTCCTCAGATTTGGAGACCAGAATTGTACGCAATACTCCAGGTGTGGTCTCACCAAGACCCTATACAACTCAAGTAGAACCTCCCTGCTCCTATACTCAAATCCTTTTGCTATGAAAGCTAACATACCATTCGCTTTCTTCACTTGAGAGTTTGCTTGAGATACATATGCAAATTTTTTTATAAAGGCGACATTCTTGAGAACCATTTTGCTTTTGCATGCCCTTGCATCAGTTTTCCATAATCATGAAAAATGTGCGATGGAGTAGCGATGAAGAGGCAGGGCCTCGTGGACAGCGAGCGCCTCCTGCGCGTGTGGGGCCCAACACAGACAGTGGAGCACAGAGTCACCAGTTGCCCCAAACACCGGCCACCGAATGGTGAACGAGGTCTGATTGACCTGGACGATGACACGTTGGCCTGGCTCGCCTCGACGGAGCTGCACGTCTAAAAGACACACGACAGAAGATGAAAACTGTGCTGTTGCTTCTATTAAAGTTATGATTTTTTAAATTTATAACCAAGGCTCGTAATGGTGTGAAATTGCTTTTCTTAAAATATATCAAAAAAGAACAAAATACATTGCGATTTGTTGCAATGTGAAAATCTCAGCTGAATTTTCAGTTCCGAATCTAGTGCGCTGCCAAGTTTTCAACATTTATTGCCATTCATAATTACTTGGTGGGAGGAGGTGGTGACAACTTGAGACGAAATGAGGGTGGAAGGTGGGAGAGGTGAAACTAGGTGAGTAGCTCAATAAAGTTGTCAAAGAAAGTCTGAGTATAATTCCACTGTTGCAGCAGACTGACGGGGATAAATGATGGGAAGTCTAGACTTGTTGCTTCATCAGTGACAAATATATTACCACCCCTCATGAGGGATCCGTCTACTCCAATATGTCCATGTGAATGTTCATGGATAATCTCATTGGTATAAGGTTCATGGAAGATAAAAACATTGTCCACCAGCAAGTGATCCTGAAGTGGGACTTGAAGGATGGTCCAATTACAGAAGCTTGGAAGAAGGTTCTCGACCCGAAACATCGCCCATTCCTTTTCTCCAGATATGCTCCTGTCCCGCTGAGTTACTCCAGTTTTTTGTGTTTACCACCAGACTGAAACATCTTCACCCCTGTTATCAGGCTTCTGAACGGTCCTTCCATAAGCTAGGGTACTGTCCGATTCACCTCTACCCCATAGAGGGCATTGGAGTTTGTCCATGGAACTGATGCTCTACACTGCAGAGAACTATATTCTGCACTCTGTACCTTATCTATCTGTCTGCTGTTTAAGAAAGAACTGCAGACGCTGGAAAAATCGAAGATGGACAAAAATGCTGGAGAAACTCAGCGGTTGAGGCAGCATCTATGGAGCGAAGGCATAGGTGACGTTTCGGGTATTCTACATGAGTTTAACTTGATTGTATTTATGTATGTTCTGTCTGACTTGATTGAATAGCATGCAAAACAAAGCTTTTCACTGTACCTCGGTACACATGACAACAATGAACCCAAACCTATAGTTTTTGAGGTGTTGAGGATTGAAACAGTGAATAAGATACGAAGGAAATCAAAATTGCTGGAGAAACTCAGTGGGTGCGGCAGCATCTATGGAGCGAAGGAAATAGGCAATGTTTCATCCCGAAACGTTGCCTATTTCCTTCGCTCCATAGATGCTGCCGCACCCGCTGAGTTTCTCCAGCAATTTTGTCTACCTTCGATTTTCCATCATCGTTATATCGGGAGCTCGCGTGTCCGGGTGGGAGACCGCTTTTCAGAGCTCCCGCAACGTAACTTCTGCAGCACGTGTCGCGGGGTTAGAACGAACGGGGCGGGGACATTCATCGCCTGGCGCGGCTTTAATGGCCGCGGGGCATTCCAACGCCCGCCTGGGGCTTCAACATCGGGAGTAAAATGGTGCTGGGGGGAGGAAAGACTTTGCCTTCCATCACAGTGAGGAGGAGATTCACTGTGATGGATGTTTGTGTGAATTGAATTGTTTGTGTGCCTTGTAGGAATTATTTTGTTTGTACGGCTGTGGAAACCGAGTTTCGTTTGAGCCTCTCTGAGGTTCAAATGACATGGAATAAAACATTGAATTGAATATTGAATTGAATCTGCAGTTCCTTCTTGAACAAGATATGAAGGAGGTGGCTTGATTAGCCTCAGGTAAGCAGTTCCATTTTTGGTAGCTAGGACACTATTTATTTCCAGAATGGTGTCCATTAGATTTGACCTTGTCAGCGGGTAATAAACAGTGAAATCGGCCCATGGTTTTCCATCTTGATGAAACCATTTTTGCTAAATTTATCATGCATTGATCGTCCTGAATGTCCCTTATTACCAGTTAGTGAACCCCAGACAGCAAATCAATATCGTAGCTGCGATTTGGTTACGTTCTAACGACAGGGCCGTGTGGAGACCAAGATGCGCCACTATCTCCCAGGGCGGCCCTGGAGCTTTTATTTGCCGGCTTGCATGTGTGCTTCCACAGCAGCTGACCCGACATAAGCAGAGTGAGGACAAGACACGAAGAAAATATTTATCTTGGAATTATTCATTAACAGAATAGGGTGTCTTGCGTATCCATGGATACAACGCGGCGACTGACATGGGGCCCTGCATGCTCGGAGGCAGCAGTAATAACACATATTACCAGATGACGATCTGAATGATGAGATTGAGCTGACAAGGAAATTGGGCGCGGGAGAAAAAAAAAGCAGACGAGCTAAGTCAATATAATTGCTTTTGTCTGGCAGCAACTAAGATCATGCTGTCTTCAATTGGTCATCAAAACTGCCCTTTAAAATGCGAAAATTAGTTAAACGGTATTGTCTAGGCCGTTACTAACATGTTAACAACACCACTATCTGATAAAGGTATGGGGCATAATCATTTTTTTTCTTTATATGGGCTCAGTATCCTGTATCTACATTTCTGAAGGCTCAAATGTCATGTTTTATCCTGCCGACTGTTTCTCATCTCTAGAACATCAGCATTTGGCCGCAGAGCCACGGATGTCATTGATCCGAAATGTGAGCCCTTTCTCTCTCGTGAGATGTTGTGTATTTCCAGCAGTTCCTCCATCCTAATTATACCACGTTTCCTTAAAACAAAAGTGGGAGGCCAATCATCTGGAGTTTAGAAGGATGAGAGGGGATCTCATTGAAACATATAAGATTGTTAAGGGTTTCGACACGCTAGAGGCAAGAAACATGTTCCCGATGTTGGGGGAGTCCAGAACCAGGGGCCACAGTTTAAGAATAAGGGTTAAGCAATTTAGAACGGAAATGAGGAAACACTTTTTAACACAGAGAGTTGTGAGTTTGTGGAATTCTCTGCCTCAGAGGGCGGTGGAGGCCAGTTCTCTGGATACTTTCAAGGGAGAGCTAGATAGGGCTCTTAAAGATAGCGGAGTCAGGGGATATGAAGAGAAGGCAGGAACGGGGTACTGATTGGGAATGATCAGCCATGATCGCATTGAATGGCAGTGCTGGCTCAAAGGGCCGAATGGCCTACTCCTGCACCTATTGTCTATTGCCATTCGGCCCATCAAGTCTACTCCACCATTCAATCATGACTGATCTATCTCTCCCTCCACACCCCATTCTCCTGCCTCCTCTCCACAACCCCTGACACCCATACTAATCAAGCATCCATCTATCTCTGCCTTAAAAATATCCACTGACTTGGCCTCCACAGCCTTCTGTGGCAAAGAATTCCACAGATTCACCAACATATGATTAAATAAATTCCTCCTAATTTCCTTCCTAAGGGAACATCCTTTAATTTTGAGGCTGTGACCTCTGGTCCTAGACTCTCCCACTAGTGGAAACATCCTCTCCACATCCACTCTATCCAGGCCTTTCACTATTTGGTAAGTTTGAAAAGGTGCCCCCTCATCCTTCTAAACTCCAGCGAGTAGAGGCCAAGTGCCGTCAAATGCTCAACATGGGTTAACCCATTAATTCCTGGGAATCGGTGCCAGCCCATCCGAACAATCCCAATGCTCCGCTAATTTCTCACCTGTGACCTGTTCTTCATACATTCCTGTCGACTGTCCCCACATTCTACCACTCTCCAACACACATTGGCAACTTGGAGGCCAATTCCCTCACCAACTCACACGACTTTGGCATGTTCAATTTTATGTTTATAATTGTCACGTGTGCACGGCACCGTGAAACTCTTTCGCAAAAACCACAAATGCACAGTCGACATATTTTGCCGCTGCTTGCAAAGATGGAATCAACAATCTAGTTCACATTCCATGAGGGGGGGGGGGGGGGGGTGGAGGGAACAATGGAGGACCTGGCTTGAGGGGAGGGGGAGGGGGCAGAGAACAAGGACCTGACGTGGGGTTCCACCATGAGGGAGGGGAATGGGAGGGGGTAGGGGGAAGGGAGAGGGGGCGGGGGGTGAAACCAAGGAGGACTTGGAGTAACCTCCTTGGAGTAACCTCCTTGGACCAAGGAGGTTACTCCAAGTAACAATGGAGTAACTTGTAATCCTGTTACAAGAAGGATACTTTGTAACATTGTCAGCACCCTTTATGTAGCGACTATTCGCATACCTCTGATATGCGAAACAAAGATATTCACTGTGACTTGTGACAATAACGTATTCATTCATTCATTCAAGTACTGGAGCGCCCCTGTCCAGGTGAGCCCTAGGCTGCCGCAGACCCGTGACCCAACGTCCCTTGCCTCGCCCCACCGACAATGAGGTAGATGAGAGGCCAGGACCACTCTTGAGCCGGTGAGAGGGCAGTTCAGTTACCTGACCACAGCAGGGCAGAAACTGTCCCTGAATCTGGAGGTAGTGACCCCGACAATGAGTGCAGCGTTCAATTCCGTTCGCAATCTCATTCAATAATGGGACGGTTCATGCCCGCATCAAACATGAGATGGAGGTGGATGGGAAGTATCAAGTGACGTCCATGGCTGATAAAGCTGTCCCCCGGTCAGCTCCAGTAATTGCCGTTCACTCCGACAGTGCTGTCTGTGTGGAGTTTGCACATTTTTCCCTGTGATCTCGCGGCACAAAGATGCTACGGATTGGTGAGTTAATAAGCCATTGGCATTCACCGCTGGCAAACGGTGGAATGTGCAGGGATTGTAAATGTGGGGAGAACAGGTTAAAGGGAATGACAGTGAATGAAGGGGATTGACCTGATCAACCTGCGTATAGTCGATGGGCCAAAAATAGACTTATACGTCGTAAGGAAATATGGAAAAGGTATTAAGTGTTGGGCAGTGATCTCTGAGTCTAATCACTGCCACCTGATAAAATTGCCGTCAATGTAGTACGCTATAATCTGCTTTCCGTACGTCACCATTATATTTATATTTCTAATCCACCTGTGTTGGATTTCCTTCTCAAATCTCTGACACTGGCTCTCCTCCAGGTAAGTGCATCTTTATCTCCTTCCATTACTACTTTGATCAAAGTGATTCATGTGTTTCATTCATTATTGCCATGATTACCGAGGTACAGTGAAAAGTGTTTCGGTTTGTGCTAATCAGTCGGAGAAACGACTGGACATTATTGCAATCCAGCCGTCCACAGTGTACCAAAACAGATAAAGTTAAAGATAGTTCAAAGGGCTCCCTTGAGCTAAACGAGAGGTCAGAACCGCTCTCTAGCTGGTGAGAGGATGGGTTTCTGATAACAACTGGGGCGAAACAGCCCCTGAATCTGGAGATGTGCGTTTTCACACCTCTGTACCTCTTGCCTGATGGGAGAGGGGCGAAATGGGTGAGACTGGTCCTTGATTATGCTGGCGGGCTCGCCGAGGCAGCGGGAAGTGCAGATGGAGTGGATTGAAGGGGAGGTTGGTTTGTGTGATGGTCTGGGCTACGTTCAGGACCCTCTGCGATTTCTTGTGTGTTCCTGGGCGTTCCCATCATAACGCACGTCGCAGTCGTTACCACTGGTCTCCCTCGTTACTCATTGGAACACGAACACACTGATTAGGGAGAAATAGGGTAGCGCAGCTGGTAGAGCCACTGCCTCAAAGCGGCAGAGGTCCGGGTTGCATCCTGACCTCGGGTACTGTCTGTGTGGAGTTTGCACGTTCTCCCTGTGATCGTCTCCCAGACTCCCAGACTGGCCGCGAAGCTACTGGATTTAGGGCTCAACACCCCCCCGTGTGCCTGGGTCCTGGACTTTCTCACCGCCGGGCTCCAGGTAGTCGAGATGGGAGGGAATACATCAAAGTCCCTCACCCTGAGCACAGGATCCCCCCAGGGTTGCGTCCTCAGCCCCCTATTGTACTGCCTGTACACACATGACTGTGTGGCCAGGTTCAGCTCCAACTCGATAATCAAGTTTGCTGATGACACCGTGGTGGTGGGCCTGATCTCAGACAACGATGAGAAGGCCTACCGGGAGGAGGTGGCTGATCTGGCACTCTGGTGTCAGGACAACAGCCTCCTCTTGAACATCAAAAAAACGAAGGAGCTGATCGTGGACTTTAGGAGGGCACATCATTGAGGATAAATGGGGATACTGTGGATAGGGTGAGCTGTTTTAAATACCTGGGAGTCCACATCTCTGAGGATATGACATGGACATCGCACACTGCAGCACTCGTGAGTAAGGCAAGGCAGCGCCTTTACCACCTCAGGCAATTGAGGAAATTCAGAGTGTCTCCGAGGATCCTCCAGTGCTTCTACTCTGCGGCTGTGGAAAGCATCTTGTCCGGAAACATTACAATCTGGTTTCGGAACAGCTTTGCCCAGGGGCAAGAAGGCTCTGCAGAGCTCTGAAGTTCTCCCCCCCCCCGCAGGAACTATACATCAGAAGGTGCAACTCCAGAGCCAATAAGATAATGGGAGACCCCTTCCACCCCAGCAACGGACTGTTCCAGCTCTTACGGTCGGGCAAACGCCTCCGTTGCCGTGCTGTGAGAACGGAGAGGATGAGAAGGAGTTCCTTCCCAGAGGCCATTCGGACTGCAAAATCCTATCTCACCAGGGACTCACTCTACTACAGTTACTACTGTACCACAATACCGCTATACCACAATATTTAATATAAAAAGAGAACATGTGATTCTGTTTATAGTTTGTTGGTTGTTTGTTTGTTTGTTGTTTGGGGCAACACAGAACTAGTGTGAACCAGTGATCGATGAACAGCATGGCCCCAGTGGGCCGAATGTTTTCAATGCTACATCTCTAAACATCTCTAACTTACGTTCTGGCCATTCCTCCCCCTCCTCGCCCTTTGCATCACCCCCACCCTGACCGCACTATATGAATTGAAGTTTGACTTGAAGTCTGACGAAGGGTCTCGACCCAAAACATCACCTATTCATTTTCTCCAGAGATGCTGCCTGACCCGCCGAGTTACTCCAGCACTTGCATCTATCTTTGAAGTTTCCCACTGTTAATGTTTTCTTGCCTTTTTAAATGTTCATGCACTTTTCTTTTCCTTCTTAACTGCGGGAAATTTATCACAAACAAAATCTGATGTCAAAGCTCCTTTCCTGTTCCTGAACTTTAATCGAGTGCATTTTGCTTTAAACATTTTAATACATCCTTCCTCTGAAGAACTATAATGTTATCCTCAATCAATACTGACTCTCCCGATTCTTTCCCTTCTCTATCATTTCTGTGCTAATTTTTTCATCATTGCCCAAGTCTCCATTATATCCGTCAATGCAGAATCCCATGTGGAACCTTTAAACTCTAGATGGTTCAATGCATTTGTAACACTATTGGCTTTAGCATGCATGAATCGTAGCAACATGCTAGTTGACCCAAATCCAAAGCAAGGTGACACAGTAATAGAGCTGTTGCCTTACAGCACCAGAGACCTGGGTTCGATTCTGACTATGGATGCTGTCTGCCCGGAATTTTATAATGTTCTCCCAGTGACCTTGGGGGTTTTCTCCAGGATCTCTGGTTTCCTTCCACATTCCAAAGACGTACAGGTTTGGATGTTAATTGGCTTCTATAAATTGTCCATGGTATGTAGGAGAGAACTGGCGTACACGGGGATCGCCGGTCGGCGCAGACTTGGTGGGCCGAAGGGCCTGTTTCCGCGCTGTAAGTCTAAAGTTCACAGTGTGTTGCATCAGGAAGGCTGGAAGTATCATTGGCGATGCTGGCCATTCCAGCCATTCCCCTTTCTTTTAGTTTCGGGGAGAAGGACCTTGAACATCCAGTTTTACGAATAGTTGCTTCCCACCATATCACACTTCTGAATCAGGCTGGGCGATCGTTTCGCCGAACACCTCCGCTCGGTCCGCAATAACCAACCCGACCTCCCGGTGGCTCAGCACTTCAACTCCCCCTCCCACTCCGTATCCGACCTCTCGGTCCTGGGCCTCCTCCACGGCCAGAGTGATCAACACCGCAAGTTGGAGGAACAGCACCTCATATTCCGCTTGGGGAGTCTGCATCCTCTGGGCTTAAACATTGAATTTTCTCAATTCTGTTAACCCAGACTGCCTCCCCCCCACCTCTCCCTCAGCCCTCTGGCCCTGACATTCCTTCTCCATCTCCCCCCCCCCCCCCCCCCAGTCGCACTAGCTTCTCATTTTCACACCACAAACAGCTTACAATGGCCTGCTTCCTTTATCACCAATACTTTTTTGCATATCTTTCGCTCGTTGTTCCTTATCTCTCCACATCACTGTTTATATCTCTCGTTTCCCTGATCCCTGACCATTCTGAAGAAGGGTCTCGACCCGAAACGTCGCCTATCTCCTTCGCTCCTTAGATGCTGCTGCACCCGCTGAGTTTCTCCAGCTTTTTGTGTAACCTTCTGAATCAGTCACCTCATCCTCGAGCCCTTCGCATAGAGCTTCTTTTTCTTCTTATCGAGTCCACATCGAGTTTAGAAGGATGAGAGGGGATCTCATTGAAACATATAAGATTGTTAAGGGTTTTGGACACGCTAGAGGCAGGAAACATGTTCCCGATGTTGGGGGAGAACAGAACCAGGAGCCACAGTTTAAGAATAAGGAGTAAGCCATTTAGAACGGAGACGAGGAAACACTTTTTCTCACAGAGAGTGGTGAGTCTGTGGAATGATCTGCCTCAGAGGACGGTGGAGGTCGGTTCTCTGGATACTTTCAGGAGAGAGCTAGATAGGGCTCTTAAAAATAGTGGAGTCAGGGGATATGAGGAGAAGGCAGGAACGGGGTACTGATTGGGGATGATCAGCCATGATCACAGTGAATGGCGGTGCCGGCTCGAAGGGCCAAATGGCTTACTCCTGCACCTATTGTCTATTGTCCACCCACAAGAGTAGAAGTTGTTCAGCCAGAGCTGAACATACATCTCGGCATCTGCATACAATGGTGTCTGTCTTGTCGCTTCTTGTGCTTCTTGTGCGTGGTGGTGGACAGATTGGTGGAAACAGGGCCGCAACGTGAACGCTCTTTCCCTGACCCCTCCATAGATCTACCACATGCTCACTCTCTCAACTCTACCTCACTCATTATTGCACTTTAGTCTTGTGTACTATAGTTTGAACTCCAATCTATGCACAATCCTTGTGTAGTTATTGTATACTTCCTGTAATGATTGCTTACACTATTGGGCTCTGCGTGATCTAGGAATTTAATTGCACCCCCCCCCCCCCCCCCCCCCCCCCCCCAATTGCTAATTGAGCAAAATGCAAAGAGCTGGAGGAACTGAGTGGGTCAGGCAACATCTGTGAAGCAGGTGGACAGGTGACATTACAGACCCTTCTCCAGTCTGAAGAAGTGTTCTGTCCCGAAACGCTGTCTGTCCATTTCCTCCACAGGTGCTGCCTGACCCATTTGAGTTCCTCCAGCACATTGTGCTTTGCGTATGATTGCAACGCTTGCAATTCTTTGTCTCCATTTTCATTGCTAATTGATTAGTTGAACTAAGTACACAAGGAATGGAAGAAGGACAGATTGTCTCCACAAGATAATGTTATTTCTTCATAGTTTATATAATATATAACTTAATTGTCTTACTCTGGTGCATTTAGCTTCACTTCATATTGTCTAATTTTATAGATAAGAAAATAATAGACTTCAATTTAAAATTCTGTTCTGAAAAAAATTATCATAAACATGTTAAGTATTCCTAAAAATACCTCTCTAATAATAGTTTTTTATGCCATATCACAATTTTGAATTTAATGTAATTTTAAGGTATCAATGCCTTTTATTACATAAATACATTGCAAGATTCTTTATAGAAATGTTTAAAATTGCAAAGACCAAGAAGAAAATAGAGAAGATAGCCAAGAGCTTAATCAAGGGCATAGTTTAGACATACAGCATTAAAACAGGCCCTTCGGCCCACTGAGTCCATACTGACTATTGATCACACTACAGATTGCTGCCGATTCCTTGGCGACTGGATTGAAATCATTGGTTTGGGAAGTATATTTAAAGGTAGACCCTCAATGATGGTTTCATGCGTAACAATATTTCACCAGAGGAGATTGTGTTGCATCCAGAAGTGAATGGTTGAAAAAACATCTGACAATAAGGTGGCAAAAATGGAGAGAGATTAAGAAAGAGAGATTTCATCTAAATAGAACTAAATTAGCCCCATGTCTAAGGATGGTATGGCCAAGAGAGCTGTTATCCGGCAACTCAACCATCCTACCATTGACTAACGAGCGGTCCTGACCTAACTTACCATTGGAGATGCTTGGACTCCCTTTAATCAGACTATATTGGACTTGATCTTGCACTAAACATTATCCTGTATCTGTACACTGTGAACGGCTTGACTGTAATCATATGCAGTTATGTTGATGACTGGAGAGCACGCAACAAAAATGCTTTGCACTGTAAGTATAAAGGAACTGCCAGTCCTTATACTGAAGATAGACACTGTGGCCACTGTGGGGGAGCAGTGAGAGAGGGCCTCACGGAACTCCTGTCATCATCGACGGTCGCTCGAAACGAGTATGACTGTCCTCCTCTCCATAGGGTCGTCTAATTGTGGGTCTGCAGATGTATCTAGAGCGTGAGATCAGTTACATCCAGGTTCAGGAACAGTTTCTTCCCCACAGCCCTCAGGCTATCAAACTCGCCAACAAACAGACTCTGAACTGTAACAACCTTTTGCACTTTATCTTTTTATTGATGTGTATACGTGTGGTCCATGCTATATAGACACACTGAACTGTTCTGTATTTATGATTGCAATACTTACAATATTCTGTTGTGCTGCAGCAAGCAAGAATGTCATTGTCGTATCTGGGACACATGACAATAAACTCTCTTGCTTTGAGGCCAATCCGCGATCCACACACCTTGGTGCAAGGTGGGCAGTGGAGACTGGCGGTGGTCGGTAGTCGTCGAGCCCCCTTCTCTCTCTCTCCTCACGGTGTTGTCGCTTTGTCTCTGCGACACAGCGTAGTTCCGTTTCGTGACGTGCAGCTCCTTCCTGCACGGGTTTCCTCCAGGAGCGCCTGTCCAGTGCAATGTTCTCCCAGTTGCTCGATGTGATGTGGAATTCAGACTGTTCTTGATGTTGTCCTTGAAGCATTTCTTTGGCCCGCCGGGGGGCTCGCCGACCTTCGTTTAGTTGAGAGTACAGGATCTGTTTAGGGGGACGTGTGTTGGACACGTGGATGACATGGCCAGTCCATCGAAGTTGGTGCTGCATTATTGTGGTGGTGACGCTGGTCATGTTGGCTTCCTCCAAAACGCTGATGTTGGTGCGTTTGTCCTCCCAGCTGATCCTCAGAATCTTTCGTAAGGATCTTTGATGGTGTTGTTCCAGGGCTCTCAGGTGCCTGCTGTAGGTGGTCCATGACTCGGCTCCATACAACAGGATGGAGAGGACAACGGCTCTGTAGACCAGCAGTTTTGTTTGGGCCTTTAGGTCTCGGTCTTCACAGACTCTTTTCCTGAGTCTGGCGTAGTCTCCGCTGGCACAGCTCAGGCGATGGTTGACCTCAGAGTCCTTGTCAGTTTTTGAGGAAAGAATGCTGCCAAGGTAGGGGAAGTGGTCAACGTTTTCAAGTGTGGTGTCGTCCACCTTTATAGTGGACTGGGTAGATGGCTGTTTGGGTGGAGGTTGATATAGGACCTGGGTCTTCTTGATGTTTAAGTCTAGGCCCATGGCTCTGTATGGGTTGGCAAGGGCATTCAGGATGCCCTGGAGGTCTTCTGCACAGCGTGCTCCAATGGCGCAGTCGTCCACATACTGAATCTCCATGATGGCGGTGTTACGGACTTTGCTCTTGGCCTTCAACCTATTAAGGTTGAAGAGCCCACCGTCAGGATTAGAATCCCCTGTGGCCGCTCTTCACCAATGAGGTGAAGTGTGGTAGCAATGAAGACGACAAACAGGGTGGGTGCGATGTTTGACCCCCGTTTCCACAGTGAAGGTTCGGACTGAGAGCCGCAGTTTCTGGACACTGTGACCAACATGCCATCTTGCAGACGCCTCAATATTCTGATGTTGAGGACTCCTGTGGAAGAAATATGACCCATGTTCAGATGCAGTGCCAGTGCTCTCCAACATGCTATATATAAACGATAGTTATACAGATTATTAAGGGTTTGGACCCACTAGAGGCAGGAAACATGTTCCCGATGTTGGGGGAGTCCAGAACCAGGGGCCACAGTTTAAGAATAAGGGGTAAACCATTTAGAACGGAGATGAGGAAACACTTTTTCTCACAGAGAGTTGTGAATCTGTGGAATTCTCTGCCTCAGAGGGCGGTGGAGGCAGGTTCTCTGGATGCTTTCTAGATAGGGCTCTTGAAAATAGTGGAGTCAGGGGATATGGGGAGAAGGCAGGAACGGGGTACTGATTGGGGATGATCAGCCACGATCACATTGAATGGCGGTGCTGGCTCGAAGGGCCGAATGGCCTCCTCCTGCACCTATTGCCTATTCAAGTCAAGTCAGTCCAGTTTATTCGTCGCATACACATACGAGATGTGCAGTGAAATGAAAAGTGGCGATAGACAATAAAAAGGTTGGAGTAACT
Organism: Raja brachyura; assembly: GCA_963514005.1. Next base: position 6,718,387 of record OY740802.1, read on the forward strand.
CAGCGGGACAGGCAGCATCTCTGGGGAGAAACAGTGCATGGCGTTTCGGGTCAAGACCATTCTTCGGACTCCCGCTGAGTTACTCCAGCGTTTTGTGTCTATCTTCGGTGCAAATCAGCATCTGCAGTTCCTTCCGGCACACGCTATTTGTCAAAAGTGCTGTGTGAAAAAGATAAGATTAAAAGGAGGGAGTCCCTCTGATCTGAGCCAGCGCGTGAAGTCATTAGGAAAGCACTGAGTGGCCAGTTTCAACAAAGGACACCAAGGAGGTTAAAGGGATAATGAATTATGAATTTGCAGCCACAAAGACTGTCACCGTGCTTTTAATTATTGAGGGTATTAGTTACGTCACCAGTCTGTGAACAATGCCTGCTGTGATTCATGCAGACCAGGGAAGCCCTGTCAATAATGCCAGTTGCCAGTGATTTGTTTTTCGACGCATATGCTGCCTGATAAACCGCCTAGGCGCACAGCTCCAATCTCAGTGAAAATATAGATTTAAAATAAGACAGATACAAAAATGCTGGAGTAACTCAGCGGGGACAGGCAGCATCTCTGGAGAGAAGGAATGGGTGATGTTTTGGGTCGAGACCCTTCTTCAGACTGAGAGTCGGGGGCGGGGGCGATACAAAGATGAGGAAGTGTGAGGCGTTAGAATGAGACATCAAAAGAGGCGGAGATCAAGGAAAATGTTGAATGCGTTCATTGTTAGCAAGGAGAAGGTAACAACAGGGCAAACAGATAAAATGGAATTAGGGACAGTCATGGTACACAAAAGGCTGGAGAAACTCAGCGGGTGCAGCAGCATCTAAGGAGCGAAGGAGATAGGCGACGTTTCGGGTCGAGACCCTTCTTCAGACTGGTCAGGGATCAGGGAAACGAGAGATATAGATGGTGATGTGGAGAGATAAAGAACAATGAATGAAAGATATGCAAAAAAGTATTGAAGATAAAGGAAACAGGCCATTGTAAGCTGTTTGTAGTGTGAAAATGAGAAGCTGGTGCGACTTGGGTGGGGGAGAGATAGAGAGAGGGGGAATGCCAGGGCCCGAGGGCTGAGGGAGAGGTGGGAAGGGGAGGACACAGCAAGGGTTAACAGAATTGAGAAAATTCAACGTTTAAGCCCAGAGGATGCAGACTCCCCAAGCGGAATATGAGGTGCTGTGCCTCCAACTTGCGGTGTTGCTCACTCTGGCCGTGGAGGAGGCCCAGGACAGAGAGGTCGGATACGGAATGGGAGGGGGAGTTGAAGTGCTGAGCCACTGGGAGGTTGGGTTGGTTATTGCGGACCGAGCGGAGGTGTTCGGAGAAACGATCGCCAAGCCTCCGCTTGGTCTCACCGACAGTCAGTCTGGTCGGGGAATTTGGAAGGGGGAGGGATGTACAGAGAGGGAAGTAAAGGGCCTGTCCCACTTGGCCATCATTTGCGCCTCATTTACACGTTATCTGTAAAATAGGTCGACGTGTCGTGATACACGGCGTTGAGCCGTCTGGTGCGCGTGATGTCATTAGAATACCCTGCGGCGGCGAGTGGCGACGCATGGTTACTGACGCAGACGCACGGTGACGTAACCACGCATCTCCACACGATACACGTGAGACTCAGGGACGCCAGTGTGCGATGCCAATGCATCAGCGTGCGTAGCCAATGCGTTAGCGTGCTTATGCGATACGTCACGCAGGTGGCGCGCGAGGATTTTGTTACACTACGAAATCCTGGAGCGCTGAGCGATACGGCGCGCCACCGCATGCGATTCCACGCCTCACCATGTGCTATGCCTGTGTCACCCACACACACCCCACGCGTCGACCAATTTTACATATGACGCGTAAATGAGGCGCAAATGACAGCCAAGTGGGACAGGCCCTTAAAGGTTACCTGAGGTTAGAGAAGTCAATATTCATACCGCTGGGGTGTAAACTGCCCAAGAGAAATATGAGGTGCTGGTGGGTCTCTGTCTGTTTGTGCAGGAGGACTTGTAGACTATACATTTTGGAACTTACAATATTATTAATGATAACAGTTAGATATCAAATGCAGAGAAGAACAACAGAGGAACAGGCCCAATACACGTACATTGTCCATGCAGAACATGACACCAAGTTAAACTAATCTCATCTGCCTGCACGGGATCCACACCACTCCATTCCCTGCATATCCATGTGCCGGTCTCAAACATCATATCTGTCCGCACCACCACCACTGGTCGCATGATCCAAGCACCCAACGCCATGGGAAAGCACGGCAGAGTTGAAGCCTTAAGGGCCTGTCCTACCAGCATCCGACTCCATGCGATGAGCGCGATCAAACTAGAAGCGGGGGCCGCGCGGAGGTCGGGTGATCCCCTGTACAGGGCCGTTCCCACCAGCATGCGCCTGCATGCGGCAAGCGCGACCAAACCGGCAGCGAGGGCCGCACGGAGGTCGGGTGAGTGGCGCAACGCGGCGCAAAGTGAGGCGAACTTGGAGCGAAGTCTTAAGGTAAGTTCGCCAGGACAGAGAGGGGCACACAGAGAGGGGCACAGAGGCACACACACAGAGGGCCATGGACCCACACACATAGAGGGTCACGGAGGCACCTACAGAGAGGGTCACAGAGGCACTACGTTGAGGCAGTGTGTAATGCGTTGAGGCGACTGCGAGCCGACAAGCCGTTGCCGCGCGGAATGTTTGAACATAGTCAGTTTTTCGGAGCCCCGCGCGATGTTGGGATGAACTCTGCACAATTCCACACGGCTCCGACGATCGAAGTGGGACCGGCCCCGCGACGCCGGACGGCTCAAGCGACCACGTTAGATCGCGCTCATCGCATGGAGTTGCATGCTGGTGGGACAGGCCCATAACAGCACCAGAGACCCGGGTTCCATTCTGACCTCGGGTGCTGCCTGTAGTACGGAGTAGTACGGCGCTCACGGTGGCAGAGCGCCAGAGACCCGGGTTCGATCCTGACTCAGGGTGCTGTCTGTGTGGAGTTTGTACCTTCTCTGAGATCTTCTGTTCCCCCCCCCCCCCCCCCCCCCCCCCACACTCCAAAGACCTACAGGTTTGAAGGTTAATGATTAATTAATTGGCTTGATTGTCAGGGAGATTGTCGAGTGATCTAGAGCTTTTCAGCGCAGTACATCTCCATCTAGATCTACATTCTCCCTGTGCCATGCTTTCCCATTCGTTGTGGAGTGGTGGAGTGACCCGTTGAGTTACTCCACCACTCAGTCCTTTTCTGTAAACAGGCACCTGCAGTTCCTTGTGTCCACTTCTACGCATGCACGTCCATTGGTCCAGTAAGACTTGTGTACTATAAATCTTAGGACTGAAAATAGTTTATTAGAACATGGAACGTTACATGGAACGGATCAGGCCCTTCGGCCCACAATGTCTGTGCCCACCATGAAGTCAGGCGAATGAAGCATTCTGCTGAAGGCAACTAACTGCATCGTCTGAAGAAGGGTTTCGCCCGCTGAATTTGCGTCTCCCTGCATTCTAATCCCAGCCAGTAGATGCCGCCTCCTTTCCCCAGTATGTACAGACATCTCGCTATTTAACCGGGGAAGAATATCAAGGATGAAGGCGCTTCTTCCGAGCCAGACCAGACTTGTTGATCCCCATTAACACAGACAGCGGAAATAAATTAGGGGAGCCATTCGCGAGCGACGGGATCGTTGGGATCCTGGTGACAAAAAGGAAATTCTAACTGGGTGACAAACCGTGGAGGAGCGGGACTGAGATGCCAGGGTTTTCTCGGTGGAGCGGGGACGTTTTTTTTCATCTGTAAGCAGCCCATGTCAATCCAGTAGGATTCCACTCCAACACAGCAATAAGGTTGGTGAAATAAACGATTCTTACACCATCTCCAGCTAAATGTAGATGATGGCCATAAATAATATCACGGTGCGATGATGGGGTTGAGACAATGCAACTGTGATCGTCAGGGGTAAGTGGCTGATGCGCATCATGTGGACACTGTCCATATCCGCTGCGGTTACAGCCCTCTTCGTTATTTTATTATTTAACCATCGCGCTTGTGTTGACAGAGCTGTCACAAATGGGTTTTATTTATATGAGCCCAGCGGTCGTGGTCACACGCCGCCGCCGTGCAAGACCCAGTCGCGACCCAATTGCAAAGATGGTGAGCGGGGTGAATGTGTGAACGCCACTCTAGTGCAATTGTCAGTCGGGAGAAGGTTGTGGACACAATTGCACGGAGGTTGTGCCAGAGGGGAGGGGTAAGGCTCACCTTTTTTTGTAAATTTTTGTAAATAGCAAGTGTGCGCCCTTGTTGTCGTTAGCTCTCAGCTATCAAGCGGAAATAATAACTCGCCGAGGTCCAGTTAATAAGGGGATGGGTGATGTTTGTTATCGCCAGGGCAACATTAGCATTAGCACAGGCTTGGGGACACCCACATGTATATTCAATGCAAGGACATCAACTCGTCTAAAACAGAGGGGGGGTCGAATATCGAATGTATATACACGTAGGAAAGAACTGCAGATGCTGGTTTAAACCGAAGGTAGACACAAAATGCTGGAGTAACTCAGCGGGACAGGCAGCATCTCTGGAGAGAAGGAACGGGTGACAATTCGGGTCGAGACCCTTCTTCACTCTGGACTTCGACTTCGAATATATTCCCAAATATATATCAGATATATCCCCAAATGCAATCTTTTAAAACTTTCCTTGGATAAATTATTTATTTATGCGGATGGATGGCATGATGTAGCGGTTGAACTTGAAGAATGTGCGTGATTTGAAAGGGCGCACATACATGTATTCCGCTATCTTCGGCTGCGATTTGGATTTCGTATTCAGATTTGGAAATTGAGCGTGTCATTCGGGGTTTCAAATTGTCCGCCTGCGATGCTAGATTTCAACGTTAATTGATCATTTAAAATCAAATACTTCCACACACGTTAAAAAAAAACCCAACCCACACACAGCCTCTGATGTTAAACGGGGAATGTGACTCGCCGGAGGTGAAAGCTATTCTGGCAGCTTTTAGCTATTGCCAATGGGGTGGATTTAGCTCAGCACAGAGGGAGATCTGGTAGCCACGATGGGTGAGGATGGGAACACTTCGTCAGTTAAAGAGCGTGGATTTTAAAACACGCTCACTTTGACCCTTTGATGGTGTTCTTTGGTAGTTTTTACATTTCTGGAATTCTCTGCCACAGAAGGCAGTGGAGGCCAATTCACCGGATGTATTCAAGAGTTTAGGTTTAGCTCTTAGGGCTAACGGAATCCGGGGATATGGGGAGAAGGCAGGAGCGGGGTACAGATTTTGGATGATCAGCCACGATCATATTGAATGGCGGTGCTGGCTCGAAGGGCCGAATGGCCTACTCCTGTACCTATGCAAGGCTGTTGTGTTAAAGAAGGAACTGCAGATGCTGGAGAATCGACGGTTGCACAAAAAGCTGGAGAAACTCAGCGGGTGCAGCAGCATCTAAGGAGCGAAGGAGATAGGCGACGTTTCGGGTCGAGACTCTGAAGAAGGGTCGCCTATCTCCTTCGCTCCTTAGATGCTGCTGCACCCGCTGAGTTTCTCCAGGTTTTTGTGTAACCCTATGCAAGGCTGAACTGATTGCAATCTAATCTGATGTTGGCTATAGAGGGGGGGGGGGGGGGTGGGGGGGTGGGGGGGAGGCAAGTGTCCAGCCTGATATACAATTGACAAGGGAGGTCACATCGAGTTATTCTTCCACCTGATCCAAGCCGAATGGGGTGGGAAGCAATGGGTGTCTAGAAGGGGGGGGGGGGGATATAACACGGCAGGGTTGGTGATGAGGGGGATGTGGGGGAACTTCGGTGCTGATTCAGCGTGAAAACTCGTTGATTGTATTTGGAAATTTGGTGGAGGTGGTGGTGGTGGTGGGGGGGGGAGGGGGTTGGAGGGCAGGTGGTAACTTCACCTTAGTCACTAACGGAGGCCCGTGTGCAGAAATCATCCTAAACTCCTCACCGGAGCAAAAGGTGAAAATAACAGGGCTGCTCCATAGAGTCGGCGATCCATCTTCACTCCTTGAGGAAAAAATGGGAATTTGTTTAAGAGCCGTGCAAATATCGGCGTCGAACCTTGCCGCTTCTGGAGTCTGGAGGGATCTCTGTGTAGGAAGGAACTGCGGGTGCGGGTTTATACCGAAGATAGACACAAAACAAAGCCTGGGTAACTCAGCGGGACAGGCAACATGTCTGGTAAGGTCACCCATTCCTTCTCTCCAGGGATGTCGCCTGTCCCGCTGAGTTAGGGGTCTGTCCCACTGTACGAGCTAATTCAATATCTAATCTCCCGAGTTTGCCCTGATTCGAACTCGGAGATTTACGGCGATGGCCGCTCGTCGGTACTCGGGGCTCTCGTGGACATTTTTCCAACTTGTTGAAAAATCTTCACGAGTCTTCCCGAGCTTCCCGTACAGTGGGACAGGCCCATTACTCCACCTTTTTGTGCCTATCTTCTGAAGGGAACTTCGGTCGGAGTTTATTGCATGGCCGAGTGCTCTCAATGCACTGTCTCATATTGAGGCGTGGAAAGGGAGATATGTGTTACAATGTGAAATTAAAAGTGCTGCCTTGGTCCCGGAGGCGCGCAGAGCGGCCACGATCGGACAGCATCGTGCGTTGCAACTATGCAGCCACTCGGTGCACGCGTTCCATGCACGGATCAGCTCTAGTTGAGGTGAGACAATGCCTATAACGTGGCTTGTGAATGGGGATAAATGACAACCCAGATGCTCGGGACAGCAACATTTCCAGCATTGATTTTAGTCGCCCACAACACCAGGAAAGTTCGGATATTTTCCGTCCATGAAACACACTGCAAGGTTTGGGCTTATTATTGTCACTTCTATGGAGGTACAGGGGAAAGCCTCGTTCCGCGTGCTGTCCGATCCGACCAGATAATGTTCCGCAGAAATCCAATCAGGCCGAACTCAAGTGCAGAAGGGGGAGCGAATGAGTGCACAACTACACATAAATGCAGTCAAGACAGACTCCAGTAGATGGACGCAGAAATGCTGGAGTAACTCAGCGGGACAGGCAGCGTCTCCGGAGAGAAGGAATGGGCGATCTGTTTCGGGTCGGGACGATAGACAATAGGCGCAGGAATAGGCCATTCGGCCCTTCGAGCCAGCTAGACCCGACTTCTGAAGAAACGTCACCCAATCCTTCTCTCCAGAGATGCCGCCAGTCCCGCTGAGGTACTCCGGCTTTTTGTGTCTACCTTCGGTTTAACCCCAGCATTGGCAGTCCATCCCTAAACTCAAGTGCAATAGCTGGAGCGAAGGGGAAGTTACAGGGCGCAGAATTACGCGTAAATGCGATCCAGCCAGATTCACTGCAATAGATAGAACGAGGGGAATTATTAGAGTGCAGATCTATGAATACATATAACCAAGCTAAACTCAAGAGCAATTGGTAGAACGACGGGAGAGATATAGAATGCAGAACTACACATAAACACAATGAGGCGGTTTCTGTGCAATTGGTAGAATGAAGGGGTGGACACAGAGTGCAGAATGATGCAGTCAACCCGAGCTCAAGTACAACAGGCACAAACTGTTGGAGTAACTCAGCGGGTCAGGCAGCATCTCTGGAGAGAAGGAATGGGTGACGTTTCGGGTCGAGACAATAGACAATAAGCGCAGGAGTAGGCCATTCGGCCCTTCGAGCCAGCCAGACCCTTCTTCGGAAGAATCGTCACCCAATCCTTCTCTCCAGAGACGAAATGGGTGAGGTTTCGGGTCGAGACCCTTCTTCAGACTGAGTCAGGAGGGGAGGGGGAGACGAGAAATATAGACGGTGATGGAGAGAGAGAGAGATAGAAGATATGGATGGAAGATAGGCAGACAACACAAATGCAGTAGAAGTGGGATTGAGGATGGTGCTGAGTGAGTCGTGACTTGGTCCGAGGTGGAATGTGACAAGCGCTCCTTGTCCTCCACGGTCTATCACGGCGCCGCAGTTGCGCTGGGTTGCGTGGCCGGCGCTCGGTCGCTGCACAACTCCGGTGCCTTGACCCTCGCCTGGTCCCTGCTGTGAGATCCCTCCCCTGAGTAGATTAATCACCTATTACCGATTTACTGGATAAGGCTCCGGGTCCGCGCTCACTGCCACTGCGCTGGAGATGTGTGTGTCTGCTCCTTTTCTAGGTCAATTGAATCCGGGAGGCAATTCAGACCTCGCCACCGAGTACCTTCTTGTCTTTTTTTATCTTTTATCTCCCCTCCACAGCTCCGAGGATGGGCGTGAGAGCCGCCAGGTGAAGGAGGTCTCTAGCTCTGAGCTCCGACCGCTCGGCCAGTCCATGTAACGCCAACTCCGACCCTCGGAGGAGAAAACTGGAACGAAACATGCCTACGGGGATGAACAGAGGAGGTTCTCGCTCCACCAACTCCCTGCCCCCAGACCCCGTGGAGATCATCAGGAGCAAGGCTTGCTCCAGGAGGGTCAAACTCAACGTTGGGGGGCTAGCTCACGAGGTTCTCTGGAGGACACTGGACCGGTTGCCCCGCACACGGCTGGGCAAGCTCCGAGACTGCAACACCCACGAGGCGCTCATGGAGAGTTGCGACGACTATAATTTGGAGGAGAACGAGTACTTTTTCGACCGCCACCCCGGGGCGTTCACGTCCATTTTGAACTTCTACCGCACCGGCAAGTTGCACATGATGGAGGAGATGTGCGCCCTGAGCTTTAGCCAGGAGCTGGACTACTGGGGCATCGACGAGATCTACCTGGAGTCCTGCTGCCAGGCACGGTATCACCAGAAGAAGGAACAAATGAACGAGGAGCTCAAGCGAGAAGCTGAGACCATGAGGGACAGAGAGGGTGAAGAGTTTGATAACACTTTCTGTGCAGTAAAAAGGAAGAAACTATGGGACCTATTGGAAAAGCCAGGCTCCTCGGTGGCTGCTAAGGTAACGTAGTTATCCATATATATATATATCATAATACACGGTTTAAATCCAATTCGATCCTCTAAAGCATTGGATGTGCATGTACCTGCATGATGACATTAAGATTAAAGTAACTCTAGTTTAATGGAAAGTTACTCCAGTGTAATCTTATCAATGGGGGGGGGGGGGGGGGGGTTGTTCTATCAAGTGTTGCACTGAGAAAGTGATGCCCAGGGGAATCTTTTGACACCCCATGTTTAAAATTACGCTGTCCTATTTCAAACTGATGTCCTTGCTTGATGGCAGGATGGTGTGAGACGTCTAGCTCACTCTTGCTTGGTTGTCCCAGGATGAAACACACGGATTCATTTCCCGCCTTAACCGTCCCAGAAAGATGAGCGCTAATGAAGGAGTGTTTGAGCAGCTGAATATGCAACACTTTTATTTGAAAGTTCATTTTGCAATTTAAATGCTCCGTTAAATTATTTTTTCTGTGGGCAGCCCAATCATGCATGAAATGACTTTGTATGAAATGTTTTGTTGCACGGATAGATGTTCATTTCAATGAGATGGTTTTTCACTGCTTGGGATGAAGCATCCTGGCGTGAACTGTTCCAAAGGATAACACGCGCCTGCAAAGAACCCTCGCATCATTGCTTGTAGCGTTGTGCAGAGAGGCGTCTTGTATTGTTTGGGTAGAAAGCGGAAGTGTCTGTTTCCATGTGGCAAAGTATTCCCTTGACCTTGACAATGAATGTCAAAGATGTTTTAGTGCGATTAATGACATTCTTGCAGGGGCTGCCGCGTCACAACGCCAGAGACCCGGGTTCAATCCTGGTCTCGGGTGCTGTTTGTGTGTGGAGTTCTCACTGCGACCGCGTGGGTTTGCGCCGGTTTCCTCCCACATCCCAAAGACATGCGGCATTGTAGGTTCATTGTAAGTATGATGGAAAGGGCCTGTCCCACTTGGGCGTCATTTGCGCGTCATTTACGCGACAGGTCGGCAGTGACTGACGCGCGACTGTCGCGCGAACATCGTCTAGCAGTACGACAGTCGCGCGTCAAGTAGCGCCAGTCTCCGTGGCAAGGATGTTCCCAGTGATTTTCGGCGCGCTTTATACCCGGGCGATCACGTGGTGTGGCGCTCAAATGACGCCGCCGACGGCGTACGGGTGGCGCACGGTTACGGACATTGACGCATGGTGATACGTAATAAATTAGCATAGGCTATGTTCGCACGTCACCGCGTGTGACCATGCGTCACGACGCACTACACGTACACCGTCAGTACATCAGCGTACGCAAGGGATACATCAGGCAGTTGGCGCGTGAGGATTTTGAACATTCCAAATCCCCTGGGGCGTTGGGGAAGCACCGCGCATTACCGCGCGTCACTGCATACGCCATCATGCCTCACCACGCGTCACGCGCTCGTCACAACTCACCAACCAATTTTTAGGATGTCGCGTAAATGCCGCGCAAATGACGCCCAAGTGGGACAGGCCCTTAACTTAGAACTAGTTCAGATTAGTTCAGAGAAACACCGCGGAAACTGCGCCGACCAGCGATCCCCGCTATCGTGGATCAACACTATTCCACACCCACTAGGGATAATTTACATTGATACTAAGTTAATTAACCTACAAACCTGTACACTTTTGGAGTATGAACTGGTGATCAATCGTCAGCATGGACTCAATGGACCGAAGGGCCTCTTTCCATGCTGTATATCAACGTGAAAACCTTAATGAAAAGCTGACTGGTTAAAGTAACAATTGAATGGATAAGTTAAATTACAGAAAATGGGTGATTTAGAGTGAATGTTAATCATAGCCTCTATTATTTGGAACGTTGCGGTCTGTTATGAAGAGCATTGGTACCTAGAATGTCATGAGGGGTAGGTGTATGTGGCTGCCATCTCCAGCAGCTTTGCTTCTCAGTGACAAGCCTTGCCAACTACTCGCTGAAGTTTAGAAGGCTGAGGGGGGACCTCATTGAAACTTACAGAATAATGAAAGGCATAGATAGAGTGGATGTGGAGAGGATGTTTCCACTGGTGGGAGAGTCTTGGACCAGAGGTCACAGCCTCAGAATTAAAGGCCGCTCTTTTAGAAAGGAGGTGAGGAAGAACTTCTTTAGTCAGAGGGTGGTGAATCTGTGGAACTCATTGCCACAGAGGGCTGGGGAGGCCGAGTCAGTGGATATTGTTAAGGCAGAGGTCGACACATTCTGGATTAGAACCGGTTTCATGGGTTTGGGGAGAAGGCAGGAGAATGGGATTAGGGGGCAGAGATCAGCCAAGATTGAACGGCGGAGTAGACTTGATGGGCCGAATGGCCTAATTCTACTCCTATAATTTGTGAACATGTTTTGTATAATATTCTAATGAGTTCACGCTGAACTCCCTAAGCTAGAGGAGAGAATTCACATCACCCTGGAAATGCTTTTGATCTGCAGACGTGATGTTGCCCAGCGCACACCTCATGTGTTTAATAGATAGATGATAAGCATAGACAGATGGCCTTCATTCAGTGTTCTTGAGACAAAATCCAGCAAATCCATAGATCCATCCTTTGGGAATATCCGCATCGCATGCGTTATTGAACTCCACACAGCCAGGTCACAACAACCTCTCCAAATCAATTAGTTATGATATAAAACAGTACAGCAGAAGAACAGGCCCTTCGGACTGCAATGCCTGTGCCAAGCATGATGCCAAGACCATCTCTTGTCTGCCAACACATAATCCATATCACTCCATTCCAAGCATATCCATATATGCTTATCCAAAAGTTTCTTAAATGTCAATTGTCATCTGCATGCCCATAATCCATATCCTTCCATTCCCTGCATGTTCATACACTTATTGAGAAGTCTCTTAAACACCACTATCATATCTGCCTCCACCACCACCACCACCCCTGGCAGTGCGCTCCAGGCATTCTCCACCCTCTATAAAATAAAACCTGCTCCGTACATCTCCGTTACACGTTGCCTCTCGGGCCATCAAGCTATGCCCTTCATGTTCTCATGTTTATGTATAGAATTGTAGTCAATGCCTTCTATGTTCTGTTGTGCTATGCAAAGAAAGATTTTCATTGTCCTGTCAGGGACACATGACAATAAACTCTTTTGACTTTGACTTTGACGTCTCTGATGGGTCATAAGATCATAAGTGATAGGAGTAGAATATGGTACCATTCGGCCCATCAAGTCCACTCCGCCATTCAATCATGGCTTATCTATCTCTCCCTCCTAACCCCATTCTCCTGCCTTCTCCCCATAATCTCCGACACCTGTACTAATTAAAAATCTATCTATCTCTGCCTTAAAAATATCCCTTGACTTGGCCTCTACTGCCTTCTGTGGCAAAGAATTTCACAGATTCACCAAAAAAAGGCAAAAAGGTTCTGACTGTCTATCCTATGAACGTCTCTCGTAATTCTATATACTTCTACCAGGTCTCCCCGCATCCTCCGATATTAGTTACTGAAGGCCAATAAATATCGACCCTGCTGTGTTGTCCAATTCTCAAGAATGAATGAAAAAGATTAAATTATTTATATTAATCCATCAATCTATCCAGTGACATGTTGATCAAATAAATATATTTACATGCATTAATCCATCACAAGCACTAAGTACATCTCTGAATGAGGTGTTAGTCAAACTATCTAATGACTTTGAAATGCTCGGACTGCGTTGCCATTAGTAAATTATAGATCGAGTTGGAATATAATATGCTTGTTTTCAGGTAGAGTCAAACATCAAATAAATCAATCAACATTCACTTTTGATCATCGGTAATTTAAAATGATTATAGATTAAATGAGTGGGAACGGTAATTAATAAATTATGGCATTTTCTCTCTTATGTAATTGGTGGCTATTCATAACAATAGCTGGCCCCAGTGCATGCAATGACTGGAAGGGCTAAGTTTGAAGAAACTAAACTTGGACTGACAAACTGAACCAAGGACCCAGGCCTTCAGAGGTGGCACGGTGGTAGAGCTGCGGCCTCACAGCACCGCAGACCAAGGTTCGATCCTGGCCTCGGGTGCATGTTCTCCCTGTGACAAAGTGGGTTTCCTCCAGGTGCCCGGGTTTCCTCTCACGTCCCTAAGACATTCGAGTTTGTTGTTTAATTAGCCTCAGTAAATTGCCCCTGGCATGTACGGAGTGGATGTGAAAGTGGGATAACATAGAACAAGTGTCTACGGGTGATCGATGGTCGGCGTGGACTCGGTGGGCCGAAGGGCCAGTTTCCACCTTGTATCTTTTAATCAATCAATTCATTCAGCAGTTTTTTTTTGCTCGTGTGTCAGACAACGTGTAGCTCGCTGTTGGCTTCTGTCACCGTCTAACATGTTGATAGAATTGGTCGCCCGACTCGTCACAGAACTGCATCATGTTGTCGTCTCCGGGGATCGCCACGAGGAGGTTCCTGTCACGATCCCCATTCAGCAGTGAATGTGTAGGAGGGAACAGCAGATGCTGGTTAGATACCGAGGATCGACACAAAATGTTGGGGTAACTCAGTGGGACAGGCAGCATCTCTGGATAGAAGGAATGGGTGACGTTTCAGATCGAGTCTTCAGACTTATTCAATAGGCAGTGATCAAAGACGTTGATTGTTGTGAAAGAGACTAAATTAAGTTGGCTTTAATTTACTACAAAAGATAAATGGAGTGCCTATCAAATGCTTCAAGATATGTTTACTTTGCTTTGGGATTCTCTGATTAACCCTGCGAACAATTTTACAAATATATTAGCATGCAAATAGCTTTGACATTTTATTTAGTACCTTAATCCTTTTAAACCTATCAGCAAATTCGTTGCTGGTTTGCATGTGGACATGGAGGCTTTTCTTTCTCTCTGTCTATCTGCGTTTTTTTTTGTTTATACATATACGTTACATCTTTATTGATTTTTCAAAATTTACTTTGAATAATTTAAGTTATCATATTTAGCTCATGGTTCACCTGAGATAGTAAAAGTCCTCTTGATAAGATGGAACAGAATTGGTAGCTGCATTGGAGAAATATGCTTGTTTTAGAACCGAAACGTTTAGTGTGAACATCGGCATAACATGGTAAAGGGCATCAAGGCTTACGTACTTTCAATGAGAATAGCACAAAAAGGTCAACAGTAAGATGGGCTTGCTTTTTTAAACTCAGTGATTTCGCATCGGGTAGATGTGCCTAAATATATTCATCTTATTACACATGTATCAAAGGTCATGTTTGCTAAAAACAAATGTCGATCTCTGATTTATCCTTTATGTAAATTGATGAGAATTCACTGCAGTTTCCCAGCCAAGTACACAATACTCCATGGAGATATTCTCGTTTAGATCGGTCCCGCTGTTTAAAATATTGCTCTGCTTACCTTAGTTTAGTTTGGAGAGACAGCGCTGAAACAGGCTTTTCGGCCCACTAGGTCCTCCCCACACAGTAACGCTATCCTACACACGCTAGGGACAATTTACAATTATACCACGCCAATTAATCTACAAACCTGTACGTCTTTGGAGTGTGGGAGGAAACTGAAGTTCTCAGAGAAAACCCACGTAGGTCACGGGGAGAACATGCAAACTCCGTACAGACAGCACCCGTAGTCAGGATCAAACCCGGGTCTCTGGCGCTGTAAGGCAGCAACTCTACCGCTGCGCCACCGTGCCGCAGTCTTAAAAATGTGAATCTTAAATGTTCCCATGTACCTGCAACTACCAGTACCTAACACTTGAAATATTTTAGTGTCCTGGTCAGTATTGAGATCAACTCTCATTGGGATTAAATGATCAGAAAGTCATTGCAAAATGAATAGGACACAAGCTAGATCTACATCTAAAGCGAAACTACTGTTGCAAATAAAACCTTGGGTGATAGCACAACATCCTCATGCAACTGAGGGTCGCCCCTTCTCCCGTCACGCAGCGACCCTCTGTGGCTCCGGTTTCAACACACTAGGAGCATGGAGAACCAGCTGGGAACACAGAGGGTACAGCTAGTAATGTAGCCCCATCTCCACTCTCTATTCATACTTCGCAGCGCTGGATATTGTTTCTGACTGGTGACTTGAGCCTTGCAGCAAAGAGGAAGAAATTAGAAATACAATATTTTCTTTCTCATTCTCAGGGTAGCCACGTAATGTGTCAGGCCGCTTGTCACGCTAATGTTTCTATAACTGATCATCCTGAACATAATTGGATAATAAATTACTTTTGGACGCTGACGGGCTTCTCAAAAAGTTCAAAACAATTTTTGATCAAAGTCTTGCATTTATATGAATTGAACAGCTCCTTTGTAGGATGGATGACGGGCAGCAGAATATGCTAATGCACCAAGGCAGCAGACACAAAATGCTGGAGTAACTCAGCGGGACAGGCAGCATCTCTGGAGAGAAGGAATGGGTGACGTTTCGTGTCGAGACCCTTCCTCAGACTGATTGTAATGCACTTATGTTCACCGGCATTTTGACCATTCCATTTAAACTTGCCGTATATTCCCAAAACTGCAACTGACCAGCATTCCGTGTGTTTAGCTGATTTACTTGCATTTGTTCCAACTGCTTATGTGGTTACTGGAAGCATGTTTTGTTTTAGTACAGGGAGAATTCGCTTTGATGAGCATTGCTCTGCGTTCTTTTCAATATGCATCTCGCTGTGTAATAAGACTTCCAATAATGTGGGCCGCATGGTGGTACAGCGGTAGAGTTGCTGCCCCACAACGCTGGAAACCCAGGTTCGATCCTGACTACAGGTGCTTGTCTGTACTGAGTTTGTACATTCTCCCCCTGTGACTGTGTGGGTTTTCTCTGGGTGCTCCGGTTTCCTCCCACATTCCAAAGACATGCAGGTTTGGCCTCTGTCCCGAGTGTGTAGGGGTGATCGCTGGTTGGCGTTGACTCATTGGGCCGACATCATTTTATGCTGAAGAAGGGTCTCGACCCGAAACCACGCCCATTCCTTCTCTCCAGAGATGCTGCCTGTCCTGCTGAGTTACTCCAGCATTCTGTGACTATCATCATTCTATTAGCAATATTAATGATGTTAGGACTGGGATGTCAGGACTGTCTTATGAACAAAGACTGCATAGACTCGGTTTATACTCTCTAGAATTTAGGAGATTGAGAGGGGATCTTATAGAAACTTACAAAATTCTTAAGGGCTTGGACAGGCTAGATGCAGGAAGATTGTTCCCGATGTTGGGGAGGTCCAGGACAAGGGGTCACAGCTTAAGGATAAGGGGGAAATCCTTTAGGACCGAGATGAGAAGGACTTTTTTCACACAGAGAGTGGTGGGTATCTGGAACTCTCTGCCACAGAGGGTAGTTGAGGCCAGTTCATTGGCTATATTTAAGAGGGAGTTAGATGTGGCCCTTGTGGCTAAGGGGATCAGAGGGTATGGAGGAGAGAAGGCAGGTACGGGATACTGAGTTGGATGATCAGCCATGATCATATTGAATGGAGGTGCAGGCTCGAAGGGCCGAATGGCCTACTCCTGCACCTAATTTCTATGTTTCTATGTTTCTAAATGCACGCTACCCACAGTACCCGACATTTAGGCAACCTGCCCACAGAATTCTCCTTTAGATCTTAGACTTTCTTTGATTTGCGTCAATCTTTGAACACAATGGACGAGAAAAATCAAAAGCAATAAGGTGTATTATTTCTGAAGCAACAAATCATGTCGGGGAATTACTCCCTGGGCAGATGCTGGTCTCCAATATCTCATCCAAATAGTCATTCTCAATGGATGATCTAAACAAGAAACTGACTCTGGGGATCTAAATGAATCGTTTTCACACCCACGCGTTTTGCCAGCAATGGTGTTAACTTGCCTGTCGGAGGCAATCCCAATTGTTTGCCCCATTCCTATACATTAAAATAATCTATTTGTGCCTTTTTATATCCTTAGCGACTGATTTAGTTTCCCCGGAAGAGAGTAGGAATCAAAACTAGACCTATCCAGCCTCCCTGGATAAGAAGGATGCTTTTATCAACTCCATGACATTGTACGTTCAGCTAGTCAATGAAGTGACTTTCGTAAATACTGCATCCCTAATTATGGCTCACTTAGTTGTGTGACAATACCAAGAAACATTTATCAAGTTGACAGTGGCCTTATTCATCTGTGTGCCTTTCTATCTATAACGCTTGGCTCTTGGCTGCTATTATTTTTGCTTTTAGAGCTGGAGAGACTGTTGCCCCTTTAGCACCCTTATTCCAAGAATAGCCTCATTATTTATGTTCTTACTTGGTTCTAGAGGGAAAATGCTTTAAGATGGAAAATAATGTTTAAAAAGTATACGTGTGTGTGAGTGTGCGTGTGCATACAGATGTATATACAACTTCAAGCATTTTTTCTCTCTCTTTATAGTTACACACACACTATAAACCATCTCTATAGATACGTATACACACACATACATATATACATCTATATTATATTTATACATATACAGACATATATATATACAGTGGCTTGCAAAAGTTTTCATACCCCTTGAACTTTTCCACATTTTGTCATGTTACAACCACAAACGTAAATGTATTTTATTGGGATTTTATGTGATAGACCAGCACAAAGTGGTGCATAATTGTGAAGTGGAAGGAAAATGATACATGGTCTCCAAATTTTATTACAAATAAAAAACTGAAAAGTGTGGCGTGCAAAAGTATTCAGCCCCCCTGAGTCAATACTTTGTAGAACCACCTTTCGCTGCAATTACAGCTGCAAGTCTTTTGGGGTATGTCTCTACCAGCTTTGCACATCTAGAGACTGAAATTTTTGCCCATTCTTCTTTGCAAAATAGCTCAAGCTCAGTCAGATTGGATGGAGAGCGTCTGTGAACAGCAATTTTCAAGCCTTGCCAGAGATTCTTAATTGGATTTAGGTCTGGACTTTGACTGGGCCATTCTAACACATGAATATGCTTTGATCTAAACCATTCCATTGTAGCTCTGGCTGTATGTTTTGTTGTCCTGCTGGAAGATGAACCTCCGCCCCAGTCTCAAGTCTTTTGCAGACTCTAACAGGTTTTCTTCCAAGATGGCCCTGTATTTGGCTCCATCCATCTTCCCATCAATTCTGACCAGCTTCCCTGTCCCTGCTGAAGAAGAGCATCCCCACAGCATGATGCTGCCACCACCATGTTTCACAGTGGGGATGGTGTGTTCAGGGTGATGTGCAGTGTTAGTTTTCTGCCATACATAGCGTTTTGCATTTAGGCCAAACACTTCAATTTTGGTCTCATCAGACCAGAGCACCTTCCTCCACATGTTTGCTGTGTCCCCCACATGGCTTGTGGCAAACTGAAAACGGAATTTCTTATGGGGGCTTTGTTTCAACAATGACTTTCTTCTTGCCACTCTTCCATAAAGACCCGATTTGTGGAGTGCACGACTAATAGTTGTCCTGTGGACAGATTCTCCCACCTGAGCTGTGAATCTCTGCAGCTCCTCCAGAGTTACCATGGGCCCCTTGGCTGCTTCTCTGATCAATGCTCTCCTTGCCCGGCCTGTCAGTTTAGCTGGACAGCCATGTCTTGGTAGGTTTGCAGTTGTGCCATACTCTTTCCATTTTCGGATGATGGATTGAACAGTGCTCCGTGAGATGTTCAAAGCTTAGCATATTTTTTTATAACCTAACCCTGCTTTAAACTTCTCCACAACTTTATCCCTGACCTGTCTGATGTGTTCCTTGGGCTTCACGATGCTGTTTGTTCACTAATGTTCTCTAACAAACCTCTGAGGCCTTCACAGAACAGCTGTATTTATACTGAGATTAGATTACACACGTGGACTCTATTTACTAATTAGGGAAATTCTGAAGGAAATTAGTTGCATTGGATTTTATTTAGGGGTATCAGAGTAAAGGGGCTGAATACTTTTGCACGCCACACTTTTCAGTTTTTTATTTGTAAAAAAATTTTAAAACCATGTATCATTTTCCTTCCACTTCACAATTATGCACCACTTTGTGTTGGTCTATCACATAAAATCCCAATGAAATACATTTAAGTTTGTGGTTGGAACGTGACAAAATGTGGAATATACATATACACACACACCCATGTATATATATACTGTACATACCTTGAAGATATGCATTCCTTCTCTCCATAGATGCTGCCTCACCCGCTGAGTTACTCCAGCATTTTGTGTCTATATACATACATGTTTGCACACACATAAATATACATGTGGGTGCATATATGTACGTGTATATAGAGGGGGAGAGGGGAAGAGGGAGAGGGAATATACATATTAAATGTGTGTGTGTATATATATATATGTTAACAATAGCATTGAGAGTGTAGATATTTCCAGGTGGAAATGTCAAAGACGAGAGGGCACAGCTTTAAGGGCCTGTCCTACCAGCATCCGACTCCATGCGATGAGCGCAATCAAACTCGAAGCGGGGGCCGCGCGGAGGTCGGGTGATCCCTGTACAGGGCCGTTCCCACCAGCATGCGCCTGCCTGCAGCAAGCGCGACCAAACCGGCAGCGAGGTCGAGTGAGTGGCGCAACGCGGCGCAAAGTGAGGCGAACTTGGAGCGAACTCTTAAGGTAAGTTCGCCAGGACAGAGAGGGGCACAGAGAGAGGGGCACAGAGGCACACACACAGAGGACCACGGAGCCACACACATAGAGGGCCACGGAGGCACCTACAGATAGGTTCACAGAGGCACAATGTCTAGGCGGTGTGTAATGCGTCGAGGCGACTGCGAGCCGACAAGCCGTTGCCGTGCGGAATTTTTGAACATAGTCAATTTTCCGGAGCCCCGCGCGATGTCGGGACGAACTTCGCACGGCTCCGCCGATCGAAGTGGGACCAGCCCCGCGATGCCGGACAGCTCAAGCGACCACGTTAGGTCGCGCTCATCGCATGGAGTTGCATGCTGGTGGAACAGGCCCTTTAAGGTAAGAGAGGCTACGTTTCGAGGAGATGTTCAGGGCAAATGTTTTACACCGAGAGCGGTGGGCGTCTGGAACGTGCTGCCAGGGTTTGGTGGTGGAGGCAGGTACAATAGTGGTATTTAAGTGACTTTTAGCCAGGACCTATAGGCATGGTCATTGAGGGCCGATGGGCCTGATCCTGTTCATTTTCTGTCCTTTTCTAAGTTCTAATGGATCAGTCGAACATAAGTCCCTTTTAAGATTAATAAAGTTGAGGCAAACGTCATTATATGATCTTTGTTTAATTTGAGTTTGCATTCTTTCTTTTTCCTACTCACTACAGAATAACGCTCTGATTGTAGTTAATGGGTCGCGTCTGTGACTGAAGATATTTAGCTAAACACAAGCCCATATAGTCTAAGTATAATGAATTGGAACAAATATTATATGGACAAGCTGCTCAAACTCATCTGCTCTTAATAAACCCAAACAAGAAAATACTACACCTGTCTTACGCCAGCTATACATCTGGTAACCTGCACTCAGTTTAAGCTGTTCATTGGAGTGTGTTCTAATGGTGTTCATACCGTTTGGCCATTAAACCGAGAAGCAAATTAGAGTTGTGTGTTTAGTTATATTGCGTGGCATGCAACCAATTCCATCTGCCACCAACAAAAGCTGTCTTTTATGGATTGAAACTAGTCTCACATTTTTAGAGACATGAGGTAAATATTTAGTCGATCTATATTAAGAATAACGGGGAGGTCATTTAAGACTGAGGCGAGAAAAAACCTTTTCACCCAGAGAGTTGTGAATTTGTGGAATTCCCTGCCACAGAGGGCAGTGGAGGCCAAATCACTGGATGGATTTAAGAGAGTTAGATAGAGCTCTAGGGGCTAGTGGAGTCAAGGGATATGGGGAGAAGGCAGGCACGGGTTATTGATTGGGGACAATCAGCCATGAATGCAATGAATGGCGGTGCTGGCTCGAAGGGCTGAATGGCCTCCTCCTGCACCTATTTTCTACGTTTCTATGTTTCTATGTTAAGATTAGCTGCCCAGCCATGATAAGTCCCAGCCGTGATATTCCTGTCCATGGTATTCTTAGTATTTCTATTAGGGTAAGAAGCAAAGATGGCCAATTTAAGGAACAGTACAAAAGGCTGGAGGAACTTAGCATGCCAGGCACCATCTGTGGAGGGAATTTCAGGTTGGGACCCTTCGTCAGACTGATTCAGTTGAGGGAACTTTGGTTAACAGAACTTCCCTGCGAATTTCCATTACCTTCATAATTCCTTCATAATATCCACGAGCAGTTGCTCTACTCAACAGCCAGAAATCTGTAGCCTCCCTTTGATCTGGTATTTTGTTGGTTCACATGCTTGATCAATGGTGTTTTATCATTAATGTTTTATTATTATTAATGTCTAGTGTTTTACGAGTTATTCGTAACTGTCACTGTATGTCATGTTGTTACTTGTGGGCGGAGCACCAAGGCAAATTCCTTGTATGTGAATACTTGGCCAATAAACTTACTTACTTATCCCCGGTCAAACCTTCAATACCTTTGGTAAGAAAAAGGGCATTGAAGGTTTGATCATGGATACAGTGAAATGTGTACGTGGAGAACAGTAATAGGTGATGTTTCAGGTTAGAACCCGTCTTCAGACTTGGTTTCGACCCGAAACATCACCTATTCCTTTTCTCCAGGGATGCTGCCTGACCCGCTGTGTTACTCCAGCATTTTATTTTGTCAATCTTCGGTATAAATCAGCGTCTGCAGTTCCTTCCTGCACAAAGAAAGTGTACATCAGGTTTAGGAAATTGATACAGTACAGGAAATTGCACCAGTGTTTGAAGATTTTTAGGGATAGTGTCATAGAGGGATACAGCGTGGAAACAGGCCCTCCGGCCCAACTTGCCCACACCGGCCTACCTGTCCCAGCTACGCTAGTCCCACCTGCCTGCGTTTGGCCCATATCCCTCCAAACCCGTCCTATGGATATGGGAGAGAATGTACAAAAGAAATGAGAACAGCTAAAAGGAGCCACGAGCTGACATTGGCAAGCAAGATTAAGGAGCATCCTAAAGCATGTTATAAGTATATTAGAAGCAATAGGGTAGCTGAGGAAAAAGTAGGTCCCCCAGGAACCAAATAGGTCATCTATGCATGGATATAAGTGAGATCATAAAATAATAGTTCTCTTTGGTATTTACGAAGGTATAGGATGTTGAGACATATACAGTGTACAGATACATGATAAGGGAATAACATTTAGTGCAAGGAAAAGCCAGTAAAATCCGATCAAAGATAGTCCGAGGGTCGCCAATGAGGTTAATAGTAGTTCAGCACTGCTCCCCAGTTGTGGTAGGATGATTCAGTTGCCTGATAACAGCTGGGAAGAAACTGTCCCTGAATCTGGAGGAGTGTGTTTTCACACTTCTGTACCTCTTGCCCGATGGGAGAAGGGAGAAGAGGGAGTGGCCGGGGTGCGACTGGTCCTTGATTATGCTGCTGGCCTTGCCGGGGCAGCGTGAGGTGTAGATAGAGTCAATGGAAGGGAGGTTGGGCTGTGGCCACAATTCGTTACAATTCCTTGCGGTCTTGGATGGTGCTGTTCCCAAACCGAGCTGTGATGCGTGCCGATAAAATTGTTTCTACAGCCTATCTGTAGAGGTTGGTGGGAGTTGTATGGACATGCCAAGCTTCCTAAGCCTTCTAAGGAAGTAGAAGCATTGGTGAGCTTTCTTGGTCGTTGCTTCAATATGGGTGGTCCAGGAGAAGTTGTTGGTGATAAAGAGTTAAAGAAGGAACTGCAGATGCTGGAAAATCGAGGGTACACAAAAGGCTGGAGAAACTCAGTGGGTGCAGCAGCATCTAAGGAGCGAAGGAGATAGGCAACGTTTTGGGCCGAAAACCCTTCTTCAGACATTGACTCCTAGGAATTTGAAGCTGTCAACCATCTCTGCTTTGGTGCCGTCAATGCAGACTGGGTTGTGTGAACCGCTTCACTTCCTGACGTCGATCACTGTCTCCTTTGTACACTTGGTCAGCACAGTGTTAATTGACACAGAGTGTTCAGTAGCTCAGCGATCACAGGGTGAAAGGGGTGATGATGAAATGGGCATCGCGTGTCGGATCATAGTCCTTGCATGTATCGTGCATATCCACCCTGCGTCGAATCAGAACTTTGCCCTGCTGAAGGAGATTGTATCTACCAGGTACAGATGGAGCATTTTCTATGGCAGGTCTCTCAGGGGTTGCAAAATGCAGAGAGCATCTGTCAAAAGCACCTCAGTTGTCAAAGTTTGGCCATTGAGTCTAGCAGACAGCATGTCTTGAAGCTGCATTAAACATCTGCCAGCATCTGATGCAATACCCAGAGGTTCGACTGTCCTCATTTCTGAAGGACTATGTCAATCAGCCAAAGAGAAACAGCATTTTGTAGTTTAGTTTAGTTTAGTTTAGTTTTGAGATACAGCATGGAATTGTAAACTGTACCTGGTGGGTGTAGGATAGTGCTAGTGTAAGGGGATCACTGGTGGGCACGGACTCAGTGGGCTGAAGGGCCTGTTTCTGCGCTGTATTCTGTTGTCTAGTTTAGTTTAGGTTAGAGATACAGCGCGGAAACAGGCGCTTCGGACCACCAAGTCCGCACCGACCAGCGATCCCCACACACTAACACTATCCTACACACACTGGGACCAATTTACATTTATACCAAGTCAATTAACCTAACCTGTATGTCTTTGTAGTGTGGGAGGAAACCAAGGCTCTTGGAAAAAAAACCACGCGGTCACAGGGAGAATGTACAGACAACACCCGTAGCCAGGATTGAACCCGTGTCTCTGGCGCTGTAATTGCTGTCAAGCAGCAACTCTACCGCTGCGCCACCGTGCTGCCCTTTCTTCATTTTTATTGAAGAAGATGTATCTTATTGGGATTCAAATAGAATGCAGATGCTGGTTAGTGAACGAGCACATGAAGACTCAAATGTGTAATGGCAAACAAATTGACCTCTTGATTCCTTCTCAAAGATCCTAAGCATGCAGGTACAGCAGGTAGTGAAGAGAGCTACTGGCATGTTGGCCTTCATGACCAGAGGAGTTGAGTATAGGAGCAAAGAGGTCTTTTGGCAGTTGTACAGGGCCCTGGTGAGACCACACCTGGAGTATTGTGTGCAGTTTTGATCTCTAAATTTGAGAAAGGCCAATTCCAGGGATGGCGGGACTGCCATATGTTGAACGAATGGAGAGAATGGTCTTGTATACATTGGAATTTAGAAGGGATCTTATTGAAACATATAAGATTATTAAAGGGTTTGGACACGCTAGAGGGAGGAAACATGTTCCCGATGTTGGGGGAGTCCAGAACCAGGGACCACAGTTTAAGAATAAGGGGTAGACCATTTGGAACGGAGATGAGGAAAACGTTTTCACCCAGAGAGTTGTGAATCTGTGGAATTCATTACCTCCGAAGGCAGTGGAGGCCGTTTCTCTGGAGGTTTTCAAGAGAGAGTTAGATAGAGCCCTTAAAGATAGCGGAGTCAAGGGATATGGGGAGAAGGCAGGAACGGGGCACTGAATGTGGATGATCAGCCATGATCACATTGAATGGCGGTGTCGGCTCAAAGGGCCGAATGGCCCACTCCTGCACCTATTGTCTATTGTCTATAAACTACATTTGAGGGTCTGGTCTCCTCAGACCATTACTAGATGGCCACAGTGGTGGTTATACTGGTCCAGCACAGCCTTGTTGAGATGCTAACTGATTTTATTTTAGCTGGCTGTATTTTGGGCATTGCTCAGTTATCAGATTTTTAAATATCTAACTCATTTTGTGACTAGATTTATTACCTATATTCTTTATGATGCAAATTAAGAATCTATAAAAGCCATCAACTTCTTACTTTCAAATCATCATTCTGAGAAATTGATTTTAAAAAATGGACCTTTTCCAGATATAAATGATTTTTATTTGAAAGTACATTATCACTTTTTTTTTATTATAAATCTTGCAATTTACTCTTCGGTTGGATTGCAATTGCAATTTTTGGTTTTATTTTCTCGTGATCGAGTTCAGTTCATTTGGTTTCCTTTGCTACTAACCTGCAAATTATTAAACCCTCTTTCCCACAAGCAGTTTTATAATAAATGTCATATTAAAGATATTTTATTGAACATTAAGATCACGATTTTTGGGGAAGGCATTTCTTTTATGCTGCCTCGCTTAAATGTCGGACCACACACAAGTTATAACAAGAATATTGAGAAATAAATCAGTTAATCATCCATTTGTTTGCAACTTTAAAATAATATAATTCAAATATTCAACATTAAATAAGCCAAGACGAGTGGTCATTTCTTACAAGTCATAGCCATAACTCCTTCCAATGTATTATCTGCCATGCCATTGTCCTTCTTCAAACATCATTGAGATTAGGAAGAGAGAAAGCATGTCATATGTTGTTCGAATGAAGCAGCTGGGCTTGTATACACAGGAATTTAGAAGGATGAGAGGGGATCTTATTGAAACATATAAGATTATTAAGGGATTAGTCACGCTAGAGGCAGGAAACATGTTCCCGATGTTGGGGGAGTCCAGAACCAGGGGCCACAGTTTAAGAATAAGGGGTAAGCCATTTAGGACTGAGATGAGGAAAAATCTTTTTCACCCGGAGAGTTGTGAATCTGTGGAATTCACTGCTTCAGAAGGCAGTGGAGGCCATTTTTCTGGATGGTCTTGTGAGAGAGTTAGACAGAGCTCTTAAAGATAGCCGAGTCAAGGGATATGGGGAGAAGGCAGGAATGGGATACTGAGTGTGGATGATCAGCCTTGATCACAGTGAATGGTGGTGCTGGTTCGAAGGGCCGAATGGCCTACTCCTGCACCTACTGTCTGTGTCTATTGTCTATTGAATATTCAGCAGATGGGAATTGTTAATGTCAGGGGCGTTTGGTTCTTGGTTCTTGGTTCTTGATCCTCCAAAATATCCCAAATGGAATTTAAACAGGAGGTGGCGGAGGGTGGGCTCAAGCAAAATAGGATTCTTGGGGAAGAAGAGCTACCTTAAATATAGTTGCGTCTGGTTGAGTAACTATGGTAGGGTGAAGACAATTCCATCCTTTAATTGTGCGGGGGAGGAATGAATTGCTGTACACATCTGTCTTGCTGTTGTTATTGTAGCCTTGGGAACTTTGGAATCAAGACAATTGGAGAGAATGAGAAGGCTTCCTTGGCAACGAGTGAGGCAAGTGCGTTGGATCATTGCAACATGTTAAACTCAAGTTTGATTCCAAGAAAGTGAAAGTGGGTTTGTGAAGAGCCTCAGTTGACCCTCTCCTCGTCAAAAAATCTATTGTCAACATAAAAGCTTTTCCCTGTGCCTCGGTACACATCACAATAATAAACAAACCTTATTTAACCTAAATTAAACATATTAGCTCAGATGAACACTGGAATTTTCCCAAAGATAGACACAGGTGCTGGAGTAACTCGGCGGGTTCGTCACCATCCACTATCTTTCTATCCTATCTTTCATTGATAGATGAAGCGTCATCTATCCATTCTCTCCAGAGATGTTGCCTGTCCCGCCGAGTTACTCCAGCACTTTGTGTCTATCTTCTGTAGCAAGTCAGACATGTTGATTCTTCTTCCGGAAACAGAGAATTAAAATGAGCAGTAAGGAAAGATCACAAAGGTACTGAGCATTTGTTTAGGTTCGTTTATTATCATGTGCGAGGTACCGAGGTACAGTGAAAAGTTTTTGATGTATGCTAACCAGTCAGAGAAAAGACATGGTCACAACAAAGTCATCCGCAGTGTAGAGATATAGGGAGTAATGTTTAATGCAAGGTAAAGTCCGATTAAAGATAGTCCGAGGGTCTCCAATGAGGTAGATATTTGCTCAAGACCGCTCGCTAGTTGTGGTCGGATGGTTCAGTTGCCTGATAACAGCTGGGAAGAAACTGTCCCTGAATCTGGAGGTGTGCGGTGTCCCACTTCTCGCCTGATGGGTAGGGGGGGAGTAGGGGGAATGGCCAGGATGAGACTCGTCCTTGATGATGCTGCTGGCCTTGCCGAGGCAGCGTGAAGTGTAGATGGAGTCAATGGAAGGGAGGTTGGTTTGCGTGATGGTCTGGGCTGCGTCCGACAATTCTCTGTGCAATTTCTTGCAGTCTTGGATGGAGGCGCATCTGTAGAAGTTGATGTTCGAGTGAGCTGTGCAGGTCTCAGCACGACCGTAAACTATTTCACGAGTTGAGCCATCTCATCTCTGGGGATAAATCATATCTCTGCACTCCCAATACTTACTTTAATTAATCACTGCTGATTTTGCAAGATTTTATGAAGCAGTCTGTGGAGGCAACATTCATCATGTGCATAAAACAAGGATCTGTCCCACGCATATTTTGCCACTGTATCGTACAATGCTACTGGATCGAATGCAACTTTGTTAACCCAGATACAGCATGGGATGTAAGACCGTTTCGTTAGAGTCATAGTCTCGCAGAGTGGAAACTTCGGCCCAACTTGCCCACACCGGCCAACAAGTCCCAACCACACTGGTCCCACACTCCTGCCTTTGACCAATATCCTTCCAAACCTAATTTGAAGTGGGCGGAATTGTGGCGCAGCGGTAGAGTTGCTGCCTTACAGCGCTTTAGACCGGGGTTCGATCCCAACCGCGGGTGCTGACTGTACGGAGTTTAACCATTAACCCCATGACCTGCGTGGGTTTTCTCCGAGATCTTCGGCTTCCTCCCACGCTCCAAAGACTTACAGGTTTGTAGGCTAACTGGCTTGGCATAGCGTAAAAATTGTCCCGAGTGTGTGTAGGGTGGTGTTAATGTGCGGGGATCGCTGGTCGACACGGACCCAGTGGGCAGAAGGGCCTGTTTCCGCGCTGAATTTCTAAACTCAACCAGACCTATCCATATTACTGTCTATTTGTTACACAAAGATTGTGCTCCCGTTGAGCAGTATCGGTCAAAATGCTGAACAGTTTTCCCAGATCCAAGGACCCAATTTAATTCCAGAGTTTCATTAGCAATCCCATGTCTGTCAATCACACGTGATGTATTTCCGTTCACTCAAATGCACTGATGGCATCATCATTTATCACAGCACAGAAAATGCTGCAGCCACAGACGTCTGCTGAGGCCAAGTCAGTGGATATTTTTAAGGCCGAGATAGATAGATTCTTGATTAGTGCAGGTGTCTGAGGTTATGGGGAGATGGCAGGAGAATGGGGTTAGGAGGGAGAGATAGATCAGCCATGAATGAATGGCAGAGTAGACTTGATGGTTCCGGATAGCCCCGAATGGTCTAATTCTGCTCCTGGAACTTATGAAGGTGAGCTGACTACATATTTGAACTTATGAACTATCATGGTTCACGATGGCACTGCCTTATAGTTTAGTTTAAAGATCCAGCAAGGAAACAGGCCGTTCGGTCCACCCTCGTCCTCGTCGACCAGCGATCCCCGCACACTAACACTATCCTACGCACACTAGAGACATTTCACAATTTTGCCAAGACTTACACAATTAACCGAGAAACCTGCACGTCTTTGGAGTGTGGGAGGAAACCGCAGCACCCGGCGAAAACCCACGCAGGTCACGGGGAGAACGTACAAACTCCGTACTGACAGCATCCGTGGGCAGGATCGAACCCGGGCCTCTGGGGCTGTGAGGCAGCAGCTCTACTGCTGCTCCACAGTGCCACAGTCACTGCACAAAGACCTGTCATGATTTACATTGGCTCAGACCTGCACATTCACAGTGCAAGCAATTGAAGACTATATTCACAACACTATCTTCATAAACACTCCACATATTGTACACCAGACTGATTCCTGAGATGTCAGGACTGTCTTATGAAGCAAGACTGGATAGAATCGGTTTATACTCTCTAGAATTTAGGAGATTGAGAGGGGATCTTATAGAAACTTACAAAATTCTTAAGGGGTTGGACAGGCTAGATACAGGAAGATTGTTCCCAATGTTGGGGAGGTCCAGGACAAGGGGTCACGGCTTAAGGATAAGGGGGAAATCCTTTAGGACCGAGATGAGAAGGACTTTTTTCACACACAGAGTGGTGGGTCTCTGGAACTCTCTGCCACAGAGGGTAGTTGAGGCCAGTTCATTGGCTATATTTAAGAGGGAGTTAGATGTGGCCCTTGTGGCTAAGGGGATCAGAGGGTATGGAGAGAAGGCAGGTACGGGATACTGAGTTGGATGATCAGCCATGATCATATTGAATGGCGGTGCAGGCTCGAAGGGCCGAATGGCCTACTCCTGCACCTAATTTCTATGTTTCTATGTTGTGATTGGCTTGATTGCATCAGGTTGGGCGGCACAATGGCAAAGCTGGTAGCCCTGCTGCCTGACAGCACCGGAGGCCTGGGTTCGGGTCCTGTCTGTGTGGTGTTTGCACGTTTTCCCTTTAGCTGTATGCGTTTCCTCCTGGTGCTCTAGTCTCCCCCCACGTCCCAAAGACGTGCGGGTTTGTAGGTTAATTGACCTCGGTAGACCTGGTGGGTCGGGAGTGAATGTGAAAGTGGGATAACATAGAACTAGCGTGAATGGGTGATCGATGGTCAACCTGGACTCGATGGGCCGAAGGGCACATTTCCATGCGGTATCTCTCAACCCAATATACATAGTATTAATTGACTTGATTGGATAGCGTGCTTTTCACTGTACCTTGCTACACATGACAATAAGCAACCTAAACCTAAACTTAAGTCAGACATCTGATTGACATCGGCACCCAGGCATTATGTTTAACATGGACATTATGGGCCGAAGGGCCTGTTCCTGTGCTGCATCTTATGTTCTTATTCTCTGCTGATCTTAATGAAGTCAGCATCTGATTCACTGCCCATCAGCCTCGTTACTTATAGAGTTCTAAAGCTGTACAAGCATGGAAACAGGCCCTTCAGCCCAAAGAGTCTACTCCGCCATTTAATCTTTCCCCCTCAACCCCATTCTCCGGCCTTCTCCCCATAACCCTTGAATCAAGAATCTGTCAATCTCCACCTTAAAAATACCGAATGGCTTGGCCTCCTCAGCCATCTGTGGCAATTAATTCCTTCCATTCACCACCCTCTGACTAAAGGTATAGAAACATAGAAACATAGACAATAGGTGCAGGAGTAGGCCATTCGGCCCTTCGAGCCTGCACCGCCATTCAATGTGATCATGGCTGATCATCCAACTCAGTATCCCGTACCTGCCTTCTCTCCATACCCCCTGATCCCTTTAGCCACAAGTGCCACATCTAACGCCCTCTTAAATATAGCCAATGAACTGGCCTCAACTACCTTCTGTGGCAGAGAATTCCAGAGACTCACGACTCTCTGTCTAAAGAATGTTTTCCTCATTTCGGTCCTAAAGGAATTCCCCCTTATCCTTAGACTGTGACCCCTTGTTCTGGTATTGCTCCTGGCCTCCTTTCTACAATGCCTCCTGCATCATAGATGATCAAAGGTGTCACAGTCTGAAGAAGGGTCTCGACCCAAAACATCACCTATTCCTTTTCCCCAGAGGTGCTGCCTGACCCATTGAGTTACTCCAGCATTTTGTGTCTTATCTTCGGTGTAAACCAGCATCTGCAGTTCCTTCTTACATAAACTACACTTATATCAATTGTATTGAAATTTGCTTTCTTCACATGAGTAGCAGTCACTCGTTCTTCTTCTTTTCGTGTCCGTCTTGCTACAAATGTTGGCCTCGCTGTCATTGTCCGTCCTGAGAAGGACTCAAGCTTCCGGCGACAATCAGTGGGGGCAATCACTTGTTGCAGTAGATGACGGTGGTGGCTGAATTAGCTCACGATACTTCCAGTTTCCAGCCCCGCGACGTGGACGCTTCTGCTATGGGAGCCAGTCACTCATAGAAACATTGAAACATAGAACATAGGTGCAGGAGGAGGCATTTCAGCCCTTTGAGCCAGCACCGCCATTCATTGTGATCATGGCTGATCGTCCCCAATCAATAACCCGTGCCTGCCTTCTCCCCATATCCCTTGATTCCACTAACCCCTAGAGCTCTATCTGACTATCTCTTAAATACATCCAGTGATTTGGCCTCCACTGCCACAAATTCACAACTCTCTGGGTGAAAAAGTTTTTTTTTCTCACCTCAGTCTTAAATGGCCTCCCCTTTATTCTAAGACTGTGTCCCCTGGTTCTGGACTCGCCCAACATTGGGAACATTTTTCCTGCATCTAGCTTGTCCAGTCCTTTTATAATTATATATGTTTCTAATCGTTGTCCAATGTTCATCCAGTCAGGTTGTCACCTTTGTTTGGTGACTGCAATTTTTTCGGAGCTTGAACAAGCAAGCCTGCCTTTGTGCTCGTGGCGTTGGCCTGCTTCTTCGAGAACAAGCACAGTGTAA
The DNA here is from genome assembly GCA_963514005.1 of Raja brachyura. The sequence continues at coordinate 6,749,583 of OY740802.1, forward strand.
ATCACAGGAAAGGTCATTTGTTTGAAAACCGGCAGATTTATTGTTGTGTGACTTAACTTCATAACCACTCTGTGAAAGTGATGGATGACATCAACAATTTCCCATCGAGGCTGATTTCTGTTCTGACAAGACCATTTTAACTGCTCGTATTTTTATGAACAAAGATAGTATCTTTGATGCAGATATTTGCGAGTACGTTTGATGTCGCTATTTATTAGTCTGATCCAACAATCTTCAGAAATGCTGGCCTTATGTGTTAAACATCTGGTGTTTTCTCAATAACCATTTTGTTGAAGACATTAAAATCCCGTGAATGTTTTGGATTTCGAGTCATTAAGAAAGAAGAATAGCTTGTTAATCTTCCTGGATTTTCTTCGAATGAAACTGTCTCGAAATTAGACCACAAATTGGTCTGTGTTGCATTCACTTTGCCATTCATTAATCCACAATCTTTGGTTCTCTACGATCTCCTCCAATGCTCCAGCCTCCCAAATATTTGCACATTTCTAATTATGCTCCGCGCGGCATGGTGGCGCAGCGGTCGAGTTGCTGCCTTACTGCGCCAAGGACCCAGGTTCGGCTGGTGTCTGTACGGAGTTTGTGCGTTCTTCCCGTGACCTGCATGGGATTTCTCCGGGTGCTCTGGCATACACTCACACACTCCAAAGACGCGCGGGTTTGTAGGTTAATTGACTTCTGTAAATTGTCTCTCGTTTGCAGGATAGAACTAGAATACAGGTGATCGATGGTGTGCACAGGCTCAGTGGGCCGAAGGGCCTGTTTTCACGCTGTATCGATGAACTAAACTGATCTAAAGTTCCCGAGCATCCATGCCTTTCTCCGCGGTAAATGCAGATGAAAAATATTCATCTATGAGTCCATGCCCATTCCTTGAGTTCCTCATATAGATCACCTTGATGGTCTTTAAGGGATCTTATTTTCTCAATAATTACCCTAGTGTGTGGGATAGAATTAGTGCATGTGATCATTAGTCAGCGTGGACTCGTTGGGCCAAAGGGCCTGTTTCCACGCTGTACGTCTTAAAAACCAAAAAACTAAATGCCAAGAGCTCCCAATATCCTCAGCTTTGAAGTTCTCCCTAAATGACTCTGTCTCCCTACATTGGTACCTCTGATGTGGGATGCTTCACGAAACCAAATTCTTTGGCCAATCTTCTCTTGCCTATGTAGCTCGGCATCAACTTTGGATTTGATAGCAATCACATAAAGTATTGCTTAAGAAAGACAATAGACAATGGACAATAGGTGCAGGAATAAGCCACTCGGCCCTTCGAGCCAGCACCGCCATTCAATGTGATCATGGCTGATCATTCCCAATCAGTATCAGTAAAGAATTGCAGATGCTGGAAAAATCGAAGGTAGAAAAAAATGCTAGAGAAACTAAAGGGCCTGTCCCACTTGGGCATAATTTGCGCGTCAAGCAGGTGGCACACGAAGATTTTGTGAATCCCAAAATCCTGGGGCACTGCACACAAGCCTACGCCACCACGCCTCATCACACGCCATGCGCGTAATGCACGCCAGGCGTAAATGATGTCACGTAAATGATGCGCAAATGACGCCCAAGTGAGACAGGCCCTTCAGCAGTTGAGGCAGCATGTATGGAGTGAAGGAATACACCGAATCGTCACCTATTCCTTCGTTCCATAGATGCTGCCTCACCCGCTGAGTTTCTCCAGCATTTTTTGTGTACATAAAATATTGCATGCTGTTTGCTACAAAACGTCTTGCTATTCTTCTGGGCTGATCTTGCAGGGTTGCACAAAGTTTTAAAACATTTTTTGCAGTTTTATTACAGAGACACTACACCAGATATTAGTTGCTTACTCTCCCAGAACCGGCTCAGCTGTACAGTTGTGCGATGCTCATATATGGGACTTGGTGCCAAGCAACACTTTGCATTTACACAGGGAATTTGACGATAAAAATATCAGTGTTTCCATTGACTCATCGATGATAAGCGCTGACAAATTTTCTTTTTGCAGACTTTAATTCTTTTTAAATTCCCTGCTTTTTTTCTTGCAACTACTGATTCTGACGTCAAACAAAATTTGGCACCAAGTCGTCACAGAAAATATTAGGGCAGGTGAGAGGGGTAAGTACGTATTAAGACGGTGCTAAAGACGGATGCTTGTAGGAAGAGGAAGGTACATGAAGCAACATGGCTGTAGTCGTTGATGATGTTGTGGACAACTCAGTACCGAAGAGCCTGCGAGTTGGGGGCTATGCATGAGTGGATAGGGCGGGGATGGGGTAAAAGGAGCAAATGGATAATATTAATATAATATCAAGGGGGGTGGTTAGTTTGTGTGTGTGTGGGGGTGGTTAGTGTGTGTGAGCGGTAGTTAGTGTGCGTGTGACGCCACAGGCCGCCCCCCCTCCCCTTGACCCCGCCCCCCCCCCCCCCCCCCCCCCACAATCCTGCAGTTGAATCCGCCCACAACTGAACACTGTGTGTCGGAAGGAACTGCAGATGCTGGTTTCAACCGAAGATAGACACAAAATGCTGGAGTAACAGCGGGACAGGCAGCATCTCTGGAGAAAAGGAATAGATGATGTTTCGGGTTGAGACCCTTCTCCAGACCCTTCACCTTTTCGGTGGCACAGTGGCGCAGCTGGTAGAGCTGCCGTCTCAAAGCGCCAGGGATCCAGTTTAAATCCTGACCTCGGATGCTATCTGTGTGGAGTTTGCATGTTTTCCCTGTGACCCTTTGGGTTTCTCCCGGATGCTCCGGTTTCCTCCTACATCCCTACAGACCTGTGGGTTTGTCGGTTAATTGACTTCTGTAAAAATTCCCCTTTGGGAGTGGATTCAAAGGTGGGATAACGTCGAACTAGTCTGAGCAGGCGATCGATGGTCAGTGTGGAATCAGTGGGCTGATCGGGCAGTTTCCATGCTGGCATCTTTCAATCTTTCAGTATGCTGTTTTTCAATAAGCTCTTCCTCATTTTTATTTAATGTTGTGAATTCCACAAAGCCGCGTCAAAATCAATGCTGAAGATCGATACAAAATGCTGGAGTAACTCATCGGGTCAGACAGCATCTTTGGAGAAAAGGAATAGGTGATGTTTCAGGTCGGAAACCTTCTTCAGACTGAAGAAAGTTTTGTGTTTTATTGTCATACTAGACCAAGTGGGACCCATTGGGTCCTGTGCCCTCAATGCATGGTTGCGGGGGGGGGGGGGCGGGGGCGGCCTGTGGCATCACACACACATTAACTACCCCTCACACACACTAACCACCCCCACACACACACAAACTAACCACCCCCCTTGAAATTATATTAATATTATCCATTTGCTCCTTTTACCCCATCCCCGCCCTATCCACTCATGCATAGCCCCCAACTCGCAGGCTCTTCGGTACTGAGTTGTCCACAACATCATCGAACGACGGTGGACTCAACGACTACAGCCATGTTGCTTCTGAAACTTTTGGGATTGTGAAACCGCCAGAGACGTTTACATTGCAATTGCGACATTAACGGGGATTGCATGGAAACTTGATCTCGGCAGAAGTGAATCTGCAGCACTACTAGTTCTATTCTGCAAAAATCAAAAATATTGGATTTGTAGGAAGTTGGAAATGAGAACAGGAAGCAAGGAGGTGAAGAGGGGTGACCCCGAGCTCTCAATGGCCTGTTACATAATGTCTCCATTTCACTTCCACTGTGACCGTTCTGTCCTTGGCTAATACCCTGTTCCAGTCACGCGCTACATAACCTCAATCATTGTCTGGCGATCACACTCCAACACAATTTAACACGTATTTCAGCAGCTTTAATTGCAGATTTCCAGCATTTCTTCCATGTTTTTTTTGTATTTCCAAATAAGTATTCTCCATAAGACAGACGGCACAGTGGAGCAGCGGTAGAGTTGCTGCCTCACAGCATCAGAGACCTGGGTCCCGGGTTCGATCCTGACCACGGGTGCTGCCAATACCGAGTTTGTATCTTCCGTTTTCTCCCACACTCCAAAGACGTACAAGTTTGGAGCTTAATTGGCCTTGGTACAAGTGTACATTGACATTAGTGTGTGCAGGGTAGTGTTAATGTGCGGGGATAGAAGATCGGTGCGTACTCAGTGGGCCGAATGGCCTGTTTCCGTGCTGTATCTGTAAACCAAACTAAACTAAACCAACATAGACACAGAAAGCTCTGTTAGCCCACAGCTAACAATGGGTGTTTCCTTTATCAGCGTGACTTTTTTTCATATCTTTCATTCATTTGTTTTATATCTCTCTATATCATCATCTATATCTCTCGTTTCCACTCCCCATGTCTCCCAGTCCGAAGAAGGGTCTCGACCTGAAACGTCATTATTCCTTCTCTCCAGAGATGCTGCCTGACCCGCTGAGTTACACCAGCTTTTTGTGTCCATCTTCGGGTTTAAACCAGCGTCTGCAGCTCATTCCGACACAAGTATATTTCATTTGTACGTCATCAGATCAACCTTGTACCCTTCCCTGTGTTTTTTTTTCCATTTAATCACTCCTGCCTCCCTCACTGACCTTTTGGTCACTTGGTTTATTAACATTTGATTATCAGCATAGTCAAGGACGATTGTTACCCCAGTCCCTGTCTACTCCCCTCTCCCATCAGGGAAGAGGCACAGAAGTGTGAAAAAGCACACTTCCAGATTTAGGGACAGTTTCTTATAGACAATAGGTGCAAGATTAAGCCATTTGGCCCTTTGAGCCAGCACCGCCATTCAATATGATCATGGCTGATCATCCGCAATCAGTACCCCGTTCCTGCCTTCTCCCCATATCCCCTGACTCCTCTATCTTTAAGAGCCCTATCTAGCTCTTCCCAGCTGTTATCCGGCAACTGAATTATTCTATGTTTAGTTTATTGTCACGTGTACAGTGAAAAGCTTTTGTTGTGTGACAACCAGTCAGCAGAAAGACAACACATATTTGCAATTTACAGGGTGTAGATACATGATAAGGGTATTATGTTTCATGCAAGGTAAAGCCAGCAGAGTCCAATCAAGTATAGTTTTAGAGTCACCAGAGAGGTCGATAGTAGTTCAGCGCTAACTAGAGAGCGGTCCTGCGCTACTATCAACCTCTTCGGAGACCCTCAGACTATCTTTAAATGGACGTTACTGGACTTTATCTTGCACTGACCATTACTCCCTTTATCCTGCGATCTGTACACTGTGGACGGTTTGATTATAATCATGTACAGTCTTTCCGCTGACTAGATAACACGCAACAAAAATGATTTTCGCTGTATCACGGTACACGTGACAATAATGACCAAAACTAAACAGATTGTATCCATGCATAGTATTATCTGATTAGATGGCATGCAAAACAAAAACCTTTCGCTGCACCTCAGTACACGAGACAAAAACCGACCCAAACCTAAACGTGTGCCCTCGTTTTTCATTTAAACACTTCTGCCTCCCACGCACTCATCTTTCCTGTTGTTCTAGGAAGGAACTGCAGATGCTGGTTTTAACCGAAGAGAGACGCAAAAAGCTGGAGTAACTCGGCGGGTCAGGCAGCATTTCTGGGGAATAGGAATGGGTGACGTTTCAGGTCGAGATCCTTTTTCTGAAGAAGGGTCCCGACCCAAAACGACACCCATTCCTTTTCTCCCCAGATGATGCCTGACCCGCTGAATTGCTCCAGCTTTTTTGGGTGTACTTTTCTTTTGTTCCACTGGTTTGGTTACCTCTCAGCAGCTCATAATTCTGATAAAGGTTCATCAACTTGAAACTTTAGCACCGTGTCTCCCTTCTCATATGACCTGCCGAGTCTTTGCAGAATTTTGTGCTGCGTTACTTTGCTGATGTGTTCTTCAAACGAAAATATTCATTGTTTTTGTCAAGGAATTGGTGTTAAGGTGATGGCAGACCTTCCAAAGGCGATCCCTAATCATAAATGCTAATGGTATATTTTCCTTCCTTAATAGCTGGTTCAACTTGTAAAGGAACCGTTTGGGGATTCTGCATCAGCACACCCTCTGATTGCTGTATTCTCTCCCCATTTAGAAAATAGTCTACGCCTTTATTCATACTGCCAAATGCTTGACTGCACACTTTCTGTGCTGTATTCCATCTGCCACTTCTTTGTCCACTGTCCCAACTTGTCCAAGTCCTTCAGCGGAAACCCTGCTTCCACGACTCAACTTGCCCCTCCACATACCTTCATATTGGTCAACCTGCAGAGTACCTTCAGCAATGGACTGGTTCCACCAAGATGCGTACAGAACGCCACAGGAGATCCCTTTCCCCTGTGGACTCCTCCCCAAACTGTACAACTCCTCCCCCTTCTGTCGTGGGGTAGACTGACTCCCCTCCCCCCACCCCTCCTCTCCTCCCCAATCTTTGCACATCCCCAATCCTTTCCACTCGTCACTTTAAATTCACGTTTCATGTATCTAGTTGTGTTTCATGACTGTTGGCGGACCAGATCCCCCTTCTGGGATAAATAAAGTTCTAGCGTATCGTATTGTATATCATTTGTAAACTTGGCCACAAAGCCTTCCTTTCCCTCATCCAAATCATTGGTGTATACAACATGAAGCCCCAGCACTGACCCCCTGCGGAACCCCACCAGTCACTGGCAGCCAACCAGAAAAAAGATCCTTCACTGCCACTCATTGTCATTCATCCAGCCTTCTATCCATGCTAATATCTTCCCTCTAATACCATGGGCTCTCATCGTGTCGAGCAGCCTCATGTGTGGCTCCTTTTCAAAGGCCTTCTGAAAATCCAGGCAGATACCATCCACTGATTTTCATTTGTCCTTCCTACTATTTACTTCCTCAAAGAATTCCAACAGATGTGTCAGGCAAGATCTCCCCTTCACAAATCCATGCTCACTTCTGCCTATTTTATCATGCGTTGCTTAGTACCTGGAAGCATCATCCTTAATAATGTGCTCTAACATCTCACCAAGCACTGAAATCAGGCTAATCCCGGCCTCTAGGTCCGCTCCCTTCTTGAACAGCGGAGTAACATTGGCAACTTTCCAGTTCTTTGGGAACACTCCTGACTTTAGTGATTCTTGAAAGAGCATCACTAATGCCTCCACAATCTCGCAAGGGCCTGTCCCACTTTCACGACCTAATTCACGACCTCTGCCAAGTTGCCCTTGACTCATACTCGCAGCATGGTCGTCACCAGGTCGTTGGAGGTCGTAGGAGGTCGTAGGTAGGTTGTGACGCTATAACCATATAACCATATAACCATATAACAATTACAGCACGGAAACAGGCCTTCTTGGCCCTTCCAGTCCGTACCGACCATTTATTTGCCCCTAGTCCCATCTACCTGCACTCAGACCATACCCATCCATTCCCATCCCATCCACATACCTAACCACTTTACTTTTAAATGTTAAAATCGATCCTGCCTCCACCACTTCTGCAGGAAGATCATTCCACACAGCCACCACTCTCTGAGTAAAGAAGTTCCCCCTCATGTTACCCCAAAACTTCTGTCCCTTAATTCTCATGTCATGCCCTCTTGTTTAAATCTTCCCTACCCTCAATGGGAAAAGCTTATCCACGTCAACTCTGTCTATCCCTTTCATCATTTTAAAGACCTCAATCAAGTCCCCCCTTAACCTTCTGCGCTCCAAAGAATAAAGACCTAACTTGTTCAACCTTTCTCTGTAACTTAGTTGCTGGAACCCAGGCAACATTCTAGTAAATCTCCTCTGTACTCTCTCTATTTTGTTGACATCCTTCCTATAATTAGGTGACCAAAATTGTACAGCATACTCCAGAATTGGTCTCACCAATGCCTTGTACAATTTTAACATTACTTCCCTACTCCTATATTCAATGCTCTGATTTATAAAGGCCAGCACACCAAAAGCTTTCTTTACCACCCTATCTACATGCGATTACACCTTCAGGGAACTATGCACAGTTATTCCTAAGGCTGTGACGCTAGTCGTAGGTACTCGTGGCATCAAGTAGGTCGGGGCGTTTTTCCAGCATGATGAAAAATGTCCACGAGTAAAAAAGGTCGTGAATTAGGTCGTGAAAGTGGGACAGGCCCTTAAAGCGATCACTTTCAGAACCTTAGAGTGCTGTCTGTACGGAGTTTGTACGTTCTCCCCATGATCACGTGGGTTTTCTCCGAGATCATCGGTCTCCTTCCACACTCTAAAGACGTGCAGGTGTGTAGGTTAATTGGCTTGGTAAATGTCGACAATTGTCCCTGGTGGGTGTGGGATAGTTTTAATGTGCGGGGATCGGCGGGGTCCCGGTGGGCCGAAGGGCCTGTTTCCTCGCTGTATCTCTAAACTAAACTGAACTAAATCCCAAGGAAGTGTTTCAAAAGTAAGATAAAGCTGAATCAGCTGTCGAAGAGATTACAAGTTTGTAAATATCTTTGATAGTCACAAACATTTAAAATTAGGTGAAAAAGAGTGGTGAATCTGTGGAATTCATTGCCACAGATGGCATTGGAGGCCATCAGTGGATATTTTGAAGGTGGAGATAGATAGACCCTTGATTAGTATGGGTGTCAGAGGTTATGGGGAGAAGGCAGGAGAGGAGGGAGAGATAGATCAGCCATGATTGAATGGTGGAGTAGACTTGATGGGCCGAATGGCCTAATTCTACTAATCCTTATGATCTTATGACCTTATGATTGAATGGCAGAGTAAACCATGGGCCGAGTGGCCTCATTCTGCTTCTATCACTTATGAACTTATGAACGTTACTTAAAAAGTGGATCTACCATTATTTGACACAATAGGCAAAAAATGACATCATAGGGCAGCAAAGTGGCGCAGCGGGTAGAGCTGCTGCCTCACGGAGCCAGAGACCCAGGTTTGATCCTGACCTCAGGTGCTGTCTGTGTGGAGTTTGTACGTTCTCCCTGTGATCGCGTGGGTTTCCTTCGGGAACTCCGGTCTCCTCCCACACTCCAAAGAAGTACAGGTTTGTCGGTTAATTGGCTTTGGATAATTTGTCCCTAGTGTGTGTGCGTGGGATAGTGTTAAGTGTGTGTGGGGATCGCTGGACGGCGCAGACTTGGTGGGCCGAAGGGCCTGTTTCCACACTGTGTCGCTCAAAGTAAAAAACGAAAACATAGAACTCGTGAACGAGTGATCGATGGCAGCTGCGGACTTGAAGATTCTGTTTCCTTGCTCTATCACTAAACTAATGCCACCATCTTGACCACTAAGCGATGTTTATATTGTATTGTTATTTATTCTGGGCCTCTTATGACAGCACCTTTTTAGTGAAGCATTATACAAAGACTATCGAGCTCAAAAAGGCTTAAGGAGCTCACATCACACTTTTCCTGGTATTAGGCACTGGTGAGAGAATAATGTTTTTCAAGGCAATGATTCATTTCACTTTGACTTGGATCAGCACACTGCAGGGTTTTATCAAACAATCTTCTGCAGTGCATGATGATTGATATTGAGCCAATAAAGCTTATTTTTGCCCAGCTGCCAAATTAGATTCCACAAGAACAAAAAGTAACATTATTTTTCTGCGCTGGGCGAAATTTTTTTATTTCCACTAAGTGCTTGTGCGGTGTTGGCTTCTGGCTATATTTGACTCTGCACATTTGACTGCACTGACTTCAATCGAACCAGAGGGGTCAAGAAGGTAAAAATGCTGGGGGAAACTCAGCGGGTGAGGCAGCACCTATGGAGTGAAGGAACAGGTGACGTTTTGGGTCGAGACCCTTCTTGAGTCTGAAGAAGGGTCTCGACCCGAAACGCCTCCTATTCCTTCACTCCATGGATCCTGCCTCACCCGCTGAGTTTCCCCAGCAATTTTGTCTACCTTTGATTATTCCAGTATCTGCAGTTCTTTCTTAAACACGTAGGAAAAGCTTTCATGGCTTAGTTTAGTTTATTATCAACTGTACCAAGATAAACTTCCTTCTCTCTCTATCTCTCCCCCACCCAAGTCGCACTAGCTTCTCATTTTCACACTACAAACAGCTTACAATGGCCTGTTTCCTTTATCATCGATACTTTTTTGCATATCTTTCATTCATTGTTCTTTATCTCTCCACATCACCGTCTATATCTCTCGTTTCCCTGATCCCTGACCAGTCTGAAGAAGGGTCTCGACCCGAAACGTCGCCTATCTCCTTCGCTCCTTAGATGCTGCTGCACCCACTGAGTTTCTCCAGCTTTTTGTGTAACCCAAGATAAACCTTTTTTGTTATGTACGTCTCTGTCAGCGGAAAGACTCTGTACGATTACAATCGAGGTGTCCACAGTGTCCAGATCCATGATAAAAGGAGTAACATTTAGTGCAAGGTAAAGTCCGATTAAAGATAGTCCGAGGGTCTCCAGTGAGGTAGATGGTAGCTCAGGATCGAGGCGTTGAAATAGGAGTCAGGGAGTCGCAACGCAGCTTTATAGGAATTTGGACACAAAGTGCTGGAATAACTCAGCGGGTCAGGCAGCATCTCTGGAGAACATGGACAGGTGATGTTTCAGGTCGGGACCCTTCTTCATATTTGGCATTTTAGTTTTATAGATAGCATGGAAAAAGGCCCTTCAGCCCAACCAGCGATACCCGTACACTAGTTCCATCCTACACACTAGGGCGGCACGGTGGCATAGCAGTACAGCTACTGCCTTGCAGCGCCAGTGACCCGGGTTCGATCCTGACTTCGGGTGCTGTCTGTACGGAATTTGTACGTTCTCCCCAAGACCTGCGTGGGTTTCATCCGAGATCCCACACTCCAAAGACGTACATGTTTGCAGGTTAATTGCCTTGGTGTAAATGTCAAATTGTCCCGAGTGTGTGTTGGGTAGCGTTAATGTGCAGGGATCACTGGTTGGTGTGGACCTGGTGGGCCGAAGGGTCGGTTACCACGCTGTATCTCTAAATTAAACTACAACTAAACTAGAGACAATATTACAGCAGCCAAACCTAAGCATCTTTGGAATGTGGGAGGCTACTTCTGAATCCGTTTCAGAATCCAATAACTTCTTCCTGATGGTAGGACTGAATCGAGAGCATGGCCAGTGTGGTGTGGGTCTTTGATGATTCTGGCTACGTGTTTGCGGCTGCACCTCAGATAGATCCCTTCGATGGTGGGGCGGTCACCACCCACGTTGGACTGGGCAGTGTCTACCATTACGCCGACTCCAAGAATCAAGTTGAAATCCGGGTTATAGCTTCACAATCTAGTGGATTATTTTGCCGAGCCATGAAGGAACCCTTGTTCTTTTAAAGTTGCGATGAAGGTCACTCCATTAAAATGTCACAGTTCTATCGTATTCATGCATTTATAATAATCTAAAACAGACAATTTTTGTTTACACACTTGTTGATATTTGCAGTTATTAAAAAAATAAACAAAGAGGAATCTTCATTAGATTTGTCATGCATACAGTATGATTCCAATCTCAAAGTGCTGATACCAAAATCATTATGAGACGTAAACTGAGATATAATAACCACTTGAAGGGTGCTGGCCTATGCTAGTAGCAGTCTGCCACTTTGTCCATTAAGGTTTTTAACTTTAACCCTATCATTTAGTTTAGTTTAATTTAATTTAGAGAAACACCTTGCTGGAAACAGGCCCAGCAAGACGATCTCGGAGAAAACCCACGCAGGTCACGGGGAGAAGGTACAAACACCGTACAGACAGCACCCGCAGTCAGTATTGAACCCGGGTCTCTGGTGCTGTAAGGCAGCAACTCTACCGCTGCGCCACCGTGCCGGCCAATCTAATATTTTCAATTTGTAATATGATTATCTCTCGATTGCAAGATAATCTTTATTAAGTGTCAATGCACAACAAATATAATCAAGAACATTCTCCAGAAGTGAAGCAGTGGCAATAATATCATGAGACGACATGGATCAAAAAAATCACTTCCACTGTCTGATTAAATTGCACAAAGAAGGAAATACCAGGACTTGAGGGCTGACCTTGGTTGGGAAGGTTGGGACATTATTCCTTCGAGTGCAGGAGGATGAGGGATGATCTTCGGATGTTCCTGATGGTATTTTGTAGAGCTGACGTTTTGGAAATCCACTTCACTGCCTGGTGCAGAGCCCTTTTTTCCACCTATTCCATTATTTGAAGTCATCGAACTGAGTACAGGTCCACCACCAATTTTCCAACAACTGGTGGTCGAGCACCTCGGGATTTCTGCGGGTGGAATTTGCCCCACTCCGGCCGGGGTTCTGGAACTCCGGCCCGGCCAGATCCGGCAGATCCATTCCCATCGCCGACTTCTGAGGCCGACTTTGCGGACCGGTATCTCCGCCCCTCGACGGGACATTCCGGTGCCGTTGGACTCAATAGACAATAGAAAATTAGTGCAGGAGTAGGCCATTCAGCCCTTCGAGCCAGCACCGCCATTCAATATGATCACGGCTGATCATTCACAATCAGTACCCCATTCCTCCCTTCTCCCCATATCCCCTGACTCCGCTATCTTTAAAAGCCCTATCTAGCTCTTGAAAGCGTCCAGAGAACTGGCTTCCACCGCCCTCTGAGGCAGAGAATTCCACAGACTCACAACTCTCTGTGTGAAAAAGTGTTTCCTCATCTCCGTTCTAAATGGCCTACCTTTATTCTTAAACTTGTGGCCCCTGGTTCTGAACTCCCCCAACAACAGGAACATGTTTCCTGCCTCTAGCATGTCCAAACCCTTAATAATCTTATATGTTTCAATGATCCGCTCTCATCCTTCTAGATTCCAGAGTGTACAAGCCCAGCCGCTCCATTCTCTCAGCATATGACAGTCCCGCCATCCCGAGATTTAACCTTGTGAACTTACGCTGCACTCCCTCAATAGCAAGAATGTCTTTCCTCAAATCTGGAGACCAAAACTGCACACAATACTCCAGGTGTGGTCTCACTATGGCCCTGTACAGCTGCAGAAGGACCTCTTTGCCCTATACACTTGTTATGACACCTCTCAGAGGCCGTGATCTCAGATAATCCAGAATGGCTCTGGAGCCAAGGGTGCTGGTGAACCTGGTCAACTTGATTAGATATTTCAGGCAGTGTCTTTTTCTGCCCAGATTGAACAGTGTAAATAATATTGTCTTATAATCTCTGTAATTTCAAAATTCTTGCCAGCCTGCAGCATACTTGTGAGTTTCTATGGATCTTGTAAGCCAAGAGAATTATAAAATACGTTAAATATGTTTTAAAATGCCAAAATGCAATCCACATCACAAAATGTGGGAAAGATTATGAAGTGAAATTTGAAATTGGCCCTTTGGCCTAACTCTTCCATACCAATCAAGATGCCCCATCTAAGCTAGTCCTATTTGCCTCAATTTGGCCCATAGACCTCCAAACCTTTCCTATCTGTGTATCTGTCTTAGTGTCTTTAAATGCTGCTACAGTACTTGCTTCAACTACCTCATTCCATATACCCACCACCCTCTGAGTGAAAATGTTGTCCCTCATGTATTAAATCTTGCCTTTCTCACCTTAACCCTATGTCCTCTGACTTCTTGATTCACCCACCCTAAATAAAAAACTGTTAAGCATTCAACCTATCTATCAACAACTAGAGAGCAGTCCTGCGCTACCATCTATTTCATTGGAGACCCTCGGAATATGCAGGAGGAGGCCATTTGGCCCTTCGAGCTAGCACCACCATTCATTGTGATCATGGCTGATCGTCCCCAACCAATAACCCGTGCCTGCCTTCTCCCCATATCCCTTGACTCCACTAGCCCCTAGAGCTCTATCGAACTCTCTCTTAAATCCATCCAGTGACTTGGCCTCCACTGCCCTCTGTGGCAGGGAATTCCATAAATTAACAATTCTCTGGGTGAAAAAGTTTTTTCTCACCTCAGTCCTAAATGGCCTCCCCTTTATTCTAAGACTGTGGCCCCTGGTTCGGGACTCGCCCAACATTGGGAACATTTTTCCTGCATCTAGCTTGTCCAGTCCTTTTATAATTTTATATGTTTCCATAAGATTCCCCCTCATCCTTCTAAACTCCAGTGAATACAAGCCTAGTCTTTTCAATCTTTCCTCATATGACAGTCCCGCCATCCCAGGGATCAATCTCGTGAACCTACGCTGCACTGCCTCAATCACAAGGATGTCCTTCCTCAAATTAGGAGACCAAAACTGTACACAATACTCCAGATGTGGTCTCACCAGAGCCCTATCATGTATCTTTTCCAGGTTGGATAGCTCGATTGTAATCATGTATTGTCTTTCCGCTGACTGGTTATCATGCAACAATTTTTTTTAACTTCGATACATGTGACAATAAACTGAACTCAAACTCAATCCTCCTGCACTCCAAGGAATAAAGTCTTAGCTTCCCCAACCTCTCCCTGTACCTCAGGCTCTCGAGGTCCTGGTAACATCCTGTTACATCTTCTCTGCACTCGTTCCTCTTTAAGAACATCCTTCCTATAGCAGAGTATCCAATGAACACAATACTCCAAACGTAGTCAGCAGTCAAGAGAGTTTTATTGTCATGTGTCCCAGATAGGACAATAAAATTCTTGCAGCAGCACAACAGAATAATTGGTGATAATTTTCCAATGTTCTATAGACTCAGGATCAGTAGAAAATTGGTTGGCAGACAGGAAACAAAGAGTAGGGATTAACGGGTGCCTTTCAGAATGGCAGGCAGTGACTAGTGGGGTACCGCAAGGCTAGGTGCTGGGACCGCAGCTATTTACAATATACATCAATGATTTGGATGAAGGGATTAAAAGTAACATTAGCAAATTTGCAGATGACACAAAACTGGGTGGCAGTGTGAACTGTGAGGGGGATGCTATGAGAATGCGGGGTAACTTGGACAGATTGGGGGAGTGGGCAGATGCATGGCAGATGAAGTTTAATGTGGATAAATGTGATGTTATCCACTTTTGTATCAAAAACAGGAGGAGAGATTACTATCTAAATGGCGTCAAATTAGGAAAAGGGGAAATACAACGGGATCTGGGGGCCCTTGTACATCAGTCTATGAAAGTAAGCATGCAGGTACAGCAGGCAGTGAAGAAAGCGGGGAATGGCATGTTGGCCTTTATAACAAGAGGAGTCGAGTATAGGAGCAAAGAGGTCCTTCTGCAGTTGTACAGAGCCCTAGTGAGACCACACCTGGAGTATTGTGTGCAGTTTTGGTCCCCTAATTTGAGGAAGGACATTCTTGCTATTGAGGCAGTGCAGCGTAGGTTTACAAGGTTAATTCCCGGGATGGCGGGTACTGTCATATGCTGAGAGAATGGAGCAGCTGGGCTTGTACTCTCTGGAGTTTAGAAGGATGAGAGGGGATCTTATTGAAACATATAAGATTGTTAAGGGTTTGACACGTTAGAGGCAGGAAACATGTTCCCGATGTTGGGGGAGTCCAGAACCTGGGGCCACAGTTTAAGAATAAGGAGGAGGCCATTTAGAACGGAGACGAGGAAACACCTTTTCTCACAAAGAGTTGTGAGTGTGTGGAATTCTCTGCCTCAGAGGGCGGTGGAGGCCGGTTCTCTGGATACTTTCATGAGAGAGCTAGATAGGGCTCTTAAAGATAGCGAAGTCAGGGGATATGGGGAGAAGGCAGGAACGGGGTACTGATTGGGGATGATCAGCCATGATCACATTGAATGGCGGTGCTGGCTCGAAGGGCCGAATGGCCTACTCCTACACCTATTGTCTATTGTCTATAACAGAATATGTAAACATAATACAGAATGGGAGATAAAAGTTCAGTGTGTCTCTGGACCATAGACCGTATATATACACACAATATATAAACAGATAAAGTGCAATAGTAAGAATAGGCCGTTATTGTTCAGAGTTTATTTGATGTCATATTTAATGGCTGTGGGGAAGAAGCTGTTCCTGAACCTGGATGTTACAGAATTCAGGCTCCTGTACCTTCTACCCGATGGCAACGGAGAGATGAGGCCAGGATGGTTTGGATCGTTGATGATGTTGGCATCCTTTTTGAGGCAGCGACTGTGATAGATCCCTTCAATGGTGGGGAGGTCAGAGCCGATGATGGACTGGGCAGTGTTTACAACTTTCTGCATTCTTTTTCGCTCCAGGATGTTCAAGTCCTGTACCAAGCCACGAAGCAGCCAGTCAGCATGCTCTTTACAGTGCACCTGTAGAAGTTCGAGAGAGTCCGCCTTGACATACCGACTCTCTGTAATCTTCACAGGAAGTTGAGGCGCTAGTATGCTTTCTTTATAATTGCATCAGTGTACTGGGACCAGGAAAGATCTTCGGAAATATGCACGCCCAGGAATTTGAACCCTTTCCACTATCACCCCATTGACATAAACGGGACTGTGGGTCCCCTTCCTACCCCTTCCAAAGTCCACAATCAGTTCCTTGGTTTTGCTGGTGTTGAGTACCAGGTTATTGTGCTGGCACCATTTGGTCAATCGTCGATCTCACTTCTATACTCTGACTCATCACCATCAGTGATACGTCCCACAACAGTGGTGTTGTCAGTGAACTTGATGATGGAGTTTGCACTATGTCCAGCTACACAGTCATAAGTATAGAGTGAGTACAGCAGGGGGCTGAGCACGCTGCCTTGAGGTGCTCCCGTGCTCATTATTATAGAGAATGACACATTTCCATCATTACGGACAGACTGTGGTCTGTGGATGAGGAAGTCGAGGATCCAATTGCAGAGGGATGCACAAAGACCCAGATCTGAGAGCTTGGTAACCAGCTTGGAGGGGATGACCGTATTAAATGTCGAGCTGTAATCTATGAACAACAGCCTGACATATGAGTTTTTGTTGTCCAAGTGGTCCAGAGTGGAGTGGAGAGCCAGTGAGATCGTACATTGTGGCGGTAAGCGAACTGTAGTGGGTCGAGGTTCTTGTCGAGATAAGAGTTGATATGCGCCATAATCAACCTCTCAAAGCACTTCATCACCACAGACGTTAGCGCCACTGGTTGATAGTCATTGAGGCATGTCACCTTACTCTTCTCGGGCACCGGTATTATTGGTGCCCTTTTAGAGCAGGTGGGAACCTCAGACCTCAGAAATGAGAGGCCGAAAACGTACCCTTGGATTTCCGTTCATTTTCACAGGTCCTGCCTGATTGAAGCTCCACTTTGTACTAATTGCCTGTTGAAAAGTCTGATCACTGGTATGCCATTAAGTAATCAGCCTAAGACAATTTGTGCAAAAAAATCTTGGCAACGGGTGACATTTGAGATTACTTAACTAATAGATATAAACCCTCATGGAAATGAACAGAAAATTGTGACATCAGAAAATAGCGTAGTCTGCAAAAAACAAAAACCCATAAAGTAATTAGCTTTAGAACGCAGTAGAGTGAACTTTACTTTTATATTCTATAATTCATGATTTTGGGAGGGAGACGTTGACCATTCTTAATTGCCCTTAAACCAAGTGGTTTGTTGAGTTTCAGAGGCACTTAGCAGTCAACCATCTTCCAGTCTGGAATCACGTATTTTTGAATAGTAAAAGGCCAGGATAGAGTGGATGTGGAGAGGATGTTTCCACTAGTGGGAGAGTCCAGGACCGGAGGTCATAGCCTCAGAATTAAAGGACGTCCCTTTCGGGGGGAGATGAGGAGGAATTTCTTCAGTCGGAGGGTGGTGAATCTGTGGAATTCATTGCCATAGAAGGCTGTGGAGGCCAAGTCAATGATATTTTTAAGGCAGAGATAGATAGATTCTTGATTGGCATGGGTGTCAGGGGTTATGGGAAGAAGGCAGGAGAATGAAGTTAGGAGGGAAATATAGATAAGCCAAGATTGAATGGCGGAGTCGACTTGATGGGCTGAATGGCCTAATTCTGCTCCTATCACTTATGAACTTATATGGGTCAAAATGAGAACGGCTCAGTCTAAGACACAACCCAGACCATCACAAAAACCAACCTCACTTCTGTTGCTTCCATTTACACCACACTGCCCCAGAAAGGCCACCGGCATAATCAAGGATGTATCGCACCCCGGACCCTCCCTCTTCTCCCCTTTCTCATCAGGCAAGAGGTTGGGGCGGCACGGTGGCGCAGCGGTAGAGTTGCTGCAATAGAGCGCCAGAGACCCGGGTTCGATCCTGACTACAGATGCTGTCTGTACGGAGTTTGTACGTTCTCCCCGTAACCGTATGGGATTTCCCTGGGTGCTCTTGTTTCCTCCCACACTCCAAAGGTGTACATGTTTGTAGGTTAATTGGCCGGTAAATTTTCCCTAAGTGTGTAAGATAGTTAACCCTAACTAGTGCACGGTTGATCTCTGGTTGGTGTGGACTCGATGGGCCAGTGAGCCTGTTTCCATGCTGGATCTCTAAAACTAAACAAATGTAAAGTTTCTTGGCTTTCTCCATGGTAAAGACAGAAGAGCAACATTCAGAGAAGAGTCTCGACCACCTTGTCGATCTTTGAGGGATCTCGTTCTCTCAATAGTTACTCGTTTGCCCAGAATGTGTTTGTGGAATCTTGTTGTATTTCCCTTCATCTTTTAAAGGGAAAATATAACAATAATCCCAAAGAACGAAGGAAGAAATGGGAGCAGAAATTGGAGCACTTCCTTGCTGGTAAAGTTTTATTGCAAGTTTGAAACAAAATTATTTATCTTTGAAGATTTACTTACTAAGGATCCATAAACTGCATTCTATAAATCGCCCCAGTCCATGAGCATAAACGTTCGCATACTTTACGGTAATATTAATAATCTACCAGTGGAATAGTATTGGCTTGGGACATTAGAAAAAATTGCATTAGGAATCACAATGTTAATATCTTTCAAAAATGTATAATTGAATTCATTTAAGTCATCCATTCGGTCGAAATTCAACTTCAGAGGGGTGTAATATGGAAAGCAGTGAAATGACTGATCATTATCTAGCATGACCAAGTTTGCTTTTGTATCTGGAGACATAATTGAGTGAATGTTAAATGGGTGGCTGTTCCATTACGGTTCATTTTATACCCTGCTGAAGCTGAATACCACCTTCCTTTTCACTTCTGCTTGCATTTGTTAACACTATTCATTTATCTAAATCTGTGCCACCGCATTAAATCTGCTTTTCTCTCTAAACATTGCCATGCTTACGTTGGTTCACACACAGGAGGACACAAGGTGCTGGAGTAAAGGGCCTGTCCCACTTGGCCGTCATTTGCGCCTCATTTATGCGTCATATGTAAAATAGGTCGACGCGTCGTTACGTGCGATGTCGCGCACAAATCACGCGTCATCATGCCGTCAGCAGAGCCGTCTGGTGCGCGTGACGTCATTAGACTACCCTGCAGCGCGTGGCGGCGCATGGTTACGCACGGTGATGTAACCATGCGTCACCACGCGATACACGTGAGATGTTGGGAGGCCAGCAAGCGATGCCAATGCGTCAGCGTGCGTACCCAATGCATCAGTGTGCGTACGCGATACATCATGCAGGTGGCGTGCACGGATTTCGTTTACAAAATCTTGGAGCGCTGCGCGATACCGCGCGCCACTGCACGCGATTCCACGCCTCACCATGCACAACGCATGCGCACCCCATGCATCACAATGCATCAACCTAATTTACATATGATGCGTAAATGAGGCGCAAATGACGGCAAGTTGGACAGGCCCTAACTCCGCGGTTCAGGCTGCATCACCGGAAAGCGTGGACAGGTGACGTTTCAGGTCGAGACCCTTCTTCAGTCCTTTCGAAAGAAGGGTCTCGACTCGTAATGCTACATGTCCAAGTACAATTAGGTGGACAAAAATGCTGGAGAAACTCAGTGGGTGAGGCAGTATCTATGGAGCAAAGGAATAGGTGATGGTTCGTGTCAAGACCCTTCTTCAGACCTGAAACGTCGCCTATTTCCTCCGCTCCATAGATGCTGCCTCACCCACTGAGTTTCTCCAGCATTTTTGTCCACCTTCGATTTTTCCAGCATCTGCAGTTCTTTCTCAAACCTAAGTCCAATTAGGTGTTCTTTTGTTGGACAAAAACGAGAAAGAAGGTCTCAGGGAATTACAGAAGACAACCTCCGCTTTTAGCTCCAGCCAAGAGCGAGAGTTTCTTATCTCGAAGTATAAGCCGCATAACTAAAGCCATAGCTTACGCAAAATTATAAACCTCTGCATTAGAGTTGGTTTGAGATAACGATGGGTCAGTGTTAGACATTTAAACAAGTAACGCTGTCTGCAGCTCTTAAACACTTCCAATAACATGGCACAGGTGATGCATAAAATCGGAGTGGGCTCTGAAAATAAATTTAATTGTAATGTTGGCTTTTCTATGATGATCATTTATCCGAAATGGTTCAAATAATGAACATGCAGTACAGCGCAAAGCAAATTGGCCGGAAAAATAAGGAGATCAATGGAAAAAGAGTAAAATACTGCCCTGGGGGCTAAGTAGTTGTCTGGCTAAGTTTGCTAAGGAGGTATCAATGGGATACTGCCAACCCCGAGAGAATGAAGTGAAAAAGAAATCTGTCAGTCAAGGGAAAAACACTCGGTTAGCAGAGTTTAGTGGACATAGTCTAGACCATTAGGCAAACCAACCTCCCCTCCACTGACTCCATCTACACTTTACGCTGCCTCGGAAAGGCCGGCAACATAATCAAGAACCAGTCTCGCCTCCCCCCCCCCCCCCCCCCCCCCCCAGTCACTCCATCTTCTCCCCTCTCCCAACAAGCAAGAGGTGCAGAAGTGGTCGGCACGGTGGTGCAGCGGTAGAATTGCTGCCTTACAGCGCTTGCAGCGCCAGAGACCCGGGTTCGACCCCGACTATGGGTGCTGCATGTACGCAGTTTATACGTTCTCCCCGTGACTGCGTGGGTTTACTGCGAGATCTTCATTTTCCTCGCACACTCCAAAGACGTACAGGTTTGTAGGTCAGTCGACTTGGTTTTCTATACTTGGTATAAGTGTAAATTGCCCCTAGCGGGTGTAGGTTTGCGTGAATGTGCGGTGATCGCTGGTCGGTGTGGACTCGGTGGGCCGAAGGGCCTGTATACTCGCTTTATCTCTAAACTAAACTAAGGGTGAAAACACACACCTCCAGATTCAGGGACAGGTTCTTCCCAGTTGCTATCAGGCAACTGAACCATCCCACCAACCACTAGGATATGATCCGACCTCCCATCCACCTCATTGGAGACCTTTGAGCTATTTTAATCAGACTTCATCTTGCACTGTGGATGACTCGAGTGCAATCATGTACGGTCTTTTCTTTGACTGGAAACAAAAGCTTTTCACTGTACCTCAGCGCAGGTGACAGTATTAAACTAAACTACACTAACAAATGTCTAAAGGTGAACAAGCATTGCCTTGACGTCTCAAATATTTTGTCCCCCGTCAGGTCAGTTAAATTAAAGAATCTTTGAGCAGAACGTATACCTAGCCATGTTGATGAAATACTAAAGCAAAAATTTGAGAATCTGTGGTGTTTAGTTTGGCCATATTTTTTTCATAGCAAATACGTGCATTCAGAAGAGGGGCACAAATTATATCATTGTCAAATATGGTGTTGGGATGACTTTATTGGGTGCCCAAGTCTCAGGATATTAATGTTAATAGGTTGGATTAATTACACTTAGTGAGATAAGCACATGATTAAAGACAATGAAGGAGTTGAGTTGCAACGCCAGGGGTAATGGATGCCTGGAAACTAAGCCAACGTTCATAAAATGTTTGTGAAAAAAGGAGATTAAATAAAAACAGAAGATGGTGCAGATCAAGGACTCTCGATCCAAAAACACTAACGCGATGCAAGGATCTCATAAATTCATATGTCCTAGAGGCAGACCTAGGCCATTTGGCCCATCAAGTCCACTCTGCCATTTAATCATGGCTGATCTATCTTTATTTCTCAACACGATTCTCTTGCCATCTTCCTGACACCAGTACTAATCAAGAATTTGTTAATCTCAACCTTAAAAACATCCATTGATGGCCTCCACAGCCTTCCATGACATTGAATTCCACAGATTCACCACCCTCTGACTAAATAAATTCCTCCTAATCTCCTTCCTAAATGTATGTCCTTTTATTCTCAGGCTGTGCCCTCTGGTCCTAGATTCTCCCACTAGTGGAAACAGCCTCTCCACATCCACTCTATCCAGGCCTTTCACTACTCGGTAAGTTTCAACGTCCCCCCATCATTCTTCTAAACTCCAGCGAAAATAGGCGCAATGCCATCAAACGCTCATCGTACGTTAACCCAATCATTCCTGAGATCAACTGCAGATGTGGGAATCGTGAGCAAAACACAAAGTGCTGGAGGAACTCAGCAGGTCAGGCAACATCTGTAGACAGATGTTTCAAGCTGGACGCTTGATCTAAATAAGTGTCCCAACCCAAAACGTTCCTCTGGTCATTTCTTCCACACATGTTGCCTGACCTGCTAAGTTCCTCCAGCTCTTTGTGTTTCTGAAATATTAACTCTGCTTCTCGCTCATAGATGTTACTAGGGCCTACTAAGTCTCTCCAGCAGATCCTGTTTCATTCACATTTCCAGCATCCACAGATTATTACTTTTCGAAGAGGACTTCACAATCTACTTGTAATATTCATTTCTCTCTCAACATCACTGTTAAAAACAAATTACATTTGTTATTCTTGGACCTGTTGGGCCGACCTACACACATAATAACTGCTGCATTTTGTCCATATCCCATCTACAACTACACTGCTGAACTTAAAACATGTAAAGTGCGCTGGGATGTTTCTGAAAGAGATACTGTATCTGTAAAGGACCTGTCTCACTTGGGCGATTTTTCCCGCAACTGCCGGCGACTGTCACAGTCGTAGCATGTCGCCGAAAAAGCGCCCTACGACAATGCCTACGACAACCTACCACCTAGTCGACGTCAAGCTACGGCAAGCTACCGACAACTGGCGACCCAATCGTCGCGACTTAGGACGCCCACCTACGACCACACCTACGACAACCTACCGACACAAAGGCGACAAACCAAAGTCAACCGACGTCCACCCCCGACAAGCTACGACTAGCAACGTCCCTGCCGGCGACAACTGAAGACAATTCAGTCGCCGGTACCTGTCGCCGGTTGGCGTAGGTTGTCGCCAATGGAATTCACCGAAGTCAGCGCCCGGCGACAGCCGACGTCACCTGTCGTCGTCCTGGCGACAACCGACAACAACCTACGCCAACCTGTGCCAACTCAGATGCCCCAGGTTGTCACAAGTCAACTCTAGTCACAACTAGTCACAACTGCTCATGTTTAGCTCATAACCTTTCCGCATCATGTACCTGTCCAAATGGATGAAGAGGTAGTTGAGGCAAGTACTATTACAACATTTAAAAGCCATTTGGACAGGTACATGACAAGGAGAGGTTATGAGCTAAACACCAGTTGCTGCTCAGGTTCCCATTAAATCTCAGTTCAGTTTAGTCTATTGTCACGTGTACCGAGGTAGCGTGTAAAGCTTTTGTTGCGTGCTATCCAGTCAGCGGAAAGACAATACATGATTATAATCGAGCCATTTGCAGTGGAGAGATACAAGGTAAAGCCAACAAAGTCCGTTCAAGGATGGTCCGAGGGTCACCAATGAGGTAGATAATAGATCTTTCCTCTCTCACATTAAACCTCTGCCCCCTGGTTCTTGATTCCTCTACTCTGGGTGAAAGACGATTTATACCACATATTCCCCTCACGATCTGGAGCATCTCTCATCCTCCTGTGCTCCAAGGAATAAAGTCCTATCCTGCCCAACCTCTCACTACTTCATGAAGCATTTTGGTTATTTCTTTAGACTTGGCCACCACATTTTTTAACGACCTGGATGCATTGATCCATGAGTTCCTTTGGACTTATTTTCTTTCAGCCATTTCCCCACTTTAAAGAAAACTTAATTAAGTTCCTCGTCCATCGCTCGATTAACATTCATCTGACACAATTGTGCCCTCAGAATGATCCATTAATGTCCATTAGTAATGTATAGCAGCTCTTCACATTTTTGTCTATGCTACTTATTTTATGTCACCAGACAACTTAAATATATGGCTTACTAAGTCAGTAATAAAATTAGTGACTAATTGAGGACCAGCAGAGATCATGTGTGACATCAGTAGTCATGTCTTAACAAATTGAGTGTGTATTCCTCCCTTTATCCAGTGCTCTACAGATTGATCAATATCCTAACCAAGCAAATAATTTGCCTTTACTGATCTATGTTAGCTCCAGTTTAAAATCAAATATCTCAACATGTTCAGCCCTGAAACATCATCTGTCCATTCTTTAGACTTTAGACTTCTCTTCTGACATTCAGTGCAGAAACAAACCCTTCGGCCCATTGAGCCCGTGCTGATCAGCGATCACCCGGTACACTAGCACTATCCTACACACTAGGGACAATTCACAATTTATACCCAGAGCCAATTAACCTACAAGCCTTTACGTCCTTGTAATGTTGGAGGAAACCGGGTCGCCTGGAGAAAACAATGGGGAGAACGTGCAAACTCCGTACAGACAGCACCCGCAGTCAGGATCGAACCCAGGTGTCTGGCGCTGCAAGGCAGCAACTCTACCTCTGTGCCACTTCACTGCCCTCATTCCTTCCACAGATGCTGCCTGATCTGCTGAGTTCCTCCAACACTTTGTGTTTTGCTCAAGATTCTAGCATCTGCAGTTCCAGCTTTTGAGTCTCCATCTTGTCCTTAGAATCCAATGATTTCTCTGTCGTAGATATACGATCAACAGTTCCATAGTTTTCGAATTTCTCTCCTCTGGGTAGCACGGTGGCGCAGCGGCAGAGTTGCTACCTTACAGTGCTAAAGACCCGGGGCTCAATCCTGACTACGGGTGCTGTCTGTATGAAGTTTGTACTTTCTCCCTGTGACCATGTGGGTTTTCTCTGGGTGCGCTGGTTTCCCCCCACACTCCAAAGACATGCAGGTTTGTAGGTTTACCTTGAGTTTAAATTCTTCTAGAAGTCTGAAGACCGTTTCGACCCGAAACGTTGCCTAGCTCCTTCGCTCCGTAGATGCTGCTGCACCGGCTGAGTTTCTCCAGCCTTTTGTGTACCCCAGGTTTGTAGGTTAATTGGCTTCTGTAAATTGTTCCCAGTGTGTAGAATAGAACTAGTGTACGGGTGATCGCTGGTCAACACGGGGTCGGTATTCCAAACATAGAAACATAGAAAAATAGGTGCAGGAGTAGGCCATTCGGCCCTTCGAGCCTGCACCGCCATTCAATGTGATCATGGCTGATCATCCATGGAAAGGGGCCTGTTTCCACGCTATATCTCTAAACTCTCTGTTCAAGAAGGAACTGCAGATGCTGGAAAATCGAAGGTAGACAAAATTGCTGGAGAAACTCAGCGGGTGCGGCAGCATCTATGGAGCGAAGGAAATAGGCAACGTTTCGGGTTTCTGAAGAAGGGTTTTGGCCCAAAACGTTCCCTATTTCCTTCGTTCCATAGATGCTGCCGCACCCGCTGAGTTTCTCCAGCAATTTCTCTAAACTCGCTCCCTGCAGACAATAGAGCTACATTTGCACATCAAAAACAGCAACTCCGGATCAAGCAGAGTTGTTTATCTCAGCCATGAAGAAAATAAGCAGTATAATTTGAAAGAGGGTTGTGCTGTCTCATGATTTATTTTACAAATGGTTCTATATTATCTGCATTAACAGAACAGAATATTGGCTTAATGTCCATCTATCCATTACCACTGGCAACCTAGCATGGACTGATATCTTCTGTCATACACTAGATGAAAAATTGCAGATTCACAAGCCAAGTATATTTTTCCTAAAAAAAGTGGGATCCCAAAACCACGTGGGATTCCATGTGTGTGTATATATAAAGGGACATATATATATATATATAATGAGACTCAACAAGATATAAAATTCTCTATAAATGAAATGTTCTCTCTCCCTCTTATATATATATATATATATAAAAGAGGGAGAGAGAACATTTCATTTATAGAGAATTTTATATCTTGTTGAGTCTCATTGTCTGTGACTCATTTTCACCTAGCCCACAATGGCCTGTTTCCTTTATCATCGTTACTTTTTTGCATATCTTTCATTCATGTGTTCTCTATCTCTCTTCATCACCGTCTATATCTCTCGTTTCCCTCTCCCCTGACTCAGTCTGAAGAAGGGTCTCGACCCGAAACGCCACCCATTCCTTCTCCAGAGATGCTGCCTGACCCGCTGAGTTACTCTAGATTTTGTGTCTATTATATATATATATATATATATATGACAAAGACTGCCAATCAGTCTTTGTTCGTTCATCTTCACTGCAGATCAGTACATGGACATTTGAGGCTTTTCTCCATGTCAGACAACACTTGTTGGTGTTCTATTTCAATAATTTCATCGTTCTGTTTTGGGACTTATGACAATGAAATACTTGACACAACAAAAGCTTAGCTTCTTATTTAATAATGGATTACTAATTACACATTAAAACCTCTATACTGTATATATTATATATATATATATATAAAATATATAGATAGAGAGTTAAAAAAATTAAAAACAGTCGATGTAGTTTGCAGTGTATTTGTAGGTTGGGGCAATGGGATTATAAGGAAGGAGACAGGTAAAGAGAGGCTGGTGGAACAGGGTAAAAGTTATCCAATCCCAGCATCAAATACAGTCAACAATGAAGATCATCCCTACACCTTCATTTGTGTTTAATTTATGAACTGAACACCAGTAAGTATTGTCTGACATGGAGAAAAGCCTCAAATGTCCATGTACTGATCTGCAGTGAAGATGAACGAACAAAGACTGATTGTTAGAAGTGTCTGTGGTGCCCGTGATATCAGGGGCGGCGTATCAGATTGCAGCACATTGTGGGTGGCGGAGGCACAGTCACGGGCATATGGCAGAGATACACCTGGTCTCACTTCAACAGCTTGGAACTTTGACATTGGAATTGATTCAAAATAACTAATTGACTTCTGCGGATAAAAAAGGAGATGACATGAAAGATGGAATGGATCAACCGGACTAATATTCACTGGAATTTGGAAGGATGAGAGGGGATCTTTTTGAAACATATTAAATTCTTAAGGGCTAGATGCAGGCAAAATGTTCCCCATGTTGGGGGTGTCCAGAACCAGGGGTCACAGTTTAAGAATAAGGGGTAGGCCATTTGGGACTGAGAAAAGAAAAACGTTTTCATCCAGAGAGTTGAGAATCTGTGGAATTCTCTGCAACAGAAAGCAGTGGAGGCTGATTCACTGGATCTATTCAAGGGAGAGTTAGATATAGCTCTTAGGGCTAACGGAATCAATGGATATGGAGAAAAAACAGGAACAGGGTACTTATTCTTCTTGCGTGTGGCGGGCACAGCCTAAAGTTGTAGGACAACTTGTTCTATTTGATCTTATTTGATTGTGCAAGCCAGGTTGATTGCATTCATTGAAACAGGGCGGACCACGTGAAGGTTGCACCCCAGCAGGGTACTGAGTCTGGATGATCAGCCATGATCATGTTAATTGGCGGTGCTGGTTCGAAGGGCTGAATGGCCTACTCCTGCACCTATTGTCTATTGTCTATTGTAGCACCTACTTTCTATATTTCTATATGAGTTAATTGCAGAAGGTACATAAATCAGAAATAGTATTATTTAAGATTCTCCTCATTTTCCAAAGCAAGTTTTTACTAAAAAAAGTCTTTTTTTTTGTTTTTATTGTGTTTAATTTTCAGTTTAGCTTCCCATTCTCATTACTATAAGCATCTGCCTGCAAATATGAACAGATATTTAACAGACTAACAGAGACCATTCAAATTCCTTCATTGTGTCAAAACAGTGCGATCTTTTTAAAAACACTTTTCTTGGCGTTTTGGGGTTTCAACTATGGTTTGTCAATATTTTAAGCGTATGTTAGGTAACAAAGAGAGAAGAATGGAGCTCGTGTACCGATAATGTGGTAAGTACATTTTGTGGTTATGTTTTTAAATACCGTATTTCCCGGGGTGTGGGGGTGTGGGGGGAGCGCTCCTATCACAGTGTTTGGGGAGCCTGGCCCGGGGTAAAGTTGCGGGGAGGGCACGAATGTTATGAAGGAGGGGATTGGGATAATGCCACTTGCGACGCTCCTTGCACGGGGGCGTGGAATGCCACCACATTGAGGCCGGGGACGGGGGCGGGGGGGGCAGAAGTAGCTCGGGTGGCTGAGCAGCCGCCGGGCCGGACAGCGGAACCAGCCGCCACCTTAGCTCCTTCTGCCGGTCCCCGCTCACCTCTGGCAGCTCTCCGTCTAAAAACCTCTCTCCTGCCGCTCGCTGGCCTCACTCATGTCCTTAAATTCCGACAGCGAATTACTCGGCTGTGGGAATTTAAGGATTTGTAGGAAGCCACTGACATGAGCGAAGTCGGCGAACGGCAGGTGACAGGTGTTCCGACGGAGAGCACTGCCAAAGGTGAGCGGGCCGGCAGAAGGCGCTGAAGTGGCGGCCAGTTCTGCTGTCGGGTCCCGGTGGCCGCTCCCCGAGCTGCTTCTTTCCCCAGCTACAGTGCGTGGCTTCGCGCCTGGAGAGCTGCGGCAGCGGTGAGTGAGTGAGTTACTAGCATTATCCCTGACACCCTCCTTCTTAACACTCGTGCCCTCCCCACAACTTTACCCCTGGCACAGACTCTCCACATGCTGTGAAAGGAACTGTTCCCCCAATTGGTCTAGGACTAGGAAGCCTTGGGCAAATTGAAATGTCACTGTTTCTATTTATTTATTTCTTTAACGGAGAGAACAATCTGCGCATGCGCGGTTTAAATTTTTTTTAAAGTGGACTGAGTACCTACCCTGAGTAATTACTCACGACACGTGCCTGTCATACACTCATAGAGCGATATGTGTGGAAACAGGCCCTTCAGCCCAACATGCCCACACTGGCCAACATGTCCCGGCTACACTAGTCCCACCTGCTTGCGCTTGGTCCATATCCCTCCAAACCTGTAATATTCATGTACCTGTCTAACTGTTTGTTAGCACGGACTTGGTGGGCCGAAGGGCCTGTTTCCCTGCTGTATCTCCAAAAATGAGCTATTTTAAAACTCGATGGTTATGAACTGTCAGGGAAGTATATTTCATCTTTCATTAGCGGTTATTTTAGAACACTGTGTTCATTTGAACAACTTTGCTTAACTCATTGAGTTATAAGTTCAGGCTCATAACACAAACCGGCAACATTTTCTGCTGTGTCCTTTTGACCAAGTTCTAAAATGGAATTATTTACATCTCGCGCATATTTCTTGCTTAAACTACCAAAAATGGCCAGCAGCACTGTAGCATGTGAAAGCCACTAATGCTATATGGTGATTCATGACTGATATCGAGGTTTAGCCATTATGTATATTAAACAGTGTTTCTCTGTAAATATACGCAGAGAGTTTTATGTTCCTCCCCACCCCCCTTGAGTTTAGCGTTTAGTTTAGAGATACAGCAGGTAAACAGGCCCTTTGGCCCACCAAGTCCGCACCGACCAGGGATACCCGCACATTAACGCCATCCGACGCACACTAGTGACAATTCACATTTATACCCAGCCAATTTACCCACAAGCCTGTACGCCTTTGGAAAGATCTCAGAGAAAACCCACGCAGGGCACGGGGAGAACGTACGCACTCCGTACGGACCGAGAGTGGTGAGTCTGTATGGATTCTCTGGATACTTTCAAGAGAGAGCTGGATAGGACTCTTAGGGTTGAAAGAAAGCGGAGTCAGGGGATATGGGGAGAAGGCAGGAATGGGCTACTGATTGGGGATGATCAGCCATGATCACATTGAATGGCGGTTTTGGGTCGAAGGGCCGAATGGCCTACTCCTGCACCTATTGTCCTATGTCTATTGTCTATTGACAGCACCCGTAGTCGGGATCGAACCCAGGTCTCTGGCGCTGTAAGGCAGTAGTGTCTACCGCTGCGCCACTGTGCCGCCCCTTAGTTTAGTATTCGTATAGTTTTAGTGAGTACATTTCCGTGATTGTGATCACGGGGAGAACGAACACACTCCGTACGGACAGCGCCCGTAGTCGGGATCGAACCCTGGTCTCCGGCGCTGCAAGCGCTGTAGGGCAGTAACTCTACCGCTGGGCCACCGTGCCGCAATTGCAGATTGCACAAGGTGTGAGACAAAAGGATTAGAGAGTCGCAAATTGTGAAGTTGGAGGATTGACGAGCTGCATGTTTGACGGGTTCTATGTTCTACGGCCTATGATCTATGGGGGGCTTTCTCCGGTAGTTGCACAACAAATAACAATGAAGAGGGTGGAATAATAATCACAAATTGTGCTTTAGAGGCAACAGGAAAGGGAAAACCAAACAATTTGAATATATATAAATCAGGAGAGCAAAATGAGAAATGATTGAATAATGGTCCCAAGCCTTGTAACATCACTGAGAACTTCTGCTTTTTAGATTTTCAGAATCAGCAATGTTTAGTTGTGTAATTCTCTTCCTATCTTTACATAAATATATTAACGGATTTAGTTCAGTTCAGTTTAGTTTATTGTCACGTGGACCCAGGTACAGTGAAAAGCTTTTGTTGCGTGCTAACCAGTCAGCGGAAAGACAACACATGGTTACAGTCGAGCCATTTACAGTGTACAGATACATAATAAAGGGAATAACGTTTAGTGCAAGACAAAGTCCAGTAAAGTCCGATCAAAGATAGCCTGAGGGCCTCCTATCAGGTAGATAGCAGCTCAGGACTGCTCTCTGGTTGTTGATAGGATAATAACAGCTGGGAAGAAACTGTCCCTGAGTCCAGAGGTGTGCGTTTTCACACTTCTGTACCTCGTGACTGATGGGAGAGAGGAGAAGAGGGAGTGACCATGGTTCAAGTGATGATATCTTGGAAGGATACCTTGGAATTACCCTGGATTCTTAGAGCAGCTTGTGATGGAGCTGACCAGAGAAAAGGCAATTCTGGATTTAGTGTTGTCCAATGCAGGGCTGCCAACTCTCATGCTCTGAGCGTGAGAATCACGCATTTGAAGAAACTCTCACGCCCTCACGTTGATCAGAAATTTCTCACGCTCCATGGTGAGAAATTCTGTGATCAACAAAAATGTCAAAACTCAGATAAATTGCATGGTCCGCGAGTATTGGAGAGCTGGGGCTTCGGAGGGTGGTGGGGAGAGAGGGTAAGGAGTGAGGTTGGAGAGGGAGGGAAAGAGACAGGGGTGAGAGGGAAGAAAGAGGGACGAGAGAGAGGGGGTGGAGGGAGGACAGAATGGGAGAGAGAGGGGGGGAAGAGAGAGAGAGAGGGGGAAGAGGGAAAGGGGGAAAGAGAAAAACAGGGGAAAAAGGGAGATGGGGGGCAAAGAGAAATAGGAGATAGAGACAGAGGAGAAAGAGAGGGGGGAGAGAGAGCAAGGGGGAGTGAGGTGGGAGGGAGAAATGGGGGAGAGAGAGGGGGAGAGAGGAGGAGAGAGGGGGAGAGAGAGAGAATGAGAGAGGGGGAGATGGAGGGAGGGAGAAAGAGATAGAGAGGGAGAGGGGGAAGCGAGGGGGAGAGAGAGGGAGAGAGAGAGGAAAGAGGGGGAGAGAGAGAAGAAAGAGAGGGGGAGGGAAGGAGAGGGAGGGAGAGAGGGGGAGAGGGGAAGGGGAGAGAGAGGAGAGAGGGGACAAGAGAGAGTGGGGAGAGTGAGGTGGGAGAGAGGGGGAAGAGAGAGGGGAGGGAGAGAGATGGGGAGAGAGGAGAGAGAGAGGGGAAGAGAGAGGGGAAGAGAGAGGGGAAGAGAGGAGAGAGTGAGAGAGGGGGAGAGAGGAGAGGGAAGGGCAGAGAGTGAGAGGGGGAGAGAGAGAGAGGGGGTGAGAGGAGAGAGAGAGAGGGAGGGACAGAGAGGGAAAGAAAGGAGAGAGGGGGAGGGGAGAGATAGAGGGCGAGGGAGGGGGAGAGAGAGAGTGGGGGTGAGAGGAGAGAGAGCGGAAGAGAGGGGGGAGAGAGAGAGGGATGAGAGTGAGGTGGGAGGGAGAGAGAGAGGGGGACAGAGAGATGAGAGAGGACTTGAACGTATTAGTTTAAGTCCAGGGGGTCAGATATGGGTCTTTATGTGTGGGCCAGATATATTGTCAGTGCAAAGGGGCTAGGAGCAAGGCCAAGTGTGCATCCAGAGTCAAGGTCTGGAATAGTACTAGGTGTGCAGTCAAAGCTGGGACCAGGGGAGTGTTCAGCACTGGGAACCTAAGCAGGTAAGCAGCTATGATTGGGGTAGAATAGGGGGCCAGGTGTAGGGCTGGACTCAGGGTCAGGAATGAGAGAAGGTTTGCCACTGGAGTCAGTGTCAGGAGTAGTACCAGGTGTGCAGTGAGACCCAGGTTGGTCAACATGGGCCAAGTGTTTGATTATAAACTAATTGCATACATGAATACACTAAGATCATTCATGTGCTGCACGTATGGACCAGAGCCTGGGCTCTACTGTGGAATGTAATTTACCTTATTCATAGCTAATCCAATTTAAAGGATATATATTGCATTCAAATGTATGTTAAAAGACTTGCTGCCGTATGCACCATATTACACCATTTCAAGCTGAAATATGCAAAAGTACCAATGGGAGGCGGGACACTAAAAAGGACTGGACAATCTAGATGCAGGAAAAATGGTCCCAATGTTGGGCGAGTCCAGAACCAGGGGCCACAGTCTTAGAATAAAGGGCAGGCCATTGAGAAAAAACTTTTTTAACCCAGTGAGTTGTGAATTTGTGGAATTCCCTGCCACAGAGGGCAGTGGAGGCCAAATCACCGGATGGATTTAAGAGAGAGTTAGATAGAGCTCTAGGGGCTAGTGGTGTCAATGGATATGGGAAGAAGGCAGGCACGGGTTATTGATTTGGGACGATCAGCCATGATCACAATGAATGGCGATGCTGGCTTGAAGGGCCGAATGGCCTCCTCCTGCACCTATTTTCCATGTTTCTATGTTTCTATGAATGAGCATTGTTTCTGAGTTAAGTTCAAATCCAGTGCTTGTCACTGCCTGAGCTGAAAGCACTGGATGAGGTTGCTGGAGTTGTCGGGTCAGTTTGGGATCATGGATATTGGAGCATCACGGTAGGCTTTGATATGTGAGTCTAGTAATATGGGACTTTACAAATGATTTCTTTTCATGAAGAGTGTTTCTGTTTATCAAATCAGCATGGTTGTCTTCAAAATAACCTTTAAGGGGATCTCATAAATCATTTAGTCATATCAATTCACTGCATGGAATACAGTTCTCTGTACTAGTAGCTATGTTTGTACCGATCCCTCAGCTATACCATCTACCAGCATGTGAGAGCAGTTTGAGAAAATAGTATCGGGCTATGTTCATTAGACAATAGACAATAGGTGCAGGAGTAGGCCATTTGGCCCTTCGAACCAGCACCGCCATTGAATGTGATCATGGCTGATCATCCCCAATCAGTACCCCGTTCCTGCCTTCTCCCCATTTCCCCTGTCTCTGCCCTATCTAGTTCTCTCTTGAAAGCATCCAGAGAACCTGCCTCCACTGTTTTCTGAGGCAGAGAATTCCACAGACTCTCCACTCATTATGAGAAAAAGTGTTTCCTCGTCTCCGTTCTAAATGACCTGCTCCTTATTCTTACACTGTGGCCCCTGGTTCTGGGCTCCCCCAACATCGGGAACATGTTTCCTGCCTCTAGCGCGTCCAAGCCCTTAACAATCTTATATGTTTCAATGAGATATCCTCTCATCCTTCTAAACTCCAGAGTCCAGCTGCTCCATTCTCTCAGCATATGACAGTCCCGCCATCCCGGGAATTAACCTTGTAAACCTACGCTACACTCCCTCAATAGCAAGCATGTCCTTCCTCACATTAGTTAATGTGATAGGAGCAGAATTAGGCCATTCGGCCCATCAAACATGACTGATCTATCTCTCCCTCCTAACCCCATTCTCCTGCCTTCTCCCCATAACCCCTGACACCCATATTAATCAAGAATCTATCTACCTCTGCCTTAAAAATATCCATTGATTTGGCTTCCACAGCCTTCCGTGGCAATTAATTCCACAGATTCACCACCCTCTCACTAAAGAAATTCCTCCTGATCTTTCTAAAGCTACATCCTTTTATTCTGAGGCTAAGCCCTCTGGTCCTAGACTCTCCCACTAGTGGAAATGTCCTGTCCACATCCACTCTATCCAAGCCTTTCACTATTCGGTATGTTTCAATGAGATCCCCCCCCCCCCCTTCATCCTTCTTAATTCTAGCAAGTACAGGCCCAGTGCCATCAAATATTCATCATATGTTAATCCACACCTTCCTGGAATCATTCTCGTAAACCTCCTCTGGACCCTCTCTAGAGCCAGCACACCCTTCCTCAAATATGAGACCCAAAACTGCTCACAATACTCCAAATGCAGCCTGCCCAATGCTATGCACTGTAAATCCCGGTTCTGCTAAAATGCATGCATAGTATGATAGTGTCATTGAGTTATCCAGCATGGAAACAGGCCCTTTGGCCCAACTTGCCCACGCCGACCAACATGCCCCATCTACGCCAGTCCCAGCCGCCTGTGTTTGGCCCGTATCCCTCTAGATAGTAAAAACTGAAAGCACAGATGCATGAAAGGATTAGTATTCACAAATGCTGACTTTCTGTGACATTTGGGGCTGTTAACTACATCAGCACATTCACACAGAAGGTTTAATCTAAATTAATTTCGATTTCATTTCATGACACTATAATATATTTGAAAACAAATAATAATTTGCTTTTTTTTAAACTTAAAAATGTACAATCTGTCTCCTCTTGATTTCCATCTGTTGGACTGATTTCCAAACTGAACTTTTATAAAATGCTGCAAATGTCATTCTTTCTGTGATATTTTAAATATTGACTGTGCTTGTAGAGAGATTAGTGGTTTCTATAGTAACTGGATTTTTTTTAATAGATGATCTTATTTTATATTGGCCCGTGGAGATTTATCCAATTTCAACCTCATCTTAGCTCTTGAAATACATTGTAACTAGTTTGAGGCAAGCCTGAGGTTCTTTATATTCACATTCAATGTCAAACTGCAGAATAATTAGAGGTACAGCGTGGAAACAGGCCCGTCGGCCCACCAAATACGTGTCATCCAACGATCGCCTATACTCTTGTTCCACCCTGCACACTTTGGACAATGTACAGAAGCCATTTCGAGAAGAGGCACGATGGCGCAGCGGATAGAGTTGCTGCCTCACAGCGCCAGGGACCCGGGTTCGATCCTGACTACCGGTGCTGTCCGTACGGAGTTTGTACATTCTCCCCGTGACCTGCGTGGGTTTTCTGCGAGTTCTTCAGTGTCCTCCCACGCTCCAAAGTCGTACAAAGTCGTTTGTTGATTAATTGGCTTGGTATAAATGTAAATTGTCCCCCAGTGTGTGTATAAGGTAGTGTTAATGTGCGGGGATCGCTGGTCAGCGTGGACTCAGTGGGCCAAAGGGCCTGTTTCTGCACTGTATCTGTAAATTAAACTAAGAGGAGTGAAGTGCATAGCCAGATGGAGGGATAAAGTTGAAGGAAAAGTGGGCGGACAAGTATAAGATTGTGGGAGAGCAGCGTAGGTTCATGAGGTTAATTCCCGGGATGGCAGGACTGTCATACGTTGATAGAATGGAGCGGCTGGGCTTGTACACTCTGGAATTTAGAAAGATGAGAGGGGACCTTATTGAAACATACAAGATTATTAAGGGTTTGGACACGTTAGAGGCAGGAAACACGTTCCCGATATTGGGGGAGTCCAGAACCAGGGGCCACAGTTTAAGAATAAGGAGTAAGCCATTTAGAACGGAGATGAGGAAATACTTTCTCACACAGAGAGTTGTGAGTCTGTGGAATTCTCTGCCTCAGAGGGCGGTGGAGGCCGGTTCTCTGGATGCTTTCAAGAGAGAGTTAGATAAAGATAGCGGATTCAAGGTATATGGGGAGAAGGCAGGAACGGGGTACTGATTGTGAATGATCAGCCATGATCACATTGAATGGCGGTGCTGGCTCGAAGGGCCGAATGGCCTACTCCTGCACCTATTGTCTATTGTCTATTGGGGGAATGGGAGATGAGTATATGAAGGATGGGAAAGAAGTAGAATGATTTCAAGAGTGGGAGATAGTGGGTGAAGTGGGTGTGGACTGGAGTGGGGGAGGCTGGGCAGAGGGAAGAGAGAGGCTGGAAACTACCCAAGTGGAATATGAGGTGCTGTTCGTCCAGTTTGCACGTGACCTTGCTCTGACAATGGTGGAGGCCCAGAACAGAAGGGTCATTATGGGAATGAGAAGTGGAGTTGAAATGGTCGGCGACAGGGGATATCTGCATGCTTTGCATGGTTGGGTGCAAGGGTTGCCTGGTCTAAGCTTGGTCTTGCCGATGTAAATGTTGCCGGCACGTATCGTTTCTTCAGTTTTGAAGCTCGTTGGTTTCTGGATTCACATCTTGATAGAGGGCGGTACGGAATAGAGTTGCTGCCGCTCAGCGCCGGAGATCTGGATTCTACCCTGACAACTATGGGTGCTGTCTGTACGGAGTTTGCACGTTCTCCCTGCAACCGCGTGGGTTTTCTCTGGGTGCTCCGGTTTCCTCTCACACTCCAAAGACGTGCAGGTTTACAGGTTAATTGGGTTCAATAAAAATTGTACATTTTCCCCAGTGTGTAGGATCATGCTAGTATAATCGCTGGTCGGCACAGAGTCGGTGGGCCGAAGGGCCTGCGTCCACGCTGTTTATTTTCTTTCTCTAAAGTTTAAATATAGACCATAGAAGATCGTAATGGAGATTATTGCTGCATTGTGTTCTTAGAACCTGACAGTCACTGAGAAGGAGCTGCTCGTGAATCTGCTGCTCATGGTTTTCAGGCTCATGCACCTTCTTCCCAATGGTAATGGCGAAATGACAGCGTGGTCAGGCTGGTGTGGGCCTAT
Source organism: Raja brachyura (assembly GCA_963514005.1). The sequence goes on from OY740802.1 coordinate 6,786,373, forward strand.
GATGATATCGGTACACCTTTGAGGCAACGCTCCCTATAGATCCCTTCGATGGTGGAGATGGACTGGGCTAAAGGGGCTGTCCCACTTGGCGAGTTTAGAAGACTTCAGGAGAGTTTGAGGAAATTACATGTTGAAGACCTCCTTCAACTATGTAGAAGACCTCCTTCGAGCTCCTTCGACTATGGTGAAGACCAGCTTCAACTAGCTACAACTAACTTCGGGATGATTGGACACCAAACAGTGGAGAGTGAAGACGACCACCTTAGACCTCCCTTCGACTATGATGAAGACTATCTACGACTACCTTCGACTACCCTCGATTACCCACGACTAACATGCCGACCTACTACGAACTTCTGCAACTAAACCTACGAGTAAAAAAAGTATAGATTTTTTCCTGGGCGACCTTTTTTTTCCTCGCGGCCATTTTTCACCATGTTGAAAAATACGCCACGACCTAACTGAGGCCTCGAGTACGCGGGGACTACTCTCGAGCATGAAGGAGAGTAACAAAGACGTCCAACGACCTCGTGTCGACCATGCTGCGAGTATGAGTCGAGGGCAAACTTGCCAGAACTCGCGGATTAGGTCGCCCAAGTGGGACAGCCCCTTAAATCAACCACTACTTCATTCCTGGGTGTTCTGGCACATTTCTTCTGATAGCGAGCTGTAAATTCCACCAAACTGTACCATGCACAGTAAATTTATCAAGGCCCGGATAGAATGGTTGCAGAGAGGATATTTCCACTAGTGGGAGAGTCTCGGACCTGAGGTCATAGCCTCAGAATTAAAGGACGTTCCTTTAGGAAGGAGATGAGGAGGAATTTCTTTATTCAGAGGGTGGTGAATCTGTGGAATTCTTTGCCACAGAAGGTTGTGGAGGCCAAATCAATGGACATTTTTTAAGGCAGAGATGGATAGATTCTTGATTAGTACGGGTGTCAGGGGTTATGGGGAGAAGGCAGGGGAATGGGGTTCGGAGGGAGAGATAGATCAGCCATGATTGAGTGACGGAGTAGACTTGATGGGCCGAATGGCCTAATTCTGCTCCTACCACTTTTGAATTTATGAACTTATGAATTTCTTACATACACTGGGCAAAATACGGTTTGGGCTCAAACAAAGGGTGCCGTTTTGTCGTCATGAAGCACCACAGCGGGGTACCACAAATCAAATCCAACAAAATCTCCCCCCAACTTAGTGTGCATTCACTGACATGGTGTAATACCTGAGCAAAAAGTATGCCTTTGAACAGACAGTAACTCATTGCTACTGTACTGCATTTTAATGAGTAATGAGTTCTATCGGAGCAAAATTAGATGGTAGAATTTATGGTGAGGGGAGGGAAAGATTTAATCAGAACCTGAGGGTAACTTTTTTATCCAAAGTGTAATGGGTATATGGAGCAAGCTTCTTCTTATCGAGTCCACACACAAGATTAGAAGTTGCTCAGCCAGAGCTGAACACACTTCTCGGCATCTGCACGCAATGGTGTCTGTCTTGTCGCTTCTTGTGCTTCTTGTACGCGGTGGTGGACAGATTGGCGGAAACAGGGCCGCAACCTGAACGCTCTTTCCTTGACCCCATGGAACTAGCTGCTGGAGGTGGTATTTGAGGCAGGTACTATCAGAACAGTTAAGATACATTTAGACATACACTCTACATGGATAGGCCGGGTTTAGAGGGATATGGCCCAAGCGTGTGTAGGTGGGACTAGTATAGATGGGGCATGTTGGTCGGCATTGGCAAGTTGGGCTGAAGGGCCTGTTTCCATCCTCGGTGACTTTATGACGTAAAGATTCAAAATATGATTAAGCTTAGGATAAACAATCAGAACATTTTTCTCCCAGATGGGAATGTCAAAGACGGGAAAGAAAAGGTTTAGAGGGATATGGACCAAACGAGGGCAGCATGGCTGTCAAGGGCAAGTTGGGCCGAAGGGCCTGTTTCCGTGCTCTATGATGATGACTCTAATCAATTCAGATTTCCTCAGTTGAATATGTCAAAAGTGTGTGTGTGTATTGTACAGCAGTCTAAATTCAGATACATTGAGCTTAACATCACTGCGTTTTGTAAACATTAGTACGTGGATATGTTGTTATATTGTGCATTTACCATATGCAATCAATGATGATTTTTCTTTATCAGAACTGTTATTTCACTCCTGCAACTTGGATAAGCCGGCACAATTCACCCAGAGTTTCTGACTTTGAAGAGATGACATTAACAAAAATCCAGCTCTTTAAATAAATAGATTTCCATTAAGTACTTGTAATCTATCTCACTGACTTCATTGTAAATTTCACTCGGTCCAAGCACTTCTCTTTTAGTCATCTAGCGCAGAGTAGTAGAGAGCACTAGGAAGGCGATGTTGGAATCTGGGCACCAACCAAGCAACCTGGCCCAACTTGCCCTTCAGTACTTCAAAGCGAGTGTTGCAACGATCCAGGCACGGAAATCGCTATCAAAATATGGAGGGGACCGGGGGGGCGGGTGGGACGCAATTTCTTGGCAGCCGCGCGCGCGTGCGCACACTCACGCGCACACACGCGCGAGGCTTCGGAGGCTCAATCCAGTGCTAAATGCAGGTCAACTCTGTCTGTCTCGCCGGGTTAACCTACAGCCCTGCCTGGACTGACGGGACACCAGCGCTGCTTCTCCGCGCTGGCTGTAAACCTGGGCCATATTTCCCGCACGTCCAGGCAGGGCTGTAGGTTAACCTGGCGGGACAGGCAGAGTTGAGCTGGGTTTAGCGCTGCTTCTCTGCGCTGGCTGTGGGCCTGGGGGCACCACTCCCGTCTAACTCCCGACGTCTCTGGCCACCCCCGGGCGTGGGGGTTGGGGGGGGGGGCGCTCGGGTGGGGACGGGGCAGCGCCGGAGATCTGGGATTGATCCTGGCTGCGGATGAGGCGCAGGTCTGTGTCTAGGGCTGCCGAGAGTGTTTTGGCGCATCTCCCTCCTCCAATCATCGCGCTGAATTATCATGTCCCGCCCCCATTGCCTGCTGACCGACACCTCTCTCGTCCAATCGGCGCCCTCGATCAGCAGTCCCACCTCCACTGACTCGCGGAAAGCGGAGATTTCATCGGTTTTTAAAATCCGGATTACAAAAAATTGGAGGGATTGTCCCCCACCTCTCAAAACAGGGGGGTGGAACGTGTCCCACCTGCCCCCCCCCCCCCCAGGGTTTTCGCCCCTGCAAGGAACGGTGATATTATTACTCAGGAAGAGCTTTTTCCCCTCTGTATCAGGCTTCTGAACGGCCCTTCCATAGGCTGGGGTACTGTCCGATTCACCTCCACCTCATTCCCAACTTTAGACATACTCGTCACAATAATAAACTAAACTTAGAAGGATGGGAGGAGATCTTACATATAAACATATAAAATTCTTAAGGGATTCGACAGGCTAGAATGCCTGAAAAATGTTCCCCATTTTGGGAGAGTCCAGAACCAGGGGGTCACAGTTTAAGAATAAGGGGTAGGCCATTTAGGACTGAGATGAGGAAAAACTTTTTCAACCAGAGAGTTGTGAATCTGTGGAATTATCTGCCACAGAGGACAGTGGAGGCCAATTCATTGTTTTAATCCATAAGGATGGATTAATTAAATTGTGAACACATGAAACATTAAAACCGCAGAGTTCAATTGTCACTGCTACTGTTGACACATTATTACAGAATTCATTCTAACGGCAAATCAATGATCTTAATATGGAATATCAGTACTGTAATTATTTAATGAGCAAAATTCACGTTGGATTTATCCAGGGTTTACTTCTACAGTCGGTCATATACATCACAAATTTGGTCAGGAGATATTTAAGTTGAAATTTTAACGTTAATCCTGAAGTGGGAATATGGAAACAGCTTTTATCATTAATTTCATTTCGGAGTCACGTGAGCGACATATCGTCGCAACGCATTGCTGCCGGCTCTTGAAGATAGAGGAGTCATTGGATATGGGGAGAAGGCAGGAACAGGTTACTGATTGTGGATGATCAGCCATGATCACATTGAATGGCGGTGCTGGCTCGAAGGGCCTATTGGCCTACTCCTGCGCCTATTTTCTATGTTTCTATGTAAACTAAACTGATCGTATTTATGCGTAGTATTATCTGATTTAAACCATATAACCTTATAAACTATGTAACAATTACAGCATGGAAACAGGCCTTCTCGGCACTTCCAGTCCGTGCCGACCATTTATTTTCCCCTAGTCCCATCTACCTGCACTCAGACCATACCCCTCCATTCCCTTCCCATTCATGTACCTATCCACTTTACTTTTAAATGTTAAAATCGATCCTGCCTCCACCACTTCTGCTGGAAGCTCATTCCACACAGCCACTACTCTCTGAGTAAAGAAGTTCCCCCTCATGTTACCCCTAAACTTCTGTCCCTTAATTCTCATGTCATGCCCTCTTGTTTGAATCTTCCCTCCCCTCAATGGGAAATGCTTATCCACATCAACTCTGTCTATCCCTTTCATAATTTTAAAGACCTCAATCAAGTCCCCCCTCAACCTTCTGCGCTCCAAAGAATAAAGACCCAACTTGTCCAACCTTTCTCTGTAACTTAGTTGCTGGAACCCAGGCAACATTCTAGTAAATCTCCTCTGTACTCTCTCTATTTTGTTGACATCCTTCCTATAATTAGGCGACCAAAATTGTACACCATACTCTAGAATTGGTCTTACCAATGCCTTGTACAATTTTAACATTACTTCCCTACTCCTATATTCAATGCTCTGATTTATAAAGGCCAGCACACCAAAAGCTTTCTTTACCACCCTATCTACATGCGATTCCACCTTCAGGGAACTATGCACAGTTATTCCTAGATCCCTCTGTTCCACAGCACTCCTCAATTCCCTACCATTTACCATGTACGTTTGCTAAACAAAAGTTTCCACTGTACCTCGGTACACAGGACAATATGAAACCTAAAGCTAAACATGCACCCTGATAAGGAAATCTCTTCAAGGGTTCATGTGTGAGGGTCAAAGGGACTTCCCCAGTTAAATTTCAACGGGGCTCCATCATGTTTATTTTCCCTTCTGTAAAATATCTAATTGAAGAGATTACTCGGAAGCAGAAGGAGGCACAGAGTGCTGGATCAGTGGGTCAGGCAGCATCTCAGGAGAACATGGATAGGCAATGCTTTCATTAGTGATAGGAGCAGAATTTGGCCGCTCGGCCCATCAGGTCTACTCAGCCATTCAATCATGTGCTAATCTTTCTTTCCCACCTCAACCCCATTCTCCTCCCTTCTCCCCAGAAAACTCCTGACACCCTAACTAATCGATTTGGCCTGAGACCCTTATCTTCAGGCTCTGGATAAGGTTCCCAACATGTAACGTGTCACCTATCCATGTTCTCCATGACCCACTGAGCTACTCCAGCACACTGTCTCTTCTTTTGCAAAGCACCATCTGCAGTTCCTTGTCCCGCGCCTCAACCTGTGCTTTCCAGGTGTCCAAGCGTAGAGGTGCTTTTAATTCATCACTAATCATTTTTAACCCAAAGCCATAATGAATGTGATAGCAGGATGTGTAGAAATGTTACCTTGACATACATAAAGCTGCTGTCCAAGCTCTGTGTGGTCTGAAAGCCGCTAATCGCAACAGTGAGAGTCCGAAATAGAACTTGCTGCAAGCTCAATCTTAACATTCTTTGCCTTGCGTTTAAAGTTCTTTAAAAGGATTTAACAGACTAGAGAGGAAATTGAGTCGCAGCTTATTTTAATTTAAAAAAAATAGAATTAGAACATAGAATCTCGAACAGTGCAGCACAAGAACAGGCCCTTCGGCCCACTGTATCTGTGCCAAACATGACGCCAACACCATCTTTTTCTACCTGCACATAATCCATATCCCTCCATTCCTTTCATATTCATATCCATATGTCGATCCAAAAGTCTCTTTAGTTTAGTTTAGTTTAGAGATACAGCGCGGAAACAGGCCCTTTGGCCCATCGAGTCCACACCGACCAGCGATCACCACACATTAACACTATCCTACACACATGAAGGACAGTTTACATACACACCAAGCCAATTAACCTACAAACCTGTACGTCTTTGGAGTGTGGGGGGAAACCGAAGATCTCAGAGAAAACCTACCCGGTCACGGGGAGAACGTACAAAATCCCTACAGACAGCACCTGTAGTTGGGATCGAACCCGGTTCTCTGGCTCTGCAAGCGCTGTAAGGCAGAAACTCTACCGCTGCGCCACCGTGACCGCCCTCTTAAACGCCATTATCGTATCTGCCTCCACCACCACCCTCATGGCGTTCCAGGCATTCACCGCCCTCTGTGTAAAAAATAACTTGCCCTGCACATCTGATCAGTTGATCAGTCACAGGAGCAGAATTAGGCCATTCAGCCCATCCAGGCTACTCCACCATTCAATCTTAGCTGATCTACCTTTCCCTCTCAACCCCATTCTCCTGCCTTCTCCCCATAACCCCCGACACCCGTACTAATCAATCTCTGCCTTAAAAATACCCAATGACTTGGCGATGAGTCCCACAGATTCACCACCCTCTGACCAAAGAAATTCCTCCCCTTCTCCTTTCTAAAGGTTCATCCTTTTATTCTAAGGCTACGGCCTCCGATCCCAAACTCCCCCACTGGTGCAAACATCCTCTTCACATCAACGGTAGACAAAGGTGCTGTAGAAACTCAGCGGGTGCAGCAGCATCTAAGGAGCGAAGGAAATAGGCAACATCTTGCTGTCTCCTCCCATCCTCAGCAAAGTTTCCTTCGCTCCTTAGATGCTGCTGCACCCGCTGAGTTTCTGCCTTTGTCTACCTTCGATTTTCCAGCATCTGCAGTTCCTTCTTAAACTCTTCACATCAACTCTATCCAGGCCTTTCGCTGTTTGTTAAGTTTCAATGAGGTCCCCCATCATCGCTTTTAAACTTTGCCCCTCTCACCTGAAAAGCTATGACCTCTAGTAATTGTTTTCTTCCAACACATTGGACCTTTGAGTAAAAGGGACTTGAATCTGTAACAAATCCTGGACACCACATGATAAATACGCGGTTTGATTTCGACCGCATGGCTGTCGACATTCTGTAAGTTTGCTTAAGAGCCTTTGAAGCTCAGCAAATAAAATGGTCTCCTTGTTTGCCTTTTCAAAGCATGGAATAAATATGGAATTTTGGCACCAGGTGCCTCCGAGTCAGCAATATTGGCGGTTTGGTCTGCGCTCTGTAGATCCTGGAGTCAATTCAAAATATGTTTCAATAATTATCACTGTGTGAAACTTGCGGAATGAGAATGCCGTTCACTTTGAACAAAACATGAATATATGATCACAGTCTTGTACGATTCCGAGTCACAGCTTCAACAACAGCAGAGAGGAAAATCCAGCAATGGGCGGCACGGTGGCGCAGCGGTCGAGTTGCTGCCTCACAGCGCCAGACACCCGGGTTCGATCCTGACCACAGCTGCTGCCTTTGTACGGAGTTTGTACGTTCTCCCTGTGACCAAGTGGGCTTTCTCCGGGTGCTCCGGTTTCCTCCCACACTCCAAAGACGCACAGGTTTTTAGGTTAATTGGCTTCGGTAAAAATCGTAAATTGGCCCAAGTGTGTGGGATAGTGCTAGTGTACGGGGTGATCGCTGGTTGGCACGGACTCAATGGGCCGAAGGGCCTGTTTCTGCCCTGCATCTCTAAAGTAATGTAATCTAGAGTAAACTGAAGGGTCACGACCCGAAACGTCACCCAATCCTTCTCTCCAGAGATACTGCCTGTCCCGTTGAGTTACTCCAGCATGTTGCGTCTATCTAACTTAAACAGCTGCAAGTTTCTCAGCAAGGTTTCTGAGACTGGTGCACTCTTGACGAAACTGAATATCAAATAACATTTGCAAAAGCACCTGCTGCAAAATATTATTTTTTTTTTCCTACAATTCCTCGTTATTCCAGAGCGGTGAGTTATCACAGAAGGCTGACGTATAATAAAGAAGTTTCAATAACAAACTGGCATCACGTGGGACATCGAGGTAATTAAACGGTTGACCGTAATTCCAACGTGTTAGACTGGCAACTGCGCCATCTCACTTTTTCCATTCAACAGAGGGGGCCAAAAGGGGAAGAGATTCTACAGCACGTTAAAATATTGCTCTCTAACCACCTTAACGGAGAACTGATTCAGGTCAAGGCCAAAGCGAGAGATATTCTAATGTGTCTGACGTGTAATGCGTCTTATTCACTGAAACATGAGTCCTGAGGCATCGTTGCCTAATCGCCCATAAATCATGCATTTACACCAGAGCTACTCATGAAAGTTTGCTCTATGATCTATAACTGGGGGGGGGGGGGGGGGCTGTTAGCAGCAATGTTGCTTTAGTTACTGGGGCTATAGTGGGACAGTTCTGCTTCTGGGTGGTGGCTGGATCACAGGGCAGGCAATGGGACGTGCCACCATCAGAGGCGAGTAACTAGGACAGAGATAACAATGAATGAGCCCCTTTAGCAACAAAGAACTTAAAGGTTTGTGTCAAGACGATGGAAGAGATCAGAGTACCGCTTTAGGAAGGAACTGCAGGTGCTGGTTTAAGGTGGACACAAAATGCTGGAGTAACTCAGTGGGACAGGCAGCATCTCTGGAGAGAAGGAATGGGTGACGTTTCGGGTCGAGACCCTTCTTCAGACTGAAATGCTCAACTGTGGTAAGGCCAACTTTGAGGGTATGAGAGAAGGTCTCGCCCAAGTTGACTGGAGCAGGTTATTTGAGGGGAAAGGAACATTGGCCAGGTGGGATGTTTTTAAAAGTGTATAGAAGAGAGCTCAGGATGTGTACGTCCCCGTTAGAGTGAAGGCAAAGCAGGCAAACGTAAGGAAGCTTGGGTGACGAGGGAAATTGACACGTTAGTCAAAAAACAAGAAGGATGCATGGGGCAGGTCTAGGCAGCTGGGATCAAGTGCATCTCTGGAGGAGTTTCTGGAACTAATGAGTAAACTGATAAAGGAGATCAGAAGGGCAAAAAGGGGCCAGGAGGTAGCTCTGGTGGGTAGCATTAAGGACAATCCCAAAATATTTTATAAATACGTAAGGGGGAAAAGGGTAACCAGAGAGCGAGTGGGACCTCTCAGGAATCAAAGCGGTCACCTCTGTGTGGAGCCACAGGAGATGGACACGGTCCTCAATGAGTATTTCACCTCTGTATTTACCGAGGAGAAAGACAGTAGGACAGAGGAAATTGGAGCAGTCACTGGAAGGGTCCTGAGAGCAGTCAGGGTTACCGTCGAGGAAGTACTGAAGGTTCTGTCATATTTGAAGGTAGATAAATCTCCGGGGCCTGATCGGATATATCCGAGAACATTGCGGGAAACTTGAGAGGCAATTACGGGAGCCTTGGTTGAAATTTACCAGTCATCCCTAAATACAGCAGAGGTGCCAGAGGATTGGAGGGTGGCAAATGTTGTGCCTCTTTTCAAGAAGGGCTGCAGGGAAAATGGTGGGAACTATAGGCCGGTGAGCTTAACATCTGTAGTTGGTAAGTTACTGGACAGTAATCTGAGGGATAGGATATACAGGCATTTGGATGGGCAAGGGCTGATTAGGGACAGTCAGCGTGGTTTTGTACGTGGGAGGTCGTGTCTCACGAATCTGATTGATTTTTTTGAAGACTTGACCAAAAAGGTCGATGAGGGCAGAGCTGTAGATGTTGTGTACATGGACTTTAGTAAGGCGTTTGACAAGGTGCTGCATGGTAGGCTGCTCTGGAAGGTTAGATCTCATGGGATCCAAGGAGAGATAGCTAAATGGATAGCAAATTGGCTCCATGGAAGGGAGCAGAGGGTGATGGTGGAAGATTGCTTCTCGGACTGGAGGCCTGTGACTAATGGTGTGCCTCAGGGTTCGGTGCTGGGCCCGTTACTGTTTGTCATCTACATCAATGATTTGGATGAGAACATACAGGGCAAGATTAGCAAGTTTGCTGATGATACAAAAGTTAGTGGTTTTGCAGATAGTGAAAATGGTTGTGAATGATTGCAGCAGGATCTGGATCGATTGGCCAGGTGGGCGGAGGAACGGTTGATGAAATTTAATACGGAGACGTGTTGCATTTTGGGACGTCGAACAAGGGCAGGACCTAAACAGTAAATGATAGGCCTCTGGGGAGTGTTGAAGAGCAGAGAGATCTAGGAGTACAGGTGCATGGTTCCTTGAAGGTCAAGTCACAGGTAGATAAGGTGGTCAAATGGCTTTCAGCACTTTGGCCTTCATCAGTCAGAGTATTGAGTATAGAAGTTGGGAGGTCATGTTGCAGTTGTATAAGACATTGGTGAGGTCGCATTTAGAGTATTATGTTCAGTTCTGGGCACCACGTTATAGGAAAGATATTTTCAAGCTTGTAAGGATTCAGAAAAGATTTACGAGGATGTTGCCAGGACTAGAGGGTGTGAGCTACAGGGAGAGGTTGAGTAGGCTGGGTCTCTATTTCATGGAGTGCAGGGGTGATCTTACAGAGATATACAAAATCATGAGAGGAATAGATGGACAAAGAGGAGTAGATGGACATAGTTTCTTGCCCAGAGTAGTGGAATCGAGGACCAGAGGACATCGGTTCAAGGTGAAGGTGAAAAGATTTACTGTAATAGGAATCCGAAGGTTAACTTTTTCACACAAAGAGTGGTGGGTGTATGGAACAAGCTGCCAGAGGAGGTAGTTGAGGCTGGGACTATCCCATTGTTTAAGAAACAGTCAGACAGGTACATGGATAGGACAGGTTTGGAGGGATATGGACCAAGCGCAGGCAAGTGGGACTAGTATAGCTGGGACATTGGCCGGTGTGGGCAAGTTGGGCCGAAGGGCCTGTTTCCACACTGTATCACTCTAGGACTATGACTGCCACAATTACCACAAAAGTCGAGGTGTTATTTCTCAACACATCTCGTGCCTAAAGACCTCCCCAATTTAATATTCAGTGATGATGAGACCTTTAGATTTTCTAATTAATTAAATATATCAGACAGGTACCTGCCTGTTCTTGCATACAAATTCTGTTCCGTAAACTGTACAAATCTTAATGATTTGCAAACAGTTGTGTCAATGAATGCACTCTAAATTGGGTATGCATTTCCAAGGAGTTATGAATGATAGTGTAGTCTTTTAAATATAAAATTAATATTTCCTTACTTTTTATTTGAATAATTATCCTAAACTTTGTGATAGAAAGCATGAACTGAAATTAAACATCAATGAAAAACGTAATCCTACCACGTAAAATTTAAAAAAATCTTTAAATACATTTCATCGGAACAAAAGGGCGGCACAGCGGCGCAGTGGGTGGAGTTACTGCCTCACGGGTTCGATCCTGACTACGGGTGCTGTCCGTACGGAGTTTTTGTACGTTCGCCCCGTGACAGTGTGGGTTTTCTCCGGGTGCTCCGGTTTCCTCCCACACTCCAAAGCCGTGCAGGTTTGTAGGTTAATTGGCCTTGAAAATTAAATAGGATCCAAAAGTGGCATAACAAAGAACTAATGAAAGGGTGATTGTTGGTCGGCTAGACCCAGTGGGCCGAAGAGCCTGTTTCCATGCAGAATCTTTAGGAGTATTGCCATTATTAGAAAAGCAAGAGTAACCAGTGCAAAATAACTGCTGTGGTTTCTGTGACAGTTTCATAAGTTCATAAGTGATAGGAATTAGGCCATTCAGCCCATCAAGTCGACTCCCCCTTCCAATCATGGCTGATCTATCTCTTCCTCCTAACCCCATTCTCCTGCCTTCTCTCCATAACCCCTGTCACCCGTACTAATCAAGAATCTATCTCTGCCATTGCCTTGTCTTCCACAGCCGTCTGCGGCAAAGAATTCTACAGATTCACCAGCCTCTGACTAAAGAAATTCCTCTTCATCTCCTTCCTAAAGGAACGTCCTTTAATTCTGATACTGCGGTCTCTGGTTCTAGACTCTCTCGTTTCATAGCTGAATTATATCCTACTGTATCCCGCACTACTTCAGTTTGACTTTCAACATGTGTACAAGTTAATGGTAAAAAATAACCGATAAAAACAAAATCACGTGGATCCTTTGCGAAAAAAATAGATGCACTTCAGAAGTTTACAGCGATGTCAGAAGACAAACTACATCCGGTTTCTATATTAAAATGAAAATTTATCTAATTCTTATATTACACTGATTACTTAGTTATTCTTTTTGTGGGTCTGTTCTATAAAATACCTGATTGATTCCAAGTCTACACATGATTATGTTCAAATAAGGAATATTCTGGTCAGATTAAAACTCATAGATAGTAATTTATCATTCAAGGTTTTCACCACCAGCTGTGCCTGCGCACCCAGGAGGCGAGAATGTAATTGCATTTTTGAAGAAAGAATGACTCCCGGCTTGGCTAGTTCTTGCTTCACTAGAATTGAAATTTTATATATATATATATATATATATATATATATATATATATATATATGGTTAGCTTTGAAGAAGATGGCAGCATACAACACACGCAGAAATGAATCAGGAATATATTTTATTTTTACACCAAGGTCACCTTGGCGATTACAAATAAGGCTCATGGGCCTGTCCCTCTTAGGCGACTTTTTAGGTGACTATGCGGTCGCCTTCATGGTCGCGAGGAGCTCCCGCATTCTGGCTCTGTTTCCCTCCACGGATTTTGCGTGATCCCTGTCCTTTTAATTTTTGTTTTGGGGGAGTCCAGAACCAGGGGCCGCGGTTTAAGAATAAGGGGTAAGCCATTTAGAACGGAGACGAGGAAACACTTTTTCTCACAGAGGGTGGTGAGTCTGTGGAATTCTCTGCCTCAGAGGGCGGTGGAGGCAGGTTCTCTGGATGCTTTCAAGAGAGAGTTAGATAGGGCGCTTGAAAATAGCGGAGTCAGCGGATACGGGGAGAAAGCAGGAACGGGGTACTGATTGGGGATGATCAGCCATGATCACATTGAATGGCGGTGCTGGCTCGAAGGGCTGAATGGCCTACTCCTACACCTGTTGTCTATTGTCCAACAGTCAGCACATCTATTTTATATTTAAAAATTCCTTTACAAATTTCAAGTATTAAAAAACTCAAGTGAATAATGGTTTATAGCACAAACCACCATTAGTTTATCAACCACTTGGAATAGCAGTGAGACACGACGACAAGATTTATAGGAATCTTTATCAGTGCACTCTAATGAAGTACGTAACAAATTTTCCACAATTTTTTATGCACTTCTCAATGCAGACTGTTAAAAGGGTAATGTATAAAACACGCTGGAATAAAGAAAATCATTTTAGTTTTGGTTAGTTTAGGGATGCAGCGTGGAAACAGGCCCCTCGGCCCACCAAGACCGAACCAGCCAGTCACAATCACAAGTATGTTCTGCAACATACGAGGAATTTCATCTGCCAAGTCAGTCATACAAATAAAAAGCAACGGAACACACAAAATACATTTTTACGTAAACATCCACCACAGTGACTCCTCCACATTCCTCACTGTTCCCTTTGTTCTCCCGCGGTCAGGGCCCTCGAGCCCTCCGAGGACGGGACGATCTGGACTCCCGTAGCCGGCGGCGTTTGGGCCCTCCGCATCGGGGCGATCAGCTCCTGCACCTGAGAGAAGTCCTGGACTACTATCTACCTCATTGACAATAGACAATAGACAATAGGTGCAAGAGTAGGCCATTCGGCCCTTCGAGCCAGCACCGCCATTCGTTGTGATCATGGCTGATCATCCCCAATCAGTACCCCGTTCCTGCCTTCTCCCCATTTCCCCTGACTCCGCTATCATTACCAATCAGCCCTATATAGCTCTCTCTTGAAAGTATCCAGAGAACCGGCCTCCACCACCATCTGAGGCAGAGAATTCCACAGACATTCCACAGACAATTCCACGGAATTGGTGACCCTCGGACTGTGCTTGATCGGATTTTGCTGGCTATACCTTGCACTAAACGTTATTCCCTTATCATGTATCTATATACTGTAAATGGCTCGATTGTAATCACGTATTGTCTTTCCGCTGACTGGATAACACGCAACAGAAAGCTTTTCGCTGTACCTCGTGACAATAAACTAAACTTTAAGATACTTGATTGGTAAGGGTGTCACGGGTCATTGGCAGAAGGCAAGAGAATGGGATTGAGAGGGAAAGATAGATCAGCCATGACTGACTGGTGGAGTAGACTCGATGGGCCGAATGGTGATTCCGTGTTGGGTGAGGGGAATAATGACCCTACACATCCACACTATGATCCATCAAATCAGACGTATTCTTCTAAAACTGCCAAGTACAACTTAATTTGAACTGTAAAAATCAAACAATCAAATTTGATCAATTTAGGAATTCAAACTTGCAAGAATAATGTCCATCCAATTAGTTAATGGCCTAAATGTAATATCTGAATAACACGAAGGCCCTTATGATTAAGATAATTGAAAATTGATTCAGAACAAAATTAACATTTTGTTTTAGTTTAGCTAAGTTTAGTTTAGAGGTACAGCGCAGAAACAGGCCCTTCGGCCCACCAAGTCCGCACCGACTGGCGATCCCCGCACATTAACACTACCCAGCGCACACTAGGGACAAATTTACATTTATACATTTATACCAAGCCATTTAATCTACAAACCTGTACATCTATATTTAAGAGGGCGTTAGATGTGGCACTTGTGGCTAAAGGGATCAGGAGAGTATGGAGAGAAGGCAGGTACGGGATACTGAGTTGGACGATCAGCCATGATCACATTGAATGGCGGTGCAGGCTCGAAGGGCCGAATGGCCTATTCCTGCATCTATTTTTCTATGTTTCTATGTTTCTATCTTTGGAGTGTGGCAGGAAACCGAAGATCGCGGCGAAAACCCACGCAGGTCTCAGGGAGAACGTACAAACTCCGTACAGACAGCACCCGTAGTCAGGATCAAACCCGGGCCTCTGGAGCTGTAAGGCAGCTACTCCACCGCTGCACCACCGTACCACCCAATTAAAACAGTAAAAAATAACTTCTCTTTTGCCTTCTTTAAATATATCCCACAATGTGTGAAAATGTACAACTAAATTAAGGTTATACATCAAAAAGCTGACCTCAAGTCTGACCTCAAGTCAAAGACTAGACTTTCCTTCGTAAAAGTAGAATAATTGTTGAATAATTAATAATTACATGCTGCAGGTGAAAATTAGTTATCTACAATTCCAGTATTAAAGTCTGGAAAACTTCAACTGAACAGATTTTAATTATAGATTGTAAATGCAGTCACTGTTCAGTTTTATGGCCGTCATAAATATTATAAACCAGACATGTACTTGTAATTAACGGCAGAGTGGCGTAAACGGGTAGAGCTGCTGCCTCACACCGCCAGGGACCCGGGTTCGATCCTCTCTTCGGCTGCTGTCTGTGTGGAGTTTGCACGTTCTCCTACATCCCAGAGACGTGCGGGTTCGTCGGTTAAATGGCCTTAACTTGTGGGGAGCGGGGAGTGGGAAAGTGGGATAGCATAGAACCAGCGTGGATGGGTGATTGGTGGTCGGCATGGACTCGGTGGGCCGAAGGGCCAGTTTCCACGCTGTATCTCTGAACTACATAAATGCTCAGAATTAAAACATTAGCTGTTACCCTCGACAGATTTTTTGGCCTGACCTGTTGCTCCCAGTATTTATTCTTTCATTTTCCATTTCCAACATCCAAAAAGAAACAATTTTATTAAAAATTATATAAATTGCAAATTTTAGGTATTAAAAAACATCACATGAATAACGGTTTATTGGCCGTCTGTAAATCGCCCCCGACATGTGGGGAGTGGACGACATAGAACTAGTGTAAATAGGTGATCAATGGTCAGCATAGACTTGGTGGGCCGAAGGGCCTGCATCCATGCTGTATCTTCACAAAAAAAGAATTAATAACTCTTTGCGTGGGAGCATGCATGCATGCTACACAAGAGCGTGCATAGCAAAAGGAATAACGCAATAATGAATTGTGTTGGATATCATTTTGATTTTCCGTGCAATAGTCTGTCTGTGGGAAAGTCTTTGATAGCGAGTATCAAAACAATTCCATAATAGGTTTTACAACTTTAAGAATAATACAACACTCCCAGAGACCGCTACTGTATATGGTAAGCACTTGTTAGGAAAGCCCTTTTCAACAACCACATGGTATAATGATGTACATAAGATTGTACCGTATAAAGAAGAAAAATATTCAGGATATGTAAGTGAAAGATATTCCATGAGCTAAATACTCAAGTGTCAGCAGCGCCTCTTTTTCCTGAGGAAACTCCGCAGACTTCGGGTTCACCAGTCAGTCCAGACAGCTTTTTTACAAATGTTTAATTGAATCAGTAATGACCTTCAATATGTCAGCCTGGTTTGGGTCACTAACCGCCATCCATCGCAACCAACTGGAGCAGGAACCACTGATCAGTATTTACAATAGAAGGGCTAAGCTAAATGGAACACAAAATAGCCACAGAGACCACTCACTCACTGCACAGCCAATGCAGTCTTCTGCCCTCATAGCCCTGGCCCACGGTACGAGTTCATTCCAAGAGCTCTCCCGAGTTAAAAAAAAATCAAACTCGGGGTAAGCACGGAGAATGAACGTAGCGGGTACGTCGGAGCTCGGGGACGTCTCTTAGCGGCTCGTAACGCTAACGGCAGGTACTCGGGAAGACTCGTGAAGATTTTTAAACATGTTGAAAAAATTTTCAACATGTTGAAAAATGTCCATGAGAGCCTCGAGTACCAACGAGTGGCCTTTACCGTAAATCTCCGAGTTCGAATCAGGGCAAACTCGGGAGAACTCTTGGAATGAACTCGTACCGTGGGACAGGGGTTTCAGGCCAGAGATACAGGTCACTCACAGGTCATTCAGGACTAAGAGAGCCCATGTCGAGTTTCGTGCCCACATCCATTGGACCCATGAGCAGTTGATCTATTTATGTATTTATTTATTTATACATTTTTTACATTCTTTTAATGTTTTTATCGCCTATTCTTCATGTATTGGGCTTTGCAAGTTTTACCTACTGACCACTGTTGGACTGCTGGTGTGTGATGTGTGTGGTATACTGTGTTGTGTCGCTGGATATGGGAACTGTACACACACTGATGTTCTGCAAAAATGAAGTTCCTAACAGATAAATAAAGTTCATTGAATTGAATTGAATTGAATTGAAGTGTAAATTGTGTCAATTGAAGATCTAAGCTCATTGCTTAGCTTTTCGTTCCAACTTGCTTGAGCATATAACTGTATTCCTTATCTAAGCCTAACTCCTTTTATAAGTGAGTCCATGCCTTTGTGTGTTATCTGATTGATATTGACTGATCTATTGATTGTGTATTGACTGATCTGAATTGCGTAAAAATAAACATTGATCTTATAGACACATATAAAATTCTTAAGGGATTGGACAGGCTAGAAAATGTTCCTGATGTTGAGGGGAGTCCAGAACCAGGGGGTCACAGTTTAGGAATAAGGGGTAGACCATTTTTAGGACCGAGATGAGGAAAATATTTTTCACCCAGACAGTTGTGAATCTGTGGAATTCTCTGCCACAGAAGGCAGTGGAGGCCAATTCACTGGATATATTCAAGAGAAGAGTTAGATTTAGCTCTTAGGGCTAGGAATCAAGGGATATGGGGGAAAAAGCAGGAACAGGGTACTGATTTTGAATGATCAGCCATGATCGTATTGAATGGTGGTGCTGGCTCGATGGGCCGAATGGCCTACTCCTGCACCTATTTTGTATGTTTCCATGTTTCTATTACGGGGTGGCACAGTGGCGCAGTGGTAGAGCTGCTCCCTTACTGCTCCAGTGACTCGGGTTCGGGTGCTGTCTGTGTGAAGTTTGCACGTTCTCCCTGCGACCAGGTGGGTTATCTTCAGGTGCTCCGGTTTCCTCGCAAATTCCAAAGACGTGCAGGTTTGTAGGTTAATTGGCTTGTGTAAATTGTCCTCAATGTGTAGGATAGAAGAACTAGTGTACGGGTGATCGCTGGTCGGCGTGGACCCGGTGGGCTGAAGAGCCTTTTCCCGCGCTGTATTTATAAACAAAACTAAACAAGAACACCAGAATATTCCACAGAGTCTCCGCTGGTTTTGTTTATGTTTATTAAAAGATTAGGAATATGAGATATGATGGAAGCTTCAAGCAGGCTAGATTGCTGGAATAGCAAAGAATAAACATTAAACAGAAACTTGCAATAAAACTTGCAGGAAGTTATGCAGCCTAAGCCTTCTGACCAACCATGTCTGAAAGGAAAACTAAACCTAGCACGACAGAATGAGATTTAATATTGCAATTTTATTTACAAATCATGTTATAAAATAAGTAATAATGAGAAACAACAGCGGATGAAACGATGGTGTGATATCAATACTGGTTAGTTTAGTTTAGATGAGTTTAGATTAGTTTATTGCCATGTGCACCGAGGTACAGTGAAAAGCCTTGTTATTGCGTGCTAACCGGTCGGCAGAAGGACTAAACATGATTACAATCAAAGGTGGACACAAAATGCTGGAGAATCTCAGCGGGTGAGGCAGCGTCCATGGAGAGAAGGAATTGGCGACGTTTCGGGTCGAGACCCTTCTTTAGACTTTAACGTCAGTCTTCAGTCTTAAACTTAATTATTACAATCAAACCGTCCACAGTGTACAGATACAGGATAAAGGGTGCATTTGGTGCAAGATAAAGTCCAGTAAAGTCCAATAAAAGATAGGACGAGATTCCCCAATGAGATAGATGGGAGGTCGGGACATCTCTGGTGGATAGTTATACAGATGGCAGTGTGAGCAATGCCCAGAGGCTGCAGCGAATCGGCCGATCAGCAGAGAAGGTTATTGGCTGCAACCTTCCCTCCATTGATGAAGTGTATACTGCAAGAGCCAGGAAGCGAGCGGGCAAGATCATCTCTGACCCCTCTCACCCTGGCCACAAACTCTTTGAATCATTTCCCTCAGGAAGGCGACTCCAGACTGTCAAAGCTGCCACAGCCAGACATAAAGACAGTTTTTATCCACGAGTAGTTGCTCTACTCAACAGCCAAAAATCTGTAGCCTCCCTTTGATCTGGTATTTTGTTGGTTCACGCGCTTGATCAATGGTGTTTTATCATTAATGTTTCATTATTATTAATGTTTAGTGGTTTCTGAGTCATTCATAACTGTCACTGTATGTCATGTTCCGGAAGTGTCCGTGCTGGCTGGCAGCTGCGGCTCACCTGCAGTCTGTCTGTTTTTTTCTTTTTTTTGTTGCCTAGTGTTTGTTTAGTAGAATTTTGTTTTATTAGGTTGTGTATGTGGGGTGTGGGGTGTGGGGGGGTGGGAGAAACAGAGTCTTAGTCTCACCCTTCGGGGGGGATGTGTGTCCCCTGTCACCATCTGTGCTGAGGCCTAATGGCGGAGCTGTGGCGGCGGCCCAGCTTAGAGCTGCGGTGCTCCAGCGGCGGCGGAGGCCTGGATCGCCTCAGCGCAGAGGGAGAACTAGGAGGGAGGAAGACAATGACTTAAGACTTTTGCCTTCCACCACAGTGAGGAGGTGCCTGGTGAACTCATTGTGGTGGATGTTGGATATGTGTTTATTGTGTGTTTTTTTTAATTATTATATGTATGACTGTATGGTAACAATTTCGTTCAGACCGAAAGGTCTGAATGACAATAAAGGAATCTAATCTAATGTTGTTACTTGTGGGTGGAGCACCAAGGCAAATTCCTTGTATGTGAATATTTGGCCAATAAACTTACTTAATTACTTTTTTAAAAAATATCTTTATCTATTAGAGGTACCGTAAGTTACATCAGTGTACATCCCATGTATGTTATTACAAACATTGTAACCCTTAATTTTTTAAGGATTTCGAAAAAATAAAAAATAAAAAAATAGCAACAGAGAAAGTAGAGAGAGTGAAAAAGAGTTGTGAAAGTGCAAAAGCGTGCCAATGGGAAAGGGAACCCTTGGTGGAAGAGTTAGAGAAAGGAGATTAAGGGATAGACCCTGGAGAGGAGGAAAAAAAGGAAAGAGAAAGAAGTAAAAAAGAAAAGCCAGTTACGTTATTATAAACATCGAGCAAAAGGAATCTACCAACTCGACAGTTTTTCTTCCCCCTTTACCAAGACCCGACACCGGTACTTTTTTGAGGTATTCTTGCACCTTATCCTTGTAGTAGATTTATAAATGCAGACCACGTCTTATAGAAACATTCTGATTTTCCTGCCAGTCGGAGTCTCATATCTTCCAAATGTAGCGTTTCGAACATACTTGAAATCCACATATTAACTGTGGGTACAGGAGTATTTTTCCAGAATTTTAAGATGAGCTTTTTTCCAGTTATTAAGCCATATTCAAATAGATTCTTTTGAAACACATTTAATTCAGGGCTGCCTTCCGTTGTTCCAAAGATAATCCAGTCTGCTTTTGGAGTCAGTTTTATTTTAAATACTTTTGTGAAAATTTCAAAAATGTCAGTCCAGAATTTTTGAATTTTTGTACAAAGTGCGCTAATTAGCTTCTTGGCATTGACATTTATCACAAATAGGTGAGACGTTGGGAAAAAGTTTACTTATTTTAGTTTTTGAATAGTATAACCTGTGTAAGATTTTAAATTGTATTAAAGTGTGTCTTACGTTAATTGAACATTTATGTGCATTTAATAAATATTCTTCCCACCTTTCTTTGGAAATGTTTATACTTGATTCTTTTCCCCAGTCTCTTCTGATACCTTCTGTTGTTGGTATTACTGCATTTAGAATAATATTATATATATATATGATATTAGGTTTGCTGATTCAGCCTTTGTATTCATTACTTCTTCCAGTAAGGCTGGAGGCATATTGTGATAGTCTTGTGCATATTTTTTCAGATTAGTCACAAATTTGGAAATATTTAAAATACTGATTGTATCCCAAATTATATTTTAGTTGTAATTGTTTAAATGATAATAGTTTTCCCGTTTCATACAAATCTCCGAAGGTTTAAATTCCTGCTCCTTCCCATTGTATAAATGCTTTATCTATAATTGAAGGTTTAAACGAAGGGTTTTTACCGATAGGAGATAAGAGAGATTAATTTCTTACTTACTTACTTAATTAGTTTAATTTAGTTTAGGTTAATTTAGGTGAGTTTAGTTTAGTGTATTGGCACGTGTGAGGGGGTACAGTGGAAAGTCGTGAAAAACCTCGTGCAACAGCAAGGAAAGACTGAGGTTCCTGGAGTAATTCCACTGTTCAACACCTGTCGAGACACCAGCAGAGTGGTTGTTGCATCGTTATGGTTCCTGCGCACCTTCATTTCATCTCTGAATGGGAAGTGAAGGTGCTCTCCACATTGACAGCACCGGATGTCAGGATCGAACCCGGGTTTCTGGCGCTGAGAGGCGACAACTCTACCAGCTGCGCCACTGTGCTGCCCCAGGAAATGGTGAATAGATGTTATAAAATCTCGTGTAGGTTAATTGGCTTGGTAAAAATTGTCCCTAATGCGTGTAGGATGGCGTTAATGTGCGGGGATCGCTGGTCAGCGCGGGCCTTGTGGGCCGAAGGGTATGTTTCTACGCAGTATCTCTAAACTAAACATGCTTCAAGTTTTACTATAGGCCATAAAAGAAGATGGTCTAGATGTATACAGATTTAGGAATTTGCAACATGAGGATTGTGCGTGTTCCCACGAGCTCTAACCACACACTGAACGCTGTTTACAATTAGAATCAGGTTGACATCAATCCTTTGGACATTGTTTATATTTCAAATACGACTGTATTTTGGGATTATCCTTTAAACAGCATAGCACTACATTGGAGAATTTGAAAGTCATTAAGATTCTGAAGCCTAATTGGGGGTTGACTAGATGTCCAGAGTGGAAACAGGCCCTTCGGCCCACCGGATCTGTGCTGACCAGCGATCACCCTGTACACCAGCACTGTACTACACCCTAGGGAAAATTTACAATTCACAGGAGCCAATTAACCTACAAACCTGCACGTCTTTGGAGTGTGGGAGGAAACCGTAGAAAACCCATGCGGTCACAGGGAGAACGTGCAAACTCCCTACAGACAGCACCTGTAGTTACGATCGAACGCGGGTCTCCAAAGCTGTAGTGGTAATTGTAATTGTAATTAATTTATTAGCCAAGTATGTAAACATACAAGATACATATCACTAAAACATAAACATAAACATAAACAGCCACCACAGCAGCGTGTGAGAATCCCCAGGGCACACAGCATCAGTTCAATGTCCGGGCCACACACGCTCCTTCACCGTGACGTGACCAGAGTTGTACCGACCGCTGTCACTCTCTCTGTCCGCCCGAACAGTCAGAAAGCCGTCCGCACTCGCACTAGACTCTGGGATGTCCTCATGGGGCCATGTCCCAACACACATCGAGACCACCGCACTCACGGCACTCCCTCCCGAGTCCTCACCAGCGCAGGCAGCGCGTCCATCTTGTTTATCCGGCGACCTCACATTCCCCGCTGTGATGGAAGGCAAATAACGTCACGGGTTTGATCCTGACCACAGGTGCTGTCTGTACGGAGTTTTGACGTTATCCCAGTGACAGCGCGGGGTTTCTCCAGGTGCTCCGGTTTCCTCCCACACTCCAAAGACGTGCAGGCTTGTAGGTTACTTTGCTTTAATTAAAAATTGGAAATTGTTTCTAGTGTGTAGGATAGTGCTAGTGTACGGGCTTGCTGGCCGGTGCGGAAACGGAGAGGGGTGGGGGGGCAAGGGGCCTGTTTCCACGCTGTATCTCTAAAGTAGACTAAACAAAACTAAGAGTTACAAACTCAACCAATTCTCTTTCTTGGAGGATCACTGAATTCTCAATCATTTGCCGAGTCCAGTGGTAGCTGTGAAAACGTTTCATTCAGACACAATGGTTATATGGCATCAGAACAAAGCATTAAAATATCCCACACACTAGGGACAATTTACAATTTACCTACAAACCTGTACATCTTTGGAGGGTGGGAGGAAACCAGAGCACTCGGAGGAAAACCACGCAGTCACAGGGAGAACGTGCAAACTCTGTACAGACAGCACCCGTAGTCAGGATTAAACCCGGGCGTGTGGCGCAGTAAGGCAGCAACTCTACCGCCGCGCCACTGTGCCGTCCAGTGCTGTCGGTCGGGCGGCATCTCTGGAGAACGTGGCGGGGTGACATTTCGGGTCGCGGCCCTTCTTCAAACTGCGGCAACCGCCACCCCTGGCAGCACGTTCCAGGCACTCACCACCCTCCGTGTCAAAGCAGAATTTTGCTCCGTACATCTCCTCTCTCATCTTAAAGCTGTGCCCTCTAGGTTTTGATTTTTCCATCCTGGTCAAAAGCTTATGACTGAATGAAGTCAGGAAGGACTTG
This sequence comes from Raja brachyura, assembly GCA_963514005.1. Next base: position 6,809,703 of record OY740802.1, read on the forward strand.
CCTGGTGACAAAAGAAGACACAGTGTGAATAACGCACCAGGTCTGGCGAAGGGTCTCGACCCGAAACGCCCCCCGTTCCTTCTCCCCAGAGATGCCTGCTGTCCCGCTGAGTTACTCCAGCTTTTACTGTCCACCAGATGCAGTGATTTTTGTTTCCCTCGTTGAACGAGGTTGGACAAGTTGAGAAAGTGTTTAAATGTAGCAGGCGGGATATTGAGCAGGAAGGAACTGAAGATGCTGATTTAAACCGAAGATAGACACAAAACATTGGAGTAACTCAGCGGGTCAGGCAGCATAGGTGAGGTTTCGGGTCGAGAGCCTACTTCAGACTCGGAGCTACTCCAGATTTATGTCTCTACACAGGATACTGAACTTCAAGGAGAGCAATTGAAGTCACAAGGAACTTGAGCTAAAATGTGAAGTAGGAGTGAATTAGATTTGTGGCAGGATCTGGATCTGAAGTTAGGATTTTAGTTTTCAGGTAGTTTTGTTTGGTAATTCCAAGATTTAGTTTGGATCTTGACGATTAGACTATAGTTTAATAGTTTAGTTTATTGTCGCGTTTGTTGTTGTTGTTGTGTGCTGTTCATGACTGGAAACGTCCTCTCCACAGAAGAGTTCCCCGAGCATCCTGTCCCAATCTAGGTCAATACAAGAAAGCCGCAACACATTTGAATGCAGTGCAGCAAACACACGCATACAAAAATTTAAATAATTTAAATTATGCGGTCGAGTTTTATACTCAGACTTGAACCAACCGTTTTTTGACAGTGGCGTGAATATCCAAAGATAGTCAATATTCCGTTGATTAATACCTTTCAAGAAAGAAAAGGCCTGGATTAATATTTGATTAGACATGTGATTGAAGATTATAGGAATAAGTATAGACAGTATAACCAGATGATCCAATGGAACTAATTATAGTGTGGTATCAGTGAACAAGCACAGATTTCCTAAAGCTTCATTCCATGTGGCATCAATCTTGCCTCATAGACAATGAACTTTGTATTGAAATGTCGGCAGACAAGGGTCTCGGAGATAGTCAGATATTGAAAGAGCTCCAAAGACTATGGAAGTACAAGAATTTTGTACTCACCAACCTTCCTTCCATTGACTCCATCTACACCTCACGCAGCCTCAGCCAGGCCACCAATATAATCAAGGACCAGTCTCACCCCGGTCACACCCTCTTCTCCCCTCCCTCATCAGGCAAGAGGTACAGATGTTTGAAAACACAGGCCTGCAGATTCGGGGACAGTTTCTTCCCAGCTGTTATCAGGCAACTGAACCATCCCATCATCAACTAGAGAGTGGTCCTGACCTCCCATCTACCTCATTGGAGACCATTCAACTATCTTTAATCGGACATTACTGGACTTCACCTTGCACTAAACGCTGTACCCTTTATCCTGTATCTGTACACTATGGATAGGCTAGATTGCAACCATGTAAAGTCAATCCAATGACTGGATTGCATGCACGAAAAAAGCTTAGTTCAGTTCAGTTTAGTTTATTGTTAGGTGCACCGAAGTACAGTGAAAAGCTTTTGTTGCGTGCTATCCATTTAGCAAAAAGACAATACATGATTACAATCGGGCCGTTTACAGTGTATAGATACATGATAAAGGAATAACGCTTGGTGCATGGTAAAGCCAGTGAACCTCGGTACACATGACCCTAAACTAAACTAACCTGAATTAAAATAAAACCTGAAGTAACTGCGAATGGAAGCCACAGTTATATTATCCTTTTGAGAATCAACCTGGAAGCAGATAAACAGATAACAAAGAAAGGGGCCGATTCGAAAGGTCACATCTCCATGTGCTCCACATATGCTGCCTGAGCCGCTGAGTCAGTCCAGTACTGTGTATGCTGCAATGTTAACAATCTATATTGTGGATGATCACACATTCTGGCCATTAAGTGGGCTAGTATAGGATTATGTTCAAGGCTTATTACGCCTTTCAGTCCTCATGTAGTCGTACAGCACAGAAACAGGCCCTTCAGCCCAACTTGCCCATGCCGTTCAACATGCCCCATCTATACTAGTCCCACCAGCCCGCCTTTGGTCCATATCCCTCTAAAGCCCGTCCTATCCATATACTTGTCTAAATGCTTTTTAAACATATGATAGTACTTGCCTCAACTAACTTCTATCTCCGGTAACTCGTTCCGTACGCCTACCGCACTTTGTGTAAGAATAGTTGTCCCTCAGTTACCTATAAAATCTTCCCCCACTCACCTTAAACCTATGTCCTCTGGTTCTTGATTCCCCAGCTCTGGGTACAAGTCTCTGTGCGTTTACCCGGTCTATTCCTCTCCCCGTGACCGCGTGGGTTTTCCCCGAGATCTTCGGTTTCCTCCCACAATCCAAAGACGCATAGGTTTGCAGGTTGATTGGCTTTGTATGAATGTAAAATTGTCCCGAGTGTGTGTAGGATAGTGTTAATGTGCGGGGATCGCTGGGCGGCACGGACTCAGTGGGCCGAAGGGCCTGTTTCTGTGCTGTATGTCTAAAACTAAACTAAACTAAATCTAAACACCCCTCATACTCCTGCACTTCAAGGAATAAAGACCCAGCCTGCCTAACATCTCTCTTTAGCTCTGGCCATATAGTATTTAATTGGTTTGATGCCAATGGAAAATAAAACCATGAAATGGTGGAAATATTGCACGGATAAGCTGACACTTATGAAGAACTATGTTCCAGCTTTTAGCTCAATGAATTTTCATTTGAACTGAAGTGGGCAGCTGCAGCAATGAAGATTATCAGGATAAAAGTAAGAATCATTTTAATGAACAAAAAAACTATTTTATATTTTAGGTAGGAAGGAACTGCAGATGCTGGTTTACACCGAAGACAGACACACAATGCTGGAGTAACTCGGCGGGACAGGCAGCATCTCTGGAGGGAAGGAATGGGTGACGTTTCAGGTGGAGATTCTTCTTCAATCTGAGGAAGGGTCTCGACCTGAAACATCACCCATTCCTTTATCCAGAGATGCTGCCTGTCCCGCTGAGTTACTCCAGCATTGTGTGTCTGTATTTTGGGAGTTGGGCCGGTGAGCTGACGCTTAGAAAAATTGGCAAATTAGTCCATTAAACATCCAATACGAAGCCATTAAACAAGAACAATGTTCTGTGCATATTATATTTCAAATTTCCAGCTAATACAGCATTTTGCTTCAGGTAGTGAACTGATATTTACACAAAATGTTTGAATCAGAACCAAAATCAATTCCAGCTCCTGGTGTAATATTTACCAACAACTCTCTGGCCTGACTAAATACAGTAACGAGAGAAATCGGCTCAGGAATTTCAATGGAAAGATTTTGTTCATCTCTGCAACGGGCAAAGCTGCATCAGAAAAGGCAAGTGTGACGTTTTAATTGCATTTTGTTTTAGATGTCTATAATTAGCTGATCCAAACTTAGGACAAGGCCATCATAATCGGCTCACGCCGGCATTTATATCCTTGCATTACAGCCATCCCACGCTCAATCCTAACCAAGCAACAGCAAGGTCATTCCTTAAGGAGTCTTTCTCAGCTGATTCAAAGCCACCTAGGCAACAGTAGGTCACCTCACAGTTGGAACAGTCCCGGGCCTGTCCCACTCAGGCGATTTCTTAGGCGATTGTCGGCGACTATCATAGTTATGGCGGGTTGCCGAACCACCGGCGACTGGACTAATGGGCCTGTCCCACTTAGGCGATTTCTTAGGCGACTGCCGGCGAATACGACAATGGAATTCACTGAAGTCTGCGCCAGCGACAACCTAAGTCCACCTGGCGACAACCTACAACAGCACCTACGTCAAGCTACGCTCATTGGCGTCAAACCCACGGTTGCCACTGTCGACGGAACATTTTCAAACATGTTGAAAATCTGGCGGCGCCCAGAAAGACGCTACGACTCTTTGGGCGACTGAGGAGACGACTCACGACCATACAGGCAACGCCCCGGCAACCATGTGTCGCCTGTAGTCGCCTAATAAAATTGCCTAAGTGGGACAGGCCCACAAGGTGTATGACATTATTGTGTTCACATTGTACAGTGGCCTCCCAGCATTGACCATCCAGGTGAAAATTCATCATTTTATGGGGTGTAGGGGAATCAAGAACCAGGGGACATCGGTAGGTACTCCAGTAGTCTGCAAGGGGCCAGTCGGCAATCATCTCCGACGGACATGAGGTTGGGACTTAGCTCCTGCCATTGGGAAGAAGGTGCAGGAGCCTGAGAACTGTAACATCCAGGTTCAGGAACAGCTCCTTCCGCACAACCATTAGGCTGTCAAACATTGTGACAGAACACTTGCAGCAGCACAACAGAATATGTAAGCCTCGTACTCTGCAAACTATAAACAGTATGTAGAGTATAGATTACGGAGTGCTATGTTTACACATTCTGTTGTGCTGCAGCATGTAAGAATTTCATTGTTCTGTTGCTCGTATGTGTATGTATGTATGTGTGTGTGTGTATATATAGCCTATATACGCAAATTGGAGGAACAGCATCTCATATTTCGCTTGGGCAGCTTACAGCCCAGTGGAATGAATATTGATTTCCCTGACTTCAAATAACTCTTGCTTTCCCTCATGGGCCTGTGTAAAGAAGTTAACACGTACACAGTGTTTCTTTACCGAGTCTTTATTAATCATATATATATCGATGCCCTAGTTGTACATGGTCTGCACGTTTTACTAGAGGAGGTACCAGGGATGGAGAGACAGTAATATACTTGGTGAAAGGGGAGTGGCTACACAACCTACAATTAAAGGGACATGCACTAAACATCTACATCCTTCCTCTTGCAAAAGAAAGGAACGTGACAGCCGACCATGTCTCATACACTAGAGCAACTGGAAAAAGGATAAACAGCAAAATAGCAGCAATCAAACATAATCGCCATAACGGTCAGGCGCCCTTACAATCCGCCCCGAGCGGGTACGAACCCCGCTCACACCCTCTCCCCCCAAAGAAACGGGCACCGGGGGAGACCCCACGACAGGAGGACTACAATGTGGGGACTTGCGTGGTGACAAAGGGATTGGAGGCGAGCGACCTGGCGATGGGGAAGAGATGGCTGGAGACACGGGAACAGTCACAGGGAGAAGAACCGGGACAGGGCGAGCAGGCACAGGCTTAGCGACCGCTACAGGCGGGAGAGCGGACAGAGGGGGAGCATGGGGGACAGCAGGAGGAGGAGGAGAGGGCTCGTTCACCAGGCGGAGGTGCCGCCTGGACCGACGGTAAACAGTACCATCGAGGTTCACCAGATAGGAGCGAGGTGAACCAGCCGTCCCAACAACAACCGCAAGGCCAGGGTGACCGGAGGTGGAATGCATGCGGACAACCTGACCAGGAGACAGAGGAGGCAGGGCACGGCAAGACCTGTCGTGGGATCGCTTTTCAATTGACCGCCTGGTAGCAATACGCTCACGGACCACGGCAGGTTTTACAACAGCTGGGGTAAGAGTCTGCTGGGCCACCGGAATGGGAGGACGAGTAACCCGGGACATGAGGCGCTGCGCCGGGGATCCCAGAACACCGTCACGGGAAATGTTTCGCAGGTTGAGGAGGGCGAGGTAAATGTCAGACTTCGATGCGCGGCAGCGATTCAACAAGTCCTTAGTGCTGCGAACAGCACGCTCGGCCAGGCCATTGCTCTGAGGGTACTCAGGGCTACTAGTGTAATGCCGAAAGTTCCAGCGGTCAGCAAAGTCCTTGAACTCCGCACTGGTAAATTGGCTGCCGTTGTCTGACTGCAGGCTCGCTGGTGATCCAAAGGTCGCGAAGTGGCGGCGCAGCTTCGCGATAACAGCAGAAGAGGAGAGAGAGAACAGCTGGTCGACCTCATACCAGTTGGAGTAAGAGTCGACAAGCACCAAGAAGTGCTTGCCGTGCCACTCAAAAATGTCCGTTGCCAGCGCCGACCATGGCAGGTCCGGTGCGGGCTGCTGCAGAAGGGGCAAACGCTGCTGCTGCGGGGCGAGACTGTTGCAGGTAGGGCAAGATGCCACCCGGTCCCGAAAATACACAGCCATATCAGGCCAATAAAACTGGCTTTGGGCGATAGAGAGAGTGGCCTCGGCGCCAGGATGACCCCGATGAGCGGTGTCGAAATACTGTTGGCGAAGAGCCTCAGGTACCACAACCTTGTGACCCTTAACGATAACTCCATCTCGTAGCACCAGCTCGTCACGGACCAGGAAGTAGGGCACTGCCGCGGAGGGCAGGGAAGAACGTCGCTCGGGCCAACCCCTTTGAATGACCGCAGCCAGCTGTTGGAGCGAGGCGTCAGCAGCAGTGTGTTTAACTAAGGACTGTAGTTGTTTTGAAGGAACAAAGTTGACATTCAGGACAATCATACCTGATGCCTCGTAAGGGTGACGGGTGGTCGAAGCCAGAGGAGCCCGAGACAGCGTGTCAGCAATAAACATGTCCTTGCCTCTACGGTACACTACGGAGAAGGTAAAACGCTGCAGCTGCAGCATCATCCGCTGCAGCCTGGAGGAGGCAGCGTGAATCGGCTTGCCGAGGATGGTGACCAGAGGCTGGTGGTCGGTCTCAATAGAGAATTCGGTGCCCAGGATATAGTCCTTAAACTTTGAACATGCAAACACAACAGCCAGCAGTTCCTTTTCGATCTGGGCATAGCGCTGCTCAGCTGGCGTCATCGTGCGAGACGCGAAGGACACGGGTAGCTGGACCCCATCATGAACTTGCAAACAAGCAGCACCCAGCCCGAACTTTGAAGCATCGCATGTGAGGACAATAGGACGGTTCAAATCGAAATATTGCAGCGTCGGAGTGCAGACAAGCTTCGAACGCAGCATATCGAAAGCAGCCTGGTGTTGTGGGAACCAGGACCATGCAGTGTCTTTCTTCACCAAGTCCCTTAAAGGGGCACTCAACTCGCTCAGATCGGGGATGAATTTTCCCAAGTAATTAACCATGCCAAGGAAACGCTGGAGGCTAGGCACATCCACAGGAGCAGGCATCTTCGAGATAGCAGCGGTCTTCTGTGGGTCGGGCTTCAGCCCGGACGCTGTGAAGACGTGTCCCACATAAGTGACCTCCGGGACACGGAACCGGCATTTACTAGGGTTGAGCTTTAGATTCACCTCCCGAGCTCGATCCAAAACTAGTCGGAGGTTGTGGTCGTGCTGCTCCACATCTTTACCATACACCAAGATGTCATCTACAATGATAGCGCACGGGAGCCCCGCAAACAGCTGTTCCATCGTCCTCTGGAAAACTTCACTGGCGGAGCTGATCCCGAACGGCATGCGCAGGAATCGGAACCTCCCAAAGGGAGTGGCAAAGGTCGTCAGGTAGGACGATTGTTCATCTAGCGGTATCTGCCAGAACGAGCTCTTGGCATCCAGCACCGAAAACACAGTGGCAGGGCCAACCTGTGCAGCAACATCTTCGACAGTACGCATGGGATAGTGCGGGCGCTTGATAGCCAGGTTCAAATCTTTGGGGTTGATGCAGATCCGTAGCTCACTCTTGTCCTTCTTGGCAGCAACCACCATGGTGGAGACCCACTGAGTGGGCTCGCTCACCTCTTTCAGAATGCCTGTAGCCACCATGTCCCGAAGGGTGGACTCAACCCTATCCTTCATCGCAAAGGAGACCCGGTGTGGAGGGCGTACAACTGGATCCACGTCAGGTTTTAGAGAGATCTCAAAACCGCAGGGGAGCATCCCCAGCGCATTGTCAAACCGATCGGGGTACTCGGCTAACGGGTCCAAAGGTTGCTGAACTAAACGGACCTCCCGGTGAAAATTGACCAATCCGAGGTCTTGGCATGCCCGAACGCCGAGCAGTGTAACACATTTCTCGTTAACCAGGAAGAAGGAGAGGGGCCGAACGGTCTCTAGCACTTCACAGTTCAGGGTAGCCTTCCCCACAGGGACAAGCAACCCTCCCCCATAAGCACGAAGGACAGAGCGCTCAACAGTGACTCGCTCATTATTCCTTATCTTCTTGAAAAGGGTAGTAGACATAACGTTCGTGGCGGCCCCAGTATCGACCTTGGCAGAGAACGTAGAACCATTGACAGTAACTTGCACAGTAGGGTCTGTTATCCGAACAGGTGCCTTCCTAACTGAAAACACGCTGAGCTCACTCTGAGAAGAGTCCGAATCAGACAGTGGGAGGTTGTCAGGAGGGTGATAAGAACCAGACGCAGTACCATCCCGTACCAGGTAATTAGAGTGCCTGCGCTGTTGCTGGGCAGGATTTGTTCTAGCTCTGCATGCTGACGAGAAGTGGTTAGGCTTGTTGCAGAAGTTACAAATCTTTCCCACCGCAGGGCACACGTTGAAACGATGAGTCACAAAGTTACAGTTCGGGCAGCGCTTCTCCAGCTTGGAACTTGAACCATAGCTGGCCCCACGGCGAGTTTGCTGAGCAGGACGGCGGGTTGCGACGGTAGCTGCCCGAACCTCATGATCAGGGGGTGGTGCAGCAGAGATAACAGCCTCAGACATCTTTGCAGCATGCAGGGCAGCCTGGAGAGTCAAGTCTGCCTTACACAGGAGCTCCGACCGCAGCTTCTCATTTCGTAGACCATACACCAAGACATCGCGGGTCAGGGTCTCTGGGGTAGCGTCATTCAGGTGGCATCGCCTAGCCAGGTGCCGTAGGTCAGCGTAGAAGTTGCCGACAGACTCACCGGGTTTCTGACGACGTCCAAAAAACTTAAAACGCTCCAGAATAGAGTTCATGGGCACATCGCACATCTCGCTGAACTTCCCCAGTAGACAGTCAAGGTCCTCAGGGTCCTCATTCGGCCCGTACTCAAACGATTCAGAGCGCTCCAGAGCCTCGGAGCCGGCTAGATTCAATAGCAGCGACGCTTTAATGGCAGAGGAAACTCCCGGGTTCACGATAGCCACATAATGCCGAAAATCCCGGCGGAACGCATTCCACCGGTGAGCAATGTCGTCGTCAAAGACAAGGGACTCAGGCTTGCGGCAGGAGGAAGCCATAACCAGGCAGGGAAGGGTAACTGGTGCAAAAAAAAATTAAACCCGATAAACAGGAGGCGCGCAATTCGAAACGACCGACACCATGTAAAGGAGTTAACACGTACACAGTGTTCCTTTACCGAGTCTTTATTAATCACATATATCGATGCCCTAGTTGTACATGGTCTGCACGTTTTTACTAGAGGAGGTACCAGGGATGGAGAGACAGTAATATACTTGGTGAAAGGGGAGTGGCTACACAACCTACAATTAAAGGGACATGCACTAAACATCTACAGCCTATCCCACTTTTTGGCGACTCCCGGCACCCGTCATAGGTCGTTGCAGGTCGCCGAAAATGTTCAACATGTTGAAAATTCAGCAGCGACCAGAAAGATGCTACAACTCTTTGGGCGACTGAGGAGACGACTCACGAACGTACCTGGTGACATGTCGCGAGGTGAAGCGTGTATGGTCATGAGTGGTCGCCCAAAGAGTCGTACCTTGTTCTCGTTGCCGCTGGATTTTCAACATGTTGAAAATTTTCGGCGTCCTGCAAAGGTGCTGGCAAGTCGCCGAAAAATTAGCGTAAGTGGGACAGGCCCTTCACTCTCTGTCCCTTCCCCACCCTAGTTCTCCGACTAGTTTCACAGTCCTCCTGATTAAATTGGTTGAGTCCTTGTCACCTTCCCCTCAGCTAACAATGAACCATTCTACATTCACTCATCATTGTCTGCTTTTATCTCTAGTTTTCACACCTTACCCTTCCTTATCTCTAGACTCCCTCTCCCCTGACTCTCAGTCTGGAGAAGGGGCTCAACCTGAAACATCGCCCATTCCTTCTCTCCAGAGGCACTGCCTGTCCCGCTGAGTTACTCTAGCATTTGGTGTCTATCTTCGGTGTAAACAAGACTAAGGAGTTGGTGGTGGACTTTAGGCGGAGAGGAACACCCCTGTCTCCATCAATGGTGTGGATGTGCAGTTTACCAGGGAGTACAAATACCTGGTAGTGTACTTGGACAGTGAACTGGACTGCTCCAGGAACGCTGAGGCCCTTGTACAAGAAGGGACAGGGCCACCTGTACTTTTTGAGAAGGTTCCACTCCATCAACATCTGCAGTGAGATGCTGCAGATGTTCTACCAATCGGTGGTGGCCAGTGCCATCTTCTTCGCTGCCGTGTGCAGGGGCAGCAGGGCAAAGTCTGCGGACAACAGACTCACCAGGAAGGCCGGCTCCGACCTGGGGGCAGAGTTGGATTTGGATTCATGGGAGGTTGGTCTTGGAGGGGAGGATGCTCCTCAAACTGAGAAGCATCCTGGACAATACAGCTCACCCCCTCCATGACACACTGGTCAACCTGAGGAGCACCTTCAGCAACAGACTGGTTCCACCAAGATGCAGCACAGAACGCCACAGGAGATCCTTCTTCCCTGAGGCTATCAAACTGTACAACTCCTCCCCCTTCTGTCGTGGGGTAGACTGAGACTGAGACTCACCCCCCCCCCCCCACTCCCCCCCCCCCCCCCACCCACCTCCTCTATCTTTGCACATCCCCAAAGCCTTACCATTCGTCACTTTATTTCCATGTTTCATGTATTTTCTATTTTTTATGACTGTTGGCAAATTAATTTCCCTCCTGGGATAAATAAGGTTCTATCGTATCGTATCCTAAATCACATCCAGTGCAGTTCCTTCCTACAAAGACAAAACAGGCTGGATACCGACTTGTATCCAATAATAAAGTTGACTTCTGACTGTAATGAGGTAGAATGTTTAAGAAGGAACTGCAGATGCTGGAAAAATCGAAGGTAGACAAAAATGCTGGAGAAACTCAGCGGGTGAGGCAGCATCTACGGAGCGAAGGAATAGGTGACGTTTCGGGACAAGACCCTCTTCAGACTGATGTGGCGGTGGGGGGGGTTGGGAAGAAGAAAGGAAGAGGCGTAGAGCGGGGGGCGGGCAGTGAGAGAGGCGGTTGTTAAACCGTCTTCGGAGGGACGTCATTCTGAGTGTTGCCAGTATTTAGTCGGCATCAGCGGTTTTGATGTTACCTCCAAAGTGTTATTTTTTGTTAACATTTGAAAGCAGAAGGAGCGTCCACAAGTCATTTAGGAACTTTCTGACGCTTCGCAATGCGTTATTGGTCCCCGATGTATCATAAATACCAACATCTCTGGCTAATTAAGAAAGCCAAGTGTGTGAGCACCAACAGTTTAACTGCCTCAGCAATTTCATCGCACTCTCACTAAAACTCCATCAATCGTGAGCAGCATAGAGAAGTGAGCCCTTGGCCCAATATAGATGGGAAATTAAAACTGGGCTTACAATGGAGGGAGCATTGATCCAGAGCCAAGATGTGTCAAAATGGATGGGGGGGGGGGGGGGTTTTGGGGGTGGGCATATAGATCCAGTGACGATGGACACGACGAGAGGGGGGAGGGGGGGAGTGAAGCGGGGAGGAGAGCAGAGGGAACGTCTGGCCCACCGCGCCTTAGAGGTCGACTGTGGTCATAAGTGATAGGAGTAGAATTAGGCCATTCGGCCCATCATTCAGCTTGTATACTCTGGAGTTTAGAAGGATGAGAGGGTATCTTATTGAAACATCTTAGATTATTAAGGGTTTGGACACGCGAGAGGCAGGAAACATGTTCCCGATGTTGGGGGAGTCCAGAACCAGGGGTCACAGTTTAAGAATAAGGGGTAAACCATTTAGAATGGAGATGAGGAAACACTTTTTCACACAGAGAGTGGTGAGTCTGTGGAATTCTCTGCCTCAGAGGGCGGTGGAGGCCGGTTCTCTGGATACTTTCAAGAGAGAGCTAGATAGAGCTCTTAAAGATAGCAGAGTCAGGAGCTATGGGGAGAAGGCAGGAACAGGGTACTGATTGGGGATGATCAGCCATGATCAGCCATGATCAGCCATGATCACACTGAATGGCTGGCTCGAAGGGTCGAATGGCCTACTCCTGCACCTATTGTCTATTGTCTATTGTCTATCAAGTTTACTCCGCCATTCAATCATGGCTGATCTATTTCTACCTCCTAACCCCATTCTCCCCATAAGTCTGACACCCGTGCTAATCAAGAATCTATCTATCTCTGCCAAATATATCCACTGACTTGGCCTCCACAGCCACCTGTGACAAAGAATTCCACAGATTCACCACCCTCTGACTAAAGAAATTTCTCCTCATATCCTTCCTAAAAGAACATCCTTTAATTCTGAGGCTATGACCTCTAGTCCTAGACTCTCCCACGAGTGGAAACATCCTCTCCACATCCTCTCTATCCAAGCCTTTCACTAATCTGTATGTTTCAATGAGGTTCCCACCCCCCCAGGGAAGAGAGGTGGGCAGGTGAGGAGAGGGACGTGTGGTGTCCAAGGAAGGAGATGGCTGGAGGCCCGGCAACAGCCTGGGACTCGCCTGGAACAGGCACCGCTCATCAGAACCAGAGCGTGGACTTTGAAAATGGTGCCAAAACATGGCACCTCTTGCATGCAGGCTCAGTAGACCGTTTCCTAACACTTGCTTATCGAGGTTCAGGGTGATGCCAATATTCTACTGGACTGTTTGTATGGAAAAGAATCTCACTGTGTTGGGCACTTGGCCACATGTGATCATAAAAACATCATTGAACCGTTCCAATGGTCTCCTGACTTCTGCTGAGAATTTCCATAACTCCAGACCAGATTGAACTCAGTTGAAGCCAGTGGCATAACTGAGTAGATCAAAAATCTCTAATAGTCCAGGTTTTAAACTCTTGCCATTTGGATCAGCCATTGTAGTTTCCAGAATGGGGAAATTGTTCCAAAATACCTCAAATTGTGGAGAAACCCTCGCAGTCCACATTAAACGTATAGTGACACATCCACATCACAGTTGGGGACCTGACGCTTTGATGGAGTAAAACACATCAATACACAATAGGTGCAGGAGTAGGCCATTCGGCCCCTTGAGCCAGCACCACCATTCACTGTGATCATCCACAACCGTTCCTGCCTTCTCCCCATATCCCTTGACTCCGCTATCTTTAAGAGCTCTATCTAACTCTCTCTTGAAAGCATCCAGAAAATTGGGCTCTACTGCCTTCTGAGGCAGAGAATTACACAGATTCACTACTCTCTGGGTGAAAAAGTTTATCCTCATTTCCATTCGAAATGGCTTACCCCTTATTTTTAAAGTGCGGCCCCTGTTTCTGGACTCCCCCAACACCGGGAACATGTTTCCTGCCTCCAGCGTGTCCAATCCCTTAACAATCTTATATGTTTCAATACGATCCCTGCTCATCGTTCTAAATTCCAGTGTATAGAAGCGCATTTGTTCAATTCTTTCAACATATGACAGTCCCGCCATCCCGGGAATTAACCTCGTGACCCTACGCTGCACTCCCTCAAAAGTAAAAATGTCCTTCCTCAAACTTAGAGACCAAAACTGCACACAATACTCCAGAAGTGGTCTCACTAGGGCCCTGTACAACTGAAGAAGGACCTCTTTGCTCCTCTTCTCAACTCCTCGTGTTAAGAAGGCCAACATGCCGTCTACAGCACATTGTCCAAAACACACCATAGCTTGGACAATACGTACTATAACAACATTTGGACGGATACATGAATAGGAAAGGTTTAGATGGATACGAGCCAAACACGTGCGTGGGGGATGAGTGTAGATTGGTTCCGTTTAAGTTTAGTTTAGCGATACAGAGCAGACACAGGCCTTTCAGCCCACCGAGTCCATGCCGGCCTGCGATCCCCGCACATTAGCACCACCCTACACACTCTAGGGACAATTTACAAATTTTCCATAGCCAATGAACCTATAAATCTGTATGCCTTTGGAATGTGGGAGGGAACTGCAGTACCCGGTGGAAACCCACGCAGGTCACGGAGAGATCGTACAAACTCCATACAGGCAGCACCTGGAGTCAGGATCGAACCCGGATCGCTGGTAAGACAGCAACTCTACCGCTGTACCACCGTGCTGCCCTTAATGTAGATGGGGCATCGTGGTCAGCACGGGCAAGTTGGGCCAAAGGGCCTGTTTCCGTGCTGTATAACTCTATGACTATAATTGTGAAGTGCTTCCAGAATTTTGTTTTATTTTAGCATTTTTAGCACCTGCAGTATTTCACATTTGGACCCCATAATAATGACTGCATAAGAACATTCGGATAATATCTTACTTAGAATAAAGGGGAGGTCATTTAAAACTGAGGTGAGAAAAAAAAAATCTTACCCAGAGAGTTGTGAATTTATGGAATTCCCTGTATCAGAGAGCAGTGGAGGCCAAATCACTGGATGGATTTAAGAGAGAGTTAGATAGAGCTCTAGGGGCTGGTGGAGTCAAGGGATATGGGGAGAAGGCAGGCATGGGTTACTGATTGGGGATGATCAGCCATGATCACAATGAATGGCGGTGCTGGCTTGAAGGGCCGAATGGCCTCCTCCTGCACCTATTTTCTATGTTTCTATCTATGTAATATTTGGTAATCCTTGGGCACCGCATTCAGTTGCTTTGCTTTATCTTAATCATCAAGCTAATGGTATCAACAATACACGATACACATAATCAATGGGAAATGTTGAGTCTAAATGTTGCCTGCTGTGCTGAGCGCTTCCCGTATTTTATAGATCAAATAACAATATATCCTTATTGTAAAATCTTCGAAAATCAGTTGACCGATTCATTCAATTTTATCTGCGTTACCTTCTCTGCAACGAAAGAATTGTTCTTGCCTCAATTATATCCTCTGGCTAAGTATTCCATGTCCTTCAAGCTGCTCAAGTGAAGAACTCATCTAAACTTACAAACTGAAATACAAATACTTGTGAAGGTAGAATAAATGTGTCAATTTTCCCTCCTTTGGCATTCATCGATGTAAGACATTAGATTAATGGTGACTTATTTTTGCTGTTGTAATATTAAAGATGAGCAGTGTTAAACGTGGTTTATAGATTGGCTTAGTTTAGAGATTATTATTGTTATTATTATTATTATTATTTAGAGATGCAGCATGGAAAAACATCGGCCCACTTAGTCCGCACCGACCAGCGATCCCCATGCATTAACACTACCCTACACAAACTAGAGACAATTCACACTGATACCAAGCCAATTAATCTACAAACCTGTACGTCTTTGGAGCGGGGGAGGAAGATCTCGGAGGAAACCCAGGCAGGTCACGGGGGGAACGTACAAACTCCATACAGACAGCACCCGTAGTCGGATTGAACCTGGGTCTCTGGTGCTGTAAGCTTTGTAGAGCCCCTGTCCCACTTTCCCGAATTCTCCCGAGTTTCCCACTTGATTCAAACTCGGAGTTGCCAGCCGTAGGTACTCGGGGCTATTTTTTTAACACGTGGATATTTTTCAACATGCTGAAAAAACGTCCCGACACACCTGATGCCCCGGGTACCTACGGCTGGCATTACGAGCCGCTACGATATATCTACAGACACGCTACGGCCTCCTACAGACTCGCTACGGACATTCTCTGAGTTTGAAACAAGGGGGAAACTCGGGAGAATTCGTGGGTAGCTCGGGAAGTGGGACTGGGGCTTTAAGCAGCGACTCTACTGCTGTGTCACCATGCTGCTCGCTTCAATATTTCCACATTTGACACTCCAAAGGAAGAATTTCATAGTGCTTTGATTACAATGTTTACCCTAACGTATGCAAACATACATAGCTGTTACATGATTAGTTAAAGGACAGCAGATGCTGGAATGACCCAGCAGGTCAGGCAGCATCTCTGGAGAACATGGGTCAGTGACGTTTCAGGTCACGACCCTTCTTCAGACTGATTGTAGGGGGTGGGGGGGACAAAGGATGAAGCGCAGTAGGTAAGAGCTGGATGCAGGCGAGGGGGTGGTTTGATGGGCAGGTGGTGGTACAAAGGCCAGAGATAAGAACAGAAGGTGTGAGAGAGGTTTGACGAGTTGCGAATTGTGAAGCTAGAGGGTGGAAAATAACAGGAGGGGAGGGGGGAGGGGAGAAATAGGTGGGGGTTTATGTGGAGCACAGGGGAGGAGAGAGAGAGAGAGGGAGGAAGAAATGGGGGATGTCGGGGTGGGGGGGTTGCAGGTACGTTTTAGAAGATTAAACTAAAATTGGAAAATTTAAAGTTCATGCCATTGTGTCGTCCTTCAGAGCTGCTGCCTGACCTGCTGAATTGCTCCAACACTTTGTATCCTTTTGTGTATTAACCAGCATCTGAAGTTCTTTGTTTCTTTCTACTCTATAACTCTCTGGGGCAGCACGGTGGAGCAGCGGTAGAGTTGCTGCCTGGCAGCGCCAGAGACCCGGGTTCGATCCTGACTACGGGTGCTGTCTGTACAGAGCTTGTACATTCCCCCTGTGGCCATGTGGGTTTTCTCCGGGTGATCCGGTTTTCTTTCCACACTCCAAAGACGTACAGGCTTGTTGGACAATTGGCATCTTGTAAGTTGTAAGTTGTCCCCAGTGTGTAGGATAGTGCTGGTGTACAGGAATCGCTGGTAGGCGTAGACTCGGTGGGCCTGTTTCTGCGCTGTATCTGACAACTCTAAACTAAACATGATTCGAACATGGATGCATCCAAATTTGCACTGGGAAATTCTAATTATATCATATAACCATATAACCATATAACCATACAACAATTACAGCACAGAAACAGGCCTTCTCGGCCCTTCCAGTCCGTAGTCCCATCTACCTGCACTCAGACCATACCCCTCCATTCCCTTCCCGTCCATATACCTATCCACTTTACTTTTAAATGTTAAAATCGATCCTGCCTCCACCACTTCTGCTGGAAGATCATTCCACACAGCCACCACTCTCTGAGTAAAGAAGTTCCCCCTCATGTTACCCCTAAACTTCTGTCCCTTAATTCTCATGTCATGCCCTCTTGTTTGAATCTTCCCTACCCTCAATGGGAAAAGCTTATCCATGTCAACTGTGTCTATCCCTTTCATCATTTTAAAGACCTCAATCAAGTCCCCCTTAACCTTCTGCGCTCCAAAGAATAAAGACCCAATACAAAAAAAAAGATTAAAGCAAATTGTTGGATTTTGGGTTGATTGGTCAGCCTTGCTCAGGCTTGGCTGCGATGGAATTCATCGCACAATGTATTATTGAGACGTTCAGCAATATCACAATCCTCCGCTCAGTTCGCACTAACCAACCTGATCTCCCGGTGGCCCAGCACTTCAACTCTCCCTCCCATTCCGAATCTGATCATTCTGTCCTGGGCCTCCTCCATGGCCAGAGTGAGGCCCACCGCAAATTGGAGGAGCAGCACCTCATATTTCGCTTGGGTAGTCAATGTTCATACCACCCCATCGTCCTTGCTTTCTCCCTCCTTCCCCTCCCCTTCCCAGCTCTCCCAAAGCCCACTGTCTCCGTCTCTCTCCGTCCTTTCTTCTTCAACCCCCACCCCCCACCCTTCCCACCTCCACATCAGTCTGAGGAAGGGTCTCGACCCGAAACATGACCTATTCCTTCGCTCCGTAGATGCCGCCTCATCCGCTGAGTTTCTCCAGCATTTTTGTCTACCACCAATATCACATTGTCATGAGCAAAGCACAACATGCATACAAAGAAAAGCTCTCATATTCTAGCCTGGGGTGATGTATCGATGTATAATCTTCAGTGCTTGAAATCATTATTCCATGCTTAATTCCGTTGGCAAAAGGCAGTCTTACTATCAATAAACTGCCATAAGTGTTCATACCTGCTCCATGTATCTGACAGGGGTACTTAAAACAAGTTATATTTTACACTAGCCACGCGCTGGTAGATTAGAGGCAGGGATAGTGGGCGAGGACTATTCATTATACAG
Organism: Raja brachyura; assembly: GCA_963514005.1. Next base: position 6,827,504 of record OY740802.1, read on the forward strand.
CAGGCCTTGATTACATCTGTGCATTTGGGCCGACTCAATTAAAAGCAAAAACAGCAGTGGTGTTTCGGTAATTAAATCGCAACGACTCGGAAAATGCCAACTGCTCCTCAGCAGGCTGCCAACATGCCGTAGTGGAGGAGGCACCAAATTTGGGCTTCTCCCCTGAATGTAGAAGGGTCAAATTCGCTGGTCTCTCTTTTAGTTTTAGAGGAGCAGCACCTCATATTTCGCTCGGGCAGTTTACACCCCAGCGGTTATGAACATTGACCTCCAATTTCAGGTAGTCCTTGCTTTCTCCCTCCTTCCCCTCCCCTTCCCAGCTCTCCCACAGCCCACTGTCTCTGTCTCTTCCATTATTTTGTCTGCTTCCCCCCCCCGCCGCCCCTCCCCCCTGACATCAGTCTGAAGAAGGGTCTCAACCCAAAACGTCACCTATCCCTGCGCTGCATAGTTGCTGCCTCACCCGCTGAGTTTCTCCAGCATCTTTGTCCACCTTCTCCTTTAGTTTAGTGTAGTTTAATTTATGGTCATGTGTACCGAGGTACAGTGAAAAGCTTCGAAGACTGCTCTTCATCCAGGAATTTAATCATAAAAGCGTGAATCTGTTGCCATTGTGCAGCATCTACACTGGAAAATAGTACAAAATCACCTTTTATGGCTTATTGTGATCAATGTTGGGCACCGTATCTGAGGAAGGATGTGCTGGCTCTGGAGAGGGTCCAGAGGAGGTTTACATAGCAATGTTTCAAAATTTTGAGATTTAAAAAAATCAAGTCTGCAATTTATCCCATCAGATAAAGCATAAAAAGAAGTTTAATTTGACACCTAATTCACTTTCATATCTTCAGTATTAAAAAAGTTATGGCCATTTTCATACTCGGAAATTAGTATTTTGTTCCCTATTGCTTTTCCATTGACTGAACACAAAAGTTGTGATCGAGGACAGTCAAAAGCCCATAACTTTCTTAAAAATAAAGAGAACTGAAATAAATTGTCAGTTATTATAGATTGAAGCATTCTGAAACAATCTTACTTGGATGACCTGAAATTAAAGCATGTAATTAGTTAGTTACCCAATTGTAGCTAATTACAAAATTAAATTACTAGATCTAAACATCTATCCATTTCTTAAGAAAAAATTAACATTTTTTTAAAGCTAAGTGTCCAAATAACATTCACACAAGAATCCACAATATAACATGATTTTTAAATCTAATTGTCATTAATTTATAGGACAAATTGAAGGAATATTGTGTTTAATGCCTGTAAATTAATGGCCATTTTTAATAGCTTGCGAGTGGGATTTTCTGGAACGCAATGGATTGGAACGTTGCGGTTGCGGTGAATTTAAACCCCATATCAGCAGGAAAAATTCTGCCGGTTCGCATAGGGAATAAATCACCGTTTCGCAACGTTAAAGTTTGATTAAGGTCATCTAAAAAAGCAGGTTTACATGTAAAAATAAATAGCTTTCATTTACCTGTCCCCTAGGTGAAATCCGTCCCCTTGTCGGCGTTCACGGCATTAGAAGCTAATTTTGCAGCGATGAAATAGTCGGGCGATTAAAAAAAAAAGAACTTACCGGCAGTCGGAACGAATCTCCGGAAATAGATCGCACTCCGAGAAAATAAAGCTCCGGATGGCAAGGGAAAAACCGCACTTTAAACCCCCCCCCCCCCCCCCACCCCCCTCAAAGGCGCCAAAGTCGCGCGCACGGCCAGTGACAGAACTGCAGCACCGCTAAAGGTAAGTTTTGTAACATACCTAGTTTACCAGAATGATCCCAGGAATGAGTGGGTTAACCAATGATGAGCGTTTGTCGGCGCGGGGCCTGTACTCGCTGGAGTCTAGAAGAATGAGGGGGGACCTCATTGAAACAGACAGAATAGTGAAAGGCTTGGATAGAGTGGATGTGGAGAGGATGTTTCCACTAGTGCGAGAGTCAAGGACTAAAGTTCATAGCCTCCGTATTAAAGGACGTTCTTTTAGGAAGGAGATGAGGAGAAATTTTGTTTAGTCACAGGGTGGTGAATCTGTGGAATTCTTTGCCACAGAAGGCTGTGGAAGCCAAATCAGTGGATATTTTTAAGGCAGAGATAGATAGTTTTTTGATTAGTAGGGGTGTCAGATATTATGGGGAGAAGGCAGGAGATAGGGGTTGGGAAGGAGAGATAGATCAGCCATGATTGAATGGCGGAGTAGACTTGATGGGCTGAATGGCCAACTTCTACTCCTAGTCCTTATGAACCTCCTGATCCAAACAATGTAGGAATGTACTGTAGCTTTGCCGTACTGCAGGGTGCCTGGAACACGGTGCCGAGGGCGGTGGTGGCTGCAGATATGAAAGCGACATTGAAGAGGCTTTTTGATGTACATGTGGAAATGCAGGGAATGGAGAGATCTGGATAATGCACAGCCTAATGACATTAGTCCACTGTGGAAGAGTGTTATCATCATATGTCATAGACAGAACAATGATATTCTTCCTTGCAGCAGCACCACAGAATATGTAAATAAAGTACACTGTAAACGACGCAATCTCCAGAATAAAACGTTCACCGAGGCAGCATGACGTGTAAATGGAGTCAATGGAAGAGATCAGTCTGAAGAAGGGGCTTGACACCGAAACGTCATCCAGAGATGCTGGCTGTCCCGCTGAGTCACTCCAGCTTTTTGTGTCATTGGAAGGGAGGTTGGTTTGTGTGGTGGTCTAGGCTGCGTCCACAATTCCCTGCAATTTCTTACGTGTCTTGGACGGAGCTGTTCCCAAACCAAGCTGTGATGCGTGCCGATAAAATGCTTTTACAGCGCATCTGTAGAAGTTGGTGAGAGTTGTATGGGACATGCCGAACTTCCTAAGCCTTTCAAGGAAGTAGAGGCATTGGTGTGCTTTCTTGACCGTTGCTTCGATCTGGGTGGCCCAGAACAAGACTGATTGTCGAGAAGTCTGATTGGGATCTGCAGAGTGAAGGATATGGAAATGTTTGTTAATTGTACAGTCAATATTTATGCTGAGAAGAACCCCCCGGCAAAGCAGCCTGATGCGCCTGTCCAACTTTATCGATTTTTTAGGCGACTACAGGTGACTACAGGCGACTAGGCTGTCACCACATGGTCGCCGGGGTGACGCCTGTATGGTCGTGAGTCGTCTCCTCAGACGCCCAAAGAATCAAAACATTTCGGCGACAGTCGGCGACAGTTGGCTTGACGCCAATGAGCGTAGCTTGACTTCACCTGAGGTAGGTGCTGCCGTAGAAGTTGCCAGGATGACGTTGGTTGTCTCCGGTGCTGACTTCGGTGAATTCCATTGGCGATTACCTACGTCAACCTACGTCAACCGGCGACAGGTACCGGCGACTGCATTGTCTTCAGTTGTCGTCGACAGGGTCGTAGCTTGTCGCGGGTGGACGTAGGTTGACTTCGGTTGGCGCCTGTGTGGTCGTGGGTTGTCGTAGGTGTGACCCGAAGGTGGACGTCCAAATGGGTCGCCGGTTGGCGGTAGCTTGCCGTAGCTGGGCGTCGACTAAGTGGTAGATTGTCGTAGACATTGTCGTACGGGGTCCAGCCGCCGGATTTTTGGCGTCCTGCTACGACTATAACAGTCGCCGGCAGTCGCAGAAAGTGTGACAGGCCCATTAACCTTTTTCCACCTATAACTTGTATTCATTTGTAAAGTTTTGGAAATAAATATATGACATGTCTGAATGCCTGGTCCTCCGTTTCATCATTTGGCAAACGGACTATCAGAGATTTTTTTTTGTTTATTCATAAGTGATTGGAGCAGAATTAGGCCATTTAGCCCATCAAATCTACCCCACCATTCAATCATGGCTTTCCCTCTCAACCCCATTCTCCTGCACTCTCCCCATAATCTCCGACAACCGTACTAATCAAGAATCAGCCAATCTATTGACTTGGCCTCCGCAGCCGTCTGTGGCAATGAATTCCACGATTCACCACCCTCTGACTAAGGAAATTCCTCCTCATCTTGGATTATTGAATTCTGTTCTGAGCCATCTCTGCAGCCTTGCAAAGTTGGATCCATAAATGTGGCTTAAATAATGAAAAAGGTCACACGCACTCTTTATTAAAAATATAGTAATATCTCCACTGGGGTTAGAAGATAACTCCTGGTCCATTTTACTGACAGTGATTGTAATCTGATGTGATTCAGCATTAACCTCTCCCTAAAATTGGCAACGTCCTCATAAATCTTCTCTGCACCCTCTCCAGCTTGACAACATCATTCCAATCACATGGTGATCAAAACAGAACACAATACTCTAAATGTGACCTCTCCAACTCTCTACACAACTGGAACATGACATCCCAACATCTATACTCAATACGCTGACTGATGAAGGCCAATGTGCCAAAAGCCATTTTGACCACCCTATCTACCTCTGAGGTAGATTAAAAATGCTGGAGAAACTCAGCGGGTGAGGCAGCATCTATGGAGTGAAGGAATAGGTGAGTGAAGAAGGGTCTTGACCCAAAAAGCAACCTATTCCTTCGCTCCATAGATACTGCCTCACCCGCTGAGTTTCTCCAGCATTTTTATCTCCCTTCGATTTTTCCAGCATCTGCAGTTCCTTCTTAAACACTATCTACCTCTGACGTCATTTTCAAGGAACAAGTGCCGGCACTCCTATGTCACTGTATGTTGTCGTCACTTGCGGGGGGGAGCACCAAGGCAAATTCCTTGTATGTGAATACTTGGCCAATAAACTTATTCATTCATTCCTGGATCCCTCGGCACTGCAACACTCCACAGAGCCCTACCATTCACCGTGTAGGTCTTCCCCATGTATTAGTTATGTATAAGGACTTTCCCTATGGAAGACCGTGAAACTTGGCACATTTCCACTTCTCATTTCCACGTGGTGTTGCACCTGCACATATTTCTGAAGCTGCTGTAGGTTTCATGGTTACAAAAATGACGTAGAGCAAACATTGTACCATTATTGCAGTCATAAGATCTAGAGCACTAAGATTTATATCACAATGAACCAGCAAAATCAGAATCTGTTCCACTAACTCAATCACAGTATTAATCTTAACACCCAGGGCATAAAGCCAAAGGACAAGATATAACAATAATAATTATGAAACATTAAGGAAAAGATTACTCTCCTTCAGGCTCCAATAGTAGGGTTGAAATGTGAATGGAAAATTGACATTGTCTTTGTTTTGCCTTCTTCAGGGTGGAAATCCTAGAATGGAAATATCAAAGACGAGAAGGCGTAGTTCTTAGATGAGATGGGCCAAGTTTAAAGGAGAAGTGCGGGGCCGTCTGTTTTTTCACCCAGAGTGGTGGGTGCCTGGAACAAGCTGCCAGGGGTGGTGGTGGTGGTGGTGGAGGCAGATACGATAGTGGCGTTTGAATTGGCACGTGGACATGTAGGGAAAGGAGGGATATGGATTCACGTGGAGGCGGAGGAGATTAGACTAACTTCGCATCACGTTCAGCGTGGGCATTTCATCCAGAGTTGTGAATCTGTGGTATCCGCTGCCTCAGAAGGCAGTGGCGGCCAATTCTCTGGATGCTTTCAAGAAAGAGTTAGATAGAGCTCTTAAAGATAGCTCTCAAGGGATATGGGGAGAAGGCAGGAACGGGATATTGATTGGGGATGATCAGCCATAATCACATTGAATGGCAGTGCTGGCTCGAAGGGCCGAATGGCCTACTCCTGCACCTCTTGTCTATTGTCTATTGACCAAAGGGCCCTTTCCTGTGCTGTTTTGTTCTATGTTACAGACAATAGACAATAGACAATAGGTGCAGGAGTAGGCCATTCGGCCCTTCGAGCCAGCACTGCCATTCAATGTGATTATGGCTGATCATCCACAATCAGTACCCGGTTCCTGCCTTCTCCCCATATCCCCTGACTCAGCTATTTTTAATAGCCATATCTAGCTCTCCCTTGAAAGCATCCAGAGAACCGGCCTCCATCGCCCTCTGAGGCAGAGAATTCCACAGACTCACCAATCTCTGTGAAAAAAACTATTTCCTCATCTCCATTCTAAATGGCTTACTCCTTATTCTTAAACTGTGTTCTGAGGAATATGACTTGTTCCTATATAAGTTTAACAAACTTTTCACTTTTTCACGCAAAGGGTGGTGGGTCTATGGAACGAGTTGCCGGAGGAGGTAGTTGAGGCAGGTGCACTCACAACGTTTAAGAAACATTTAGACAGGTACATGGATAGGACAAGTTTAGAGGGATCTGGACCGGCAGATCTGGCAGGTGGGACTAGTGTAGGTGGGATGGGACATATTGGTTGGTGTGGGCAAGTTGGGCCGAAGGGCCTGTTTCCACTTTGTGAGTCTCTCTGTCCAGAAACACAAAATGGGGAGGGTGGCAGCCAATGGAGCAGCTGGTAGTGTCACGGCCTTGTTGCACCAAAGACCCAGGTTCAATCACAATCTTGGGTGCTGTCTCAGTGGAGTTCGCAGGGTAACTGCACGAACTTCCTCCACATGTTCTGGTGTGCTCACATATCCCAACGATTTGCAGGTCAGTAGATTAATTATCTAATGTGACTTGCCCTCTCGTGTGTTGAATATTGGGGAAATTTATGAAAATGTGGAGAGAATTACAATAGGATTCATGTTCATAAATTCATAGTTCACAAGTCATAGGAGCAGAATTTGGCCATTCAGCCCATCGAGTCTACTCCGCCATTCAATCCTGGCTGATCCATCTTTCCCTCTCAACCCCATTCTCCTGCCTCCCCCCCCCCCACAACCCCTGTACACGTACTAATCGAGAATCAGTCGATCTCCACCTTAAAAATACCCAATGACTTGGCCTCCACAGCCGTCTGTGGCATTGAAGTCCGCAGATTCACCAACCTCAGACTGTCGGATTACTGTAAATAGTGCCCGATGGACTGGAAGGCCTAACGGGTCTGTTTCCGTGCTATATGGCGCTAAAACTAAAGAACTAAAATATATTGAAATTCTCTGCCTCTGCACGAAGTATGAGATCGATTGATTATTGTTTGCCTTCATGCTCCCGAGATTTACCCGTGAACCGATGCCTGAGCAGCAAGCGTTGTTGATTTTCAGAAAAAAAACTACATTCGTCATTAACGAACCACAAAAGTTCTGTGTGCTGGGATGTGTTTCCATTATTTACCAAAGTGCTTTACAACATTCCAAATCAGACATTTCTTCTGTTGACTCCGGCAGAATTTTACGGCTGGTGAAATGAGATTTTTTTAAATAGTGGTGGTTTTCCATAGAGATAAATCAATATTTATTGAAAGTACTGTAAGTATATTTGGATAAATGTTTGAAATGAATTTAAATATAAACCTGGCATCTTCCCCAATGCAGTAGAAGTGATGGGGCATGGAAAGGCATTGAAAATCGAATGGGTTTTCAATGGCACGGTGGCGCAGCAGTATAGTTGCTGCCTTAAATCCCTGTCCCACTGTACAAGTTCATTCCAAGAGTTCTCCCGAGTTTGCCCTGATTAGAACTTGGAGATTTACGGTAATGGCTACTCGTCGGTACTCAGGGCTCTCGTGGACATTTTTCAACATGTTGAAAAATCTTCACGAGTCTTCCCGTGCAGTTCCATTCTGTTTGTAGTTTGTTTGTTTGTTTGATTTTTTTGCACAAAGTCCGCGAGCATTGTCACTTTTCATTTCACTACACATCCCGTATATGTGTATGTGACGAATATACCTGACTTGAAGTTGAACTTGACATACCTGCCGTTAGCGAGTCTTCCCGAGTAACGGAAACTGGCCCTTCGGCCCACCGGGTCCATGCAGACCAGCGATCAACCCGCACACTAGCGCTATCCTACACACCAGAGACAATTTACAATCTTTACCAAAGCAAATTAACCTACAAACCTGTACATCTTTGGAGTGTGGGAGAAAACCGGAGCACCCGGGGAAAACCCACAAGGGTCACGGGGAGAACGTACAAACTCCATACAGACAGCGCCCGTAGTGAGGATCGAACAAGGGTCTCCGGCACTGTAAGGCCGCAACTTTACCGCTGCACCTCCATTCTGCACATTCAGTTTGGAAACAGGCCCTTCGGCCCACTTTCCCACACCCACCAACATGTCCCAGCTACACTAGTCCCACCTGCCCGTGTTTGGTCCATATCCCTCTAAACTTGTCCGATCCATGTACCAGTCTAACTGTTTCTTCAAAGTTGGGATAGTCCCAGCCTCAACTAACTCCTCTGGCAGCTCGTTCCATACACCCACCACCCTTTGTGTGAAGATGTTATCCCTGCGATTTCTACTAAATCTTGACTAGTATTGACTGTTCAGCTTTGAACAAATTTAAAACGTGAAGGATTTCACATCGCGTGACTTCGCTTCTGAATAGTTGTTCCTTTTGAAAACGGCACAGTGTTAATTGGCTTCCATTGCTGATGGTTACGGATCCCTGAAGCAATTCACTTGTGAAAATTGAAAGCTGAATATATGAAATGATTTTTTTAAACCCATGTGAAATGCAGTGATAACATCTGTGCTTCTGCCAAAGTGAGGGAGGTTTTTATTTAAGTAATGATCTAACTATTGGCACCAGTTATTTGTTAAACATGCACATGAACATAGAACATCATTAGAAATTTTGGACAACAACTATAAAACGTACAGCAGCCCCACATGCAGCCTGCATTGTTTCTATGATGCCACACTACCTGTTTAGTTTAGTTTAAGGATACAGCGCGGAAACAGGCCGCTTGGCCCACCGGATCCGCGCCGACCAGCGATCCCCGCACATTAACACTATCCTACACCCACTGGGGACAATGTTTGTTTACATTTACCAAGCCAATTAACCTACGAACCTGTACATCTTTGGAGTGGGGGAGGAAACCAAAGATCTCGGAGAAAACCCACGCAGGTCACGGGGAGAATGTACAAACTCTGTTCAGACAGCGCCCGTAGTCAGGAATGAACACGGGTCTCCAGCGCTGCAAGGCGGTAACTCTGCCACTGCGCCAAACTGCCACCCATGGTTGGCTAATATTGTTCTCTGACTAATAGAGTCATATAGCGTGGAAACAAGCACTTCGGCCCAACTTGCCCACTCCGACCAACACTAGTCCCACCTGCCTGCGTTTGGCCCGTATCCCTCTAAACCTGTCCTATCTATGTATCTGTATAAACGTTTCGTAAACATTGCGATAGTCCCTGCCTCCGCTGTCAGCTCGTCCCACACACCCACCACACCCTTTTGTGTAAAAGATGTTACCCCTCGAGTTCCTACTAAATCTTGACTAGTATTGACTATCCTAAACCTTATCTTAACCCCCTTATCTTAAACTTATGTCCTCTGCTTCTCGATTCTCCAATTCTGGGCAAGAGACTCTACAACTCATAGATTATGATGCCAAATATCACCATGCTCAATCTGGTTACAAATGCAAATCATACGTTCTTTTATTTAATGTGTGATAAAGAATGCAATTGACAGAATGATCAGGAAACTGTACATTAGCTTTCCTGCCACTGGCCCTATTGAGTGGTTACTGACAGTACAGCTGCAAAATGATACCGTCTGTACACACTCCCAGCTCATTTCAATTCAACCCATGCTCCTCGTCAAATTGGCAACACAATATGGAGACGATTTCTGCTTCACAAAACAGAATGTTCACACGGTGCAAAGAGGACGGTGGACTGAAATGATGTCAAGGCCTTTCCTGTCCCCAGTGCACTAACTCATTGGTGTGAATCTCATCCTGACTGACTTCTGAAGAGGACTTCCCGAAGAAACTAAAGTAGATTTGACCCGCTGTGTTACTCCAACACGTTCTTGTTTTTTTAAACCAGCATCTGCAGTTCCTTGCTTAAGAAAGAATTGCAGATGCTGGAAAAATCGAAGGTAGACAAAAATGCTGGAGAAATGCAGTGGGGTGAGGCAGCATCTATGGAGCGAAGGAATAGGTGACGTTTCGGGTCAAGTCTGAAGAAGGATCTCGACCCAAAACGTCACATAGATGCTGCCTCACCCGCTGAGTTTCGCCAGCATTTTTGTCTGCCTTCTGCAGTTCCTTGTATATCCTGTGTATCCTATTGCAAATTCATCCACACTGCTATCAGCAACTGAGCAGTCCTTCCGTAAGCTAAGGTACCGTGCAATTCACCTTTAGTCCATTAGTCAATAGAACTGATGCTCTACAACGTAGAGAACTATATTCTGCCCCCTGTAACTTTCCCTTTGCACTATCTATTGTATTTGAGTTTGACTGCATTGTGTTTTTAAATAGTATTATCTGATCTGTTTGGATAGCACGCAAAACAAAGCTTTTCACTGTAACTTTTTAAGAAAGAACTGCAGATGCTGGAAAAATCGAAGGTAGACAAAAATGCTGGAGGAACTCAGCAGGTGAGGCAGCGTCTATGGAGCGAAGGAATAGGCGATGTTTGGGGTCGAGACCTTCCTCAGTCTGAGGAAGGGTCTCGACCCGAAATGAAGGTCCGAAGGTCAGACAGCTGGCCGGGCCACGGGCGAGGCGCTGCTGCTGTTGCACTCCATGGGCTGCACTACGTCGGGACGGGTGAGGTGGGGCCGGACGAGGCACTCTGACCCGACAGTCCCTTCGACCCAAGTAGTAGCAGTCAAATTCGGGACAAGGGCGGTCCCGTGTAGGACAAACCAATTTTGCCCAATATACGGGATGCCCCGGCTAACAGTTGGCACACCTAGTCACACTTGACCCGATGCCTTCTAATCCATTTACGAGGCTTGGTCCATTGAATTATATAAATGTGTGTATAGGAAGGAGCTGCAGATGCTGGTTTACACCAAAGATAGACACAAAATGCTGGAGTAACTCAACGGGACAGGCAGCATCTCTGAATAGAAGGAATTTGTGACATTTCAGGTCGAGACCCTTCTCCAGACTGAGAGTCAGGGGTGAGAGAAAACGAGAGATATGGAAGGGTAAGGTGTGAAAATGAGAGATCAATGTTGTAAAAAGCAGAGTGTGCAAATATTTAGTAAGATTCATTATTAGATCTTGCCTGTGTAGAACCATTGAAGTCTGGTCTGCCTTTTGTTTTTTTTAATTTGTTTGTATTACTCCAGTCTGAAGAAGTCCTAACCCAAATCATCGCCTGCCCATTCCCTCAACAGATGCTGCCTGACGGGCTGAGTTATTTCAGCACTTAGCATTTTGCTCAGGATTCCAGCACCTGCTGTTTCTTTTGTCTCCCTGAAGCAACTCTTTAGTTTATTCAAATCCTTTTCAATAGTAAAATGACAATATTTTCATTATGTAACAATTGGAAACATTGAGACAAACTTAGATTAACATGAATGGTCTATTTCACCCAGTATGTTATTGAGTCTCTGTCTATCTAGAACATAGAAACGGTACAGCACAAGACAGGCCCTTCTGCCCACAATGCCTATGCTGAACATGATGCTAACTCCGGGGTGAGAGATTGCAACCTTCACGTGGTCCGCCATGTGTCGACGAATGCAATCAACCCGGCGTGCACGATCAAATAAGATCAAATAGAACAAGTTGTCCTACAAACGTTAGGCTGTGCACGCCGTACACAAGAAGGAGAAGATGCTACCTTTTATCTGAAGCGGCACGGTGGCACAGCGATAGAGTTGCTGCCTCACTGCGCCAGAGACCCGGGTTCGATCCTGACTACAGTGCTTGTCCGTATGGAGTTTGTTTGTTCTCCCTGTAACCTTTGTGAGTTTTCACCAGACGCTCCAGTTTCCTCCAGTTTCCTCCCGCACTCTAAAGTTTATCAGTTGATTGGCTCGGTATAAATGTAACGTTGTCCCTGATGTGGTGTGTAGGATAGTGTTAGTGTGCGGGGATCGCTAGTTGACGTGGACTCGACTACGATTTAGCTCTTAGGGCTAACGGAATCAAGGGATATGGGGAAAAAGCAAGAGCGGGGCACTGATTTTGGATGACCAGCCATGATCATATTGAATGGCGGTGCTGGCTTGCAGGGCCGAATGGCCTACTCCTGCACCTATTTTCCATGTTTCTATGTTTCTATGACCAAAGGGCCTGTTTCTGCATTGCATCTCTAAACTAAAACTAAATCTACCTGTACATAACCAATACCCCTCCATTTTCTACATATCCATGTGCGAATCCAAACATCTCTTGCTTGCCACTCTCCTATCTGCCTCCACCCCCATCCCCAGCAGTGTGTTCCAGGCACCCACTGCCCTCTATTCACAAACCATGCCCCGCACATCTCCTTTAAACTTTGTCCCTCTCACCTTAAATCAGAAATAGCATCAGAATAACATTTTACTGGCCATGTTTGTATACATACAAGGAATTTGACTTGGTGCTTTGCTCGCACATGGTAAAAACACGATATACAGCAGACAATTAAAATTAAAACATTATAATTTAAACGTGTGAAAATAAAGACTTTTGGCTGCTGCGTAGAGCTACTGCTCGTGGGAAGCAACTGTTATAATGTCTGGCTGTGGCGGCTTTGACAGACCGGAGTCGCCTTCCAGAGGGAAGTGATTCAAAGAGTTTGTGGCCAGGGTGAGAGGGGTCCGAGATGATCTTGCCCGCTGGCTTCCTGGCCCTTGCAGTGTACAGTTCATCACTGGGGGGATGGTTGCAGCCAATAACCTTCTCAGCTGATCGAACGAAGGGTTGCAGCCTCTGGATGTCGTGCTTGGTGGCTGAGCCAAACCAGACCATGATGGAGAGGGTGAGGACAGACTCCATGATGGTAGATTAAAACTGGACCATCATTGCCTGTGGCAGGTTGTGTTTGCTCAGCTGCTGCAGGAAGTACATGCTCTATTGGGCTTTTTTGACTGTGGAGTCGATGGTGGCCTCCCATTTAAGGTCTCTGGAGATGATGGTTGGAGGAACTCAAATGACTTTTGGATAATCTCATGGATATGTAGAGAATGGAGGGATATGGATGACGATTAAAGCTATGTTCTCTGGTATTTACTATTTCCATCCTGGGAAATAGGTTCGGAATGCCATAGACAATAGACAATAGACAATTGGTGCAGGAGTAGGCCATTCAGCCTTTCGAGCCAGTACTGCCATTCAAAGTGATCATGGCTGATCATCCACAATCAATACCCCGTTCCTGCCTTCTCCCCATATCCCTTAACTCCGCTATCCCTAAGAGCCCTATCTAACTCTCTCTTGAAAGCATCCAGAGAACCAACGGGGGTTACACAAAAAGCTGGAGAAACTCAGCGGGTGCAGCAGCATCTAAGGAGCGAAGGAGATAGGCGACGTTTCGGGTCGAGACTACGAAGCCAGAGAACCAACCTCCACTGACTGCTGAGACAACGAATTCCACAGATTCACAACTTTCTGTGTGAAAAAGTGTTTTTGCGTCTCCATTCTAAATGGCTTACCCCTTATTCTTAAACTGTAGCCCCTGGTTCTGGACTCCCCCGACATTGGGAACATGTTTCCTGCCTCTAGCGTGTCCAAACCCTTAATAATCTTATATGTTTCAATACGATCCCCTCTCATCCTTCTAAATTCCAGAGTCTAGCTACCCTATCTATGCCTCTCGTAATGTTATATCTGTAAATGCATAAAATTGATGACTGCAATTTTATTTGAGGGCAAAGCTCGGAATGCTGAAACTTTCAATATCTTCCATGTTGCCGGCATTAACTGGACAACCATATCCTGTTAGTTGTGGACACTCTTTGTCCAGTTAAGCAGACCAAAAGGCAAAAGATAAGAGTAAATGACATCATATTAGTGCCGAACTACCGCCAGTATTATTGCTTAAACTAAATTCCCAGCATAATGGTCAGACATTTTAAATTCTATCATCTAATGGATCCCTCATTAAAATTTAATTGCAAATGTAATCAACTCCTTAACATTTATTGCCAATGTAATGTCATTCTGCTCTTTAGTTGTCAGCTCTTTCATTGTCTGATACAATTTTTGGTTTACTCCAATACTATAATAGCAAGTCAATTAACCGAGCCACAAAGACTTTCCTTTCCACATTATCCGGGCAACAAAGTGGCGCAGCGGTAGAGTCGCTGCCTCACTGCGCCAGGGACCCGGGTTCAATCTTCACTATGGGTGCTGTCTGTACGGAGTTTATACGTTCACCCTGTGACCTGCGGGAATTTTCTCCAGGAGCTCCAGTTTCCTCCCACTCTCCAAAGGCGTACAGGTTTGTAGGTTAATTGGCATGGTATAAATGAAAAACATTTTCCCTTAAGGGCCTGTCCCACCAGCATGCAACTCTATGCGATGAGCGTGACCTAACGTGGTCGCTTGAGCCGTCCGGCGTCGCGGGGCCGGTCCCACTTCGATCGCCGGGGCCGTGCGGAATTGTGCGGAGTTTGTCCCGACATCGCGGGGGCTCCGAAAAACTGACTATGTTCAAAAATTCTGTGCGGCAACGGCTTGTCGGCTCACAGTCGCCTCGATGCATTACACACCGTCTCGACGTCGTGCCTCCGTGACCCTCTCTGTAGGTGCCTCCATGACCCTCTATGTGTGTGGCTCCGTGGCCCTCTGTGTGTGTGCCTCTGTGCCCCTCTCTGTGTGCCCCTCTCTGTCCTGGCGAACTTACCTTGACGACTTCGCTCCAAGTTCGCCTCACTTTGCGCCGCGTTGCGCCACTCACCCGACCTCCGCGCGGCCCTCGCTGCCGGTTTGGTCGCTCTTGCCGCATGCAGGCGCATGCTGGTGGGAACGGCCCTGTACAGGGGATCACCCGACCTCCCCGCGGCCCCCGCTTCTAGTTTGATTGCGCTCATCACATGGAGTTGGATGCTGGTAGGACAGGCCCTTTAGTCTGTGTCAGATAGTACCAGCGTGCCGGGGTCGCTGGTCGGCGTAGACTCGTTGGGCCGAAGGGCCTGTTTCCGCGCTGTATCTCTGAACTAAACTAAACTAACTTATCCCTCCATCAGACCAATAGTCTCAAGCATGTTAGGGTGAAAAGAAAAAAGCGAAAAAGATAACCAGCAGCAGAAGCCAAGAAAGAGAATAGGGTTTGGGTGCAAGAGAAAGATGAGAAATCGAAGAACTTCGAAAGGTTCAGATAGTTGAAGACTCACCCCAAAAATGGTAAGTTAACGCTGAATGTTCAAAATGGCTACCACAATCTCCTCTTGGTCACATGGGTTTGGGAATAGTACCTGGGATATTTGTGGAAACAAGGAACTGCAGATACTGGTTTACAGAAAAGGTCACAAATTGCTGGAGTAACTCAGTGGGTCAAGCAGCATCTCTGGAGAACTAAGGTGGATAGATGACGTTTCGGATCGAGACCTTTCTTCAGACTGAACTCCCATTGGGCAGAGAAGGCGTACTTCTTCAGAATAGGCATACCTTGAGTAGATTTTCGCAGTGGAGCAGACCAAATGTAGAGACAAGGAACTGTAGGTGCTGGTTTGCATCTCTGGAGAACATGGATAGGTGACATTTTGGGCCGGGCCACCCCTTCAGACTAACATATAATTGGGATATTTAAAGATGCACGTTTTCAATCTGAATCGCTGGCATTTTCATCCCCCACCCAGCACAGATGCTACTCAGCCCAATGCGCTCCTCCAGCTAATCACCGGTTAGTCCAGGTCCAAAAGACTATCTATTCCCCTCATGATTTTATGCACCTAAGATCATACAGGGTGACTTTAGTAAAATCGAACAGATTTGTCAATACTTCTTGCTCCGACCTGATACTCTGTGGAAGTGGCAGCACGGTGGCGCAGTGGTAGAGTTGCTGCCTCACAGCGCCAGAGGCCCGGGTTCGATCCTGACTACGGGTGCTGTCTATTCGGAGTTTGTACGTTCTCCCCGTGACCTGCGTGGGTTTTCTCCGGGAGTTCCGGTTTCCTCCCACACTCCAAAGACGTGCAGGTTTGTAGCTTAATTGGCTTGGTATCATTGTAAAATTGTCCCCTGCGTGTGTTGGATAGTATTGGTGTGCGGGGGTCGCTGGTACACGGTGGGCCGAAGGGCCTGTTTCCGCGCTGTATCTCTAAACTAAACTAAATCCTCTCAGCCTCCTTCACTCCGTGGTATAGTAGCTGTGGGAAAAGTGTGGATTCGGCAGAGAACAAAATGTGGGGCCATTTCTTTCGTTTACGTTTATTGTATCTACTGAAGGATGAGAATGACTCTCTCCGCCAGTGATGTTTGCGTCCAATTTAACATGGTCATCTGCCACGCTCATGGAAACCATCTCATGACCAGTCTCAATCATATAATACGGCAGTACCACAGAAAGATGATCCATCAACTCACCAACAAAGACCAGATTTTCACCAGATTCGTTGTAAGTGCCACCTTTACATATAATCAATGATTTGGATGAGAACGTACAAGGCATGATTAGTAAATTTGCAGATGATACTAAAGTGGGTGGTACTGTAGATAGTGAAGTTGATAGACAATAATTGCAGCAGTCTTGATCGGTTGGACTAGTATAGATGGGGCATGTTGGTCAGTGTGGCCAGGCCAGTTTCCATGCTGTATGACTCTATCGTCTTCTTTTTGTGTCCGTCTTGTTACAAATGTTGACCTCGCTATCATCGTCCATCCTGAAGAGGACGCAAGCTTCCGGCGACAATCAGTGGGAGCCATCACTTGTCGCAATAGATGATGGGGGTAGCAGAATTAGCTCGGGATACGTCCAGTTTCCAGCCCCGCGACCTGGACGCTTTTGCTATGGGGCCTATGACTCTGTGAATCTATCACACTGGGTTTTGGCTAGTAACGTGGAACGGTGGCCCATTGAACAAACCTTGCCAGAAAACTATCACAGGATTAATAGACAATAGACAATAGGTGCAGGAGTAGAGGCCTTTCGGCCCTTCGAGCCAGCACCCCAATTCAATGTGATCATGGCTGATCATCCCCAATCAGTACCCCGTTCCTGCCTTCTCCCCATATCCCCTGACTCAGCTATTTTTAATAGCCCTATCTAGCTCTCTCTTGAAAGCATCCAGAGGACCGGCCTCCACCTCCCTATTAGGAAGAGAATTTCACAGACTCACCACTCTCTGTGAGTAAAAGTGTTTTCGCATCTCCATTCTAAATGGCTTACCCCTTATTCTTATATATACACACATATTTTTCAAACAACTCGCAAACTGATGCAGTCTGGGTAATCTTTCATTCCACGGACAGTTGGTAGGACCGTTTGAGCGGCACTGCGGTGCAGCGGGTAGAGCTGCTGCCTCCCCAGGATCGATCCTGATCTCACCAAGTTCCCAATGACCATCGATCACCCGTTCACACTGGTTTAGTTCAGTTTAGTTTAGAGATACGGCACAGAAACAGGCCCATCGGCCCACCGGGTCCGCGCCGACCAGCGATCCCCGCACATTAACACCATCATACACCCACTAGGGACAACGTTTACATTTATACCAAGCCAATTAACCTACAAACTTGTATGTCTTTGGAGAGTGGGAGGGAACTGAGGAACTCGGAGAAAACCCACGCATGTCACGGGGAGAACGTACAAACTCCGTACCGACAGCTCCCATAGTCGGGATCGAACCCAGGTCTCCGGCGCTGCATTCGCTGTAAAGCAGCAACTCTACCGTTGTGCTGCGCCACCGTGACCGCATATTCTGCGGCGGCGCGACTCACGTTGCAGCGGCCCCTACAGCCTGTCTGTCTTTTAAAAAAAAATTTGTCTAGTTAAATGTAGTTGTTTGTGTTTTTAAATACTGTTTTTAACTGTGTATATGTGGGTGGCGGGGGGGAGGGGGAAACTTAAAAAAATCTCTTCCCTGCACGGCAGACCTGACCTTTTTCCTGTCGGGTCTCCGTTGTCGTTGGGGCCTAGCACCGTGGAGCGGCCTCCAACCGGAACGACCTGGGGGCTCCAGTCGCGGAGCCTGCAGATTACTCATCATCTGTGGACTGTGATATCGGGAGCTCGCGGATCCTGGTGAGAGACCACTTTTCGGAGCTCCCACAACGCAACTTCTTCAGCCCGTGTCGCGGGATTGGAACGACCCGGAGCGTGGCCGTACATCGCCACGTGCGGCTTTAATGGCCGCGGGACATTCCAGCGCCCGCCGGGGGCTCCAACTTTGTGACCTTTGGGCCTAGAGCGGGGCCGTACATCGCCCGGCGTGGCCTTAAATGGCCGTAGGACTTACCATCGCCCACCTGGGGCTTCGACATCGGGAGAGAAATGGTGCAGGGGAGAGAGAAGCCTTTGCCTTCCACCACAGTGAGGAGGAGATTCACTGTGATGGATGTTTGTGTGAATTGAATTGTTGTGTGTATTGAAGGAATTGTCTTTGTTCGTATGGCTGTAGAAACGGAGTTTCGTTTGAGCCTCACTGAGGTTCAAATGACATGGAATAAAATATGGTATTGTATAATTGTACATTATTCCACTTTCCCATCCACTCCCTACACACGAGGGGCAATTTCATAGAGGGCCAATGAAACTACAAACCTGCACGTCTGTGGGATGTGGGGGGGGAAGCCCACACAGTCACAGGGAGAACATGCAAACCCCGCACAGACAGCACCTGACGTCAGGATTGAACCGGGGTCTCTGGCGCTGCGAGGCAGAGACTCTACTAGTTGCATCACTGTGGCGTTCCCCCCTCCATCCCCCACCCCCCCCCCCCAATAATAATGTTTGAATCTGATAATCATTGTTAAAAATAGGAAGGATTCATTAGCCTGAAGAAGGGTTTCAACCCAAAATGTCACCTATTCCTTCGCTCCATAGATGCTGCCTCACCCGCTGAGTTTCTCCAGTGTTTTTGTCTACCTTTGATTTTCCAGCATCTGCAATTCCTTCTTAAAATTTTCATTTCTTCCCCACTTTTGAATCGCATAAGTGGATAGGTGTAGTTTGGTTCAGGACCCTTCTTCACGGCAAAGGAAAAGGGTCCCTACCCTGAAACCTCACCTTATCCATGTTCTCCAGGGACGCAGCCTGACCTGCTGAGTTACTCCAGCACTTTGTGTATTTTCTTCGGTAAACCAGCATCTGCAGTTCCTTGGTTTCCCAATTCCCACAAAAAGGCTTCTGAAGCTCCCTTCTCCTCACGTCAATGCCTTTGGCTCTGGAAATAGCATTTCAAGAGATGTGTGGCATGTGACGGTGATTGAAGTAGCTCCGTTAAAATCCTTAAAGCTGCTTAGACAGACAAAAATCCAAATTCATGAGTTAATCATCTTACTTTCATTGAGATACAGCAGAGTTTAAGTGATGACACCATGGGTGACCAGTAAGATTATTTTATTTTCTAAATTTCGATTGTTATCATCAACAAACCGAGAAGCATGAATATGGGCGCTCTCTCTGTTTGACATTTGAGGAGCTGTTTTGTGGATTGCAATCTGTGAAAACCATCCCACAAAATATATCTTCCATTCCACATTCATTTAAAGTAATAGACTTATTTCAGTGCGTCAGGAAGCTGGAAGCTACGTTTAATTAGTTCGCAGCTGTACCTTGTTAAATCTGCAATAATATTGTCCTACTTTCTAAGTTTTTAACTGCTGTGGTCTACTTTTAGAAACATAGAAACATAGCAAATAGGTGCAGGAGGAGCACATTCGGCCCTTCGAGCCATTCATTGTGATCATGGCTGATCGTCCCCTCAGATCATCTCAGAAATCAAGTAGGCCCAGCCCAGAGATCAACACAGTGGATTTGATTTGGAGGAAGGAATTGCAGATGCTGGCCTAAACCGACGAGAGACACAAAAAGCTGGAGTGACTCGTCACCTATTGTTCCCGATGTTGGGGAGGTCCAGGACAAGGGGGTCACAGCTTAAGGATAAGGGGGAAATCCTTTAGGACCGAGATGAGAAGATTTTTTTTCACACAGAGAGTGGTGGGTCTCTGGAACTCTCTGCCACAGAGGGTAGTTGAGGCCGGTTCGTTGGCTATATTTAAGAGGGAGTTAGATGTGGCCCTTGTGGCTAAGGGGATCAGAGGGTATGGAGAGAAGGCAGGTACGGGATACTGAGTTGGATGATCAGACATGATCATATTGAATGGCGGTGCAGGCTCGAAGGGCCGAATGGCCTACTCCTGCACCTAATTTCTATGTTTCTATGTCTATGTTTCTAACTCAGCGGGTCAGGCAGGCCACAGAATTAAAGGGCGTTCCTTTAGGAAGGAGAGGAGGAGGAATGAGTAGCTATTCCTTCTCTCCAGTGATGCTGCCTGACCCAATGAGTTGCTCCAGCATTTTGTATGTATCTTGGTGGATTAGATTTGATCTTTGGAACTGAAGTTATCCCATCAGAAAAGGATGTTTCCACTTGTGGGAGAGTCTAGGATTAGAGGCCATAGCCTCAGGATTCAAGGACATTCCTGTAGGAAGGAGATGAGGAGGAATTTCTATAGTCAGAGGGCAGTGAATCTGCGGAATTCTTTGCCACAGAGGGCTGCGAAGGCCAAGTCAATGGATATTTTTAAGGCAGAGATAGATTTTGTTATTAGTACGGGTGTCAGAGCTTATGGGGAGAAGGCAGGAGAATGGGCTTGAGAAGGAAAGATAGATCAGTCATGATTGAATGGCAGAGTAGGCATCATGGGCCAAATGGCCTAATTCTGTTGCTATGACTTATGAACTTATTCACTTATTTGAGATTTGCCATTTATTATTAGACATTGTTTGAATGTGCGCTGGCAGTTTTATGTTGGAAACTATCTGTGCATGTGAGAATCTGTCATTTTGAAAGGACAGGAGCTTTAAGACAAGGCAGCACTGCTGCATAGGTGTAAGGAAATCTGCTAGGGGGCAGCAGCGGTGGAGTTGCTGCCTTATGCCCCTGTCCCACTTAGGAAACCCGAACGGAAACCTCTGGAGACTTTGCGCCCCACCCAAGGTTTCCGTGCGGTTCCCGGAGGTTCCCGGAGGTTTTTGTCCTCCGGCAACCACCTTCAACTAGCATCGCAACCGTCCTTAGACTAAAACATTACCGATTTTTAAAACGGAAACCACTTTCGACCATTAGGGAGACTGACATAAAACTGCGGGAACCGCACGGAAACCTTGGGTGGGGCGCAAAGTCTCCAGAGGTTTCCTAAGTGGGACAAGGGGCATTACAGCGCCAGAGACCCGGGTTGGATCTGTCTACGGTGCTGTCTGTAAGGAGTTTGTAAGTTCTCCCTGTGACCGTGTAGGTTTTCTCCGGGAGCTCCGGTTTCTTCTCACATCCCAAAGACGTGCGGGTTTGTTGGTTAATTTGCTTCTGTAAATGTGCAGGATAGAACTAGTGTACGGACGATCGCAGTTCCAGGTGTCTCTGTATATCTGAACCGCAGCTGGTGATAATAATTCTGCTGATCCCATTTTTACCTCTAACCACCAATCTTTTAATTGATTGATTGATTGATTTATTGATTGATTGAAAGATACAGAATGGAAACAGGCCCTTCGGCCCACCGAGGCCATTCCGACCATCGATCACCGTCCACACTAGTTCCACGTTATCCCTCTTTCTCATCCACTCCCTACGCACTTTTTTTTTTTTTTTTTTTTTTACAAAATGTTTTAATCAAACAAACAAATACAAGTACAAACACAATCAAAGAATGCCTAAACTGGCATCTTACAAAGAAATTTCAAATTAAAATATTAACATTTTCATCAATAAAACATTCCACCTCCTGCGGTGACCAGCGCTCACAGAAGGCCCCCACAGTCCCTGTGGACACCGCGTGTTCCCTCTCCAGGGACACGCGGGCACGGACATAACCCCGGAAAAGGGGCAGGCAGTCGACTGCTGTGCGTCCGTCGACTGCCCGCTGCCTGGACCCGCGAATGGCCATCTTGGCCAGGCCCAGGAGCAGACCGACAGGGAGACCCCCTCCTCCCTCCCGACCCTCCCCCCTCTGTACCGGGTGCCCAAAAATAAAAAGTGTTGGGCTAAAATGGAGCCAAAACTTGAGGAGCAGCCCCTTAAGATACTCAAACAGGGGCTGCAACCTCTCACACTGCATGTACATATGGAACACGGACTCCTCCTCGCCGCAGAAGTGACAGGCGGCGGACGAGTCCGTGAACCGGCTCAAATACTTGTTACAGGCCACAGCTTTGTGCAACACTCTCCACCCCAGGTCCCCAATGTAAAGGGGAAGGACTCCCTTGTGGAGAGACCTCCACTGGGGACTCCCAACGCACTGGGAGCAACAGAGGCCAATGAACCTACAAACCCCACATGTCTGTGTAATGTGGGTGGAAACCGGAGGAATTGTCATAGGAAGAAGGTGAAAACTCCACAAAGACAGCACCCGAGGTCAGGATCGAACCTGCATCTGGAACCTGCGTTACTGTGGTTTCTATACCAATCCCCGGTGGTTTCCACATCACTTGTTTTGTCATCTAATCGCCCCTCTCTTGTCTTAAGGAAGTGGCTCTAGAAATCGTGTGAATGCATTGGTGATAATTTTCCAATGTCCTATAGACTCAGGATCAGTTCATGTGGATTGGAGGGTAGCTAATGTTATCCCACTTTTTAAGAAAGGCGGGAGAGAGAAAACAGAGAATTATAAACCAGTTAGCCTGACATCGGTGATGGGGAACCGTCTACTCCTGACCTATTGTCTATCGTCTATTGTCTCTTCCAAATCTACCCTTTCATCCTTACATCTCCTCCCCCTTTCCCTGCATCGGCGAACCACTTTATCTCTAATTCTCCTGAAAGGTCATTAGCCGGAAATACTGAAGGCTATTTTCTCTCCACAAGTGTTGCCCGTCCCATTGAGAATGCACAGCTTTTATATACATTTTCTTAATGCAATTGCTAGAAGTCTGAAATATTTAGGGATTGTCATTGTAGTTTGTGTATCCGTTGACCAATTGCCTATTTCCTTCTGTACATTTACATTTGAGAAAAACCTCATTTGCTGCAAAATACTTTGGAATATCCTGGGATTGTAAAATGCACCATATAAATGCATTTCTTTTATTGCATCCAATTTATTTTAAAATGATATCACATTGCTTAACCTAATAGCTACCTGTGATAATATGATACCATTTTCTATTAGGCATCCGAAGAAAACCATATATCTTTTGTCAGAGTTAATTATGAATTCATAACCTTTTGTTATTAATTTCCAAACAGATCTTCATTACCTGTTGTAGATATTTATGGTAGACAAAAATGCTGGAGAAACTCAGCGGGTGCAGCAGCATCTATGGAGCGAAGGAAATAGGCAAAGTTTCGGGCTGAAACCCACCTTCAAACCCCGATATTTATGGTGTCGTTCTTTAAAATGGTGAACGATAGTTCACCGAGGACAGACACAAAAAGCTGGAGTAACTCAGTGGGAAAAAGGCAGCATCTCTGGAGAGAAGGAGTGGGTGGCGTTTCGGTTCGAGATTCTTCTTCAGACTGGTTAGGGATCAGGGAAAAGAGAGATATAGACGGTGATGTGGAGAGATATAAAGAACAATTAATAAAAGGTATGCAAAAAAGTAACAATGATAAAGGGAACAGCCCATCCCTTCTCCCCAGAGATGCTGCCTGTCCCTCTGAGTTACTCCAGCTATTTGTGCCTATAAAGGAAATAGGCCATTGTCAGCTGTTTGTAGGGTCTTCTTCTTGTGTACGGCGTGCACAGCCTAGGACAGCTTGTTCTATTTGATCTCATTTGATTGTGCACGCCAGGTTGATTGCATTCATCGAAACCGGGCGGACCACGTGAAGGTTGCAATCTTCCCACCCCTGTTCGTAGGGTCAAAACGAGAAGCTAGTGGGGGAGGGATAGAGAGAGAGGGAACGCCGGGGCCTACCTGAAGTGAGAGAAATCAATATTCATACCACTGGGCTGTAAGCTGCCCAAGCGAAATATGAGATGCTCTTCCTCCAATTGCTGACTATTTATTCAGTTATTTGGTTTACCGGCAACTAACTGAAGCATTATGTTTCAATAAATAAATATTCAGAAAATTATTAGCGTAATGAGGGATAATCAGAGGGGGAAATAGCTCAAAGTCTAGATTGGTTCATCATGGGAGTTTCTCATTTATTTTTCTGTGTAAATATATTCTCACTTGGTTTGATTTAAGTGATCAAAGGAGTTTAATATCAAGGCAATATGTGAATATGTTGGCATTTAATACACTTTAATAGAGTTTTTGTGATTGTGGGTAAAAAAGTGTCGATATTCTTTAATTGGTGTAGATAGGTACAGCACCAGAGACCCAGGTTCGATCCCGACTACGGGTGTTGTCTGTACGGAGTTTCTACATTCTCCCCGTGACCGCGTGGCTTTTCTCCGGGATCTTTGGTTTCCTCCCGCACTTCAAAGACGTACAGGTTTGTCGGTTAACTGGGTAGGTATAAGTGTCAATTGTCCCTAGTGCGTATAGGATGTTGTTAATGTGCGGGGATCGCTGGTCAGCGTGGGCCCGGTGGGCCGCAGGGCCCGTTTCCCCACTCTGTCTCTAAACTAAACGAAACCAAGTTCACGTTGTGAATGATCATTTAATTGGGATGAAAAATGTCCAGCCCTCATCTCGAAGCTCCATATCCATGTGCTCAGACTTTAGACTAGAGATACAGCGCGGAAATAGGCCCTTCGCCCCACAGAGTCCACACCGGCCAGCGTACAATTACTATCCTACACACTAGGGGCAATTTACAATTTACAGAAGCCAATTACCCTATAAACCTTCCCTCCCTCCAGAGATGCTGCCTGTCCCGTTGAGTTACTCCACCTTTTTGTGTCTATCTCGATTTAAGCCAGCGTCTGCAGTTCCTTCCTTCACATAGTTGTTCGAGTTCAAGTTCAAGTTCACATTTATTGTCACATGCACCGATTAAAGTACAGTGATATTTCAATTACCATACAGCCATACAAGTGAAAAAAATGCAATGGACAATAAACATCCACCACAGTGGAATCAACATTCTCCACTGTGATGGAAGGCAGTAAAGTTCAGTCATCTTCCTCCTTTGTCCAACCGTGGTGGTCGGGACCTTTGAACGGGGCCGATGTCCAAGCCCTCTCGTCGGGATGATGGAAACTCCGGCGCCAGGACGGACCGGAACACCGTGGCACGGAATTCCCGAGTCGACCGCTTCTTACCGGAGACCGCAGCTTCACCGTTTTAAAGTCCACAGGCCCCGCGGTCAGAGCACTCCCACAGAGATCCTCAGCAAAGAATCGCCCGTGCCGCGATGTTAAAGTCCGCGCCGTGATTGCGGCTTGAAGCAACGGGCCGGTCTCCAGGAAAGGCCGCACCAATCCAGTTGTTAGGCCGCAAAGGGGGGGGGGGGAAGGAGAAAGATCATATCTCCGTCGAGGTAAGTGACTTAAAACAGTTTCCCCCTATCCCCCCCCCCCCCACCCCCACCCCCCACCCCCCACATAAAAACATACCGAGAAACATTAACATTTTAGACACACAAAAATAACGAGTGGAAGTAATACATAGGCTGTGGACGGGGCTGCCGACTCGGCGCCACCCGGTGGTGATTCAACAGATAAAGATTGAGGTGGTGGTTGAGGCCGTGGTTAGTGTTGTGCAGTATTCAAGAGTTCACAAGTTCATAAGTTCTAGGAGCAGAATTATTTGGATCAGGAGGTTCATAAGGTCAGAAGGAATAGGAGTAGAATTAGGCCATTCGGCCCACCCAGTCTACTCCGTCATTCGATCGTGGCTAATCTATCTCCCCCTCTCAACCCCATTCTCCTGCCTTCTCCCCATAACCCCTGACACCTGTACTAACCAAGAGGCCGAAGGTTGCCGGGAAGAAGCTGGTCTAGAACGTAGTGGTCAAGGTTCTAGTGGTCCCAGTGGCCAGTACCCTGTGTAGGAAAGAACTGCAAAAGAACTGGTTTAAGTCGAACGTAGACACAAAAAGCTGGAATAATTCAGCGGGACAGGCAGTATCTCTGAAGAGAAGGAATGGGTGATGTTTGGGTCAAGACCCTTCTTCAGACTCTGTACCTTCTTCCGGATCGTGCTAGTGAAATGAGAGTGTGGCCAGGGTTGTGGGTCTTTGATGATATATGCTACCATTTTGGAGGCAGCTCTTCCTATAGATCCCTTTGATGGTGGGGAGGTCAGTACCTGTGATTCACTGGGCTGTTTTGGTGCAGAAAGAAACAAACATTGTTTGACACACGAGGGTTACACAAAAGGCTGTAGAAACTCAGCGGGTGCAGCAGCATCTAAGGAGCGAAGGAGATAGGTGACGTTTCGGGTCGAGACCCTTCTTCAGGTTAGGGTTCGTTAGGGTTAGGGTTAGTTTGACACACAACATTTTATTAGAAGTTCCATGATTAGTTCCAATGAAAGTTTATCAATCTCTTTTATTCTCCTCATGGGCAATTCCTGATCCTCAAAATAGCCCCAGTATTTTCCGTTTTTATTACAATTTTTAAATATCGAGAGTACATTGCTTTTGCCTTGATTTCTTCTACATAGCTCTGGGGCATCCTATATCTCAAATGGCTTATTATATTAACAACTCATTTGTATTTGGGTCAATGCATTTTTTTCACATCAACTTATTTAATTGATTTCTTCCAAAGATATTTGACTTTTTTTTTCCATTTAATTGCACCCCAGTGGGACTAATGATGAAGGTTCTTCTCCGTGCAGAAATTTCTAGAAACCAATTACTACTGTATTATTTGACCATAACAAAGTACTCCAATATTATCTGTTTGATCAGTTGAAAAGACATTTATAATATAGGATGTAGAAACAGGGAACTGCAAATGCTGGTTTGCAAAGAACAGACACAAAGTGGGCAGCACAGTGGCAGATGGGTAGAGTTGCTGCCTTAAGGGCCTGTCCCACCAGCATGCAACTCTATGCGATGAACGCGATCAAACCGGCAGCGGGGGCTGCGCGGAGGTCGGGTGATCCCCTGTACAGGGCCGTTCCCACCAGCAAGCGCTTGCATGCGGCAAGCGCAACTAAACCGGCAGCAGGGGCCGCGCGGAGGTTGGATGAGTGGCGCAACGCGGCGCAAAGTGAGGCGAACTTGGAGCAAAGTCTAAGGTAAGTTCGCCAGGACTTAGAGGGGCACACAGAGAGGGGCACAGAGGCACTTACAAATAGGTTCACGGAGGCACGATGTCCGGGCGGTGTGTAAATGTCGAGGCGACTGCGAGCCGACAAGCCGTTGCCGCGCGGAATTTTTGGACATAGTCGGTTTTTTGGAGCGCCGCGCGGTGTCGGGATGAACTCGGGGTTTTTTTGGGGTTTTTTTCTAGTTAACTTTTATTAGAGGCATGTACATATCCTAGTCCAAACCATTACAAACTTTGTTAAACGGTTACATATTAAATATTCAGGATTCCAAGGACTCCACTACCAATGTAGCAGGAGTCTACATTTATCAGTTACATATTAACATTGACTCTAATTATTATTAATTTTTTTTATAGATAGAAAAAATTAAGAAAACGGAAAAAAAAACTTAGAAACATAAAATAAACTATCCATAATACAACTTAGGAGAACATTTAGGTCCGTAGGTAAAAAAACAAAACTATTTGTCTAGTCCTGGGTTCAAGCTTCCGTCAAGCCTCAGCGCCGGCCCATTCTACCCCTTCAAATAATCTGTGAACGGCGACCATATTCTAATAAATAATTCTGGTTTGTCAATTAAGACAAATCTAATTTTTTCCAGATTTAAGGTCTCCGACATCTCCATAATCCACATTTTAATTGTAGGGGATGCAGGGTTTTTCCAAAATTTTAGTTTTTTCCCAGTTATTATACTATAATCCAGGTTTGTAGGTTAATTATCTTGGTAAAAATTGTAAATTGTCCATAGTGTGTGTAGGACAGCGTTAGTGTGAATGGGTGTCGGCGTGACTCAGTGGGCCGAAGGGTCCGTTTCCACGCTCTATCCTAAAATTCTTAGAGGATCGGACAGGGTAGATGCAGGAAAAATGGTCCCGATGTTGGGTGAATCCAGAACCAGGGGTCACACTTTAAGAATAAGGGGTCGGCCATTTAGGACTGAGATGAGGAAAAACGTTTTCACCCAGAGAGTTGTGGATCTGCGGAATTCTCTGCCACAGAAAGCAGTG
The DNA here is from genome assembly GCA_963514005.1 of Raja brachyura. Next base: position 6,855,504 of record OY740802.1, read on the forward strand.
GAGACCAATTCACTGGATGTATTCAAGGCTCGTAGGGCTCAGGGAATCAAGGGATATGGGGGAAGAAGCAGGAACGGGGTACTGATTTTGGATGATCAGCCATGATCATATTGAATGGCGGTGCTGACACGAAGGGCCGAATGGTCTACTCCTGCACCTATTTTCTATGTTTCTCTGTTTAAACTATTAAATAAATGAAAAGTCCTGGGTCAGGCAGCAATCTCTGGAGAACAAGGATAGATGACGTTTCAAGTCAGGATAAATGTCTATGTTACTTAGTTTAGTTTATTGTCACGTGTCCCGGGGTAGGGTGAAAAGCTTTTGTTACGTACTATCCAGTCAGCGGAAGGACAGCATATGTTTACAATTGAGCCATCGACAATGTGCAGATACGTACATGATGAAGGGAATAATGTTCCGTGCAAGATAAAGTCCGAATCAAAGTGTGACATGCGGATTTGTAGATTAATTGTCCTCAGTAAATACTCCCCTGAATGAAGGACCATTACCACCCCAGCAACGGACTGTTCCAGCCGCTACGGTCAGGCAAGCGCCTCCACTGTCACGCTGTGAAAACAAAGAGGATGAGACGGAGTTTCTTCCCACAGGCCGTCAGGACTGTAAACTCTTATCCCACCAGGGACTCATTTAGGTTGTGTTGTGTATTTTTTTTTTTTTCTAAAATGTGAATACTGGTTCTGTTCTATTCTGTTGTTCTGTTGTTTTTTGCACAATCCACAGGCATTGCTGCTTCCATTTCATTGCACATCTTGTATGTGTATGTGACAAATAAAGTTGACTTGACCTGGTGTGTATGGAGAGGACGGGAAAGTGGGATAACATACAATTAGTGGGAACAGGTGATCGACGGCCAGCATGGACTCAGTTGGCCGAATGGCCTGTTTCTGTGCTATAATTTTCAATAAATCAAAGGAGGCACATTAATGCCCCTGTCCCACTTAGGAAAGCTGAACAGAAACCTCTGGAGACTTTGCACCCCACCCGAGGTTTCCGTGCGGTTCCCGGAGGTATGGTCGAAAGTGGTTTCCACTTCTTCTATGTTCCGGCGATTATTTAAAAAAATTCAAAACCGGCCACCACTTAAAATAGGTTGCCGTTTTAAAAATCGGAAATTTTTTTAGTTGAAGCTGGTTGCGATGCTAGTTGAAGGTGGTTGCCGGAGGTTGCAGGTAGTGGAAGGTAAGACCTCCCTGGTGGAATAAACTCCCTGGTTCGACTAAAAAATTACCGATTTTTAAAACGGCAACCTATTTTTAATCGCGGCTGGTTTTGAATTTTTTTAAATAATCGCCGGAACATAGAAGAAGCAGAAACCACTTTCGAACCATTAGGGAGACTGACAAAAACCTCCGGGAACTGCACGGAAACCTTGGGTGGGGCGCAAAGTCTCCAGAGGTTTCCGTTCAGGTTTCCGAAGTGGGGCAGGGGCATAAGGCAACGGCCTCACAGAATTGATAAACTTTCATCTGACGCAATCATAGAACTTCCAACGAAAGGTCTTTGGCCTAAAATGCCAGTGTCGTGCTCCACAGATGCTGTCAGCGCTACTGAGTATTTCCAATGCTAACCACCCAGAAATTTGAGTTACGGAATAAAATTCAGTCTTATGTAACGTGTTTTTAAAAAAAACTAATAAGTCAATGATGACTTTATTTATTTTAGACTCATGTTTCCTGGCGCATTGGCAGGTGACAAGGGATTTGGATAGGATTGGGAAATGCAGTACAGTCTCCTGACCTCCGCACCCCACCCCCTCTGGGTCACCTGTATTGATCATAGAGACACAAGATGCTTCTATGAGAATCCATTAGATTATTACATACAGGTCAGTGTCAAAAAGTGGTGTTAAAGTAAAAAGGGCAGCCATTTTCTTGTTTAGTTTATTTGTTTAATTTAGAGATATAGCACGGAAACAGGCCCTTCGGCCCACCGGGTCCGCGCCGGCCAGCGATCCCCGCACATTAGCAAAACACCCACTAGGGACAATTTTTACATTTACCAAGCCAATAAAACTGTACGTCTTTGGAGTGTGGGAGGAAACCGAAGATCTCGGAGAAAATCCATGCAGGTCACGGGGAGAACGTACAAACTCCGTACAGTTAGCACCCGTAGTCAGGATCGAACCCGGGTCTCTGGAGATGTGAGCGCTATAAGACAGCAACTCTACCGCTGCGCCACCGTGACAAAGCAAGCGCAGAGGGACCGAATGGCCTCCTGTCGCTTCCTTTACTATCTTTCAAAACAATGTCATGAATGTTTTGAAACATAGAAACATAGAAATTAGGTGCAGGAGTAGGCCATCCAGCCCTTCAATCCTGCACCGCCATTCAATATGTTCATGGCTGATCATCCAGAATCAGTACCCCGTTCCTGCTTTCACCCCATATCCCTTGATTCCGTTAGCCTTAAGAACTACTGTATATCTAAATGTCTCTTGAATCCATCCAGTGAATTGGCCTCCACTGCCTTCTGTGGCAGAGAATTCCACAGATTCACAACTCTCTGGCTGAAAATGTTTTTCCTCATCTCAGTCCTAAATGGCCTACGTGCCAAGCTGTACAGGATAAATGTCATTCTCCTGGAATGCATCATCATTTAGAAATATTATGTTCTTGGAACAGCGCAGGAAATCCTCTGGTTATGGACCTTATGAGACTCAATTACATTGGGACCAAGACCAGGAGAGAGAGAGCTTTATTGCCACTCTGAAGTGAAAAGGACCAGTTCCATGAACTTATACGCCAGAAGCACTTGCAATAATGTGCCAGAGAGTGTTAGAGTGAGAACTAAATTATACATATATTGTCTACCAGACTATGCATTTTGCGCCAATTTTCTAAAATGCTGATCTGTCTATTTCCATTTCATCTGCAACTTTCAAAGAACCTCCAAACTTGGCCATGGAGTCAGACAGCATGAAAACAGGCCCTTCAGCCCAACTTGCCCTCGCCAACTAAGGTGCCCCATCTACGTTAGTCCCACCTGCCTGCATTTGGCCCATCTCCCTCTGAACCTTTCCTATCCATTCGCCTGTCCAAATTTATTTTAACCTGTTCAGTGCCACCCCCAAGCATACTCGATTCATGGCCAAAAGTGCAAAAAAATAATTGGCAGTGAACAGGTTAAATATTGTCATAGTATCTGTCTCATCTACCTGCTCTGACAGTTCATTCCATATACTCACTACACTATGGGTGGAAAAAGTTGCACCTCAGATTCCTATTAAATTTTACCAGAGGACATGATTGGAGGGCTTTTTCCCATCGTTGCTATTCCTCCTTCTCCCCGCTCCCGTCAGGCTGAAGTACAGAAGCTTGAAAGCGCGCACCACCAGACTCAGAAACAGCTTCTTCCCCTCTGTTAATAAAACTTCTGAATGGTCCTTCCATAAGCTAGAGTGCAGTCTGATTATCCAGTATCTCCTCTGTCTCATTGCGGACATCCGATTTATTCTTTGAAACTGTAGTGCTACATTGTTGAGAATAACATTCATCAAAATAGAGAAACAAACCATTTGACTACCCTCTCCCACTACAAAAACAACTCCCCCTCCCATTCCGAATCCGACCTTTCTGTCCGGGGCCTCCTCCGTGGCCAGAGTGAGCCCCACCACAAATTGGAGGAGCAGCACCTCATATTTCGCTTGGGTAGTTTACACCCCAGCGGTATGAACATTGACTTCTCCAATTTCAGGTAGTCCTTGCTTTCTCCCTCCTTCCCCTCCCCTTCCCAACTTTCCCACAGCCCACTGTCTCCGCCTCTTCCTTTCTTCATTCCCCCCCCCCCCCCCACCGCCCCCACATCAGTCTGAAGAAGGGTCTCGACCAGAAACGTCATCTATTCCTTCGCTCCATAAATGCTGCCTCACCCGCTGAGTTTCTCCAGCATTTTTATCTACCTTTTGACTTACTTGCTTGTTCAGGTCAATATCCCCGTTCAAATTATGAGGAACAATGATGGAGATAGCACAATTGGGACTTTTCTCCAATGTTATGATGGGGCTCCAGGAATGTAGCGGGTTTTAGACCTATGAAGGGTTTTAAAGAATGTGAGATTATTTCCACAAGCACTTATGGATTCAGAATTAAATATAGTGAATGCAGAGAGATTGAATGGAGTCTTACAGCGTGGAATCTGGCCCTTCAGCCCAACTTGCCCACACCGGCCAATATGTCCCATCTATACTAGTCCCACCTGTCTGTGTTTGGCCCATATCCCTCTAAACCTGTCCTATCCAGGTACTTGTTTCCTTAAACGTTACGATGGTACCTGCCTCAACTACCTCCACCAGTAGCTCGCTCCATGCGCCCACCACACTTTGTGTAAAATAAGTTACCTCTCATGTTCCTATTAAATCTTTCCCCCCTCACCTTAAACCCATGTCCTCTGGTTCTCGATTCCCCTACTCCGGGCAAGAGATTCTGTGCGATTACCCGATCTATTCCTCTCGTGATTTTACACACCTCTAGAAGATCCCCCCTCATCCTCCTGCGCTCCAAGAAATAGAGGCCTATGAGTCCCAATTTAGTTCAACTGTTTGCACCAGCACAAATGGACTGGAGGAAAGTCTGAAGAAGGGTTTTGGCCCAAAACGTTGCCTATTTACTTTCACTCCATAGATGCTGCCTCACCCGCTGAGTTTCTCCGGCATTTTTGTCTACCCTGGAGTAAATAAAGTTGTCTCGAACAGTGACATCTCTGTTAACTGTAAGTTCCATGTTAAACCATACTGTTGATAAAGCTAAGGATATAGTTGGCTTCTCTAACTTCAAGTAACCCTTGCGTTCCCCCTCTCTCTCCATCCCTCCCCTAGTTCTCCGACCAGTCTCACTGCCCTCCTGATTAAATTTTACATTGCATGCCTCGTTGGCAGCTTCCTCTCAGCCATACAAAGATCTATTCTACGTCCCAGTAGACAATAGACAATAGGTGCAGGAGTAGGCCAGTCGGCCCTTCGAGCCAGCACCGCCATTCAACGTGATCACGGCTGATCATCCCCAATCAGTACCCCGTTCCTGCCTTCTCCCCATATCCCCTGACTCCGCTATCTTTAAGAGCCCTATCGAGCTCTCTCTTGAAAGTGTCCTTTGATCTCACATTTTCACACCTTACCCTTCCATATCCCAGTGTCTCCCTCTCCCCTGACTCTCAGTCTGTAGGAACGTCTCGACCCCGAAACGTCACCCATTCCATCCATCCAGGGATGCTGCCAGTCCTGCTGAGTTACTCCAGCTTTTTGTGTCTATCTTAAGGAAATAGTGGAGTACATTTGATATGTTGAATGACCTACTTCTGATTTCAAAGCCATTTCTCCAATTTGATTCTTCCCCAGTGTATTCCCTGACTCAAGACTGCAATATAATGTTTGTTAACTATAGATATGCATCATCCACTTTAATTTAATCAAGTTGTGCTTACTGATCATTAGTTAAAACTCACTCACCGTTAAGAATTAAGCTGGCAGCCCTTCATCTCTATTCACAGTTATCAGTACTTACAAACCAAGTTTGATATATGGCCATGATACGATAAGTCCTTGTCTTTAGTTCACCAGCGAAACTTAAATGTTACCTTGAGCAAAAAAACAAACTGCTCCGTGAGCCAGGCAGCATCTGTAGAGGGAAATGGACAGATCACGTTTTGGGTCAGGATCTTTCTTCAGGCTCGACAGAAGATTCTAACATCTGTGATGCTTTACTTCTCTCAAATATTACCTAGTTTAGGGACATAAGGTCATAAGGTCATAAGGTCATAAGGAAGAGGAGTAGAATAAAGGGCCTGTCCCACTTTCACGACCTAATTCACGACCTTTTTTACTCGTGGACATTTTTCATCATGTTGAAAAAACGCCCCGACCTACTTGATGCCACGAGCACCTAGGACTAGTATCATGACCTGCCTACGACCAACTACGACCTACCTACGACCTCCTACGATCTCGTGACGACCATGCTGCGAGTATGAGTCAAGGGCAAACTCGGCAGAGGTCGTGAATTAGGTCGTGAAAGTGGGACTGGCCCTTTAGGCCATTCGGCCCATCAAACCTACTCTGCCATTCAACCATGGCTGATCCATCTCTCCCTCCTGACCCCATTCTCCTGCCTTCTCCCCATAACCTCTGACACCCGCACTAATCAGGAATCTATATAGATCATGTTCGTACTTGTTGAGTAAACAACTAGGTTTAAGCACTGTACTCCTGTTTTTATATTGGAAAACAAATGCATGTAATAACCCCAGATACTGGACTCATGAGGGGGGGACCACCATGAGGGGGGAGGGGGGGGGGGAGAACAATAGAGGACCTAGCGTAGGGGGGCCACCGTGAGGGAGGAGGAGGAGGGAGAACAAATGGGGACCTGGCGCGGATACTAGAAGGCAGGAACGGGGTACTGACTGTGGATGATCAGCCATGATCGCAGTGAATGGCGGTGCTGGCTCGAAGGGCCGAATGACCTACTCCTGCACCTACTGTCTAATCTTTTGTAACTTTGCCAGTGTCCTTTGTGGGTGACTAGTTGCATGCCTTGGGTCAGCAAGAACGAATTTCACTGTGACTTGTCACATGTAACAATAAAGTATTCATTCTTTCATTCACATGGTGGTGGTGCAGCGGGTAGAGCAGCTGCCTCACAGCGTCAGAGATCCCTGCCTGACCCCGATCTCAGCTGCTGTCTGCGTGGAGTTTGCACGTTCTCCCAGCGACTGCGTGGGTTTCCTCCGGGTGTTCCGGTTTCCTCCCACACCCCAAAGGCGTGCGGGTTTGTAGGTTAATTGTCCCTCTGTAAATTGCCTGGTGTGTTGGGAGTGGATGAGAAAGTGGGATGACATAGAACTAATGTGAACAGGTGATTGATGGCGGGCATGGACTCAATGGGCCGAACGGCCTGTTTTCATGCTATATCTTTCTTTCTTTCTGTGAAAGTGGGATAACATAGAACGGGCGATCGATGGTCGGCATGGACTCACTGTGCCATAGGGCCTGTTTCCATGCTGTATCACTACAACTTAAAAATCTAAAGACTAGCGACGCTTTCTCCTTTGAGCCAGTACTCTCCAATCTTCAGGAATTGATTTCAAGATCCTATCTATTGAATTGCCTTCAAGGTCTCAGTTCTCCCGACCTCAATGATATCTAACAGCTCTCCGTCCTTGCGAGCAGTCGTAAATCTGATCCATTCTTAATTCAATGCCTCTTCTCCTCTGTGTGGTAATTTGTCTCTCTGTCCCTTCTCATTACTCCACAGTGCATTTGCTGCAGATATTTCTCTTTAGACTTTAGAGATTTTTTTATTTCCGTCTCTTGATTGTACAGCCCTGTAAAAAAAAATTAGAATAGCCTCTGTTTTCACCACAATTTAATTAGGATATGAATCCATCTTATCTCTTTTAAAATAGCAGCTGGAAGAATTAAAATAGAAGATGAAAGGGTGGCACGGTGGCATAGCTGGTTAGAGCTGCCGCCTCACAGCGCGAGAGTCCAGACTTCGATCCTGACCTTGGGTGCTGGCTGCGTCGAATTTAGTTTACTTCTGTTTAGTTTAGTTAGATTTTGTTTTAGTTTATTGCAGGCGCGGAAATCGCTATCAAAGCATGCGGGGGACACAATTTCTTGGCGGCCGCGCGCATGCATGCGCATACACACACGTGCATGCACGCACACATGCGAGGCTCCGGCCGTGGGCTTGAATCGGCCCATTCACGGGGTCTTTCATCTCGGGGCCAGCGGGGGCTTCAACATCGGGAGCCTCAATCGCCTCAATCGATTTTAAGCCGCTACGGGAGCTGAAAGGCCCCGAGAACGGGGTGATTCAGCCCTTAAAAAGCGGCTGATAAAATCCGGATAACAAAATATGGGGGGGGGGGGGGGGGGGGGGTGGGGGGCGATTGTCCCCCACCCCCCAAAGCACGGGGGGGACGAGTCCCCCCCTGTACCCCCCAGGATTTCCGCCCTTGGTTTATTGTCATGTGTACCGAAGTACGATGAAAGGCTTTTTGTCGCGTGCTATCCAGTCAGTGGAAAGACTATACATGATTACAATCGAGCCGTCCACAGTGTACAGATACAGGATAAAGGGAATAAACTTTAGTGCAAGATAAAATGCTCTGGTTTTTCCCCACATCCCAAAGGCGAAGGTTCGTAAATTGCCCCTAGTGTGTAGCGAGTGGATGCAATCGAGGGATAATATAGAACTAGTGTGAACGGGTGATCGATGGTCGGCGTGGTTCCAGTGGGCCATAGAGGCCTGTTTCCATGCCGCATTTTTCAATCCATTGAATCTTTACACTTTCCTTTAGACTTTAGAGCTGCAGCTCAGAGACAGGCCTTTCCGCCCTCTGAATCAATCAATGTCATACACACATGCTAAATATTCATCTGTTCATAGTCATCAAAAACAGTCAACATTTCCCCATTTAGTCACAGAGTGATACAGCGTGGAAACAGGCCCTTCGGCCCAACTTGCCAACACTGGCCAACACGTCCCAGCTACACCAGTCCCGCCTGCCCGCGTTTGTCCCAAACCTGTCCAATCCATGTGGGAATCTTCATTTTTTAATGTAATTTTCAAACTTTATAAAGATTTGCAATTTAGTACATTATTTAGAACATTTTTATCGTAGATTATTCACTAATTGCTTCTCTCTCTCACGGAGATATTCTGTTTTGTTTGGATATAGGCTTGTTTAATATTGATAAAAGATCTCAAGCATCTTCACCATGAAAGTGAAAATGCTTTGTCAGAATTTTACAGACTGTGATGGATACCGGCCTTATATAATGTTGCAGGCCGCTGCTATCTATATCGAGAACCGTCCATTTATTATTGAAAACTTCGTAAGTGGTCTCATGGATTTGCACCAACTGCACAACTCTCTGCTCATCAGAATCCTTACACTATCTAAAAATAAGCTCAGATCAACAGTATGTTGTGTCTTTGAAGACTAACCTTCCATCCACTGAGGGGTGGTCGGGTTGCAGCCTCACAGCGCCAGAGACCCTGGTACGATCCTGGCTACGGGTGCTGCCTGCACCCGTAGTGTACGTTCTCCCTATGTGTACGTTCTCCCTATGTGAACCGTGTGTACGTTCTCCCTTTGACCACGTGGGTTTTCTCCGGGTGCTCCGGTTTCCTCCCACACTCCAAAGACAAACAGGTTTGAAGGTTAATTGGCTTCGATAAAAATTGTAAGTTGTACCCAGTGCGTAGGATAGTGTACGGGGTGATCACTGGTCGGCGCGGACTCGGTGGGCCGAAGCGCCTGTTTCCACGCTGTAACAAAAATGACCTAAAATCTGTATATTCTATTGTGGACAGAAATGTTACCTTAAAACTGACTCGCAGGTGGAAAGGCCCGTAATGGCATCCATTACTTTAGAGGAACAGAAACTATTAATAAAAAGACTTGGAGCTACAAGGAACTGCAGAGGCTGGGTTACAAAAAAGACACAAAGTGCTGGAGTAACTCAGTCGGTCAGGTAGCATTTCTGGACAATATGAATGGGTGACGTTTTGGTTCGAGACCCTTCTTTAACTCTGTCACCCACTCCTTCTCTCCAGAGATGCTGCCTGTCCCGCTGAGTTACTCCAGCTTTTTGTGTCTACCTTAGAGTTGTTCCAGCATTTTGTATCTTTTTTTTATAAAAAGGACTTTCTTGATTATGGACACTGCTCCTTTGATGATTTTGGCAACTCATGAGCCTGTCCCAAGTTGGCGATTTTTTTGCCGGCGACTATCATAGTCGTAGCAGGTCGCTGAAAAAACAGCGACTGGACCCCCCCCCCCCCCCCCCCACGACAATGTCTACAACAACCTACCTCACAGTCGACGTCAAGCTACAGCAAGCTACCGACAACCGGCGACCCATTAGGACGTCCCTCCAGCAGCGACCAGAAAAAAGGTACGACTCTTTGGGCGACAAAGCAGACCAAAGAGACGACACCCCGGCGACCATGTGGTGACAGCCTAGTCGCCTGTAGTCGCCTAAAAAATAGCCTAAGTAGGACAGACCCATAAGGATTTCATTTTTTAAGCAATAAAATTGTTTGTTCTTGAGGGCAGCAAATTCATTGGCAGGTCTGTAGTGAATGAATGGGTCTCAACTGGTTCACAATAGGTGTTCTATCTCCGATCCAGGGAAAGAAAAATCGATGACATTGTTTGCTTTTAATCACTATTCAATAACTGTTGAGAAAAAATATATTTGTTTGCAGACAACAGGTGATGAAGAAAATACGATCGCAACGTTTAAAAAAAAAACTTTTAGACAGATTTTTTTTTTAAACCAAAAATATTTATTCAAATATTAAAATAGTATTTACAACACAATAAAACAAAACAGAACTCCCCACCATAGTACAAGACAAAATAAATAGACTAAGTAAAGTACTATACAACTATATTACAATCCTTGTCCAGGACACATTCCTCGGTGTCCAACGGTCCCGGAAACCTCCCAGGGTGCCCGTGGACAGCGCGCATTCCCTTTCTAGTACCACCCAGGCACGGACGTAACCCCGGAAAAGGGGCAGAGCCCTCTTCCGCCTGGAGCCATGACTCACGGATGGCCCAGCTTGGCCAGGCCCAGGAGCAACCCAACCAGTACATCTTTGGCCCTACCCTCTCCCCTACGCACAGGGTGTCCAACGATGAGGATGGTAGGTGTGAGCTTCTTGGTTCTTGGTTCTTGGTTACTTGGTCCTCCAAAATATTCCAACTGGAATTTAAACTGGAGGTGGTGAAGGGAGTGGTTTAGCCAGAGAGGGTTATTGGGAAGAAAGTGCCACTTTAAATTTAGTTGCATCTGGCTGGGCAACCGTGGCTTGGTGGAGATTATTCCATGCTTTAATAGTGCGTGGAAAGAATGAATTGCTGTACACACCTGTCTTGGGGTTGGTGTAGGTCTTGTGATCTATGTCTAGCTGACCATTTAACATTTTGTAAAAACAGGTCAAACGGTGAGCTTCACGTCTGTCTTGGAGAGGGTTCCACCCCAGAGAATTCAGAAGTTTGGTGACACTCGCTTTTCTCTCGTAGGTGTTAGTAACAAATCGAGCGGCCTGTCTTTGGACACGTTCGATGGATGAAATGTTTTTATCTGTGTACGGGTCCCAAGCTGCAACTGCGTAGCCCAGGTGAAATTGGTCAGCCAACAGTCATAAAACACAAGGTACATGAAACATGAAATTAAAGTGTTGGCCAGAAGGCGAGGAGCTGCCCCTTTAGATATTGGAACAATGGCTGCAGCCTCACACACTCCATGTACATGTGGTACACAGACTCTTCCAGCCGCAAAAGTGGCAGGTGGCTGGCCAGTCTGTGAACCGCAAGAGAAACACGTTGCAGGGAACTCTTCTCTGTGCAATACCCTCCAACCCAGGTAGATAGGACAGATTTGGAGGGATATGGGCCAAACACCGGCAGGTGGGACTAGTGTGGACGAGACATGTTGGTCGGCATGGGCAAGTTGGGCCGAAGGGCCTGTTTCCATGCTGTATCACCCTACAACTTTATGACTGGTGTAGTGAACCGCAGGTACAGTTTAATGAAAATCTTGCCTGCATCAGCATCACAGAGCACACGGACTCACACAAAAACATAACATACATAATTTAGCATAATTCATACAAGATAGTGAAATGGAAATGGTAAAGTCTTCTATAATTGTGCTTTGCACGCTAAGTAACCAAGATCGTGGTAGTGCTGTAGGTGCTCTGTAATCTTCCAGGTTAGTGTTATGCAGATTGGTTCAAGAACCTGGTGGTTGTAGGGAGGTCGCTGTTCCTGAACCTGGTGTTGCAGCAGCACTTCAGCTATCTGTGTCTCCTGTTGATGGTCGCAGTGAGAAGAGGATTGTGGGGATTTCTGACAGGACAATTTTAGAGGGGTATGGGCCAAACACAGGCAGGTTGGACCAGTGTAGATGAGGCATGCTGGTCGCTGTGGGCAAGATGGGCCGAAGGGCCTGTTTCCACGCTCTATGGCTCTATGGATCTAAGATGATGATGCCCAGGTATTTGTGAGCTGCTAACCGACTCCTCTGTCAGCCCAGTTACGAAAAATTGCATGTTATGATACGATGCAATAGAACTTTATCCCAGGAGGGAAATTGGTCCGGCAACAGTCATAAAACACAAGGTACATGAAACATGTAATTAAAGTGACGAGTGGAAAGGATTGGGGATGTGCAAAGATTGTGGGTGGGGGGGAGGGGGGACAGTCTAGCCCATGGTAGAAGAGGGAGGAGTTGTACAGTTTGATAGCCACAGGGAAGAAGGATCTCCTGTGGCATTCTGTGCTGCATCTTGGTGGAACCAGCCTGTTGCTGAAGGTGCTCCTCAGGTTGACCAGTGTGTCATGCAGGGGGTGAGCTGTATTGTCCAGGATGCTCCGCAGTTTGAGGAGCATCCTCCCCTCCAAGACCCCCTCCCACGAATCCAAATCCAACTCCACCCCCAGGACGGAGCCGGCCTTCCTGATGAGTTTGTTGATCCTGTTGGGGTCCGCGGCCTTCGCCATGTTGCCCCGGCAACGGCAGCGAAGAAGATGACACCGGCCACCACCGATTGGTAGAACACCTGCGGCATCTCACTGCAGACGTTGGAGGAGCGGAGCCTTCTCAAAAAGTACAGGGGGCTTGTCATATCTTCATATGTTGTAGGAGCAGTATTCAGCCATTCGGCCCATTAAGCCAACTCTACCACCCAGGCATGTCACTATTCGATAAGTTTCAATGAGCTCCAGCGAGTACAGGCCCAGAGCCGTCAAACGCGCATTTTACGTTAACTCAATCATCCCCAGGATCATTCTCGCAAATTGTCTGTAGATTCTCTCCAATACCAGCTCCTCCCTAGTGAGATATGGGACCCAAAACTGCTCACGATACTCCAAATGCGGTCTGACCTGTGCCTTATAAAGCCCCAGCATAACAGCCCTGCCTTTATTTTCTAGTCCCCTCGAAATGAATGCTAACATTCCATTTGCCTTCCTCACTCCTGATTCAACCTGCAAAATAACCTTCTGGGAACCAAGTCCTTTTGCCCCTCTTGATTACTGTATCCTTGCTTTAGTTGACATTGAACAAGAGGTTGTTGTTGGGGAGTGGATGTGGAGAGGGTGTTTACACTGGTGGGAGAGTCTAGGACTAGAGGTTGCAGCCTCAGAATTAAAGGGCGCTCTTTTAGAAAGGAGGTGAGGAGGAACTTCTTTAGTCAGAGGGTGGTGAATCTGTGGAACTCATTGCCACAGAGGGCTGTGGAGGCCAATTCAGTGGATATTTTTAAAGCAGAGATAAGGGCCTGTCCCACTTGGGCAACATTTTAGGCCTGAAAAGAGGTTGTCGTGTCGTGGTCGCGTCGTGACGTGCGGTGTCTCCCTGCCGCCCCAGGATTTTGGAATGTTCAAACTCCTCGTGCGACATCAGCGTGTCTTATCATGTCATGCGCCCTTATGCACGATGACGTGTGGGTGACGCGTGGTGCTGCATGGTGACACGCGGTCATTGCCTACGGTCATTTATTGTGCGTCATCATGTGTCACTTTGCGAGAACGATGCATCATGATTGATAGGGACGCTGCGTGATCAAATTACGTCACGCGCCCCAGATGACGCAACCCGTCGTGTCTTGCCGTATCGTGTCGCGGATGGACATACATTGACACCACTTGACGGCTGTGACGTCACAGGCGCTGTTCTATGCTGTCCAATGGTGACGCACGGTGACGTGTGTCCTCACCTATGGTGATGCTTGGTGACGCGTGGAAATTAGTGGCGCATGGTGATGTCGTGCCTTGATGCGGCTGTGTCATTTCTTGTCGGTTATACGTGACGGTTTCTAGGCGACATCGGGAATCAGTCACTGTCAAGGGTTATGGGGAGAAGGCAGGAAAATGGGATTAGGAGGCCGAGATCAGCCATGGTTGAATGGCGGAGTAGACTCGATGGGCCGAATGGCCTAATTCTACTCCTATAACTTGTGAACTTGTGAACCACTGAAGCAGGTGTTCTCCTGCCCACTGATTCATCACCACCTATGATCACGAAGTGGGAATTGTACTAAAGCTTTCATTATACTGCGCCACATAGTGAATTACATCTGAGGATGATAGTTAAAGCCTGTTGAAGCTTATTGCATTTCCCATCTGATTCATTCACACCACTCACATCTGAACTTCTCTGATGTTAAAGCTGATTTGGTGCTTCGGCAGAGCTGTTGAAATGGAAACAAATAATGGCTTGGAACACAGATGGAGTGGTTTTCAAGTGCGCAGAAGTGTGAGAAAATACTTTTAGAGGAAGTCTGTGTTCCAGCGATATTGGATGGAAGTCAGTCTTGTGTTGGAAGGAACTGCAGATGCTGATTTAAACCGAAGATAGACACAAAATGCATGGAGTAACTCAGCGGGACGGGCAGCATCTCTGGAGAGAAGGAATGGGTGACGCTTCGGGTCGAGACCCAGAAGGGTCAATGTTCCTAATAGGGGACCCAGAAGGGTCTCGACCCGAAACGTCACCCATCCCTTCTCTCCATAGATGCGGCCTGACCTGCTGAGTTACCCCAGCGCTTTGTGTCTATCTGGAAGTCAGTCTTGGTTGATGTATCGGCACAAGAAAAAGCTTTTTCACCCATAGAGTTTTGAATTTGTGGAATTCCCTGCCACAGAGGGCAGAGGAGGCCAAATCACTGGATGGATTTAAGAGAGAGTTAGACAGAGCTCTAGGGGCTAGTGGAATCAAGGGGTATGGGGAGAAGGCAGGCACGGGTTATTGATAGGGGACGATCAGCCATGATCACAATGAATGGCGGTGCTGGCTCGGAGGGCCGAATGGCCTCCTGCACCTATTTTCTATGTTTCTATGTATCTAAGCGGGCACGTAAGATAAGCCTACAGAAAATATTACACGTAGCAAGGTGCAAGGTGGCGCAGCGGTAGAGTTGCTGCCTCACAGCGCAAGAGACCCGGGTTTGATCCTGACTAGGGGTGCTGTCTGTATGGAGTTTGTATGTTCACCCTGTGTCCTGCGTGGGATTTCTCCGGGAGCACTGATATTGGCGTACCCTTTACAGGAATTCACTCCCTGGCAAGGTCAAGTGAAGGACCTTATGTTTTTCTGGGGATTTTATGGGCGATTCTCAGCCAAATCGTGTCATGTCTCCAATATTCCCCTGCTGCATACCAAGAGAACACCCACTGGAATACTTCAGGGCTCTGAGTACGAGCATCGGGTTTGACATTAGCCCATGGTATGATTTCTATTCTCAGAATAACAAGAGCTACATGTCACTGCGTTCAAGCTGTGGGAGATATTGATTTAATGTGAAGCCTCAGAGAGTCAGGGAGGACAGAGAGAGAGAGTGGTTTACTTGGAACAATCTCTCCACAGATGAGAACGAGATGTTGAGCAGATATGAAGAAAAATAAGAAGGAATTACCAAGGCCAGGGCCCAGTTTAATGGGCTATTTGGAGGGAGTTTTACCGCAAAGTCTCCTGAGACGTTTATGGAGTGAGAGAGCTTGAGGAGTAGGAGGAAATACAAGAAGGCTATTATGCACTTAAAATAAAAAATCAGAAGACAGCATAAGCATTTGGAGCCATTGGTTCTACCCAAGTTTTGGGCTGAAAACTGCAAAGCCACATGTATTAGCTAGAGTGCTGTCTTAATGCTAAAAGCACATTAGCTTCTCAGACTGGTTCCCAAATCTGTACTAAAGAATGGATGGTTTCTATGGAAAAGACATCCCTTATGGGATCATAAGGTCATAAGTGATAGGAGCAGAATTAAGCCATTCGGCCCATCGTCCACCCCACCATTCAATCATGGCTGATCTATCTCTCCCTCCTAACCCCATTCTCCTGCCTTCTCCCCATTATCCCTGGCACCCATATTAATCAAGAACATCATAATTTATCCTCCTAATCCTAATTTATCATCCTAAAAAAGACACAAAATGCTGGTGTAACTCAGCGGGTCAGGCAGCATCTCTGGAGAACATGGATAGGTGACATTTCCGGGTCAGGACCCTTCTTCAACGTGATCAGAATTAAATTGGACATCAAAATTAAATGCAAAAAAGGACCCTCCATCTTAGTTGATGTTTATGAGATCCTCCTCACTAATATCAGGGGCCGTGTTACAAACTGGGAATGGTCCAATGGACAGGAATAAAGTCCAGCCTTCACACAGTTCATCCCGCAGTCTGTTTTTTGTACAAACAGGCTCTTGAGTCTCTGAAAATGAAACGGCCTGCCTTACTTAATTATCGAGTTCTGACAGCTCCCAGACACCATCGTCCTTAAGTGTGGCCTCTCCCACCGGCCTCAGCGACCGACCGGAGATAGCAGCACAGTGTAGTATAGCCAGAAGTCGTCAATAATGACTCGAGATGCCTTGAGGTGTAACGGCAGCAGGTCAAACATAAGCAAGGGCGACTCCTGGTCATCACCTGTTGCCAATCACACTCATTTGTGAACTGGTGGAGGCCGGTTCTCTGGATACTTTCAAGAGAGAGCTAGATAGGGCGCTTGAAGATATCGGATTCAGGGGATATGGGGAGAAGGCAAAGCGGGGTACTGATTGTGGATGATCAGCCATGATCACAGTGAATGGCGGTGCTGGCTCGAAGGGCCGAATGGCCTACTCCTGCACCTATTGTCTATTGTCTTTTTGATGAATGATTGTTCCTGCAGCTGAAACAAAAGTTGGAAGTGGTACTGAATACAGAATATACTGTGTACAAGGCCAGCAGCATAATCAAGCCGAGTCTCGTCCAGGTCACTCCCTCTTCTCTGTGTAGGGAGGAGCAGTAGATGCTGGTTTACACTGAAAATAGTCACAAAATGCAGGAGGAACTCAGCGGGACAAGCAGCAACTCTGGAGAAAAGGAATGGGTGGCGTTTCGGTTTGAGACCCTTCTTCACTCCTCTTCTCTCCTCTTCCATGAGGCAAGTGTGAAAACACACACCTCCAGATTCAGTGACAGTTTCTTCCCAGCTGTTATCAGGCAACTGAACCACCTTATGGGCCTACACAAAAAGCTGGAGAAACTCAGCGGGTGCAGCAGCATCTAAGGAACGAAGGAGATAGGCGACGTTTCGGGTCGAGACCCTTCTCCTTACACAACGTTTTCGGTGACTGCCGGCACCCATCATAGCTCGTTGCAGGTTGGGAGAAATTTTCAACATGTTGAAAATCCAGCGGCGACCAGAAAGACTCTTTGGGCGACTGAGGAGACTGCTCATGACCATACGTGTGAGACCCTGGCGACATGTCGCGGGGTGAAGCCTGTATGGCTATGAGCAGTCGTACCTTGTTCTGGTCATCACTGGATTTTCAACATATTGAAAATTTTCGGCGACCTGTAACGACCTATGACTGGTGCCGGCAGTCGCCGAAAAAGTTGCGTAAGTGGGACAGGCCCATTAATCACCAACTAGTGAGAGGTCCTGACCTCCCATTTACCTCATTGGAGACTCTTGGACTATTTTTTAATAGGGATTCACCGGATGGTATCTTGCAATAAATGTTAACCCCTTTATCTTGCACTAAACATTATCACGTATCTATACGCTGTGGATGGCTCGATTGTAATCATGTATTGTCTATTCAATGAACTAGACACTTCAGTTCAGTATCAACAAAAACTCCTTTTGGTGAACCTCTGTACATGTGACAAAAGTAAAGTGATTTAAACTATATTAGATGCCATCTTGGAGAAGCCCCATCACGGTACCTCATGACTGTGAAGCAACCTTCTACAGATAAGCTGTTCCCCACAACGATCAGATGAACCAGATTCCTGGCTTGTTGGCCAAACAAGGTACCACTCATGTACGACATCGTGCAGCGGTAGAGTCGTTGCCTTACAGCGCCAGAGACCCAGGTTCGATCCTGCCTACGGGTGCTGCCCTGTGTGGAGTTTGTACTCTCTCCCCGTGACAGTGTGGATTGTGTCTGGTGCTCCGGTTTCCTCCCACCCTCCAAAGACGTTCAGGCTTGCAGGTTAATTGGCATTGGTCAATTTGTGAACTGTCCCGAGTGTGTGCAGGATAGTGTTAGTGTACGGGGATCACTGGTCGGCACGGACTCTGTGGGCCAAAGGGCCTGTTTCCGCCCTGTATCTCTAAAATGAACTAAAGGGAACCCCTTGCCTATGGATCTCCAAACTACCTTTATTCAGACTTGTTGCTGCCGCTGTCAAATGCAACCTTATTGTCAAGGACAGTCCATACACCTCAGCTCTGAAATTCTACAATGTCCATGTTTAGACTGATGCGGTCACAGTGGCTTGAGCCAAATAGATCAGCCGGAAACTAAACCTAGCGTTATTAAACAAGTTATTGATGGATTGTGCCTATTTGTAGCACTGTTGATGACTCTTTTCATAACTTTACTGATGTGTGCGAGTAGGTTATTCAGGTAATATCTGAGTAAAATGAACACGCCACCATTTTAGTAGAGAACTTAATATTTGATACTGTGTAGAAAAAAAGAACTTGGGGTGGTGGCACGGTGGCGCAGCGGTAGAGTTGCTACCTTACAACGCCAGAGACCCGGGTTCGATCCTACTTACGGGTGCTGTATGTAGGGTTTTACGTTCTCCCCGTGACCGCGTGGGTTTTCTCCAGGTACCCGGGTTTCTTTCCACACACATAAAGATGGACAGGCCTGTTTTGATGCTGCATCTCTAAAATTAGAACTGTGTAAAACACCAGGTGCTGGTGTAAGCATACAACAGGCACAGAGTGCTGGGGAAACTCAGTGGGTCAGGCAGCATGTCTGGAGATAAAGGAATGGGTGACATTTCGGATCCGAAGAAGGATCCCGACTCAAAACGTCATCCATGCTTTTTTCTCCACAGATGCTGCCTGCCCCGTTGAGTAAGTCGAACAATTTGTGTTCATCTTTAATCTTTGATAATATTCTTTTCAAGAATATAAACATGTATACTTTAACAATCTCCCAAGTCAGGTTGTTACAAAGTTACACGTATTATTATATTTTAGCCGCCAGGTAAACACAACGCCTGATTTTCCCTTTCATTAATTTCAGCTAACAGCAAAATCCCGAGCCCATATGTAATGGCAGATTGCTTCTCCATGGCCCACTTAGCAGAATGCATTAATTGTAAAATTCATGGGTATTAAGTTACAACAGATGGATCACGCCATAATGAATGAATAAGTTGGCCAAGTATTCACATACAAGGAGTTTGCTTTGGTGCTCCGCTGGCAAGTGACAACATGACATACAGTGACAGTTAAGAATACACATTTGTGCCTGAGTCAAGAATATAATTTAATGGCCCTGTTCCACAGTACGATTTCATTCCAAGAGCTCTCCTGAGTTTAAAAAAAAATCAAACTCATGGTAAGCACGGAGAATGAATGTAGCGGGTACTCGGGGACGTCTCTTAGCGGCTCGTAACGCTAACGGCACGTACTCGGAAAGACTCGCTAACGGCAAATAAGCTTGGGAAGACTGGTGAAGATTGTTCAACATGTTTAAAAATGTCCACGAGAGCCCCGAGTACCGATGAGCGGCCATTACCGTAAATCTCGGAGTTCGAATCAGGGCAAACTCGGGAGAACTCGTGGAATGAACTCGTACTGTGGGACAGGGCCATAAGATGGTTTTCATTTGACATTGTTTAGTTTAGTTCAGTTTATTGTCACGTGTACCGAGGTACAGTGAAAAGCTTTTGTTGCGTGCTAACCAGTCGGCAGAAAGACAACACATGATTACAATCGATCCATTTACAGTGTATAGATACATGATAAGGGAGTGACGTTTAGTGCAAGGTAAAGCCAGCAAAGTCCGATCATGGATAGGTCTCACTTGCCGAGTTGTGAACTAAGAGGGTTCAGCATGACTCTGATGCGTGGGACTTTTGTAACATTGTGGATGCCAGAAATGTGGCAACTCTCAGAGTCACAGAGTGATACAGCGTAGAAACAGGCCCCTTCAGCCCAACCTGCCCGCACCGGCCAACATGCCCCATCCACACTAGTCCCACCGGCTTGCATTTGGCCCGTATCCATCGATAGCTGTCCTGTCCTTGTACCTGTCTAAATGTTTCTTAAACCATATAACCATATAACCAGGCGACATTCTAGTAAATCTCCTCTGTACTTGCCTCAACTACCTCCTCTGGCAGCTCGTTCCCTTCACCCACCACCCTTTGTGTTCCTATTAATATCTGGTTCCTATTAAATCTTCCCCCCCCCCCACTTCAACCTGTCCTCTAATTCTCCACTCATTTGCGTACTTTGTATTGTATGCTAAAACAAAGAATTTTGCTGTACTTAGTTAGATTTGGCAATAAAGTATTGGTTGAAAGTATCGAGTCAGCTTGTTTGCCACGTGCAGGGATCTACACCTAGACCGGCCTGGGTTAGGTGGATCGATTGTAATCATGCATTGTATGAACAGCAAAATGCTACGCTGTTTCGTCATATTAATGGAGCAACTTCACCAATCGAAATGCTCTTCAAGACAGGCATTTTCATTCTTTCTTGGCTTTTAGATTCAGACGGTCGCTTTCTTGGCCTGAATGTTCCAATTTTCAGACTCATTTAAACCACGGGACAGCACGGTGCCGCAGCGGTAGAGTCGCTGCCTCACAGCGCCAGAGACACGGGTTCGATCCTGACTCCGGGTGCCATCTGTAGATTTCGTACATTCTCCCCATGACCTGCGTGGGTTTTCTCCGGGTGCTCCGGTTTCCTCCCACACTCCAAAGACGTGCTGGTTTCTAGGCTAATTGGCTTGGTATCACTCTAGAATTATCCCTAGTGTGTGTAGGATAGTGTTAGTGTGTGCGGGGATCGCCGGTCGGCACGGACTCGGTGGGCCGAATGGCCTGTTTGAGCGCTGTATCTCTAAGCTAAACTAAACAAAATGTTTTTCAAGACAGGCATTTGTCTTCTTTCACCGGCTGTTAGAAACAGATGGTGGCCTTCTTGTCCTGAGTTCCAGTTCTTTAAGTCTTTTAAAACACTTTTCATCCCTTAATTGCTATGGGAGACTCAGTGTAATACATATTCATTCAGACATGCTATAAATATTAGTGAGCTCTCCCATTCCACCTTGACTCCTCTGTATGCAGGACTCTGTCCTTTGACTTGCCTCACTGCCTCTAAAGGGCCTGTCCCTCCGGCATGCAACTCTATGCGATGAGCGCGACCTAGCGTGGTCGCTTGAGCTGTCCGGTGTCGCGGGGCCGGTCCCACTTCGATCGCCGGAGCCGTGCGGAATTGTGCGGAGTTCGTCCCGACATCGCGCGGAGCTCTGAAAAACTGACTATGTTCGAAATTCCGCGCGGCAACGGCTTGTCGGCTTGTCGGCTCGCAGTCGCCTCGACGCATTACACACCGCCTCAACGTCATGCCTCCGTGAACCTATCTGTAGGTGCCTCCGTGACCCTCTATGTGTGTGGCTCTGTGGCCCTCTCTGTGTGCCTCTGTGCCCCTCTCTGTGTGCCCCTCTCTGTCCTGGCGAACTTACCTTAAGACTTCGCTCCAAGTTCGCCTCACTTTGCGCCGCGTTGCGCCACTCACCCGACCTCCGCGCGGCCCTCGCTGCCGGTTTGGTCGCGCTTGCCGCATGCAGGTGCATGCTGGTGGGAACGGCCCTGTACAGGGGATCACCCGACCTCCGCGCGGCCCCTGCTTCTAGTTCGATCGCGCTCATCGCATGGAGTCGGATGCTGGTAGGACAGGCCCTTAAGGCGTATGGGACAGCTCTGAAGGTCTTATACCGTGGCATTCGTAACACTGGCCCACCTTGAGTGGGCATTCTAAGGCCAGATGCCACCCACAGCAGTTGTGACAAAAGCTCCTGCCCATTGGGTGACTGGGTGGCACAGCTGGTCGAGCTGCTGCATCACAGCGCCAGAGACCCGGGTTCGTTCCCAACCTCGGCTTCTGTCAGGGTGGAGTTTGCACGCTCTCCCCGTGACCAGGTGGGTTTCCTCCGGGTGCTCCAGTTTCCTCCCACTTCCCAAAGACTTGCGGGTTTGTAGGTTAATTGTCGCTCTGTAAAATGCCCCCAGCGTGTTGGGCGTGGGGGAGAGTATGTGATAATGTGGACAGGTGATCGATCGATGGTCAGCGTGGACTTAGTGGGCCTGATTCCATTCTTTTTTTCTCAATCAATCAATTTTCCACCCATGTGACATTTAGCACTCTGTATCCAGTGGTCAAATGACCGACTGCAGTTCCAGTGAATCCATCTAATTCATCCCTGTACCTTGACCCAGCACCGCCATTCAATGTGATCATGGCTGATCATCCCCAATCAGTACCTCGTTCCTGCCTTCTCCCCGTATCCCCCTATCTTTAAGAGCCCTATCTATCTCTCTCTTCAAAGTATCCAGAGAACCGGCCTCCACCACCTTCTGAGGCAGAGAATTCCACACTCACCACTCTGTGAGAAAAAAGTGTTTCCTCGTCTCCGTTCTAAATGGCTTACCCCTTATTCTGAAACTGTGGCCCCTGGTTCTGGACTCCCCCAACATCGGGAACATGTTTCCTGCCTCTAACATGTCCAAACCCTTAACAATCTTATATGTTTCAATAAGATCCCCTTTCATCCTCCTAAACTAAATATAAGCCCAGCCGCTCCATTCTCTCAGCATATGACAGTTCCTCCATCCCGGGAATTAACCTTGTAAATCTATGCTGCACTCCCTCAATAGCAAGAATGTCCTTCCTCAGATTAGGGGACCAAAACTGCACACAATACTCCAGGTGTGGTCTCACCAGGTACAACTGCAGAAGGACCTCTTTGCTCCAGGCACGTGCCGTCAGGGTAGGCAAGGTAGGCACTGCCGACCCTGACTAAAATTATGAAATGGGAATTATTAAATATAAATAGTAAAGGCATGGAGAATTATGCCTATGTAAGAGACTGATCTCTTAGGTAGGCATAATTCTCCGTGCCTTTCACCCGCAGCGCTTGTGACACGGGAAGCTCTGTGCAGCCCCCGTGCCGTCAGCGCTGCCTGAAGCCGTCAATTTTAATCGGGGCTGAAGGCAGCAGAAATCCTGCCTTTGTAGCACTGCACATGCGCAGCATCATACTGCGCATGCGCATCAGTCTACCGCGCATGCGCAGCGCAAGTTTATTGGCGGGGTTTTCAACCATGGTTTGTCGTGTCCCAATGATATGGTAAGTACATTTTGTGATTTTATTTTTTTTAATACCGTATTTGCCGGGGTGTGGGGGGGGTGTGGGAGTCGGAGTGGGGAGAGAGGTCCTTTCACAGCGTTTGGGGAGTCTGGCCCGGGGTAACGTTGCGGGGAGGGCACAAATGTTATGAATGAGGGGCCGGGGGCATCCACTTGCGACGTTCCTTGCAAGGGGGCATGCAATGACACTGCTCTGAGGCCGGGGGGGGGGAGAGAGAGAGAGAAGTAGCTCGAGCGGCCGCCGGGCCGGACAGCGGAACCAGCCGCCACCTTAGCTCCAGAACCACCCGCCCACCTCTGGCAGCTCTCCATCTAAAAACCTCTCTCCTGCCGCTCGCTGGCCTCACTCATGTCCTTAAATTCCGACAGCGCGATTGAGGTTACTCGGCTGTGGGAATTTAAGGATTTGCAGTAAGTCGCTGACATGAGTGAAGTCGGCGAACGGCAGGTGACAGGTGTTCAGACGGAGAGCACTGCCAAAGGTGAGCGGGCCGGCAGAAGGCGCTGAAGTGGCGGCCAGTTCAGCTGTCGGGATCCCGGTGGCCGCTCCCCGAGCTGCTTCTATCCCCAGCTACAGTCCGTGGCTTCGCACCCGGAGAGCTGCGGCAGCGGTGAGGGAGTGAAGATTCCAGTACTTTTTGATAAGTACTTTCTTGCGATTTTCACCATTGTTCCTCACATGTCCAGCCTACAACCTCTATATATCGCTCAGAACCTCTAGTCCTGGCACCTTCCTCGTAAATGTTCTCTGTGCTCTTTCCAGCGCTGGCAGTATCCCCGACACCCTCCTTCTCAACACTCGTGCCCTCCCCACAACTTTACCCCTGTCACAGAATCTCCACACGCTGTGAAAGGAACTGTCCCCACAATTGGACTAGGAAGCCTTGGGCAAATTGAAATGTCACTGTTTTTATTTATTTATTTATTTAACGGGGAGAACAATCTGCGCATGCGCGGTTTACATTTTTTTTTTAAGCGGACTGAGTGCCTACCCTGAGTAATTACTCACGGCACGTGCCTGCTTTGCTCCTATACTCGACTCCTCTTGTTATAAAGGCCAACATGCCATTCGCTTTCTTCACTGCCTGCTGTACCTGCATGCTTACTTTCATAGACTGATGAACAAGGACCCCCAGATCCCATTGTACTTCCCCTTTTCCCAACTTGATGCCATTTAGATAGTAATCTGCCTTGCAGTTTCTGATACCAAAGTGGATAACCTCACATTTATCCGCATTAAACTTCATCTGCCATGCATTTGCCCACACCCCCAACCTGTCCAAGTCACCCTGCATTCTCGTAGCATCTTCCTCACAGTTCACAGCTTTGTGTCATCTGCAAATCTGCTAAAATGTCATCATATGGCCCGCAGTCAGGATCGAACCCGGGTCTCTGGCGCTGTAAGGCAGCAACTCTACCTCTGCGCCACCGTGTCGCACTTGCGCCCAGCTTGTACTTCAGTATCGACCTCTCACATGTCTCACCTTCTCCATTCCTGCTCGTCAGTTCTAGGAGCAGAATTCGGCCATTCGGCCCATCGAGTCTACTCCGCCATTCAACCATGGCTGATCTATCTTTTCCTCTCAACCTGCTTCCCTGGCGCTTGTACTGATGAAGAGTCTATCTATCTATCTCTGCCTTAAAAATATCCATTGACTTGGCCAGTCAGCAGTCCTGCATGTTTTCTCAAACATTGGGTTTCCCATATCAAACAACTCCATCAGAATCCCTGAAATATCCTGTCAAGATCAGCACTGCTATCATTTGATGGTTTCGGATGTCGATAATGTTTCCTACATCTCCGGCCCCATCACCAACAATAGTATTGATATTCTCTCGGCATGTATTCCTCTGCTTCATGTACTCTCCTGGGATTTCACCACAATGGCTGTCTTAAGAGGCAACTCCATAAGTCTCCTGATGTGTTCAAAGTGCCCACTGCCTGTTGCATCCTTTACCCAGGGCAACTAAAGTGTAGCATCTCCTGACAAAAAAAACATTTTAAGAGCCCTGCCTTGTGATACAAGCTCGTTTAGTTCAGTTCAGTTCAGTGCAGATCAGATTAGTTTGGTTTAGTTTAGACATGCATCGTGGAAACAGGCCCTTTGGCCCAAGGAGTCCACACCAAACACTACACACTGGGGGGAAATTTGCAGAAGCCAATTAACGTATAACCTGTACATCTTTGGAATGTGGCAGGAAGCCGGTGCCCCCGGAGAGAAACCACGTGGTCGCAGGGAGAACGTACAAACTCCCATGGTCAGGATCGAACTCTGGTCTCTGGCGCTGTGAGGCAGCAACTCTACCACTACGCCACCATTTTGCCTTAAAGGTTTAGTTTCACTATACAGGGTGGAAACGGGCCCTTTGGTGAACTGAGCCCATGCCAACCAATGATCACCCATACACTAGTTCTATGTTATCCCACTTTTGCATCCTATGGGGGCAATTTACAGAAGCCAATTAACTACCAAACACCTGAATGTTTTGGGGATGTGGGAGGAAACTGGAGCACCCGGAGGAAACCCACGTGGTCTCAGGGAAAAGATACAAACTCCATACAGACATCACCTGTAGTCAGGATCGAACCCATGTCTCTGGGGGCTGTGAGGCAACGGCTCGATCTGAATAAGGAAATAAGAGATGGACATTAAAATGTTTTCTGTTAGAAATTGCTACTTCATTTTAGAAAATAAACTCAGCTGTCAACCAACCTTTATGGTAACCATATAACAATTACAGCACGGAAACAGGCCCTCTCGGCCCTTCCAGTCCGTGCCGACCATTTATTTTCCCCTAGTCCCATCTACCTACACTCAGACCATACCCCTCCATTCCCCTCCCGTCCATATATCTATCCACTTTACTTTTAAATGTTAAAATCGATCCTGCCTCCACCACTTCTGCTGGAAGCTCATTCCACACAGCCACCACTCTCTAGCAGATAGCAAACTGTGAAACATAATTAAAAATCTCCAGACACAAAGTGCTGGAGTAACTCAACTTGTCAGGCAGCATTTCTGAAGAACATGGATTGGTGACGTTTCGGATAAGGGCGCTTCTTCAGTCTGAAGAAAGGTCGACCTAAATCCTTGGCTCAGACTGAAGAAGGTTCCTGACCCAAAACATCACCTATGCATGTTCTTCAGAGTTACTCCAGCACTTTGTGTTTTGTTATTGTGAACTACCACCTGCAATTCCTTGTTTCTACTGAAAATTCTCCGGCCTAGAAAACGGTCACTTTGAAAACCACTGACTAAATAGTGTCTTGTGGGGGACCTCATTGAAACATACAGAATAGTGAAAGGCTTGGATAGAGTGGGTGTGGAGAGGACGTTTCCACTGGTGGGAGAGTCTAGGACTAGAGGTCATAGCCTCAGAATTAAAGGAGTTTTTTTCAGGAAGGAGGAATTTCTTTAGTCGGTGGTGAATCTGTGGAATTCTTTGCCACAAAAGGCTGTGGAGGCCAAGTCAGTGGATATTGTTAAGGTAGAGATAGATAGATTCTTGATTAGCCCAGGTGTCAGAGGTTATGGGGAGAAGGCAGGAGAATGGGTTTAGGAGGGAGAGATAGATCAGCCATGATTGAATGGTGAAGTAGACTGGATGGGCCAAATGGCCTAATTCTACTCCTAACACCTATGACCATATGACCTTCCTAGTTCTGCGTTTTCATTTGTGGTTACTACAGGTAAAATAATTCGCAGAAAATCTCCCTTTGCAAGAGTAGCCCTCACACATATTATTTCTAACTGCTTAAGAAGGAACTGCAGATGCTGGAAAATCGAAGGTAGACAAAAATGCTGGAGAAGCTCGGCGGGTGAGGCAGCGTCTATGGAGCGAAGGAAATATTTAAATCTATTTCCTTCGCTCCATAGACGCTGCCTCGCCCACTGAGTTTCTCCAGCATTTTTGTCTACCTTATTTCTAACTGCTTCAGGTTTGAGGATTGTTCCCTAATTTTCCGAGGTTTAGTCTAGTGTTCAGTGTATTTGGAGAAATACAGCATGGAAACGGGTCCTTTGGCCCACTCAGTCCACGCTGACCAACGATCACTCCTTTCTCACCCATTCCCTATCCTAGTTTCTCACCCATTCCCTACGCATTGGGTGTATTCTTTTGCCGAGGCCAATTAACCTACAAACCTGCACGTCTTTGGGATGTGGAAGGAAACCGGAGCACCCGGAAAAGGCCCATGCAGTCACAGGGAGAACATAGAAACATAGAAACATAGAAAATAGGTGCAGGAGGAGGCTATTCGACACTTCGAGCCAGCACCGCCATTCATTGTGATCATGGCTGATTGTCCCCTATCAATAACCCGTGCCTGCCTTCTCAACCATATCCCTATACTCCACTAACCCCTAGAGCTGTATATAACTCTCTCTTTTAAATCCATCCAGTGATGTGGCCTCCACTGCTCTCTGTGGCAGGGAATTCCATAAATTCACAACTCTCTGGGTGAAAACGTTTTTTCTCACCTCAGTCTTAAATTACCTCACCTTTATTCTAAGAACACGCAAACTCCACATGGACAGCAAGTAAACCCTTGCATCCCCTCTATCTCCATCCCTCTCCATCCCACCCTAGTCATTGTCCTAGTTCCCCTGTCATCCTGTTGAGTTTCATTGTCAGCATAACTCGTTTTCACCTGGCCCACAGCCAACAATGGACCATTGTGGGCTCCACCTTTCCTTGCTTGTCGTCACTTTTTGCATTCCTTTCATTAATTTGTTCAAGATCTCTTTATATCACCGCCTACATCTCGCATTTCCCTCTCCCCTGACTGAAGAAGGGTCTCAACCAGAAATGTTGCCTATTTCCTTTTCTCCAGAGATGCTGCTTGACCCGCTGAGTTCCTTAGTTCTGCCCATTATGGCAAATGCCAGGCTCCTCATTAGAGTTATACAGAGTTTAAGATCAAAGCAGTCCTGAAGGACATTGTCTCCTTATTCACTCTACATGCCAACCTGCTGCATTGTCCTTGATAGCAGAAGGCATCTTGGTACATCTAACACCAGACCAAATTGATTTTCTTGGGCAGGTCTGAAGTATAACATTTTAAATGTGGATCGATTGGGAGGCCTCTATCCTGTATGGGCATTGTTCTGCCACTCTACACAACATATTGATTTACTCAAGCAGTAGATTTTTTATCTGTAAGTTACCTTTCCATCCAAATATCACACTTGCTTTAAAGGGACAAGTTGCAATGACCCCCAAGTCCTTATTTAATGATACCTTTGGCATAATTGTCGCAGAACAAAAGCCGAAACAAAACTAAAGCCTTTACCTACTTCAGAGGTGTAAGGGTTAAAAGAGCAATTTGATGAGCTAGACAGGACATAGTAGAATTAACCAAAAGCTAGATCGAAGAGGTACATTTTCAGGATAATTTTAAGGGGAAAAAGGGATGATGACGAAATGAGGGTTTGGTTTGGTTTCGATCGCCCGTCCACACTAGTTCAACATTATCCCACTTTCTCATCCACTCCCGACACACTAGGAGCAATTTATAGAGGGCCAAGTAACCTACAAACACGCACATCTTTGGGAATGTGGGGTGGAACCTGAGCACCCGGAGGGAACCCACGCGGTCTCAGGGAGAACGTGCAAACTCCACGCCGACAGCACCTGAGATCAGGATCGAACCCGGGTCTCAGGCGCTGTGAGGTAGCGGCTCTACCAGCTGTGTGAATGCAGTTAATAGACATTCAGTGTCCAGGTAGCTAACGTCACAGCCACTCAGGACACGGTAGGACGGGGTTTGTCAGAATCTTAAAATAAAATTCTGGAGTTTATAAAATGGCTGAGCTTTCGAGATACAGCGCGGAAACAGGCCCTTCGGCCCACCGGGTCTGCACTGACTAGCAATCCCCCGCACATTAACACTATCTAGATGATAATTTACCAAGCCAATTAATCTACAAACCTGTACGTCTTTGGAGTGTGGGAGGTATGCCGAAGATCTCGGTGAAAACCCACGCAGGTCACGGGGAGAACGTACAAACTCCGTACAGACAGCACCCATAGTCGGGATCGAACCCGGGTCTCCGACGCTGCACTCGCTGTAAGGCAGCAACTCTAAAAAGAATATTTTCAATCTGGAGACATTAAGCGATGGGATGAGAAGACAGCAAGGGCAGCGATAATGGGCGAATGAAATCTGATGTGGAATAGCAGAGATTTGGATGAGCGGAAATTAATGAGGTTTGGAATATTGAAAGTCAAGGCGGGTATAATTAAACTATTGTGAGGATGGATGGAGGTTAGGTCAGAGGCTGAGCTGATACATGCAGGAAGGTTGATGAAGTTTCAGTGGTGAAGTAATGCTAAAGTATCTCCTGCTCATTGTTTTGACTCTTAACTGGTAACCAACAGTGAGGCACCTTAGGGCACCCTGCAATGTTAAAATCGCCAGATCAATGAAGGTTTCCATTGTGTAGGAAGGAACTGCAGATGCTGGTTTACACCAAAGAAAGACACAAAATGCTGGAGTAACTCAGCGGGAGAGGCAGCATCTCTGGATAGAAGGAATGTTTGATGCTTCGGGTCGAGACTCTTCTCCAGACCCAAAACGTCACCCATTCCATAAATCCAGAGATGCTGCCTGTCCCTATGGGTTACTTCATAGCGTTCAACAGCCAGATCCCGCCGTTTGTTTCTGTTTAGTTTCAAAGGTACAGAGCGGAAACTAGCCCTTCAGCCCACAAGAGGCCGCACCCACCAGCAATCCCTGCATATTAACACTATCCTACACTAGGGCCAATTTTTACATTGATACCAAGCCAATTAACCAACAAACCTGTACGTCTTTGGAGTGTGGGATCTCGGAGAAGAGGGACGCAGGTCACAGGGAGAAAGTACAAGCTCCATACAGACAAGCACCCGTAGCCAGGATCGAACCCGGGTCTCTGGCGCTGTAAGCGCTGCAAGGCAGCAACTCTACCGCTGCGCCACCGTGCCGCCCCTGACTGTACCTACACACAACCTGAAAGCAGCAGGCATCTCGAATCTTTTTGCGACATAATGATCAATACGTAATGGCACGGCTGGCAGAGTTGCTGCCTCACAGCGCCAGAGAACCTGGTTCGATCCCCAGCCCAGGCGCCGCCTGTGTGGAGTTTGCACGTTCTCCCTGTGACTACATGGGGATTTTTTTCCGGGCACTCTGGTTTCCTCCCACCTCCCAAAAAGACGTGCAGGCTTGTAGGTCAACTGGCCTCTGTAAAATGCTCCAGAGTGTGCAATGACTGGACGCGGAAGTGTTATAAAATAGAACTAGTGTGAACGGGTGACCCGTTGGCCAGCATGGACTCGGTGGGAGGAAGGGCCTGTTTCCATGCTTTAAATCTTTAAACTGAACTCAAGATTTAAGTTTGCCCGGATCAAATCCTACATCTACAACCTTGAAATAGTCCTTCCTTCAGTAGCTGAGTTATAGGATGCCAGGGTCACGAGGCACTGAAATCATTAAAATCACAATGCTATTTAATTTTAGCTCGCTCATATCAGGTGATAAAAAAGACTGAAACCTGAAACTATCCAGATGCAATTAATTGAAACCCACAATTTCACATATTAATATTGTCATCTCGAATTGGGAATATCACCGATGTCAGCACTTTTGTTTTATCTATAGTCCTGGGGCAATTACACAGCCCGGCATGGAGGATATAACTCTCGGACATCATCGCGCGATTATAGGTTGCTGTGACCTCGGCAAAACAGTCAGGATCGAACCTGGGCCACTGGTGCTGTAAGGCAGCAACCCTGCCGCTGCGCCACCGCGAGGCCCAGGTTCGATCCTGACTACGGGTGCTAGTTTGTACGGAGTTCGTTTGTTCTCCCTTTAGCCCATTGTCACGTGTACCGAGGTACAGTGAAAAGATGTTGTTGCATGCTAACCAGCCAGCGGAAAGACAATACATGATTACCATCGAGCCATTCACAGTTTATAGACACATAATAAGGGAATAACGTTTAGTGCAAGGTAAAACCAGCAATGTCCGATCAAGGATAGTCCGAGGGTCACCAATGAGGTAGATAGTAGTTCAGGTCTGCTCTCTGGTTATGGGAGGATGATTCCCTCAAGCCTGCGTGGGTTTTCTCCAGGTGCTCCGGTTTCCTCCCATATTCCAAAGACCTACAGGGTTTAGTAGATTTGTTTGGCTTCGGTAAAAATTGTAAATTGTCCCTAGTGTGTGGGATAGTGCTAGTGTGAGGGGACCGCTGGTCGGTGTGGTTTCGGTGGGAGGAAGGGCCGGTTTCCGCACAGTAGCTCTAAACTAAACTGAACTGTGGACGGATTTACAGGTTGTCCATCAAGGTTTACCAGTTGAAGTATTACGTTCATGGTAATACTTATTTCACAGTCCTATTGCCAACGAAGCAGATTAAGTTAGCAATATGTTAGACTGCAGGGACTTTTCCAATTACTGAACTGAAGTGCAATTTGTCAGGAAACAATATTTATATTTCAGTGGTTCAATGGTACTTTATTGTGGCATGTACCGAGGCACAGTGAAATTCATTTATGTGAGCAGTTCAGTACAAGTATTCCTATAGGTAAGCATATTAGATAAGCATCTCAGATGGAGTACAAGTGAGTAGCAGTAGTACTACTGAGACAGTGTCGTCAGTTTGGCGCCATTTTCATGTCACAGTTGTTGTTGTAAGTGCAGGGATCTTGACCTGGCCATGAAGGCCCGTTGTCATGGCGACATTGCAGGGTCAGCCTGGCCAAGCTTCACCTTGATGTCCTCCGCCGCTGCTCCACTGTTGTAGGCCGCGTGCGGGCAATAGACTGTAGACAATAGGTGCAGGAGTAAGGCCATTCGGCCCTTCGAGCCAGCACCGCCATTCAATGTGACCATGGCTAATCATCCCCAATCAGTACCCCATTCCTGCCTTCTCCCCATATCCCCTGACTCCGCTATCTTCAAGAGCCCTATCTAGCTCTCTCTTGAAAGCATCCAGAGAACCTGCGGCCTCTTCGAGCAGCGCCCGGTCCAGCTGTGCCCCAGGCTGCTGCAAGGCCTCCAGCGGCCCTCTCCCCTATTCAGGCCGTGCACTCGCCCCCGCAGCCGGTCCGCTCACCGACCCTCCGGCCCACTCCTTCCTGTCTGGGCTTATCAGCAGAGTTACCAAAATATGCCATAGTTTAGCTTGGATAGAACCCCACTACTTTTATACTCTGTGGTGCAGCTGAACAGAGCGCCCTGTGACAAGGTTTTGATTCATCTATGCTGCCTTACAGTGCCAGAGACACGGGTTCAATCCTGATCTCAGGCGCTCTCTGTGTGGAGTTTGCATGTTCTCCCTCAGACCACGTGGGTTTCCTCCTGGATGCTCCGGTTTTCTCCCAAATCCCAAATACGTGCGGGTTTGTAGGTTAATTGGACCTCTGTAAATTGCCCCTAATGTGTAGAAACATAGAAACATAGAAAATAGTTGCAGGAGTAGGCCATTCGGCCCTTCAAGCCTGCACCGCCATTCAATATGATCAAAGCTGATCATCCAACTCAGTATCCTGTACCTGCCTTCTCTCCATACCCCCCGATCCCTTTAGCCACAAGGGCCACATCTAACTTCCTCTTAAATATAGTCAATAAACTAGCCTCAACTACCTTCTGTGACAGAGAATTCCAGAGACTCACCGCTCTCTGTGTGAAAAATGTTTTCCTCATCTCGGTCCTAAAGGAATTCCCCCTTATCCTTAGACTGTGACCCCTTGTTCTGGACCTCCCCAACATCGGGAACAATCTTCCTGCATCTAGCCTATCCAACCCCTTAAGAATTTTGTAAGTTTCTATAAGATCCCCCCTCAGTCTTCTAAATTCTAGTGAGTACAAGCCAAGTCTATCCAGTCTTTCCTCATATGAAAGTCCTAACATCCCAGGAATCAGTCTTGTGAACCTTCTCTGCACCCCCTCTATGGCAAGAATGTATTTTCTCAGATTTGAAGACCAAAACTGTACGCAATACTCCAGGTGTGGCCTCACCAAAACCCTGTACAACTGCAGTAGAACATCCCTGCTGCTATACTCAAATCCTTTTGCTATGAATGCTAACATACCATTCGCTTTCTTCACTGCCTGCTGCACCTGCATGCCTACTTTCAATGACTGGTGTACCATGACACTCAGGTATCGTTACATCTCCCCTTTTCCTAATTTGCCACCATTCAGATAACAGTCTACCCTCCTGTTTTTGCCGCCAAAGTGGATAACCTCACATTTATCCACATTATACTGCATCTGCCATGCATTTGCCCACTCACCCAGCCTATCCAAGTCACCTTGCAGCCTCCTAGCATCCTCCTCACACCTAACACTACCCCCCAGATTCGTGTCATCCGCAAACTTGGAGATGTTGCATTCAATTCCCTCGTACAAATCATTAATATATATTGTAAATAGCTGGGGACCCAGCACTGAGCCTTGCGGTACCCCACTAGTCACTGCCTGCCATTCTGAAAAGGACCCGTTTACTCCTACCCTTTGCCTCCTGTCTGCTAGCCAGTTCTCTATCCACATCAATACTGAACCCCCAATACCATGTGCTTTAAGTTTGTATACTAATCTCTTATGTGGGACCTTGTAGAAAGTCTAGATATAACACATCCACTGGTTCTCCCTTATCCACTCTGCTAGTTACATCCTCGAAAAATTCTATAATATTCGTCAGACATGAATTCCCTTTTATAAATCCATGCTGACTTTGTCTAATAATTTCACCACTTTCCAAATGTATTGCTATCCCATCTTTAATAACTGACTCTAGCAGTCTCCCGACTACCGATGTTAGGCTAACTGGTCTGTAATTCCCCGTTTTCTCTCTCCCTCCTTTTTTTAAAAGTGGGGTTACATTAGCTACCCTCAAATCCTCAGGAACTACTCCAGAATCTAAGGAGTTTTGAAAGATTATCACTAGTGCATCCACTATTTCTGTGGTTACTTCCTTGAGTACTCTGGGATGCAGACTATCTGGCCCTGGGGATTTATCAGCCTTTAATCCATTCAATTTACCCAGCCACTTCCCGGCTAACCTGGATTTCACTCAGTTCCTCCACCTTATTTGACCCCCGGTCCCCTGCTATTTCCGTCAGATTATTTATGTCTTCATTAGTGAAGACAGAACCAAAGTAGTTCTTCAATTGGTCTGCCATGTCCTTGTTCCCCATTATCAATTCACCTGTTTCTGACTGCAAGGGACCTACATTTGTTTTAACTAATCTCTTTCTCTTCACATATCTATAAACACTTTTCTGTCAGTTTTTATGTTCCCTGCCATTTTTCTTTCATAATCTATTTTCCCTTTCCTACTAAGCTCTTTGTCCTCCTCTGCTGGACTCTGAATTTCTCCCAGTCCTCTGGTTGGCTGCTTTTTCTGGCTAATTTGTATGCTTCATCTTTTGTTTTTATACTATCCCTGATTTCCCTTGTTATCCATGGATGCACTACCTTCCCTGATTTATTCTTTTGCCAAACTGGGATGAACAATTGTTGTAGTTCATCCATGCAGTCTTTAACTACCTTCCATTGCACATCCACTGTCAACCCTTTAAGAATCACTTGCCAGTCTATCTTGGCCAATTCACGTCTCATATGTGAAGTTACCTTTGTTTAAGTTCAGAACCCTTGTTTCTGACTTAATTATGTCACTCTCCATCCTAATGAAGAACTCAACCATATTATGGTCACTCTTGCCCAACGGGCCACGCACAACAAGACTGCTAACTAACCCTTCCTCATTACTCAATAGCCAGTCTAGAATAGCCTGCTCTCTCATTGGTTCCTCTACATGTTGGTTTAGAAAACTATCCCGCATACATTCCAAGAAATCCTCTTCCTCAGCCCTTTCTTTTCTGTCTATCCCTCCTGAATATTGAATATCCCTGGATGTTCAGCTCCCAGCCTTGGTCCCCCTGGAGCCATGTCTCTGTGATCCCAACTATAGCATAGTCATTAATAGCCATCTGCACATTCAACTCGTCCACCTTATTACGAATGCTCCTTGCATTGAGACACAAAGCCTTCAGGCTTGTTTTTGCAACACTCTTACTTCTTATACAATTATGTTGACAAGTGGCCCCTTTTGATTTTTGCCCTGGAAACCCACCACCTCTTATTCTCTGTTTATTTTTTTTTTCTTCTTTCCCCCCTACATGTTGGGTCTGAGTGCTTCCCTCCTCCTGCCTCAGACCCTCTACTGGCTTTCTCTATTTGAGACCCTCCCCCCAACCGTTCTAGTTTAAAGTCCCCCCGGTAGCCTTTGCAAATTTCCCTGCCAGGATACTGGTCCCCCTTGGGTTCAAGTGCAACCCGTCCTTTTTATACAGGTCACTCCGTCCCCAAAAAAGGTTCCATTGATCCAGAAACTTGAATCCCTGCCCTCTGCACCAGACCTTCAGCCAGGCATTTATCCTCCACCTTGCTCCATTCCTACGCTCACTGTCGCGTGGCACAGGAAGTAGTCCTGAGATTGTTATCTTTGCGGTTCTTTTCCTTAACTCTCTTCCTAACTCCCTAAATTCTCCTTCAGGACCTCTTCTCTTTTTTTACCTATGTCATTGGTACCAATATGTACCACAACCTCAGGCTCCTCTCCCTCCCTTTTCAGGATATCTTGGACACGGTCAGTCACATCCCGGACCCTGGTACCAGGGAGGCAAACTACCATCCGGGTCTCCGGACTGCATCCACAGAATCGCCACTCTGACCCCCTAACTATAGAGTCCCTATTACTAATGACCTCTTCTTCTTTTCCTTACCCTTCTGAGCAACAGGGCCGGTGTCTGTACCGCAGGCCAGGTCGTTGTTGCTACCCCCAGGTAGGCTGTCCCCCCCAACAGCACTCAAACAGGAGTACTTATTTCCAAGGTGTACAGCCACTGGTGTACTCTCTAGCGCCCGCCTCTGCCCCTTGCCTCTCCTAACCGTGACCCACGTGTCTGCCTCCTGTGGTTTTGGAGAGACTACCTCCCTGGAACTCCTCTCTATGACCTCCTCACTCTCCCTGACCAGACGGAGGTCATCGAGCTGCTGCTCCAGGTTCCTAACACACTCCTTTAGGCGCCCCATCTCGACGCACCTGCCGCAGATGTGGACGTCTGGAGGGCTACCCGACTCCATGACCTCCCACATCTGACATCCAGAACAGTAAACTGCCCTGGCACTCATTCTTCCCTTACCCTAGATACAACACAAAATACAATATACAATACAATACAAAGTACATAGAAACATAGAAATTAGGTGCAGGAGTAGGCCATTCGTCCCTTCGAGCCTGCACTGCCATTCAATATGATCATGGCAGATCATCCAACTCAGTATCCCTTACCTGCCTTCTTTCCATACCCTCTGATCCCTTTAGCCACAAGGGCCACGTCTAACTCCCTCTTAAATATAGCCAATGAACTGGCCTCAACTACCCTCTGTGGCAGAGAGTTCCAGAGACCCACCACTCTCTGTGTGAAAAAAGTCCTTCTTATCTCGGTCCTAAAGGATTTCCCCCTTATCCTTAAGCTGTGACCCCTTATCCTGGACCTCCCCAACATCGGGAACAATCTTCCTGCATCTAGCCTGTCCAATCCCTTAAGAATTTTGTAAGTTTCTATAAGATCCCCTCTCAATCTCCTAAATTCTAGAGAGTATAAACCGAGTCTATCCAGTCTTTCTTCATAAGACAGTCCTGACATCCCAGGAATCAGTCTGGTGAACCTTCTCTGCACTCCCTCTATGGCAATAATGTCCTTCCTCAGATTTGGAGACCAGAACTGTACGCAATACTCCAGCACAGTACACTACAAACTGCTGGAATCTGACTGCCAATCAACTGCGTACTCAAGTCCACCAATCAGCGGCTTCCTCAAGCCCAGTTAATTGAATGGAACGTTACGGATTTAGAACATTACGGATTTCCCTCACCGCTCCAACGTTGCTCCTCCCTCACCAACGGCTCCTGGGCCTGTAGGGAGTAGATGAGAAAGTGGGATAGCATGGAACTAGCGCGGACGGGTGATTGTGTAAGAAAGAACTGCAGATGCTGGTTTAAATCGAAAGTCGATACAAAATGCTGGAGTAACTCAGCGGGTGAGGCAGCATCTCTGGAGAGAAGGAATGGGCGACGTTTCCGTTCGAGACCCTTCTTCAGACTGAAGAAGGTCTGAAGAAGGGTCTCGACCCGAAACGTCGCCCATTCCTTCTCTCCAGAGATTCTGCCTCACCCGCTGAGTTATTCCAGCATTTTGTGAACAGGTGATTGATGGTCGATGTGGACTCAGTGAGCTAGAGTTGTTTCCATGCTGTATCTTTCAATCAAACTAAATGAAAGTAAATGAAACGTCGCCTATTTCCTTCGCTCCATAGATGCTGCCTCATCCACTGAGTTTCTCCAGCATTTTTGTCTACCTACGATTTTCCAGCATCTGCAGTTCCTTCTTAAACAAATGAAAATGTATCATTTTGTGAGGAGGACGAAAATGATCGAATGCTTCAAGTGTACAGTAGATCTAATTCTCCGCACAAGTGGCGCCCAAGTGGGACAGGCCCTTAACACTATCCTACACACTAGGGACAACTTACAATTTTTCACCAAAGCCAATTAACCTACAAACCTGCACGTCTTTGGAGTGTGGGAGGAACTTTATTTGCTAATGTCAGACAACTAATTGCAGTCTCTTCAAGGTTGTGAAACATTACCAGCCACTTCATAGAAGGCTTAACCTGGCAGAGTGGAAAGTGCCAGCGGAATCAGCTGAACCATGTATCGATGAGAGCTGTAAACAACAGCCGACAGATATTGAATGGAGAAGCTTTCAACAGATGATTAATGAGACAATTTAGAAAGTAAGCGCTGAGCCTTTTAAAGGTGCTTAGGAAAGGAGGAAAACAGAGAGGATTAGGAAAGGAGTTGTAGCAGGTGAGATTAATGTTAGTGAAAGCTCTATCTCTACCGTGGCGCCGTAGAATGGCGGCCTCGCCTACAGCCTGTCTCACCCTTTTGTTGTTTTTAGTCACTTGTTCAATGCATGTTTCAGTGTATCTTTAGGGGCCTGTCCCACTGTTCGAGGTAATTCACGAGTTCTTCCCTGACTCGAGCTCGTGTAATGTACGTAGCGGGTACGTAGGAGCTCGTGGATGTCACGTAGCGGCTCGTACGAGTAACGGTAGGTACTCGGGAAATCCAGTAAACTCGTGACGTTTGTTCAACATTGTGAAAAATGTCCACGAGTAAAAAAATACTCGTGATGAAAAAACTGGTTACTTTTTACTCGTACGAGCCCCTACGTACCCGCTACGTACATTACACGAGCTCAACTCAGGGGAGAACTCGGGAGAACTCTTGAATTACCTCGTACAGTGGGACAGGCCCTTTAGTTTTGTATGATGTGTGGGGTGGTGGGGAACTATTTTAAAATCTCTTTCCTCAACGGAGATTCGACTTTCTCCGTATCGTATTTCCGTCCGCACTGCGGCCTAACATCGTGGAGCTGGCGGGCCATTTGTCAGGGATCGACTACGAGAGCTCCAACTGCGGGAGCCTGCGGACTTAACATCATGGAACAGGCGGTCCCTTGATTAGAGATCGAAGTCGGGAGCTCCAACGGTGGGAGCTACGACCGCCACAGTCGCTGGAGCTTCGATCGCCCCAATCGCTGTAGAAAAGGAGGGAAGAAGATAATACGTTATAGCCTTCCATCACAGTATGCTGTGGTGGATGTTTATGTCAAATTTTATGTAGTTGTATGCCTTGTTTTTTTGGTATGACTGTATGGCAAATCAAATTCTTTGTACGTTTTCACATACTTGGCTAATAAATTAATTACAATATAATGCAATACAATCAGCAAGTGAGGGTTGAGGCTGGATATAAACATTCAGCAGAGATTTAGAGATGCAGCGTGGAAACAGGCCCTTCGGCCCGCCTGGTCCGTGCCCACCAGCGATCACCCCGTACACTAGCTCAATCCTACACACACACACTAGGGACAATTTGCAATTTTTACCAAAGCCAACAATCCTGCAAACCTGTACGTTTTTGGAGTGTGGGAGGAAACTGGAGCACCTGGTGAAAACCCACGCAGTCACAGGGGAGAACGTACAAGTTCCGTACCGACAGCACCGGTAGTCAGGATCGAACCCGGGATTCTGGCGTTGTAATTCAGCAACTCTACCACTGCGCCACCGTGCTGCCACTTCCACAGAGTATCAGGTCGGAGCAAGAAGTATCGACAAATATGTTCGATTTTACTGAAGTCTTAAATAATGAGCGGAAAATACAGTGCAAGTCATATAGAAATCACCACTGCACTGAACATAGAGAATGGAAGCTACCAATGTCTTAGGCATTGGTGAAATCCTCCAGACCTTGTTCCCTGGCAAATGAGCCTGAATATAGTTTAGAGTTTGCACATACAGCTCAATATTCTCTCCGACCATCGATCACCTGTTCAAACTAGTTTCGCATCCACTCCCGACACACTCGGGGCAATTTACGGAAGCCCAATTAACCCACAAAGCCGCACAACTTTGGGATATTGGAGGAAACCGGAGCGCCCTTGAAGAAAACCCATGCGGTCACAGGGAGAACGTACAAACTCCACACAGACAGCCCCCGAGGTCAGGATCGAACCTGTATCTTGGCTCTGTGAGGCAACTACTCCACCAGCCCCGCTGTTTACCAGAAGCCACAAAGGCCTCCATCATAACAGCTGCCATTCTCCATCACGCGAGACTTCCCTTAAAATTTCTATACTGTTTTAACATTTATCTGAAGAGTAAAGGGCGGCACAGTGGCACAGTGGTCAAGTTGCTGCCTTACAGCACTTACAGCGCCAGAGACACGGGTTCGATCCCGACTATCGGTGCTGTCTGTAGGGAGTTTGCTCGTTCTCTCTGTGACCGCGTGGGTTTTCTCCGAGATCTTCGGTTTCTTCCCACACTCCAAGAGCGTACAAGTTTGTAGGTTAATTGGCTTGGTATAAATGTAAACTGTCCCTAGTGTGTGTAGAATAGTGTTAATGTGTGAGGATCGCTGGTCGGTCCGGACTCGGTGGACCGAAGGTTTGTTTCCGCGCCTGTATCTATAAACTAAACTAAACTTGGCTCTTGCGAAGTTTAAAGTGGATGAGTGGTATAAATGCTATGTAATTCTAAGTTTGCAAAAAAATGTATAGATCTGGCAGTAACATGAGATGCGTTTTAAAATATTGAATTTTACAACATGGTTCTGTGGTGCTGTAATAGAATTTGAAATCTAAAATGGCATCCATTATGATCATAATGAACATTAATGGCAGGCAAATGTAGTCAGTGTTTGGAATCGGATTATATCCAAGAGCCAATGTTTACGACTATTGGCCCAAAAAAAAGACAAAAACATTCATTTTAGCTTTACTCTCACATTTCAAATTTTTTCCAAATGTTTTAATTTCAGTTTTTAGTTTAAAGATACAGCGCAGAAACAGGCCCTTCGGCCCACCGAGCCCGCACCAACCAATGATCCCTGCACTTTAATATTGCCCTCCACACACTAGGGATAATTTTACACTTATAACCAAGCCAATTAAACTACAAACCTGTACTTCTTTGGATTGTGGGAGGAAACAAAGGTCTCGGAGAAAGGTCACAGGGAGGACGTACAAACTCCGAGCAGAGCGGCCGTAGTCAGGATCGAGCCCAGGTCTCTGACGCTATCAGGCAGTCGCTCTACCGCTGCGTCACCGTGCTGCATGGCGTAACGTCAGTGCAAGCCAAATACTGCAGTCTTGGTAAGATACTGGATAAGCCAGAAAGGCCTGATAGAGAATGTAAAAGGGGCTGTCCCACTTTGGCGACCTAATTGGCTAGTTTGGAAGAGTTTGAAAAAATGGCATGTTGAAGACCTCCTTCGACCTCGTTGAAGACCAGCTTCGACCAGCTACGACTAGCTTCGGGAAAATTGGACACCGAATAGTGGAGAGTGAAGACGACCTCCTTCGATCTCCTTCAACCTCCCTTCGACTATGTTGAAGACTATCTACGACTACCTTCGACTACCTTTGACTACCCTCGATTACCTACGACTAACGTGCCGACCTACTACGACCTATTACGACCAAACCTACGAGTAAAAAAGTATCGATTTTTTCCATGGCGACCTTTTTTAACTCGCGGACATTTATTAACATAATGAAAAAAACGCCGCGACCTAGCTGAGGCCTCGAGTACACGGAGACCACTCACGAGCATGAAGGAGAGTTACAAAGACCTCTTACGACCTTGTGTTGACCATGCTGCGAATCTGAGACAAGAGCAATCTCGCCAGAACTCACGGATTAGGTCACCCAAGTGGGACAGCCCCTTAAGGCAGTTTAAAGATAGTGCATAAGAGTTTAAGAAGGAACTGCAGATGTTCGAAAATCAAAGGTAGACAAAAGTGCTGGAGAAACTCAGCGGGTGCAGCAGCATCTATGGACCGAAGGAAATAGGCAACGTTTCGGGCCGAAACCGTCTGAAGAATGGTTTCGGCCCAAAACGTTGCCTATTTCCTTCGCTCCATAGATGCTGCTGCACCCGCTGAGTTTCTCCAGCACTTTTGTCTACCTTAAAGATAGTGCAGATGAATGTAGGATTGTATTACAGGAGTTGGAAGGAACTGCAGAGAGTCAATTTAGAGCAAAGTTGGGTTCAACATTTATGGACAAATATGTTACATTTTTCCAAATCAAGAATAATGAGAAGAAAATATAGTGCAAGTCATATAGAAATTACCGCTGTACTGAACACAGAGAATGGAAGCTACCAATTTCTTAGACATTGTAAAAATACACAAAATGCTGGAGTAACTCAGCGGAACAGGCAATATCTCTGGTATTGAGGGAGTGCAGCACAGGATCACCAGGTTAATTCCCGGGATGGTGGGACTGTCATATGTTGATAGAATGGAATGACTGTGCTTGTATACTCTGGAGTTTAGAAGGATGAGAGGAAATCTTATTGAAAAATATGAGATTATTAAGGGTTTGGACACGCAAGAAACATGTTCCCAATGTTGGGGGAGTCCAGAACCACGGGCCACAGATTAAGAATAAGGGGTAGGCCATTTATAACGGAGATGAGGAAAAACATTTTCACACAGAGAGTTGTGAGCCTGTGGAATTCTCTGCCTCAGAGGGTGGTGGAGGCTGGTTCTCTGGATGCTTTCAAGAGAGAGCTCTTAAAGATAGCGGAGTCAAGGGATATGGGGAGAAGGCAGGAACGGGGTATTGATTGTGGATGATCAGCCATGATCACATTGAATGGCGGAGCTGGCTCGGGGAGGCCGAATGGGCCACTCCTGCACCTATTGTCTATTGTCTATTGTCTACTGAGAGAAGGAATGGGTGACGTTTCAGGTCGAGACCCTTCTTCAGACTCCAGTTTGTGCCGATTGACAGAGGGGAAGAAGCTGTTGCTCCGCTTGCTGGTGCGAGCTATCAAGCTTCTGTATCTTCTGCCCGACTGAAGCAGGGCGATGAAGCAACAACCAGGATGGGACAAATTAGATAAAAGGATGGAATGGAAGATGAAGGAAGAGACTAGTGATTGGGTCAGAACCCAGTGTCCAAGAACTAAGTTGTTGGGGAAAAGGTGAAGCTATAGCTAAGAAAGTGGAGACATGTAGCTTTTCTCATGACAGTGTGCATAACAGCACCTCTAAAATGTTCTACGCCATTATTTTGTTTGCAGGCCAGGTGACTTGGATGGTTATTAATCGTGGATGCGGGCATATAACCATATAACAATTACAGCACGGAAACAGGCTATCTCGGCCCTTCTAGTCCGTGCCGAACACTTACTCTCACCTAGTCCCATCTACCTGCACTCAGACCATAACCCTCCATTCCTTTCCCGTCCATATACCTATCCAATTTATTTTTAAATGATAAAATCGAATCTGCCTCCACCACTTCCACTGAATGCTCATTCCACACAGCCACCACTCTCTGAGTAAATGAGTTCCCCCTCATGTTACCATTCAACTTTTGTCCCTTAATTCTCAAATCATGTCCTCTTGTTTGGATCTTCCCTACTCTCGATGGCAAAAGCTTATCCACGTCAACTCTGTCATACTTTACTGTAGAGTAACAGCTCTGGAAGACATGTAGGACCATGGAAGTGGCATATTTCAGGATAATTGGAAAAGGCTTTAGACTTCAAGCAGGCTGTCAACGTGTGTTTGTATCACTCACGCTAAACCCCGGGAGAGGTCAGATCCATTCCAGTTGGCGAGGTTGACTTCAATAATGGTGTAAAACAACAAATAATGAGCGGAAGGTAAAAAGGCAGAAAGAGCTGCAATTCTGGACACAAAGTGCGGGTGTAACTCAGCGGGTCAGGCAACATCTCTGGAGAACAGAGATAGGTGACGTTTTTGGATCAGGACCCTTCTTCAGACCCGGGCCCCAACCCGAAACGTTTCCTATCAGAGTTCTCCAGAATTGCTGCCTGAGCTACACCATCATTTTGTGTCCGTTTGTGTAAACCAGCATCTGCAGTCTGAAGAAGGGTCTCGACCCGAAACGTCACCCATTCATTCCTTCTCTCCAGAGATGCTGCCTGACCCGCTGAGTTACTGCAGCATTTTGTGTCCGTTTGTGTAAACCAGCATCCCGTAGTTCATTGTTAGATTCACCCATTGTTCAGGTTGATTAGTTCATTTGGCACTGAGGGCAAGAACTTTGTGGGTCCAAGGGGAGATTTAATGGCAAAGTATTTTAAGCTACAGTACATTTTAATGATAATAATGTATCCCCTCTTCCCAGCCAATCCCTCCAGGGTCAATAGTGACTAACTCCCCTCCCATTCCGAATCCGACCTTTCTGTCCTGGGCCTCCTCCATGGCCAGAGTGAGGCCCACCATAAATTGGAGGAGCAGCACCTCATATTTCGCTTAGGTAGTTTACACCCCAGCGGTATGAACATTGACTTCTCCAATTTCAGGTAGTCCCTGCTTTCTCCCTCTTTCCCATCCCCTTCCCAACTCTCTCACAGCCCACTGTCTCCGCCTCTTCCTTTCTTCTTCTCGCCTCCCCTCCCCCCCCACCCCCACATCAGTCTGAAGAAGGGTCTCGACCCGAAACGTCACCTATTACTTCGCTCCATAGATGCTGCCTCACCCGCTGAGTTTCTCCAGCATTTTTGTCTAACTCCATCTCCAGGTTTGTTTAGAGCTGCAGTGCGGAAACGGGCCCTTTGGCCCACTTGAGTCCGCACCGACAACGATCCCCGCTCGCTAACACTATCCTACACACACTGGGGACACGTTACACTTATACCAAGCCAGTTAACCTACAAATCTGCACTTCGTTAGAGTGTGGGAGGAAACCAAAGATCTTGGTGAAAACCCACGCAGGACACGGGGAGAACGTACAAACTCCGTACAGA
Source organism: Raja brachyura (assembly GCA_963514005.1). The sequence continues at coordinate 6,900,129 of OY740802.1, forward strand.
CAGCACCCGTAGTCGGGATCGAACCAGGGTCTCCGGCACTGCAAGGCAGCAACTCTACCGCTGCGCCACTGTGGCCACCCTGGCTGGGTTGTGAGATGGCCGATGAGGTCAATGTGGAACCCACAGGGAAGTGTGAGATGGCTGGTGATGGCACAATGTGTTTGATGGGTCGGGTAGGCGGACGGGTAGTATGGGAGATGGGGCGGGCATCCGGCCTAGTCCCAAAAAAAGCACTGGAGGTTAATTGTTCCATCCTGGATGCTCCTTTTTCAACTTTGAGCGGTCATAAGGTCATAGATAGGAGTAGAATTAGGCCATTCAGCCCATCAAATCTACTCCAGCATTCAATCATGGCTGACCTATCTGTCCCTTCCAACCCCATTCTCCTGCCTTCTCCCCAGAACCTCTGACATCCGTACTAATGGACAGAAGTTTAGGGGTAACATGAGGGGGAACTTGACCTGAACCGTCACCCATTCCTTCTCTCCAGAGATGCCGCCTGACCCACTGAGTTACTCCAGCATTTTATGTCCATCTTCGGCGTAAACCAGCGTCTGCAGTTCCTTCTGACATATTTTGGTAACTAAGATTTTCTATTGATTTACTAGAGGAGATTTACTAGAATGTTGCCTGGGTTCCGGCAACTAAGTTACAGAGAAAGGTTGAACAAGTTAGGTCTTTATTCTTTGGAGCGCAGAAGGTTAAGGGGGGACTTGATTGAGGTCTTTAAAATGATGAAAGGGATAGACAGAGTTGACGTGGATAAGCTTTTCCCATTGAGAGTAGGGAAGATTCAAAAAAGAGGGCATGACATGAGAATTAAGGGACAGGAGATTAGGGGTAACATGAGGGGGAACTTCTTTACTCAGAGAGTGGTGGCTGTGTGGAATGATCTTCCTGCAGAAGTGGTGGAGGCAGGATCGATTTTAACATTTAAAAGTAAAGTGGATAGGTATATGGACGGGAAGGGAATGGAGGGGTATGGTCTGAGTGCAGGTAGATGGGACTAGGGGAAAATAAATGGTCGGCATGGACTGGAAGGGCCGAGAAGGCCTGTTTCCGTGCTGTAATTTTTATATGGTTAATTAAAAATGTATCTATCACTGCCTTAAAAATATCCATTGACTTGGCACCTACAGCCTTCTGTGGCAAAGAATCCCACAGATTCACCACCCTCTGACTAAAGACATTTCTCCTAATCTCCTTCCTAAAATAAAGTCCTTTAATTCCGAGGCAATGACCTTTACTCCTAGACTCTCCCACTAGTGGAAACATCCTCTCCACGTCCACTCCTCTACAAGCCTTTCACTATTCTGTCTGTTTCAATGAGGTCCCCCTTCATTCTTCTAAACTCCAGCGAGTAGAGGCCCGGTGCCGACAAACGCTCATCATTGGTTGACCTACACATTCCTGGGATCATTGCAGAGATACCCATGAGTCAATGGAGATATGACCTTCTTTCAAGGGGGTTTTGAACTCTTTACACCATCGTCCTGGTAGTCTCTTACTGTGACGACGTTTAGAAGTCTACTGGACTTTATCTCACACTAAACGCAATTCTCCTTATCATGTAACTGTGTACCATGAATGGCAGGATTGTAATCATGTGTTGTCTTTCCACTGACTGGTTAGCACGCAACAAAGGTTTTTCACTGTACGAGACAATAAACTAAACTAAACTAAACTAAAATACATAAATGGGAAAGGTTTAGAGGGATATGGGCCAAATGCGTGCAAGTGGGATTAGTTTAGATGGGGCATCTTGGTCAGCATAGACAAGTTGGGCCGAAGGGCCTGTTTCCATGCTGTGTGCATATCCACACAATTGTTGGAAAAACTGGCAAAAGAACAAGATGCACATGTTTTAGCAATTCTTTCTATCTCTTGGTTTAGTTTAGTTTATAGAGTGTGGAAACAGGCCCTTCTGCCCACCGAGACCGTGCCGACCAGCGATCCCCGCACACTAACACTATCCTACACACACTAGGAACAATTTACATCTATAACAAGCCAATTAACCTACAAACCTGTACGTCTTTGGAGAGTGGGAGGAAACCAAAGATCTCGGAGAAAACCCTCGCAGGTCACGGGGAGAGCGTACAAACTCCGTACAGACAGCACCCGCAGTCGGGATCGAACCCGGCTTTCTGCCACTGTAAGGCAGCACCTCTACCGCAGCGCCACCGTGCCCTAAAGTATTATATTCCTGACATTGCATGCCGTTGGAATCAAAACCCACATCCCGCAATCAAGTCCAGTAAACCACTTTATCGGGCCATTATCACATTTCCATTTGTGGAAGCAGCCGATAATGTTTCTAAAGTTACGATAGTGCCTTGGCTTCAAATATGTTTCATTGGCAGCAAAGTGTTTTCAGATGCCCCGAGGGTATGGTATAGATCAGTGCTTCTTAAACTGGTGAATGGTTCCCCCAAGGGTGAAATGAAATTATTTTGGGGTGAATTAAACTAGAGGGGTGAATGAAGGGTCAATGACTTAATTCATTCAGATATTTATATATTTTTTCTATACTTAAAAAAAGGAATTGCCATTGAAGTGTTTAAGAAGGCACTGCAGATGCTGGAAAAATCGAAGGTAGATAAAAATGCTGGAGAAACTCAGCTGGGTGAGGCAGCATCTATGGAGCGAAGGAATAGGTGACGTTTCGGGTCGAGACCCTTTTGAAGAAACTCAGCGGGTGAGGCAGCATCTATGGAGCGAAGGAATAGGTGACGTTTCGGGTCGAGACACAAAACTTCACCTATTCCTACGCTCCATAGATGCTGCCTCACCCAGCTGAGTTTCTCCAGCATTTTTATCTACCTTGCCGTTAAAGTAGTTAGTGAGCTCTTACCCGCACACTAACGCTATCCTACACACTAGAGACCATTTACAATCTTTACCGAAGCCAATTAACCTGCAAACCTGTATGTCTTTGGAGTGTGGGAGGAAACGGGGGCGCCCGGGGAAAACCCACGTGGGCCACGGGAAGAACCGAGCAAATTCGGTACGGACAGCGCCCGTGGTCAGGATCGAACCTGGTTTCCCTGGCGCTGTGAGGCAGCACCTCTACCGCGCGAGCCACCGTTGTTAGGACGTGCATCTCTGTCCAGTGTGTGGGATTGTTTCCGTGTGTCTCCTGGCTTCCTCTCCTTCGCGGCAGAGAAAACCCTTTCACAACATCCAGCTGGTAATCAATTAAATTCAGGGCACATATGGTTACCATGGCGATAAAGCACATCTTTATCTACAAATTGGTAGCTGGCAAACAGACCTGCAACATTTGTTGGCAGTTTATCCCAAAGGCACGATGATTAAGTCATGCGCTTCATATGTTTCTGAACCCAGGCACTCCTAATGTATAAATTAACGGACCTAAAATACCACGAGCTTGGCATCGCGGCAAAACATGGAGCAAGATACTACATAAAAGAAAAAAAATTAACGGAAGATTCTGACTGCAGTCTTCTTACTTTCTTTAAAGATAAACAGAAATGTTTTTCACGCTTCTATGTTTCCACGTCCTCGTTGTTTGCACAGACCTAAGCACCTGATAAAGTATTTTAAGTAAGTAAGTTTATTGGCCAAGTATTCACATACAAGGAATTTGCCCACAAGTAACAACATGACATACAGTGACAGTTACGAATGACTCAGAAAACACTAAACATTAATAATAATAAAACATTAATGATAAAACACCATTGATCAAGCATCTGAACCAACAAAATACCAGATCAAAGGGAGGCTACAGATTTTTGGCTGTTGAGTAGAGCAACTACTCGTGGATAAAAACTGTCTTTGTGTCTGGCTGTGGCAGCTTTGACAGTCCGGAGTCGCCTTCCAGAGGGAAGTGATTCAAAGAGTTTGTGGCCAGGGTGAGAGGGGTCAGAGATGATCTTGCCCGCTCGCTTCCTGGCCCTTGCAGTGTACAGTTCATCAATGGAGGGAAGGTTGCAGCTAATAACCTTCTTTGAGTCTGAAGAAGGGTCTCGACCCGAAACGTCGCCTATTCCTTTGCCTGTTCCATAGATGCTGCCTCACCCGCTGAGTTTCTCCAGCACTTTTGTCTACCTAAGCACCTGATAAAGTCACTCACTGATTCACCTCTGTCTTTGGCTAAAACGGAATGATAAATTCAAAGGTTTAGGTCAATTCAGTTTAGAGATGAAGCACGGAAACAGGCCCTTCGGCCCACCGACTCCGTACTGACCAGCGATCCCCACACACTTAAGGGCCTGTTCCACTTGCCGATTTTTTCGGCGACTGCCGGAGTTATATCAGTGTCGCAAAAAGATTTTGAACATTTCAAAATCCAGCGGCGCAAAAAAAAGTTGCGACACGTGAAAAAACACCGCGCGCCATACGTCATCACGCTGCGTCAGTCAATGGTGCCGTCAGTCGCTGAAAAAAATCACCAAGTGGGACAGGCCCTTAATACTACACACACACTAGGGACGATTTACCCAAGCCAATTAACCTACAAACCTGTATGTCTTTGGAGTGTGGGAGGAAAGCGGAGATCTGGGAGAAAACCTGCGCAGGTGTTCATCTAGTGTACAAAAATTCAAAAGCTATGGTTAAAAACCACACTAGATATATCCAAGGGTAGAAACTGGACCTTATTTCAATAGTCAAGAGTTTTACTATCATATGTTCCAAAACAGAGCAATGAAATTCTTACATGCAGCAGCACCACAGAATATGTAAACATAATACGCTGTTAAACCCATAATAAGTAATTAAAAAAGTTCAGTATAAATATAAAATAAGATGAACAAAAAATAATAGGGCAAAGGTGAAATCAGTGCCCCCAGGTTTATGCAGTTTGGAGCTTATTTGGAGGTTATGGTGTATAACAGCCTGATGGCTGTAGGGAAGAAACTGTCCCTGAACCTGGATGTTACAGTTCTCAGGCTCCTGTACTTTCTTCCCGATGGCAGGGGTGAAATTAAAGTGTGGCCAAGGTGTTGTGGAGGTCCGACTCTTTCTGCGGACTGGTTAGCACGCAACAAAAAGCTTTTCACTGTACCTCGGTACACGTGACAGGCAGCATCTCGGTAAAACATGGATAAGAGATGTTCAGTTTCGTTTATTGTCTCGTGCACCGAGGTACAGTGAAAAGCTTTTTTGTTGCGTGCTAACCATTCAGCAGAAAGACAGTACGTGATTACGATCGAGCCGTCCACAGTGTACAGGTGTAAAGAGAATAACGTTTAGTGCAAGGCAAAGCCAGCAAAGTCCAGTCAAGGTAGACAAAAATGCTGGAGAAACTCAGCGGGTAAGGCAGCATCTATGGAGCGAAGGAAATAGGCAACGTTTCGGGCCGAAACGTTGCCTATTTCCTTCGCTCCATAGATGCTGCCTCACCCACTGAGTTTCTCCAGCATTTTTGTCTACCTTCGATTTTCCAGCATCTGCAGTTCCTTCTTAAACAAAGTCCTATCAAGGATAGTCCGAGTGACATCAAAGAGGTGGATAGTAGTTCAGCGCTGCTCTCTGGTTGTGGTAGGATGGTTCAGTTGACTGATTAAGGTCGGGCCCTTCTTCTCTGATGCATCTGTAGAGGTTTGCAGGAGTCACTGGAGACCCGGAGACGTAGTGTAAACGGGTGATCGATGGTCAGCATGGACTCGGTTGGGCCGAAGGGCCTCTTTCAATCAATCAAAACCCCCCCCTAACAGCACAACTGAGATCAGAAACGAAACACCTGCGGACTGAAGGGCCTGAACACACATCACAACACTCTGACGCAGCAGGAGCAAGCTGTTTACCTTGTGCACTGTGAAGCGTTCAAGAACATCAGTATAAATCAGGATATCAAAGGCAACTTGCATTACAGCATTGAACTACTGTAAAATGGCCACAGCGGACCCGGGTCTCTGGCGCTGTCAAGGGTCTGTCCCACTTGCCGATTTTTTTCGGCGACCGCCGGCGTCAAATCAGTGTCGCCGAAAGATTTTGACCATTTCAAAATCCAGCGGCAACAAAAGAAATTTCGCAACACCTGAGAAAACATTTGTAACTTATCGCCATAAAAACAATACGTCATTACGCCACATCACGAAGCGTCACGCCGCGAATCTTTCGGTGACCTGATACGTCAGTCAATGATGCCGGCAGTCTCCATAAAAATCGCCAAGTGGGACAGACCCTTAAGGCAGTAGCTCTACCGCTGTGCCACCGTGCCAACTTTGTGGTTTATTGCATTTCAATAAAATGATCCCATTGTTTTTAATATCTTTGTAAAACTGCCAAAACCCAGATTCGTTTTTTTTTAAACTGCAAATTTAAGTAATCCTACTTAGGATTTCCTTGACAACCCTGACACAGAAACCTGGGAATGAAAATTATTAGCACAGGGCAGTATGATCTCACGTCTAGGCATCTAGTTTTTCCTCATGTCAGGCCTAAAGCCCCTGTCCCACTTTCCCGAGTTACTCACGAATTCTCCCGAGTTCAAACTCGGAGAATGTCTGTAGCGAGTCCGTAGGAGCCCATGGATATATCGTAGCGGCTTGTTATGCCAGCCGTAGGTACTCGGGGCATCAGGTAAGTCGGGACGTTTTTTTCAGCATGTTGAAAAATGTCCACGAGTTAAAAAAATAGCCTCGAGTACCTACGGCTGGCATCTCCGAGTTTGAATCAAGGGGAAAACTAGGGAGAATTCCCCTTGCCCTTCACAAAGGAAGACATAAATAATCTGCCGGAAATAGCAGGGGACGGCGGTCAAATGAGATGGAGGAACTGAGTGAAATCCAGGTTAGCCGGGAAGTGGTGTTAGGTAAATTGAATGGATTAAAGGCCAATAAATCCCCAGGGCCAGATAGGCTGCATCTCAGAGTACTTAAGGAAGTGGCCCCAGAAATATTGGATGCATTAGTGATAGTTTTTCAAAACTCTTTAGATTCTGGAGTAGTTCCTGAAGATTGGCGGGTAGCTAATGTAACCCCACTTTTTAAAAAGGGAGGGAGAGAGAAAATGGGAAATTACAGACCAATTAGTCTAACATCGGTAGTGGGGAAAATGCTAGAGTCAGTTATTAAAGATGGGATAGCAGCACATTTGGAAAGTGGTGAAATCAATGGACAAAGTCAGCATGGATTTACGAAAGGTAAATCATGTCTGACGAATCTTATAGAATTTTTTGAGGATGTAACTAGTAGAGTGGATAAGGGAGAACCTGTGGATGTGTTATATCTGGACTTTCAGAAGGCTTTCGACAAGGTCCCACATAAGAAATTAGCATACAAACTTAAAGCACACGGTATTGGGGGTTCAGTATTGATGTGGATAGAGAACTGGCTGGCAGATAGGAAGCAAAGAGTAGGAGAAAACGGGTCATTTTCAGAATGGCAGGCAGTGACTAGTGGGGTGCCGCAAGGCTCAGTGCTGGGACTCCAGCTATTTACAATATATATTAATGATCTGGATGAGGGAATTGAATGCAACATCTTCAAGTTTGCGGATGACACAAAGCTGGGGTGCAGTGTTAGCTGTGAGGAGGATGCTAGGAGGCTGCAAGGCGACTTGGATAGGTTGGGTGAGTGGGCAAATGCATGGCAGATGCAGTATAATGTGGATAAATGGGGGGGTATCCACTTTGGCGGCAAAAACAGGAGGGTAGATTATTATCTGAATGGTGGCCGATTAGGAAAAGGGGAGATGTAACGAGGCCTGGGTGTCATGGTACACCAGTCATTGAAAGTAGGCATGCAGGTGCAGCAGGCAGTGAAGAAAGTGAATGGTATGTTAGCATTCATAGCAAAAGGATTTGAGTACAAGAGCAGGGAGGTTCTACTGCAGTTGTACAGGGTCTTGGTGAGGCCACACCTGGAGTATTGCGTACAGTTTTCGTCTCCTAATCTGAGGAAAGACATTCTTGCCATAGAGGGAGTACAGAGAAGGTTCACCAGACTGATTCCTGGGATGGCAGGACTTCATTATGAAGAAAGACTGGATAGACTTGGCTTGTACTCGCTGGAATTTAGGAGATCGAGGGGGGATCTTATAGAGGCTTACAAAATTCTTAAGGGTTCGGACAGGCTAGATGCAGGAAGATTGTTCCCGATGTTGGGGAACTCCAGAACAAGGGGTCACAGTTTAAGGATAAGGGGGAAGTCTTTTAGGACCGAGATGAGGAAAACATTTTTCACACAGAGAGTGGTGAGTCTGTGGAATTCTCTGCCACAGAAGGTAATTGAGGCCAGTTCATTGGCTATATTTAAGAGGGAGTTAGATGTGGCCCTTGTGGCTAAAGGGATCAGGGGGTATGGAGAGAAGGCAGGTACGGGATACTGAGTTGGATGATCAGCCATGATCATATTGAATGGCGGTCCGGGCACGAAGGGCCGAATGGCCTACTCCTGCACCTATTTTCTATGTTTCTACGTTTCTATGAATTCGTGAGTAACTCGGGAAAGTGGGACGGGGGCTTTACAATTTACATTTTTCTCTCACAGTGCAGCAAGGTCTTGCTTTGGGGTATGGGAGATGTTACTTTCTGATATAAACTTATTCCACAGAACTGACATTTAAAAAGTCAAACAACGGAGTCAAAAGAGAAATAATTTGTTTAAAATGAAAAGACTTTTTTGAAGTCAAACACAGCAACAGAAAGAAGGTGATATTTTATTTCAGTGTTAAAGTTAACTGAGTGAAATACGATCTAGACCATCAGACTGCAAGTTAAATATACTAAATATTATTAAGTTACAAATTTGTTCTGGTTTAATTTTTACCTTCAGTTTTTTTCTCCAGCTAGATCGTTAAATCTATTATGTTTGAAATTCTGAATGCAACATTAGGTAAACATTTTAGTATAGTTTAGTTTAGAGATCAAGTTACAGAAACAGGCCCTTCGGCACCAACTAGCGATCTCCGTAAACTAGCACTATCCTACACACTTGCAATTCTTACCGAAGCAAATGAACCTACAAACCTGTACGTCTCAGGGGTGTGGGAGAAAACCGGAGCGCCCGGAGAAAACCCACGCAGGTCACGGGGAGAACGTACAAACTCCGTACAGAAAAACAACACGGTACACGTAGGAGGCACGGTGGCGCAGCGTTAGAGTTGCTGCCTGACAGCGCTTGCGGCGCCGGAGACCCGGGTTCGATCCTGACTACGGGTGCTGTTTGTATGTTCCACCCGTGACCTACGTGAGTTTTGTCCGAGATCTTCGGTTTCCTCCCACACTCCAGAGACGTACGGGTTTGTAGGTTAATTGGCTTGGTATAAGTGTAAATTGTTCCTAGTGTTTGTAGGATATCGTTAATGTGCGGGGATCGCTGGTCAGTGTGGACTCAGTGGGCCGAATGGCCTGTTTCCATGCTGTTTCTCTAAATGTATATACATTTTTTTAAGTAAACCACCTGAAGGAATTCTGTCAACATTGGTGTTATAACAGATATAACACCAGGGAGAACTATATAATTTGGCAAGCAGCAGGGAGATGCCAGCTATTACTAAGAAAACACCCAGCAGCATGAAGTAGAACACAGCTAAATTAGTGTTCTGCTAGAAAATCGGTTAGAAAATCCACTTCTGTTAACTGCAGCTCAGCACCAATGCCTAATTATAATTAATAAATTTAAATAACATTAATAATTGTTTTAAAAATAGGTACAATCTGATATTTGACATAGTTCCCATTATCCAAGACTACACTTATTACAGACAAATTATACTGGCAATTTGCCGTTATTACAGATGGCACAGTGGAGCAGTTGTTGGGGCTGCCTTCTCACAGCATCTAAGATCCTGGTTCGATCCTGACCTCGGGAACTGTCTGTGTAGAGTTTGCCCATTCTTCCTGTGACTGTGTGGGTTTCCTCCGGGTGCTCCGGTCTCCTCCCACATCCCAAAGACGTGCGGGTTTGCAGGTTAATTGGCCCTCTGTAAATTGCCCTCTGTAAATTGCCCCCTAGTGTGTAGAGAATGGATGAGAATAGGGTGTGATCGATGGTCGGCGTGGACTCGGTGGGCTGGAGGACCTACTTCAATGGTGCATCTCTAAAGTCAAATAAATAGTTCTGATGGCTGGCATGGGGTGACCAGGGACTGACATGGTGGCCTCTCCAAGCGACCAGCTAAGATTAGGGGGAGAAAGCAGGGGAATGGGGTTGGGAGGGAGCGATATAGATCAGCCACGATTGAATGGCGGAGTAGACTTGATGGGCCGAATGGCCTAATTCTGCTCCTATCACTTTTGAATTTATGAACATGGATAGGTGACTCTTGGGGTCGAGACCCTACTCCATGGATAACCATATAACCATATAACAATTACAGCACGGAAACAGGTCCTCTCGGCCCTTCCAGTCCGTGCCGACCATTTATTTTCCCCTAGTCCCATCTACCTGCACTCAGACCATACCCCTCCATTCCCTTCCCATCCATATACCTATCCACTTAACTTTTAAATGTTAAAATCGATCCTGCCTCCACCACTTCTGCAGGATGCTGCCTGACCTGCTGAGTTACTGCAGTTTTTACAGGGGTAAAAGTGGGATAATGAAGTTAAAATGAGGCCTGAAAACAGAACACTTTTGTTTGGGAAATATTAAGTATCATTCTTGGTCGGAGTGAGACGTAACATTTGCATCATTTACAGACAGGCCTGATATTGCCTTTAGATTCCCTGCAGCTACAGATCTTCCTCCCATCCATATGCCCAGCCTTTGTCTCCTTCACATTGCATTGCTTCCCTCTGCCGCCCCCTGCCAGCCAAACCATAGAGTTCCTCTATCCAAAACAAATGGATAATCTGTTGGGGTTACACAAAAAGCTGGAGAAACTCAGCGGGTGCAGCAGCATCTAAGGAGCTAAGGAGATAGGCGACGTTTCGGGTCGAGACCCTTCTTCAGACTGGTCAGGGATCAGGGAAACGAGAGATATAGACGGTGATGTGGAGAGATAAAGAACAATGAATGAAAGATATGCAAAAAAGTATCGATGACAAAGGAAACAGGCCATTGTAAGCTGTTTGTAGTGTGAAAATGAGAAGCTAGTGCGACTTGGGTGAGGGAGAGATAGAGAGAGAGGGAATGCCAGGGCCCGAGGGCTGAGGGAGAGGTGGGAAGGGGAGGAGGCAGCCTGGGTTAACAGAATTGAGAAAATTCAATGTTTAAGCCCAGAGGATGCAGACTCCCCAAGCGGAATATGAGGTGCTGTTCCTCCAACTTGCGGTGTTGCTCACTCTGGCCGTGGAGGAGGCCCAGGACCGAGAGGTCGGATACGGAATGGGAGGGGGAGTTGAAGTGCTGAGCCACCGGGAGGTCGGGTTGGTTATTGCGGACCGAGCGGAGGTGTTCGGCGAAACGATCGCCCAGCCTCCGCTTGGTCTCACCGATGTAATCTGTTCACTTGCGTCAATCTTCTTACACTTGTGTCAACACAAACAGAGGCCATTCAGCCCATCAAGTGGTCCATGCCAGCTCCTAGGGCAGAAATCACAATCGTCTTTAGGCTTTTAGATTTTAGGGATACAGCACGGAAAACAGGCCATTCTGCCCATCGAGTCCGTCCGCGCCGACCAGCGATCATCCCGTACACCAACACTATTCTACACAGTGGGGACAATTTACAATTCTTGTCCAAAGCTGAATAACCTACAGACCTGTGCGTCTTTGGAGGAATCCGGAGCTCCCGTAGAAAACCCACGTGGCTACAGGGAGAAGCTACAAACTCCGTACAGACAGCACCCGTAGTCAGGATCGGACTAGGTCTCTGGTGCTGTAAAGCAGCAACTCTACCGCTGCGCCACCGTGCTGTCCTGGTCCCATTCCCCCTCTGCATTTTCCACGGAATCCTTAAAACTTATCCTCTTGCGCACATCCTCACTAATTACACATCTGCAAAACAGCATCTGGTGAAGTTGGCATTGAATTTTCCTCACAGCAATATATCAGGCAGTCCTTCTATTCAATAGCGTTGTTTTTAAGAACTAGTGCTTTTTGTTTGTAGACAAAGACACATATCGTTCCCTCCTGTTGGTTATGGAGGATCGGAGGGATCGGCGCATAGGCGGTCACGGTGGAGCAGCGGTAGAGTTGCTGCCTCACAGCGAACGCAGCGCCGGAGACCCGCGTTCGATCCTGACTATGCTCCGTGTTCTCTGTACAGCGTTTGTACGTTCTCCCCCTGACCTGCGTGGGTTTTCTCCGAGATCTTCGGTTTCCTCCTACACTCCAAAGACATACAAGTTTGCAAGTTAATTGGCTTGGTATAAATGTACAAATTGTCCCCTCGTGGGTATAGGAGAGCGTTAATGTGCGGTGTTTGCTGGTCGGCACCGACTCGATGGGCCGAAAGGGCCTGTTTCCGCGCTGTATCTCTGTCTCTAAACTAATCATCGTCCTGTATGCTCTTTACTCTGCATAAGGGCATGATTGCCCAATTTAATTAATACATTTTATTCATAAAACTTTAATCATCTTTTTGTAATGCTAAAAATTTGAATGTGGAGTTTTTAACGTTTTAGAGGTGCCATCGCACTCCATCCTGTGGTCACAAAAAAACCCAAAGTATTGTCTTATTACCAATCATGAGATCCACTTGCTTTATGTTGGGGTGCTACAGTATTTCTTGGATAAGGGGTACGTCTCTGAGGGGGAGATTTGAGTAAAAGAAGGCCGTGTTTAGACGCAATGTGCTGGAGTGACTCAGGAGGTTAGGCAGCATCTCTGGAGAGAAAGGCTGGGTGACCTTTCGGGTTGGGACCCTTCCATAGACTGAGTCTTCCTCAGACAGACACAAAAAGGTTGGAGTACCTCAGCGGGACAGGCAGCATCTCCGGAGAGAAAGAATGGGTGACGTTTCGGGTCGAGACCCCTCTCCGAAACACCACCCATTCATTTTCTCTTCCTGTCCCGCTGAGTTACTCCAGCATTTTGTGTCTATCTTTGGTGTAAACCAGCATCTGCAGTTCCTTCCTACACAAGTCTTCCCCAGAGCCTTCCTATCCTTGTACCTATCTAAATGTTTCATAAACATTGTGATAGCACCTGCCTCGGGCAGTCTACATCCACCATCAATACGGAAACGTTGCCCCTTAGGTTCCTATTAAATCTTTCCCCCTTAAACCTGTGACCTCTGGTTTATGATCGCCCTACTCTTATTATTGAAAGCGAACTGTCCAAGTTTAAATATTCATACTCAACCATGAGGAAATATTTGAAGAAAGCGGATGCTGGATGATTTAGCAATAATAAAACTGTTGTATTAATTTTCAATATAAAGCTTATTACTGCCAGAAGTGCGATAGATACTGTAATGTATACAGGAGACTTGCAAATACTTATGAGAGCTCTTAACAAGGGGCAAGATAGTGACACGAGAAAGGGAAAATGAAACATGCGAACAAAACTAAGGTCAAAGAATCATTGAAAGGAATAAAAGTTAAATTGGTGGCAAAGTGGCTGGTATTGGATTACTCTAATTACAACTGTTCCTGAACTAATTGCTGACCAGTTTGAAACGTACACTATCTTCAAAAGTTCAAAAGTTATAGGAGTTGAATTAGAACTTTATTAGAATTAGGGATTTTAAATGGACTAATGTTTATTAGTTCATAGTTCGTGAGTAGTAGGGGCAGAATTAGGCCATTCGGCCCATCAAGTCTACTCCGCCATTCAATCATGGCTGATCTATCTCTCCCTCTCAACTCCATTCTCTTGCCTTCTCCCCGTAACCCCTGACACCCGTACTAATCAAGTACGAATCTGACAAGCATTGTGGGAATTATTTAGAGTTGAGGGAATTATTTTGTCCCTCAGCCAACAACTACAGCTGAAGCTTCCCTCCCAATAGCATGTTTACTGTCGGGGGCCAACAGAGGCTAACAGTGAAAGGCCTGGATAGAGTGGACGGGGAGAGGATGTTTCCACTAGCGGGAGAGTCAAGGACCAGAGGCATCAGCCTCCTTTAGGAAGGAGGAGGAATTTCTTTCGTCAGAGGGTGATAAATCGGTGGAATTCATTGCCACAGAAGGCAGTGGAGGGCAAGTCAATAGATATCTTCTGGGGCGAAGGCAAGAGAATGGGGTTAGGAGGGAGAGATAGATCAGCAATGATTGAATGGCGGAGTAGACTTGATGGGCCGAATGGCCCAATTCTCCTTCTAGAATGTATGAATTTATGAAACTTTGAAACATAGAAAATAGGTATAGGAGTGGGCCATTCAGCCCTTCGAGCCAGCACCGCCATTCAATATGATTATGGCTGATCCAAAATCAGTACCCCGTTCCTGCTTTCACCCCATATCCCTCGATTCCATTAGCCCCAAGAGCCATAATCTAACTTTCTCTTGAAAACATCCAGTGAATTGGCCTCCACTGCCTTCTGTGGCAGAGAATTCCACAGATTCACAACTCTCTGGGTGAAAAGGTTTTTCCTCATCTAACTATGAAATATTACAGTATCTGATGGAAAATGAATAGCATCGGAGTGTCTTGCTGGATGCACTCCGGTGATGTAATCAAGAGACAGATAACCGTTTAAGATGAGAAGAGCAAGATTTAATAGCAATCTGAGGGGGCAACCTTTTTCACACACAGGCTGGTGGGTGCATGGAACAAGCTGCCGGAGGAAATAGTTGAGGCAGTATTTACTTGGGCAGGTACATGGATAGGAAAGGCTTAGAGGGATATGAACCAAACACAGGCAAATGGGACTAGCTTAGATGGGGCATCTTGATATGTATGGACAAGATTGGGGAATCGAGGGCCAAGGGACGTAGATTCAAGGTGAAGGGGAAAAGACTTAACAGGAATCCGAGGGGTGACATTTTCACACAGAGGGTGGTGGGTGTATGGAACGAGCTGCCAGAGGAGGTAGTTGGGGTTGGGACTATCCCATCGATAAACAAACAGTTGGACAGGTACATGAATAGGACAGGTTTGGAGGGATATGGACCGATCGCAGGCAAGCTGGACTAGTGTAGCTGGGACATTGTTGGCCGGTGTTGGCAAGTGTGGCCTACGGGCCTGTTTCCACGCTGTATCACTCTATGACAGCTACATGTGCTGTGCTCTGAGCAGGACAATAAAAGATAACCGTAATGGGCTTTACATTCTAAATTAAGCAGCATAAGTCAGGAAGTCTTAATGGCCCTTCACATCAGCGAGAGAACATCATTTAAACTGCATGATGGAAATATCATTGCCAGTTTTCTCTGAACGGTGAATTCGGCCCATCAAGTCTCCTCCACCATTCAATCATGGGTGATCTATCTCTCCTTCTCAACCCCATTCTCCTGCCTTCTCCCCATAACCCCTGACACCTGTACTAATCAAGAATCTATCTATCTCTGCCTTCAATATATCCACTGACTTGGCCTCCACAGTCTTCTGTGGCAAAGAATTCCACAGATTCACCACCCTCTGACTAAAGAAATTCCTCCTCATCCCCTTCCTAAAGGAACGTCTTTTAATTCTGAGGCTTCGACCTCTGGTCCGAGACTCTCCCACTAGTGGAAACGACCTCTCCACATCCACTCTATCCAAGCCTTTCACAAAGTCACTTGGTTTTGCAAAGAGATCTTAAAGACCCTATAATGTAAAACTGGCTGGCTGTTATTGTTGACATACAAAGTGATGAAGGAATTACAGGCATGATTGAAAAATGTTTATACGAGAAGCAGGGTGAATGTGAAGGGAGCGGGGATTTGCATAATGAATATTCAAATAGTTATTCTTAATAAATAGATCCTTGAATCAACTGAAGCACAATAAACTGCATTTGAAATTCAACTCAAGCGAAACCAGATATAATTGGCAAGTTTTAAATTTGGTTCCAACCCTGATTGGATCTCAAGTGCAGAAAGTTGAAGAGACGGCAGCTAAATGAGGCAACATATAAACTATACGTCACTGAGCCTAAAACATGAGGCAGCACAGATTATAGGCACTAAATGCTGGAGTAACTCAGCGGGACAGGCAGCATCTCTGGAGAGAAGGAATGGGTGACTTTTCGGGTCGAGACCCTTCTTCGGACCCAACTCGAAATGTCACCCATCCCTTCTATTCAAAGATGCTGCCTGTCCCGCTGAGTTACTCCAGCATTTTGCGTGTATCTTCTGTGTAGACCAGCATCTGCAGTTCCTTCCTACACATGCAGCACAGGTTGTATCTTGGGTGACTGCAAAAACTAAATATTTCCCCTTGGTGAGAGAAGGAAGCTGGAAGGAATCATAGGGAGAATCCAATATCTGAAGTAGACATGAGGAACTGCAGATGCTGATTTACAAAAAGAAGACATAAAGTGCTGGAGTAATTCAGCAGATCAGGCAGCATCTCTGGAGGACATGAGTAGGCGATTGGTCCCGACCCAAAAAACGTCGCACTTCCACGTTCTCCAGAGATGCTGCCTGATCCTTTGTGTTCCTCAGCACTTTGTCTTGTATCTGAGGTAATATCTTGTACTTGTTGGGTCAAGAGAAGAGAACCATTGACCAATTCAGTGCAGGTCCCTACAAAGCTACAGTCAGAGGGCGGTGAATCTGTGGAATTCTTTGCCACAGAAGGCTGTGGAGGCAAAGTCAGTGGATATATTTAAGGCAGAGATAGATAGATTCTTGATTAGTACGGGTGTCAGATGCTACGGGGAGAAGGCAGGAGAATGGGATTAGGAGGGAGAGATAGATCATCCATGATTGAATGGCGGAGTAGACTTGATGGTCCGAATGGCCTAATTCTGCTCCTGTCTCTAATGAAAGCTTGTGGGTAATCTTCAAGTGCCATGGTTTGAAAAATACCTGGATAAAATATTCAAGCATTACTACTGTGAAAGCACACAAGATCATATTCATCTTCCTGCACAAGTATCATGCTGCCATTATAGTAATCATGTAGGCGCTAAGCTCACTGATGCTGAAGGGGACTCTTGTAAAGGAAGGAACTGCAGATGCCGGTTTATACCTTAGATAGACACAAAATGCTGGAGTAACTCAACGGGACAGGCAGTGTCTCTGGAGAGAAGGAATAGGTGACGTTTCGGGTCGGAACCCTTCATCAGACCGAAAGATGGGGAGGCCCAGAACAAAACAGTGCTGGCAACAGTATGACCTGTTGGGACAATATTATCAGAGAGCACATTGTTCGCTTTTGCCTACAGGGTGGTAAAACCTATAACAGAATGGCACAGCAATGGACAGGAGGAGCTCAGGAATTCAATGGATAAATTTCTTGATTTGTACAGGTGTCAGAGGTTATGGTGAGAAGGCAGGAGAATTGGATTAGGGGAGAGAGATAGATGAGCCATGATTAAATGGCAAAGTAGACATGATGGGCCGAATGGTCTAATTCTACTCCTATCACATGAATGAATGAATACGTTTATTGGCCAAGTACGTTCACATACAAGGAATTTGCCTCGATGCTCCGCTCGCAAGTAACAACACGACATACAGTAGCAATTAAGAATGACACATAAAACATTAAACATTATGACCTTATGATATTGGGTGCTGAAGGGGGTGTTGGTGCGGAGTGGCAGGAGGGAAGATTGTGGATAGTGAGTGAAAACAAAAGAGAGGTCATGAAGATCGGGGAATGTCAGAGAGGAGAGTGGCAGAGGAGATTAGATCAAGTGAGTGAAGAGATACAACAGGCTCATAAATGCTGGTGGGATCTCTGAGAAACATCCGTACTTCCACAAGTGGTGCTACCCAGTGAATTAATTTATGTTATGGATTTGGGCCCCTTCGCTTCCTTTCTCTTGCTGCAACCCCTCGGCCATTGGCAACCTGGCTAACATCAGTTAAAAGTAAAACACAAAGCATTGGAGACCCTCGGACGATCTTTGATCGGACTTTACTGGTGTTATCTTGTTTTTCACGCCATTCCTTCTATCCTGTGCACTGTGGGTGGCTCGATTGTAATAATGTGACTGGTTTAGCAGCAAAAGCTATTCACTGGAGCTTGGCACATGTGACAATATAAAAAGTCACCGTCCCTCAGTCAAGAGTGTTTAATTGCCACACGTACCGACAACAGAACAACCGGGTTCTTTCTTGCTGCAGCGTAACAGGCCTGTAAAAGCAAAGCTCATAAATAACACATAATAAACAGGGAAAAAATCAATAAATTAATCACCCTGTATTTTACTACCCACTCATCCCATCTTCCTGGGTTAAAATTGAACCTCTACCACCAACCCTCTACCTTGATTCAGTCTCTTGGCTGCCTCTAGGGCCTGTCCCACTTTGGCGATTTTTAGGCGACTGCCGGCAACTGTCATAGTCGTAGCAGCTCGCCGAAAAAACAGCGACTGGACCCCCCCCCCCCCCGACATAAAATTTGAAATAGAATCATTACTTAAATTTGAAATAGAATAACAACAAAAAAAAACGGAAGTCAGCACCGGCGACAACCTACATTAACCTGGCGACAACTACGACAGCGCCTACGTCAGGAGAAGTTACGCTACGCTCACTGGCGTCAAGCCCACTGTCGCCGGCTGTCTCGGAAAATGTTTCAACATGTTTAAAATCCAGCGGCGACCAGAATGACGTTACGACACTTTGGGCGACTGAGGTGACGACTCACGGCCATACAGGCGACCCCCTGGCGACCATGTGGCGACAGCCTAGTCGCCTAAAAAATAACCTAAGTGGGACAGGCCTTTCTCTCTGTGGTGCTCAGTATTTTAATCCGAAAATATTAATTTTCAAACCTCCTTGTGTTGTTTCCATTTGTGATCCTGATTTACAGTACAATTTGCAAAAAATTGTAAATTTATTGATCCCAAACAAATTTGTGTCATTTTTCTTTGTCAGGGCTGCAGTTTGTGGGTTTTTTTTAATTTGCTGTGTGAGGAAGCGTGGAGACCTCTGGTGGCAAACGTGCAGTCTGAATTTCCTGTTGGAAATTATCCGAATGAACGAATATTTTATTGTCATGTGAGGGAAGTCACAGTGGAATCCTTTGTTTGCATGGCCAGGGTATGTGAATAGCCGCCACATAAAGGGCACCGGCAGTTACAAAGTATACACAGTATCCGCGCCAGGTCCCCCTTCTCTCCCGTCCCTCACGGTGTTCTCCCCCCCCCCCCCCCCACGCCAGGTCCTCCATTGTTCTCCCCGTCCCTCATGGGGGACCCCCACGCCGTGTACCCCTTTGTTCCATTCCCTCACCCCACACGGTCTGTCTCGCCCTTTCATGTACCCTTTCATGTATCTTCCCCGGAAGCTGAAGAATGGCTTGAACATAATTGAGATTTGCCAGTTCGCCATACTCTTTGCAGATCCTAACTCGCCACTTCATCACATCCGCTGATCCTCCTCTCTCTCTCCCGTTTGTTAAAACAGCTCAGACCACTCGGCCTCAGAGCTCAGCCTCACAGCGCCAGAGACCTGGGTTTAATCCTGACTACGGGCGCTAAGTGTACGGAGTAAGAAACACAGAATAGAAAACATAGAGCTGGTGCCGTCTGTACAGAGTTTGTACGTTCTCCCCGTGACCTGCGTGGGTTTTCCCCGGGTGCTCCAGTTTCCTCCCACACTCCAAAGCTGTACAGATTTTTGTAGGTTAATTGGCTTTGGTAAAGATTGTAAATCATCCCTAGTGTGTAGGACAGATCGCTGGTCGGCGCGGACTCGGTGGGCCGAAGGGGCTCTGTATCTGCATCCGCTCTGAATCGCTAAACTAAACTGAAACTGAACTAAAACCAATATGACTTCTACAGGATCTAATGCCAGCCTTTCACTGAGTGAAAATGCCACGCTTGCCTTCACCAAGGGAAACACAAAGAATTCAGAATTTATTAACCATTTAAGTGATGTGCCAAGTTGATTTGGCTCCCCAATTGTGAAGTCCACGATAGAGACCTGAGTGATGAGTCTGTGTTATTGTGCTGGAACATAAATGAAACATCAGCCTAGCAATAGAGCACGCAGCAGACGACATTTTGAAGTGCGTGGAGTAATAAAGTGAGACACTGTACCACTTAGCAATTTATGAAAATGCTTGAAATGACAAAGAGCAGCCTGGTCTTTTGCCAAAACACAAAGTGACTGGAATGGGATTAGAAAAAGATAAACAGTCGTGCAGTACATTTGAGGTATTGTAATTTTGTGGTCATTGAAAATATTCATGCACTGAATCCATACCATATTAAAAATATGTTCACAGATGCCGGTGAGTACATTGCCCTGCTCGCTACAGAGAAATGGAAAATAGTGTGAGGTCACCAATATAAAGTAGCAGGTAGTCAAAAATGCTGGAGAAACTCAGCGGGAGAGGCAGCGTCCACAGATTTTTCTTCTTTCTTTAATACATTACAATACAATACCGTTTATTTGTCATTTGAACCTCACATGAAGTTCAAACGGTTTCTGCAGTCATACAACAAGAAAAAGAACCAAGACACACAGCAACACAATTTACACAAACATCCATCACTGTGAATCTCCTCTTCACTGTGATGGAAGGCAAAGTCTTGTCTCTCCCCTGCTCTCCATTTCTCTCCCGATGTCAAAGTCAAAGCCCCCGGCGGGCGCTAGCAAGTCCCGCGGCCGTTTGAAGCCGTGCCGGGCGATGTAAGGCCCTGCTCCGGGTCTTGATTGTTAGAGCCCCCGGCGGGCGCTAGCAAGTCCCGCGGCCGTTTAAGCCATGCCGGGCGATGCAAGGCTCTTCTCCGGGTCACTTTCAACCTCGTAACTCGGGCGGGAGAAGTTGCCGTTGCGGGAGCTACGAAAAGCGGTCTCCCACCAGGGACCCGCGAGCCCCCGGTGTTACCGCTCACCGGACCTGCAGCTGGAGCCTCCGAGTTCCGAAGTTGGACCGCAGCAGCGCGCCACCACAGCTCTCCACACTACGAAGCCGGCCAGCTCCGCGACGTTAGGTCCGCAGCTCCGCCAGCTCCGCGACTGGAGCCACCAGGTCGTTCCGCTAGGAGGCCGCTCCACGGTGCTAGGCCCCAACGACAACGGAGTCCCAACAGGGAAATGGTTTAAAATTTTCCCCCACCCACCCACCCGCCCCCCAACACATACACAGTTAAAAACCCACTACAAACGATACCCTCAAAGGGACAAAAAAATAAAAAAAGAGAGACGGACTGCAGAGGCCGCTGCGACGTCGGTCGAGCCGCCCACCGAGAACCTCCTCTGTGGAATTCTCTGCCACAGAGGGTAGTTGAGGCCAGTTCATTGGCTATATTTAAGAGGGAGTTAGATGTGGCCCTTGTGGCTAAAAGGATCAGGGGGTATGGAGAGAAGGCAGGTACACGATACTGAGTTGGATGATCAGCCATGATCATATTGAATGGCGGTGCAGGCTCGAAGGGCCGAATGACCTACTCCTGCACCTAATTTCTATGTTTCTATGTTTCTACCTTTGATTTTTCCAGCATCTGCAGTTCTTTCTTAAATATAAAGTAGCAAATAAGTGGATTGTTTTTTTTTCTACCTATTTCTTACGGAAGTATAAATCAACATTCGTCTCCTTATTCCTCGATGCTTCCATGTCACCAGTCTGCAATGTCCTCATCGGTAATTGTTTTAAAGGCCTCGATTTTTGAGACATTAGGAGGCTGGACAAAATGCTTTGTCTCACATTGACGAGTGTATCTTTAAAATATGTGACAGCCTTAATTACAGCTAATTCCACACGATGGGCGACAGAGCATAATCTGGTGTATAAATGAACTGTCAGAGTGGCTTTCGTTTGACCTTGTTGTGGATTGCACCATCTCTCTCTCGAGGGGAGAGAATTTGCTCTGACCATCACGCGGCAATCTGCTCGTTATCTATTCCATTCACCCAGGTGAAAATCGGGATTTCCCCTCTATTTTTAGACGCCATCTATTTTTTTAAATTTCCTCTTTAAACAAACGATTGTTGTCGTTCAAACAAGGCGTCATTTTTTTTGCCGTGTCAAAGGCAGGACTTGACCTGGTTTGTTCAGGTCTGCTTTGGGTACCATAGAAACAGGTTTCACTGCATCGGATGTGGCAGTGCCTGTAAGATGTGTAAGAAGGACCTGCAGATGCTGGTTTCAGCAGAGGATGGACACAAAATGCTGGAGTAACTCAGCGGGACGGGCAGCATTTCCAGAGAAGGGTCTCGAGCCGAAACGCCACCCATTCCGTCTCGCCAGAGAGGCTGCCTGTCCCGCTGAGTTACTCCAGCATTTTGTGTCTATTTAGTGTCTGTAAGATGTTGCTCTGGACTTCATTTTCTATTCAATGCGGGAGCAACAATTCCCATCACCCTGCAGTGACGCCCAGTATTTCACATCTGTCTGCTGTAAAACGTACACAGAACGCAGGTTCCCCTACATCTGAACACAAGCAGGGAGGTTTCCAGCAGCCGAGATATTTATGTGTAGGAAGGAACTGCAGAAGTTGGTTTAAACCGAAGGGAAGCACAAAAAGCTGGAGTCTGTGGAATTCTCTCCCTCAGAGGGCGGTGGAGGCCAGTTCTCTGGATACTTTCAAGGGAGAGCTAGATAGGTCTCTTAAAGATAGCGGAGTCAGGGGATATGGGGAGAAGGCAGGAACGGGGTACTGATTGGGGATGATCAGCCGTGATCACATTGAATGGCGTTGCTGGCTCGAAGGGTCAAATGCTCTACTCCCGCACCTATTGTCCATTGTCTATTGTCTAACTCAGCGGGTCAGGCAGCATCTCTGGAGAAAAGGAATAGGTGACGTTTCGGGTCGAGACCCTTCTTCAAACTGAGGGTCAGGGGACTCTCATGTTTACTTGCATCATAAGATCCTCTGCACAACAACAAAATTAATGAAATCATTTTCTAAGCCTTTTTTTTACACAGCTTCAGAGATAACATTCCTAACAGCTTGGAAAATTCGGTATCTATTTTAACAAGGAAAGGTTGTGCAAGAGAATAGTAAGATTGAACGAGAACTTACCAGTTCGAAGGTTGATCTTTATTTCATGAGGAGTCGAAGTGAGGGATTTCGTGAAGAGCCCGCCGGCGCGCATGCTCGACATACTTCAAAGTAGCGGCGTGGAATCACAGAACCAACAATAGAAATGACTTCGCATAGTATGATTGAATTGACTAAGATTACCAGATGAAGGTGATTGAGGGTTGGGCGAGGAGGGCACGAAATCCCTCACTTCGACTCCTCATGAAATAAAGATCAACCTTCGAACTGGTAAGTTCTCGTTCAATCTTACTATTTCATTTCGGAGTCACGTGAGTGACTTCGTGAAGACTTCAAAGCTTCTGTGATTACACGCCCTGGACCACGTCCATGCTGACACACCACTACCAGGGATGGATGGGAGGAACAAACTGGCTCAATAGCTCATACTGCAAAACAAAAGCATATTTATTAATAACAAATCAAAAACCCCTCATGCGGGGACATCTCCACGTTCTTGACCTGCATTCAGCACGGCTTCTGCGAACTGTAGAGGAGCAGCAACAGGCTTGTTATAAAAACGCTGGAACACAGCTTCATTCGCCCATCCTGCTGTGGCGAGAATTTGGTCCATGGGCACCTCCATGACCCTCGCCGCTGACGTCGATGCAGCCCTGGTGGAATGAGACTTGAACACATTAGTGTCGATACCTGACTTACCCAAGACGACTCGAAGCCACCTGGATATCGTCTGGACTGTCACTCGATGATGAGGTCTCTTATGAGTGACAAGCAGGTATCTCTCCATTCCTCTGATGCGTGCCGTCACCTTGACATAGTGGCGGATATGTGAGGCTAAACATAGCCTAGCATCTGCGGGGTATGCCGGGAACTTCAGCTGCAGCCCTGTGCACCCAGGTCTATGCTGCTTTAGTAGCTCGTCAACGAAAAAGACTACTTCTGTAGGGGTAGATGTCATTCTGTCGACACGCAGTTTGTGTAGTGTCTGTACCCTCTGAGCTGAAGTCAGCGCTAGTAACATCACCAGCTTCATGGTGAGTTGGTCCAGTTGGAGCCCTTCCATGGGAGACCACGTCCTGAGCAGGGTTAATACGTCCCTGACATCCCAGGTGATATTATAGCGTGGTGTAGGCGGATTCATATTGAATATACCCCGCATGAGTCTGGACACTAGCCTGTTGGATCCTACCCCAATCTTGAGGTAGAATGATAGCGCACTTCTGGCGCTGTTGATGGCACTGTAACTTAAGTGTTCATCATGGTGCAACCCCGCGAGGAATTCCAGGACGTCGGTTATTGTCACGTCATCGTACGTGATGCGAGAGCGGCTGCAGTAGGCTTCCCACTTCTTAATATGCGAGCGGTATCTTCGCCTTGTGGACTCTCGACACGACGCCCCGATGGTATCCATGGTCCGAGCCGAGAGGCCGTATTGGACTAACGGCCTGTTCAGAACCTGCAAGCCAACAAATTTAAATAGCCATAGCAGGGATGTGGCTCCCCTGACACAGGGTGAGTAACCAATTGTGGGCAACCCTTCAAAAGGACCCAAGGTTCGTTGAGCATGTCAAAGACCACCGGATACCAAGGCTGTGTGGGCCAGTCGGGTATAATAAGGATGCCCTTGGCAGCATCTGCCTGAATCTTTCGCAATACCCGACTGATGAGGCAAAACGGAGGGAAGGCATAGAAAACCCAATTCCCCCAGTCCAGCGAGAATGCATCTAGCGCTATTGCCCCAGGATCTGGTTCCCATGAAACGTAGGCTGGTACCTGATGGTTCAACCGTGACGCAAAAAGGTCAATGTCCGGTTTACCAAATTTGGCTGTGACTTTAGCAAAAATCTCAGGATGCAACATCCATTCAATGTTGTCATTAAATTTGCGTGACCTGGTGTCCGCCACAGTATTAAGCTCACCTGGCAAATAGGTAGCTGAAATCCAAATGTCTCTTTGAATACACCAGAGCCAAATTGAGTTAGCCAATTTGTCACACGAAACTGACCTGGTACCACCCATATGGTTTAAATATGCCACAGCTGTGGTGTTGTCTATTTGGAGACGGACGTGTGCTCCAACAAGCTTGGAACAATATGCACGAAGTCCGTGGAATGCTGCCAGCAACTCCAAATAGTTAATCCCTTGAGTCAACAACATCGATGCCTCAAGGGTGTCCCATCTACCCCCACAACTAGAGCAATTATCAGTAGCTCCCCAGCCATTGGAGCTTGCATCAGTCTGTAAATATACCACCGGATTAGCCTCCCTGACAGGCTTAAATGAGTTGCTAATGTGACACACCCACCATTGCAACTCAGTTATCGCTTCGGACGGCAGCTGCATAGATCGATCGTAATGACCAGCGTTCCATTTTAACGCAGTAATTTTAGCTCTTTGCAAATTCTGATAATGCAAAGGTCCATATCGTGCTGCCGGAAACAAAGCCACTAACTTGCCAATTACTGTGGCTGTATGCCGAATCGATGGTATATTGGTGCCAATTAAATCTCTGCACACCTTAGTGACTTCCTCAATTTTGTTAATTGGTATAGTTATCCTCATGCTCATTGAGTTCACCGTGAACCCTAGGTAATTAATTACCTGGGCAGGGCAGAACTTTGATTTCTCTGGATGGACAATGAATCCTAATTGTTGAAATATATTGACAGCAGCTGCAACACCCTGTTCAGCCAATTGCAGGGTGTGGCCCACAATAAAGACATCATCTAAATAGGCCATAACTATATGATGTCGTTGTCTCAAATAAGCCATGATTGGCTTCACCAATTTAGTGAACAATCTAGGGGCTGTAGTAAGCCCATTAGGCAAAGCCTTATACTGCCAAAGTTGCCCCATCCAGATAAATTTCAAAAACCTTCTATCATCTTTCTGGATGGATACTGAATAATATGCATCCCTCAAATCAATGCATGCCATAAAGCAGCCATGAGAAATCAATGATTTGGCTGTTTCAAACGTATCCATTTTAAAATGAGTATATGTTACAAACGTATTCAAACGGGTTAGATCAATAATGACACGACAGCCTCCATCCTTCTTAGGTCTAGTAAATATGTTCGAAACAAATTCAATTGGCTCATGCACTGTTTTCTCAATCACACCCTTCTGTTCCAAACTTAAAATTTCCTTGTAACCTGCTGCCTGTTCTGCAGCAGACAATTTGAACGTACGACCAGGCATGTGCTGGGATGGAGGAATGTCGCCATTAATAAACTCAATTTTATGCCCCTGAATATTCCGCAACACATACTCATCACCAGTAAAATTACCCCATGCATCCAAAAACAACCGTAAACGACCACCAACATGGGAAGTTAAACAGAGAGAAAAGAGAGAACCAGACCCCCTCACCTCCGTGGTTACCGGCGGTCCTTGACACGTGTGGGTGGCCGTGGAGGTGCTGGGTTGGCTTGAGGGCGCGGCGTCTTCGATTTCCAAAAAGGTCTCTGCCGACCCTGTCCTAAAAAAGACCCTTGGTGCTGGTTCTGGTGTTGTTGTCGTTGTGGAGCTAGAGGGTGAGTCCTCGTCGAGGCACTGGCCGACCCTCGTGAGCGAATGTATGGAGCTTTTGAGCCGGACGGTGTGGGGGCACTCTTAGAGCGCATGATCCCCACCGTTTTGGCTTGTTCGTCAAGCTCTTTGACTCTCTTCGAGAGGTCCTCACCAAAGAGCTGACGGGGCGGCGGCGGCGGCGGTGGTTTGCACAATCCTGCAAACTTCGGGTTGAGTGCTGGGCGGATGCTGTTTTTGCGAAACCCGTTGATTTCGTGCTGGGTCGCGCACAATAAGGCCAGAGCATCTTCCTGGTCCAAATTCAGCTCGTCCTCGTCCACCGACCGCGCAAAGGCGGTAATACCGGCCGTGAGGAGTTTCAGGATCCGCTGCAATTGTAGCTCTTGTTGACGGATAGCCGCACTGATGTTGCCCCATATTGGCGTATTGACCACAGGCACGTTGAGGGAGTTGCAGTTTGATGGAGCCTTGTGACGGCTCATAGCCTGGATGAGGACTTCTTCCTGCAGCACCTGATTATTAAGAAAGTCCACTGTGGCTGCCAGCTTTGAATTGAGAGGAAGACCAGCCGTATGTGGGGCCGCGAATTTGGTCGCCACATCCAAAAGTTCCTCCGCTGGCACCTCCACCGGAGGTGGTACGGGATCCACCAGAACCTCCTCCTCGTGCTGCTCCAGGCTGATAGTAGATGATGGTGAAGACGCCCTGTGCCTGTTGCTGCCCTGCTGTTGTTGACGTTGAAGCAGGAGCTCCAGCAGCCGCTCCATACGGTCAATACGCCCTTCACCCTGAACACTCAGGTGGTCGGAGTCCTCCGGCTCTGAAAAGAAAACCGGGCTCCTGTCATCGGCCCGCACCTCGTCGAGGCCCTGCCGGTGCCGGTAGTTGTCGCTAACAGCCGCCGAGGCGAAACTGCGCGATTCCTGCGCGGGCGTGTTCAATCGCCTCCGTTTAGCGAGAGCTGAAGCCGCTGCCACTAAGGGCACATGCGGCGAGGTGTCGGCACCAGCCGAAGCATGGCTGCCTGGGGCCCGCGCAGTCTTGCCGGCTGCCCACATCGTGGACGTTGCCGACGCATGGTGCCGCCCACCCATCCATGGGGGGCTCGGCGACCGCGACGAGACCCGACTCAACCGACCCGTCCCGGCGTCGAGAGTCGGGGTGTGCCGGCTGGACCTCACAGCCGCCCCGGGTCTCGCCCTGGAACCTGACCGCTCCTCCGCGACAGGCAATGCCTTAGCCCTAACAGGGTTAGGCTTCTGGGCTCCTCCCCTCCCCCTTCTCGGAGGGCTGAGTGGAACAGGCCGTGCAACGGCACGCGCCCTGCTCGAGGTCGCCAGCGAGCCCGCTGACAACCTGACTGCCATGGCAGGGTCCCCCTGCTCTGGCGGCACACCACACTCCTCCTCGTCGAACTCCTCCGAGCTGTGGTGTGCTGGCGGATCTGGACCTGTGAACACAGGGCTTACCCACATCTCCGCCTGAGTCCCGGCCTGCGCTGCAGGTACTGCCGATGGTAAAGGCCCCGGAACTGTTGACCGGCGAACTCGTCCTGACATCCTCCGGCCCTTCGAACTCCCATCCATGTCCTTGCTGCAAGACATAATCAGACAACAAGGACCACCAACTAAAGGTGGAATACTCACCTCCGTGGCCCCTTATGAAGGGCTGGCGAGGAGCGCGTTCCACCGCCAGCCGTCGCAGCAACGCGTTACGACGATATGTCGAGCATGCGCGCCGGCGGGCTCTTCACGAAGTCACTCACGTGACTCCGAAATGAAATCTACTGCAGGATTGCCACAAGACTGTTCCGTTGTGATGTTTCTGCAGTTATGTCCTTTTACATTCCCATTGCTTTGTGTCTTGTGCTCTATTTTGCGATTCAGTCAGGCAATAACCATATAACCATATACCAATTACAGCACGGAAACAGGCCCTCTCGGCCTTTCCAGCCCGTGCCGACCATTTATTTTCCCCTAGTCCCATCTACCTGCACTCAGACCATACCCCTCCATTCCCTTCCCGTCCATATACCTATCCACTTTACTTTTAAATGTTAAAATCGATCCTGCCTCCACCACTTCTGCTAGAAGCTCATTCCACACAGCCACCACTCTCTGAGTAAAGAAGTTCCCCCTCATGTTACCCCTAAACTCCTGTCCCTTAATTCTCATGTCATGCCCTCTTGTTTGAATCTTCCCTACCCTCAATGGGAAAAGCTTATCCACGTCAACTCTGTCTATCCCTTTCATCATTTTAAAGACCTCAATCAAGTCCCCCCTTAACCTTCTGCGCTCCAAAGATTAAAGACCTAACTTGTTCAACCTTTCTCTGTAACTTAGTTGCTGAAACCCAGGCAACGTTCTAGTAAATCTCCTCTAGTAAATCAATAGAAAATCTTAGTTACCAAAATATGTCAGAAGGAACTGCAGACGCTGGTTTACGCCGAAGATGAACATAAAATGCTGGAGTAACTCAGTGGGTCAGGCGGCATCTCTGGAGAGAAGGAATGGGTGACGGTTCAGGTCAAGACCCTTCTTCAGACTAGTTAAGGATAAGGGAAATGAGAGAGCTTGCAGCCCAATGGTATGAATATTGACTTCTCCAACTTCGAGTAACCCCCGGCATTCCCTCTCTCTCCATCCCTCCCCCACCCAAGTCGCAACAGCTTCTCATTTTCACCCAACGTACAGCTAACAAGAGTCTGAAGAAGGGTCTCGACCCGAAACGTCGCCTATCTCCTTCGCCCCTTAGATGCTGCTGCACCCGCTGAGTTTCTCCAGCTTTTTGTGTAACCCTACAGCTAACAATGGCCTGATTCCTTTATCATCGTTACGTTTTTGCATATCTTTCATTCATTGTTCTCTATCTCTCGACATCATCATCTGTGTCTGCATCGATTTCTTTATCCCTAGCCAGTCTGAAGAACGGTCAGAGAATCTGTGGCACAGAATTCCACAGATTCACCACTCCTTGACTAAAGAAATTCCTCCTCATCTCCTTTCCAAACGTTACGTCCTTTTATTCTGAGGCCGTGGCCGCGAGTCCTGGACTCTCCCACTAGTGGAAACCAGTGGATAATAAATATCCCTTGGGTCCTTGTAACATCCTCTCCACATTCAATCGATCCGCTCGAAAGACCTAGTATAAGTCAAGTCAAACTCTGTGAAATGTCAGCATTTACTTAGAAACAAATCTAATTAATTTAATTCACTCTGATAGGAAATAATTTGTACCATAAATGTGTTCAATTATATTAAGCTCCCTTCCATGTAGGCTAAATCACAGCGGTATACCCACTCCTAGAGCGCTAAATTCACGTTGAGCTGTGCAATTTTAGGAACAGTACTTATCCAATTAATACAAACTTGCTATCTTTTTTTCCTTTCTCAGACAGTCCCAGGTTCAGGAATAGAGCAAATCAGAAATGCCTCACCTCACTTTCAGTTTCAGTCAGGAGATGAAATGTGAAACTTTGACAGTTGCAACTTTTTTTTGTGTGAGTCACGGGCTAATCCGATAAATTAATGAAACACATGATACAAAAATAAATGGATGATTCCTTTGCAGACGTAAGCGCACATCTAAAGAACCAGGGTCCGGTTTGACAGTGAGACAGTGGGTCTAGTGACGGTGAAATGCTTTGCACGTTACCCAGTAAATAAATCGTGTAGCAGACGTCTCCTAGGCAGCTCACGAGCGTAGCGAAGGTTTGACGCTGATAAAGAGGGTTTCCGTTCAGTTTACTGTCACGTGTACCGAGGTACAGTGAAAGGCGTTTGTTGCGTGCTAACCAGTCAGCAGAAAGACAACACATGATTACAATCGATCCGTTTACAATCGATCAGTTTACGGTGTATAGATACATGATAATGGAATAACGTTTAGTGCAAGGTAAAGCCAGCCAATGCGGATCAAGGGTAGTTGGAGGGTTCACCAATGCGGTAGATAGTAGTTCTGCACTCCTCTCTGGTTGTGGTAGGATCCCCCCTCTCCCTGGTCCCCCTTGGTTCTTGGTAACGTTCCAATGGCCCCCCCTCACTTTCTGACTGTCCCCCCTCTCTCTGACGGTCCCCTTCATTCTCCGACTGCCCTCCTGTTGCCCCCCCCCCAGCTGTGATCAGGCAACTGAATCATCCCACCGTAACCAGAGGGCAGCGCTGAATGACTATCCACCTCATTGGTGACCCTCGGACTATCCTTAAGCGGACTTTTTGCAGGCTTCACCTTGCGCTGAACGTTATTCCCTTATCACGCACTGTAAATGGGTCGATTGTAATCATGTATTGTCTTTCTGTTGACTGGATGGCACGCAACAAAAGCTTTTGAGTGTACCCCGATACACATGACAATAAACTGAACTGAAATCCCCTATTTCCAGCTCCCCTTCCCCCCTCACTAATGCAATAGTGTTGGATCAAACTTGTTTAGAATCAGAATATGATCGCTTTAAAATAAAACTCACTTCAGATTTATACTTGCCATTGAAGAAACTATATGAATCACACTGTCGGAATATTTTTAACGCCAAAAGTGACAATAAGGACAATACGTTAGGAGGGAGAGATAGATCAGCAATGATTGGTGGTGAATGGCGGTGCAGGCTCGAAGGGCCGAATGGCCTACTCCTGCACCTATTTTCTATTGATTTTCTATGATTGAGTGGCAGAGTAGACTTGGTGGGCCGAATGGCCTAAGTCTACACCTATTCCTCATGACCTCATGACCTTATGACACGGACCATAATAATATACTCTCTCTAATATTCAGAATGTTCCAGTTCCAACATCATCAGGCATTATTCAAACATCCAGCTCAGAAATAATGTCGATATCACAAGCATCAGCTAACAGCTGAAATGCTTCAAGTGGAATAATCCTTTTAACATATTTCTCATAAATAGATGAACTAAAACATGATGGAAGAGGTTCCATTCATAAAAGCTTCTCGTTTTAAAAATCTTCCTTGTAATCCTGTCACCTGGATCTGAATGACCTCATTATCACTCACTATAATCAGGGCAAGGACAGATTTGAAGAGGTTTTGAAGGTTGTGTATGCAATTAATTGAAATATTAAAGGAAATAAGAGCTTAGACAGAATGCACTCTGCAAGGAAAATGTCAGTATAAATTCCTAAGTGATAGTAGAAGAATTGGGCCATTCAGCCCACCAGGTCTACCCCGCCATTCAATCATGGCTGGTCCATCTTTCCCTCCTTGCCCCATTCTACTGCCTTCTCCCCACAACCCCTGACACCCGTACTAGTCAAGTATCAATCTGAACCTTAAAAATACCCATTGACTTGGCCTCCACAGCCGTCTGTGGCAATGAATTCCACAGATTCACCACCTTCTGACTAAATAAATAATTATCTCATCACCTTCGTAAAGGTTGTCTCGAGAGATAGGGGCCAAACGTGGACTAGTTTGGATGGGGCATCTTGCGCGGCATGCACACGTTGGGCCAAAGGGCGTGTTTCCGTGCTGCATGGCCCCGTGACTACACAATGGTAGGGCATCTGCAATTGTTAAAGGCAAGGCTGGATCATTGTAGGAAGGAACTGCAGACGCTGGTTTAAACCGAAGAAGATAGACACAAAAAGCTGGAGCAACTCAGCGGGACAGGCAGCATCTCTGGAGAGAAGGAATGGGTGACGTTTCGGGTCGAGACCCTTCTTCAGAGTCACCCATTCCTTCGCTCCAGAGATGCTGCCTGTCCTGCTGAGTTACTCCAGCTTTTTGTTATAAATCTTCTGAATCACTCAAAGCCTTAGGTTGTGAACAGATGGCCCGTTGTGACTACCTCCTGAGGCTCTTCACTGCACAATCACAGATTCTATCCAATAAATAAAAGTTAACGAAGGAAGACTTGTGTTTAATTATAGACATGCCTTTCATTGCTTTAGGACTTCCCGACGAGCCTTCTAGCCGATTAAGTACTTTTTGAAATGGGTTTAAAAATCTTGGCACTCATGAAGTTCTCAGGAAGTTCCTACAAACTAAACTAGTTCCTCAGTCTCAGGGATCAATTGCAGACGATGTGATATTCCATCCACTCGTCTTCATCTTACGGATCTTAGAGAAACATATAGAATCCTTAAGGAAAAGCAGGAAAAATGTTCCCCATGTTGGGGGGAGTCCAAAACCAGGGGTCACAGTTTAAGAATAAGGGGTCGGCCATTTAGGACTGAGATGAGGAAAAAACATTTTCACCCAGAGAGTTGTGAATCTGTGGAATTCTCTGCCACAGAAGGCAGTGGAGGCCAATTCACTGGATGTTTTCAAGAGAGAGTTAGATTTAGCTCTTAGGGCTAACAGAATCAAAGGATATGGGGAAAAAGCCAGAATGGGGTACTGATTTTGGATGATCGGCCATGATCATGTTGAATGGCAATGCTGGCTCAAAGGGCTGAATGGCCAACTTCTGCACCTATTTTCTGTGTTTCTACATTTTGATGTATCACTGGCATTTTTTGGCCTTGTGACAATGTGGCAGTGAACTGACTACTTGGAACCCTGCAGGATGTTTAGGGAAGACACATTTGGGAAGGGAATTCCAGGAATTTCTCTTGGGAATTTCTATGTCTATGTTTCTTCAAAGTAGCTTCGTAGCACCTTCTGAGTCCAGCTCATTGAGCAGACAGGACTTTGTTCATCGTTCATGCAGAAGATTTGATGGATGTATCCAAAGTTATGTCGAACATTGACAGAGTAAATCGGATGAAGAATTTGCTACGGGTGGGGTGGTGAAGTGAAGAGGAGGTGGTTGGGGCATAATTGTTTATGCCTCAAGCTGTTATGATCCATAAGGCACTGTCTGGAAGCAGAGTCAGGTCTTGAAAACGAAAATTAGACAAGCATTTGAAGGAGGGGAAAATTGTAGATCATTGGACAAAGTGCAAAGGAATGCAACGGTATGTTGGCAGGAACAGGTCTCCTAATGGACTAATTGCAGCAAGTGAGAGAGGGTGTGTGAGAGAGAGAGAGAGAGAGGGAGAGGGAGAGGGAGAGGAAGAGGGAGATGGAGAGGGAGAGGGAGAGAGAAATATGCCGTTCTTTGAACAGTTGCCCTGATCTCCAAGCTCTGGAGAGTGTGAGAGGAAACCGGAGCACCCGGAGAAAACCCACGTGGTCACAGGAAAAACATCCAAACCATGCCCAGGCAGCACCCATAGTCAGGATTGAACCCTGGTCTCTGACGCTGTAAGGCAGCAACTCTACCGCTACGCCACCGCGCTGCCCGTGTTATTGTTATACAACGCGATGAGTAGCGGCCCTTGTGGAACATCACTTGTCACTGGCAGCCAACCAGAAAAAGCCCCTTTCATTACCACTCTTTTACTTCTGCCGTCCAGCCAACCTGCTGTCCATGCTAGAATCTCCCCTTTGATACCATGGGCTCTCATCTCATAGGAAAACCGACTACTATCTAAATGGTGGCCGATTAGGAAAAGGGGAGATGCAGCGTGACCTGGGTGTCATGGTACACCAGTCATTGAAAGTAGGCATGCAGGTACAACAGGCAGTGAAGAAAGCCAATGGTATGTTAGCTTTCATAGCAAAAGGATTTGAGTATAGGAGCAGGGAGGTTCTACTTCAGTTGTATAGGGTCTTGGTGAGGCCACACCTGGAGTATTGCATACAGTTCTGGTCTCCAAATCTGAGGAAGGACATTATTGCCATAGAGGGAGTGCAGCGAAGGTTCACCAGACTGATTCCTGGGATGTCAGGACTGTCTTATGAACAAAGACTGCATAGACTCGGTTTATACTCTCTAGAATTTAGGAGATTGAGAGGGGATCTTATAGAAACTTACAAGATTCTTAAGGGGTTGGACAGGCTAGATGCAGGAAGATTGTTCCCGATGTTGGGGACGTCCAGGACAAGGGGTCACAGCTTAAGGATAAGGGGGAAATCCTTTAGGACCGAGATGAGAAGAAATTTTTTCACACAGAGAGTGGTGGGTCTCTGGAATTCTCTGCCACAGAGGGTAGTTGAGGCCAGTTCATTGGATATATTTAAGAGGGAGTTAGATGTGGCCCTTGTGGCTAAGGGGATCAGAGGGTATGGAGAGAAGGCAGGTACGGGATACTGAGTTGGATGATCAGCCATGATCATATTGAATGGCGGTGCAGGCTCGAAGGGCCGAATGGCCTATTCCTGCACCTAATTTCTATGTTTCTATGTTTCTATCTTCTTCAGCAGCCACACCTTACCAAAGGCCTTCTGAAAATCCAGGTAAACCACATCCACTGGCTCTCGTGTGTCGAGCCTGCTATTTACTTCCTCAAAGAGAGAAGTGCAGAGAGAGAGAATGCCCAACCTTCCCTGAGGAGAAGACTATTTCAAGGGATAAAGTGTAAGGAGTACATACTCATGAGCATTCAGACAGGAGAGCTCAGAAAACTCTGAGTGAATGCACAGACTCTTTTACCCACAGCCTGAGTTGCAGGCAGATACAGGATCGGCTAGGACATCAATTATTGAACCTCACAAAGTTGAGAGGTGATCTTATAAAGGTGTGTAACATCATGAGGGGAATAGATAAGGTGAATGCCAAGTCTTTTACTGATGGTATAGGATTCAAATACCTGCCGTCATAGGTTAAAGGTGAAAGGGCAAGAAGGTCTAAGGGAACCTGAGGGGCAACTTTGGATGGAAAGAGCTGCCAGAGGAGGTAGTGGAAGCAGGTACTATAACAGCATTGAGAAGACACTTAGACAAGTACCTGAATAGGCAAGGTTGAGATGGAGTGTTAAAGAAGGAACTGCAGATGCTGGAGAATCGAGGGTCTGAAGAAGGGTCTCGACCCGAAACGTCGCCTATCTCCTTCGCTCCTTAGATGCTGCTGCACCCGCTGAATTTCTCCAGCTTTTTGTGTAACCCAAGGTTGAGAGGGATATGGGCCAAATGGGACTAGCTTAGATGGGGCAGCTTGGTTGGCATGGGCATGTTGGGCCGAAGGGCCTGTTTCCGTACTGCATGACTTAATGACAGAGGCAATGGACAATAGACAATAGATGCAGGAGTAGGCCATTCGGCCCTTCGAGCCAGCACCGCCATTCAATGTGATCATGGCTGATCATCCCCAATCAGTACCCCATTCCTGCCTTCTCCCCATATCCCCTGACTCAGCTATCTTTAAGAGCCCTATCTAGCTCTCTCTTGAAAGGATCCAAAGAACCGGCCTCCACCGCCCTCTGAGGCAGAGAATTCCTCAGACTCATAACTCTTTGTTAAAAAGTGTTTCCTCATATAATCATATAATTCTTTAACTAAATCTAATTATCCTCAATTATTAGACAAACTTAAAAAAAATATCTTATATTGGAAAACGCTTCCTATTTCTATGATTGGTAGAATAAACGCCATAAAGATGGTTTTTTTACCACAACTTTTATATTTGTTTCAGGCTATTCCTTTTTTTCTCCCGAAAACCTTTTTTAAAAAAATTGATAATATTGTTAATAGTTTTATTTGGGATTATAAAAATCATAGAATAAGTAAAAAACATCTATGTAAATCTAAGATAAATGGAGGACTAGCACTCCCAAATTTTTTATATTATTTTTGGGCTGTTCAGATTAAGAATATGAATTTTTGGTGGGTACATATGGATAATGTACCAATATGGTCAAGTATAGAAAAGGAAGACTGTTTACCTTTCAGCGTAGGTTCGATTATATTTGCACCAAAGGAGGTACACAAAAAAAATTATAGGGACAATCCCATAATTTATAATATTAGACGTATTTGGAAACAAATAGTTAAGACTCTACACTTAGATAATTTCTCACTCAGACTTCCAATTATGAATAATCCATTATTTAAACCTTCAATATTAGATGGAGGGTTTAGACGCTGGAATGACTTAGGAATCAAAAGGTTAGAACATCTTTATAGAAAAGGAAAATTTCTTTTATTCCAGGAATTACAAGATATTTATGGACTGTCTCCGCAACATTTGTTTAGGTACTTACAAATCAGAGACTATATTAAAACTAATACACAAGATTACAAAAGTAAAGAACCAGGATTACTAGATGATTTGTTTAATTTGCACCCAAATACAGAAAAATTAATAGCTTATATATACAATATCATTTTGGATAAAGAGAATCCAACAACTGAAATGTATCGTCAAGCATGGGAAAATGAAATTGGATTAGCTATAACAAAAGAAAATTGGGAAGAAAGTCTACAACGAATACATCGGTGTTCATTAAACGCCAGGCACATATTGATTCAATATAAAGTATTATATAGATTACATTATTCCAAAACTAAATTAAATAGTATTTTTCCTAATATTTCTTCTATCTGTGATAAATGTAGAAATTCTGAAGCAAACTTAATACATAGTTTTGTTACATGTCCTAAATTGAATTATTACTGGACAGAAATTTTTAAAGTTATTTCTGAAGTCCTTAAAGTTAAATTGGATCCTGACCCAAAGTTAATAATAATTGGAATCCCTGACTTAAATTTGCCACTTACAGGTAATCAAAGAAATTTCTTAGATTACTGTTTGATAATTGGGAAAAAAATTATTTTGAAATTTTGGAAGGGAATATCAATCCCCACAACTAAAATGTGGGCAGCAGAAATGTTGGAGACGCTACATCTGGAAGAAATTAGATTTGTCCTATTGGACGAATATAATTCCTTCGAACAGATGTGGTCTCCATACATACAGTATTTAGAGAAGTAGCTGTTCTTGGCAACACGGCTCGACGGGCACCCTGCGGGATTCGGCGGGAATGACTCATTTTCACATTGGGATTGACATGCATGTTCTCATGGATATTATTATCTGTAATAGTTTTAT
This sequence comes from Raja brachyura, assembly GCA_963514005.1. The sequence goes on from OY740802.1 coordinate 6,937,344, forward strand.
CGATAATGTATATTGCTGTTTACATATATATATATAATATTCTATCAGTTTTTTTTTTCTTGATAACTCTGTTCTCTTTCTTTTTTTTCCTTTTTCTTATATATAATCAAATTATTATTTAATCACATCTTTAATGATTTATATCTGTTCTATTCTTTTTCTATCTATATATCAAAAAATAGAGTATAAGAAGAATTATTGATGCATTGTTGGTAAAATAATGGAATTAAGTTGACGTTTGGAAAGTTGTTAAAAGCATTATAATTGGTTACTGTTAATAAAAATATTTTAAAAAAAAAAGTGTTTCCTCGTCCCCGTTCTAAATGGCTTACTCCTTATTCTTAAACTGTGGCCCCTGGTTCTGGACTCCCCCAACATCGGGAACAAGTTTCCTGCCTCTAGCGTGTCCAAGCCCTTAACAATCTTACATGTTTGATTGAGGTCCCCCCTCATCCTTCTAAACTCCAGAGTGTACAAGCCCAGCTGCTCCATTCTCTCAGCATATGACAGTCCCGCCATCCCGGGAATTAACCTTGTAAACCTATGCTGCACTCCTTCAATAGCAAGAATGTCCTTCCTCAAATTGGGACTCTTTGAAAAATCAACACAATACCGAGGACTAAGTGAACTATATCCATGCAGTAGGATTTGAATCGTTTAAGGATTAGGGTTATAAATCTAAAATTCATAAAAACATCCAGCATTTTAACATCGTTTGTATTGTGTTGTCATATCTGCAGACTGGAATCATATTTTTTTTAAATGAATAGATTATGTGATATTCATGAGGGGGGAGGTTTCCGGGTTGGTTAGCTCTGTCGACATGGAACTAGTATAACATTTTCAGCAGCAGAAACCCTTTATCATTGTTAATATATTGATTACCACGGTTATTAAGTTAGTTTATCAAAAAGATTGTTAACAAAATACATCCGATTACTATATTAGCAGTCAGCCAATTCAGGTCAGCTATTATTTGTCATTGGTTAAATAAAATGTTGCTTCTGGCTTTGTGTCATTAATTATATTATATCATTAATCATTAATCATAAAATATTGCCTTACTTGAGAGATTATCAAATCCGTTTTCCGGTGCTTACTTTAGGTAATCTTGTGTGGAGTATATTATTGAAATGTTCCCGTGAGGTATATGTCATTTACAATATCAAAGGCCTCTTCCTTTCTTCGTCCTGCCCCCCCCCTCCCCCCCCCCCCCCCTCATATCAGTCAGAAGAAGGGTCTCGACCCGAAACGTCACCTATTCCATCGCTCCATAGACGCTGCCTCGCCCGCTGAGTTTCTCCAGCCTTTTTGTCTACCTTGACTGGACTTTGCTGGCTTTACCTTGCACTAAACGTTATCCTCTTTACACCTGTACACTGTGGATGGCTCGATTGTAATCATGTATTGTCTTTCTGCTGATAGACCCCTTTGTGCTAGGCGTGCACAGCCTAAAGTTGCTGGACAACTTGTTCTATTTGATCATCCATTTGTGCACGTCGAGTTGATTGCATTAGTCGAAACAGGGCGGACCACGTGAAGGTTGCAATCTTCCACCCTGACTTATAGACAATAGACAATAGGTGCAGGAGTAGGCCATTCAGCCCTTCGAGCCAGCACCACCATTCAATGTGATCATGGCTGATCATCCCCAATCAGTACCCAGTTCCTGCCTTCCCCCCCATATCCCCTGACTCCGCTAACTTTAAGAGCCCTATCTAGCTCTCTCTTGAAAGTATCCAGAGAACCGGCCTCCACCGCCCTCTGAGGGAGAGAATTCCACAGACTCGGAACTTTCTGTGAGGAAAAGTGTTTCATCATCTCCGTTCTAAATGGTTTACCCCTTATTCTTAAAGAGTTCAGAGTTACAGCGTGGAAGCAAGCCCTTCGGCCCACCGACTCCACGCGGACCGGCGATCACACTAGGGACAATTTAGAATTTACGGACGCCTAGTAACATACAAACCTTTGGGAGTGGGAGGAAACCGGAGCACCCGGAGGAAACCCACATGATCACAGGGAGAACGTACAAACTCCAAAGCTCAAGATCTACAAATGGTCAAAGCCTTTCACTGTACCTCGCTACACGTGACAATAAACTAAACTGAATTGAAGTTTGTACCGACAGCACCCGTGGTCAGGATCGAACCTGGGTCCCCGGCGCAGTGAGGCAACAACTCTACCGCTGCCTGACTCAGAACATTTTAAATACTATTTATTACCATCATCCTCCCTTTGCCCCAGAATGTTTCACCTTGCGAGGGAGTTATATTAAGCATCAGAATCATCCATTTCACAGCTGAAGGGAATCCGTAGATTGTATTCCAGCTATTTTTATCCCGGTCTTCCTGCTCTGTAGATAATTTCCCACTGGGATTTATGACTTTGCCCTCCAAGAGAAGTCAAGAACATTTATTAGATAACACGGTTTGACAGGCCACGGAAAGTAATGTGTTTTGCATGGATTCATTAAAGAATTGCAGGCAGCTGCGTTCGACTGCAGTTAGATCATCGATCTCAATGATGTCGTAATTGTAGAGCTCCTAACAGCTCTTTCATTATTTTTGTTATCAGGTAAACTCAGCAGGAAATAATTCTGATGCACTACCTGTAGGTCTTGCTTCCAGAAGACTGCAGTAGATTGATCAGTAATGTAATACAATTCACAGTCGGAACAACTTTCGTGACTTCATGAGGTCTAAATTTAACTGCTCGAATTGAGTAGATTCAGACATCGGAGGTGAAGGATTCCCAAGAAGTCAATTTGCAAGTTGAATCAGTAGCAAAGGAAGGCCAATGCAATGTTAGCATTGATGTCGAAAGGACTAGACTATAGAGCAGGGGTGTAACGCTGCGGCTCTCTAAGGCGCTGGGCAGACCGCATTTGGAGTATTGTGTGCAGTTCTGGGCCCCGTATCAGAGGAAGGATGTGCTGGGTTTGGAGAGGATCCAGAGGGGGTTTACGAGAATGATACCTGGAATGATTGGGTTAACGTATGGTGAGCATTTGACTGCACTGGTCCTGTACTCCTGGAGTTAAGAAGGACGAGTCGGGGGTGGGGGGGAACTCATTGAGACTTACCGACTAGTGAGTCTGTGACTCTCAGCACCATTGCTGGTGTTTCGAGTTCTGGCTCCTCCATGGATTATTCATGGTTGAACAATGGATGTGTCTGCAGTTAGTTTGGTTCCGTTCAGTTTAGTTTACAGATACAGCGTGGGAATAGGCCCTTCGTGCCGACCAGCGATCCCTGCACACCAACACTACCCTACCCTAGGGACAATTAGGGACAATTTACACTACACTAGGGACAATTTACAATGATACCGAAGCCAATTAGCCAACAAACCTGCACGCCTTTGGAGTGTGGGAGGCAGAGTGTGACCCGGGGGAAATCCCACGCTGGTCACGGGGAGAACGTACAAACTCCGCACAGGCAACACCCGTGGTCAGGATCGAACCCGGGCCTTTGGCGCTGTAAGGCAGCTGCTTTGATGTTCAAGAATTATAATTCCAGTGAAAAGCAGAGCTGTGAGGCCTCAGTCCAGTTTGTACACAGCTTGAACTGAGTAGAAATGCATCTGTAATGGTGAAGATACAGCATGGAAACAGGCCATTCAGCCCAATCGGGTCCATGCCGACCATCGATCACATGTTCATACCTGTTGTGTTATCCTACTTTCTCATCCACTCTCTACACACCAGGGGCAATTAATTCCAGGACATGTTTCTTCCCAGCTGTTATCAGGCACTTCAATCATCCTACCACAACCAGAGAGCAGTGCTGAACTACTATTCACCTCTTTGGTGACCGTCGGACTATCCTTGATTGGACTTTGCTGGCTTTACCTTGTACTAAACGTTATTCCCTTATCATGTATCTATACACTGTAAATGCCTTGATTGTAATCATGTATTGTCTTTCCGCTGACTGGTTAGCACACAACAAAAGCATTTCCCTGTACCTCGGTACACGTGGCAATAAACTAAACTGTAACTGTGACCTACCAACCTGCACGCCTGTGAGATGCGGGAAGAACCCCGCGCAGTCACAGCGAGAACCTGCAGACTCCTCACAAACAGCACACGAGGTCGGGATCGAACCTGGGTCTCTGGCTCTACCCGCTGCGCCACCGTGCCACCCACAGTGGGTTTGCCCCGAGGTGGATGTCATGCACAGGATCCCAGCATCTGCAGTTCCCCATGTTGCTCGTCACTGGAATAATGACGTGGAATATTTTAATGTTGAGCTGAGCTCAGGTCAAGGATAGAATGAATGTTGTGGAGAATCTGGTGGACATCACCTGGGAAATACAGAGCCGTGTGTGTGTGTTGCACAGTGCTTCCCTCACCCTGTTTTGCTCAATAACAGAATGCTGCTGCTCAACATGTCTCAAGAGCCCTTGTAAAAGATGGTAGACATCCATCTATCTGTGGGAAGCTGAGGAACTATTGCCGGTGTGCCGCAATCTGGAGAACCTCCAATGAGGGCGTCACTGTGGCGCAGCAGGTGTAGTCGCCGCCTCACGGCGCCAGAGACCCAGGTTCCATCCCCACCTCAGCTGCTTGTCTGTGTGGAGTTTGCACGTTTTCACTATGACCACGTGGGCCTGTTACTCCTGGGTGCGCTGGTTTCATTCCACATCCCACGGGTTTGTAGGTTTATTGGCTCTCTGCAAATTGTCCCTGTTGTGTAGGGAGTGGATGAGCAAGCGGGATAACGTAGAACTAGGGTGAACGGGTGATCGATGGTCGGCGTGCACCCGACGCGGTGGGCCAATGCGGGGGTTTCCTGCACCAGACCGAATTTAAGGAAGGACAGCACAACAATGCAGTTGGTAAATCTGCTGCCTCACAGCTACAGTGCCCTGGGTCCATGTTCTGATGACCCACACTGTCCAGGGGCAATGTGGTCTTTCTCCCTGTAACCCCGTATCATCTGGCTGCTTCCTCCCACATTCCGCCAGAGCTCCCGGTTCGATCCTGACCTCGGGTGCTGTCCGTGTTCACGTTGTGTGAACACGTTGGTTTCCTCCAGGTGCTCCGGTTTCCTCCCACACCCGAGAGACGAGCGGGTCTGTAGGTTAATTAGCCCTCTGTAAAATTGTCCCTGGCGTGCAGGGAGGGGGCGAGAAAGTGGGATGACATTGAAATAGTGTGGATAGGTGATAGATGGTTAGCGTAGGCTCTAAAGATCTCTAAAAAGAAAGATTTGAAAACTGCCCGGCTCATAGGTAAATTAGCCCACTGTAAATTGGTCAAAAAGATGCACAGATAAGTCGTAGAATTGGAGGGTGGCAGATGATGGTGGAGCCAGTGAAGAAATGGGTGGTTGCGATCGGCACGGACCCAGTGGGCCAAATAAGTCATGGCAGCACAATTAGGCCATTCGGCCCCTCAAGTCTACTCCACCATTCAATCATGGCTGATCTATCTTCCCCTCTCAACCCCTTTCTCCTGCCTCCAATCTCTGCCTCAAAAAATATCCATTGTCATGGCTTGCTGTGGCAATGGATTCCACAGATTCACCACCCTCTGACTAAAGAAATTCCTCCTCATCTCCTTACTAAAGGTATGTCCTTTTATTCTGAGGCAGTGTCCTCTGGTCCTAGACTCTCCCACTAGTGGAAACATCCTCTCCACATCCACTCTATCCAAGCCTTTCACTATTGGGTAAGTTTCCATGAGGGGTCTCCTCATCCTTCCAAGTTGTTGGAGGCAACCTCTTCATTAATAATGAATATTTCTCTTGTGATGTCAAACACACTGATATTTCAGTTCTCTTTCTGGCAACATCGAGATGCTTTGCTCAAGTGATTAACACAACCGTCAGATTGTGAAGCATTTAAAGTATAAACTATTATGAAGGTGTAGCGGCACCTAGTGGTTACGCCACTCTTGCTATGCGAGTCCTCGGCAGTCACGGGGAAGAGTCACGGGATATAGGGGCGTGCCCTAGTATATAAGACCTGATCTTCCCTCTCTCTTTCTCTTCCTCTCTCTTAGAAACATCGAAACATAGAAAAATAGGTGCAGGAGTAGGCCATTCGGCCCTTCGAGCCTGCACCGCCATTCAATGTGATCATGGCTGATCATCCAACTCAGTATCCCGTACCTGCCTTCTCTCCATACCCCCTGATCCCTTTAGCCACAAGTGCCACATCTAACGCCCTCTTAAATATAGCCAATGAACTGGCCTCAACTACCTTCTGTGGCAGAGAATTCCAGAGACTCACCACTCTCTGTGTAAAGAATGTTTTCCTCATCTCGGTCCTAAAGGAATTCCCCCTTATCCTTAGACTGTGACCCCCTTGTTCTGGACTCCCTCAACATCGGGAACAATCTTCCAGCATCTAGCTTGTCCAACCCCTTAAGAATTTTGTAAGTTTCTATAAGATCCCCCCTCAATCTTCTAAATTCCAGCGAGTTCCAGGCAAGTCTATCCAGTCTTTCCTCATATGAAAGTCCTGACATCCCAGGAATCAGTCTGGTGAACCTTCTCTGTATTCCCTCTATGGCAAGAATGTCTTTCCTCAGATTTGGAGACCAAAACTGTACGCAATACTCCAGGTGTGGTCTCACCAAAACCCTGTACAACTGCAGTAGAACCTCCCTGCTCCTATACGCAAATCCTTTCGCTATGAATGCTAACATACCATTTGCTTTCTTCACTGCCTGCTGCACCTGCATGCCTACTTTCAATGACTGGTGTACCATGACACCCAGGTCTCGTTGCATCTCCCCTTTTCCTAACCTGCCACCATTCAAAGAGTGAGAGTGTCATGAGAGTGTCCTGCCACCTCGGCAGGAGATAAACCGAGCCCACGAGGCAACAACAATCACTATTATGTTAAAGTGCTAAACGCGCATGTATATCTAACCTACAGTGCCTGAATAAAGAATGCATTTATTCATGACGTTTGTGCCTCTACAGAGGACCATTAAAATATTGTGGACTGTCAAGAGAACCATAGATTAATACAATCCGTCATCACCAGTACTAAACAAAGTGGACTCAGGGTGTAATGAACAAAATAGCAATATATAGGGGGTGGCGCGGTGTCACAGCGGTAGAGTTGCTGCCTTACAGCTCCAGAGAACCCGTGTTCGATCCTGACCTTGGGTGCTGTCTGTGTAGAGTTTGTACGTTCTCCCTGTGGCCACGTGCATTTCCTCTGGGTGCTCTGGTTTCCTCCCACACTCCAAGGGCGTACAGCTTTGTAGGTTCATTGGCTTCAGTAAAATTTTATATTGTCCCTAGTGTGTAGGATAGTACTAGTGTACGGGGTGATCGCTGGTCGGTGTGGACAAGGTGGGCCGAAGGGCCTGTTTCCAAGTTATATCTCTAAAAATTTAAATACCAGTTTAAAGAACAGTTAGTAAATAGCTCTCAATATTTAATGACGAGTTGCACCTCCTAAAGATGCAGTTTATAAGCGGGTAAGATCATCTCTGACCCCTCTCACCCTGGCCACAAACTCTTTGAATAGTAGTGGACATTTCCACCTTGGGATAAAGATCCTGATTTACTTCCCTTTTAAATGTTTGCAACATCAAAATGATTCCTTCTTTAGAATGAATGAACGAATAAGTTTATTGGCCAAGTATTCACATACAAGGAATTTGCCTCGGTGCTCCGCCCACAAGTGGCAACATGACATACAGTGACAATTAATTGATCACCCGTTCACACTAGTTTGAGTGTGAGATAGTGTGAAAGTTCCCACTTTCTCATCCACTCTGGACACGCTCGGGGCAATTTACAAAGGACCAATTCCCTGGATGCTTTCAACAGAGAGCTAGACAGAGCTCTTAAAGATAGCAGAGTCAGGGGATATGGGGCGAAGGCAGGAATGGGGTACTGATTGTGGATGACATTGAATGGCGGTGCTGGCTCGAAGGGCCAAATGGCCTACTCCTGCAATAGACTCCTGTCTATTGTCAATTAACCTACAAACCCGCACATCTCTGGGATGTGGGAAGAAACCGGAGCACCCGGAGAAATCCCTGCCAGTCACAGAAGTTATGTACAAACTCCACACACACAGCGCCTGTGGGCAGGATCGAACCTGGATTTCTGGCGCTGTGTGGCAGCAGCTCTACTACAGTGCCACTGTGCCCCAACAAGTCGTGCACATGTGATGGGCTCATAAACAGTGAGGGTCAGCGTGCTGTTCTCTCAGGAGTCGAGGACAGAGACAGGAGTAGATCTGAAGAGAATAGTTTGCTTTTGCTGTTGTTGAGCAAGCAAGTGGGGGAACCATGTGGTGCCTGGTACATGCCGAGTGACAGATGCCAGCACATCACTCACTCCACTAAATCACAGGAGACGCGTGGAGTCTCGCAGTGGAGCCCTGTCTCGCTGCGACACACCAACATCTCTGGTCCTATGCAAGTGAAGGCTCAGAGAGCTGGAGTAGCCCAGCATTGAATCAGTCTGAAGAAGGGACCTGACCCGAAATGTCACCTATCCATGTTCTCCAGAGATGCTGCCTGACCCGCTGAGTTACTCCAGCACTCTCTGCCTTCTGTTGTAAACCCTCCGTGTGAATATTAGCACAGCACCGTTTACATACTTCTTTACATCATAATCTAACAAGAGTAATGAATAAATACCGATTCATGGATCTATCTGTGGGTGGAAGGGGCTTGTTTGCACACTGTATCTCTACACAAAACTAAACTCATTAGTTTAAGTGACTGTGTGTGTTTTCTCTGGGTAGAGTGGACGTGGAGAGGATGTTTCCACTAGTGGGAGAGTCGAGGACCAGACGTCATCATAACCTCAGAATTAAAGGACGTTCCTTTAGGAAGGAGATGAGGAGGAATTTCTTTAGTCAGAGGCTGGTGAATCTGTGGAATTCTTTGCCACAGAAGGCTGGGGATGCCAAGTCAGTGGGTATTTTTAAACCTGAGACAGATAGATTTGTTGATTAGTATGGGTGTCAGGGTTTACGGGGAGAAGGCAGCTGAATGGGGTTAGGAGGGAGAGATAGATCAGCCATGATTGAAGGGCGGAGAAGACTTGATGGGCTGAATGGCCTAATTCTGCTCCTATCCCTTATCAACTCACTTTTAAACAAAGTTCAACGTTCTCAATGAGTTCGAGGTGAATATCTTAGCTTATGGAAGAACTGTTCAGAAGCCTGATAATGGAGGGGATGTTGCTATGTTTGGTAGTGTATGCTTTCAAGCTTCTATACCTTCTAGCTCTCTCCACTGGCTCCCAGTACGGTACAGAATCAACTTCAAGCTCCTCCTATACCTATACAAAGCCCTTCACGGGCTTGCTCCCCCCCCCCCCCCCCCCCCCACCCCACCATATCAAAAATCTTCCAACCCACCATTCTACCTCCAGGTCCCTCAGGTCGGCCGACTTGGGGCTACTGACTATCCCGCGGTCTAGATCTAAGCTCAGGGGTGACCTCGCTTTTGCGGTTGCAGCACCTAGACTGGGGAACAGCATCCCGCTCCTCGTCAGAACAGACCCCTACATCGACTCCTTTAAGTCGAGGCTCAAAACCTATTTCTACTCCCTAGCATTTTACAGCCCCTCTGAGGAGGCGCTGTAAACAGTTTATGTATGTAGTGTTGGGTCTGTCTACCACTGCATGTATCAAATTAGTACCTGCACTGATGTGAAGCAATGCGAGCCAACGTGAGTTGTTTTTAAATCTGCTATACAAATATGCAAAAATGTGCTACATGCTGTACACTGCAAGGGCCAGGAAGCGAGCGGGCAAGATCATCTCCGACCCCTCTCACCCTGACCACAAACTCTTTGAATCACTTCCCTCTGGAAGGCGACTCCGGACTGTCAAAGCTGCCACAGCCGGACATAAAAACAGTTTTTATCCACGAGTAGTTGCTCTACTCAACAGCCAGAAATCTGTAGCCTCCCTTTGATCTGGTATTTTGTTGGTTCATGCGCTTGATCAATGGTGTTTTATCATGAATGTCTTATTATTATTAATGTTTAGTGTTTTCTGAGTCATTCGCAACTGTCACTGTACGTCATGTTGTTACTTGTGGGCGGAGCACCAAGGCAAATTCCTTGTATGTGAATACTTGGCCAATAAACTTACTTTCTTACTTACAAATACAATTATTATTATTATTATTATTATTATTATGCTCCACACTATTCCGGAGACCCAAGTCCAATGAAAAGGATCCGAAATGTCATTGAAGGAGCAAAATACTCTTTGGTACAAATTGAAAAGAATTTAGTATTGGATGTTTGCAAGAGCATAGTAAGCAAGAAAGAAATGAAAATAAGATGGAATGATTTATTTCACTAATTGGGCAATTGTTCTCTTCTTTTACAGATCTTGGCCATAATATCCATCCTTTTCATAGTATTATCAACAATTGCTTTGAGCCTCAACACGCTTCCTGACCTACAAGACACGGATGAGTTTGGGCAGGTGACGGACAACCCCCAGTTGGCGCACGTGGAGGCCGTGTGCATCGCGTGGTTCACCATGGAGTATCTCCTGCGGTTCCTGTCCTCGCCCAACAAGTGGAAGTTCTTCAAAGGTCCGCTGAACGTCATCGATCTGTTGGCCATTTTGCCCTATTACGTCACAATCTTTCTCACCGAGTCCAACAAGAGTGTCCTCCAGTTCCAGAACGTCAGGAGGGTGGTCCAGATCTTCCGCATCATGAGGATTCTGCGAATTCTCAAGTTGGCCAGGCACTCAACGGGCCTGCAGTCCCTGGGGTTCACTCTCAGGAGGAGCTACAATGAGCTCGGCCTGCTGATCCTCTTCCTGGCCATGGGCATAATGATCTTCTCCAGCTTGGTGTTCTTCGCCGAGAAGGACGAGGATGACACCAAGTTCAAGAGCATCCCTGCTTCCTTCTGGTGGGCCACCATCACCATGACCACGGTGGGATACGGTGACATCTATCCCAAAACCCTTCTGGGCAAGATCGTGGGCGGGTTATGCTGCATTGCGGGAGTGCTGGTGATCGCTCTCCCCATCCCCATCATCGTCAACAACTTCTCGGAGTTCTACAAGGAGCAGAAGAGGCAGGAGAAAGCGATAAAGAGGAGGGAGGCTCTCGAGAGAGCCAAGAGGAACGGGAGCATAGTCTCGATGAACATGAAGGACACCTTTGCACGCAGCATGGAGCTCATGGACATCGTGGTTGAGAAAAACGGGGAAAACCTGGACAAAAGTGAGAAACTTCGGGACAACAGCCTCTCCCCCAGCAAGTGGAAGTGGGGGAAGCGGACTGCGTCCGAGACCAGCTCCAATAAATCCTTCGAAACCAAATACCAAGAGCAGAGCTCTCCGGAGAATGTCCGCAACACAAACGCCAGCCCGCAGCATCTCAACGTGCAGAAACTGGAGGAGATGTACAGCAAGATGGCCAAGACGCAATCCCAGCCCAACATCAATGTAGATCAAATGGATCAGACGTTCAAAGTGAAGAAACAAAACCAGATGGAGATGGAGCAGATTTCTGTCCCGTCCGACCCTCTCTTGAGCACTCCAGATGGGATTGTGGACATGCGCAGCTTGTCGAGTATAGACAGTTTCATTAGCTGTGCCACGGAATTTCCTGACCCTGCTAAGTTTACTCACAGCCCCGCAGCCTCCGTGCTCAATAAGGCTCCTGTCAACCCGGCTCTTGAAAGAATTCAGGACCAAGCCCCACCAGCCTTGCCACCCAACAACGCCCCTGGTCGGCAAGTGCCTCCAGCACTAGACAGCAACTATTACAAGAACTTCTTGGGCATCAGCAGCATCAACGCGGGTTTTCTCGGTGGCGCTGGAGATAAGCGCGGCCCCAGCCTCTCGGAGATTCCTGAAGGTCCGAGCAGGCAAGGAAATCCCATCAAATCCCGGCCGCTCAAAGTGAACTTCATGGAGGGGGACGTCCAGAATACACAGGCCGCAGCCCTCTCGGCCATCGTGCACCCCAGTGCGATTGTATCCAAACGCATCACAGGTCCCCTCGATGGACCATTGCACCGGGAGAGACACCTCGCCAGCATCGAAGCGTCGATAACTTGCTCCACCTCCGGGACCAAATCTCCAGAGGACATCCTGCCCGACGTCTTCACCTTCCACGACGACGGGGTGAAGAAGTACATCGACGCCGACAGCGATGAGGACGAGCAGCCACCGGATGGGAGGAACACTCCCGCTGGGTCATTGAGCCTGAGGTACCCACACATCACCAACAGCGACCATCCAGGTCAGAAGGAAGGCATCTACCGGAGAGACGGGAACCATTTGGAAGAATACCTCGCCGCTTCTTCAGCCAAACACTTTGGACAAAACTGCCTGTACAACGTGGAGAGCGCAACTCGCCGAACGAAGAGGGGCGGCAACCAGGAGGGAAACAAGTTGGACAACCACATCTCTCCAGAGATCCACGTGACCTCGGGGGAAAGTGGCTGCTCCACCGCGTACGACGACAAGATCTGACTGTCAGGTCTGCCAGGTTATCATCTGGGCTGGAGTCGTGGCGTATCCTCAAAAAGAACAGAGCTCAGTATTTTGCATGGCATGAAAAACTATTTCAAGCAAGCGTCCGTTACCTTTTACAATATAAAGGGAAGTTACTTGGGAGGGAGCCTGAGAACATTGAGCTAAAATGTGAAGGCCCCGACCATGGAAGATTAGCACTGATGATGGGAAAAATATACCAGACTTTCTGCAAACTCCTGCTAACTCATACCATTAAAATTTGATCAGGATTATTTTTTTCAATACTAAAACTCCTGTCGAGTGAACGGCAAAGAGATTTACTCCAAAATACACAGCTTAAACATAGAAATCATGATGGGCTCTGAGAGAGATGCAGGAAATGGATCATTTAAAGGGTGCTGCCCCAGTTACATGTACAGATTTTGGTTACATAACTGAACCGCAATGGATCCCAGTAATGCATCATGCCATTTGTCGAGTAGATACAAGTGATCCTTGCCGACAGAGAAGGGAACACACTTGACCTAAGGATCTGCTGATTTTAGTTCAGATTGTGCTCTTTTGTTTTGTTAGAATCGCAATGTTTGCTCAACCTCCCGAATTAAAACCTAAGAGGAGTGCATTAACAATTCTGAAACCAAAATCGAAAAAAAAAAAATGTCGTAAGATTTTTTTTTTTTTTTTAAATCGTAGTCTATTCCAGAAAAAGTGAATCTCAAGAAATATTCTTTGGTCCTGTGCATTTGTTTGATCATGATTTCTAGGTAACACTTTCAAACAAAAACAACTTCAAAGTAAATATTGTAGATGTTATGTAAAGAAGAAAAAAAAAAGTATTTTTTGAAGATGGACATTTCTTTAAATGTTTAATGATCTGAACTTGGGCCCTGAATTCGTGGTTAGAGCTATTAAAAGTGATGGGGAGGGGTCGGGGAGAGGATAAGTTGCACACCAGTTTAATGGCAAGGATAAAACTGCCTTTATTATGGTGATGTCTCATTATTCTTTAGGCCTACATCGAGTACAGTGGTTAGAATTGTCTTGATACAGAAAAGAGAGGTGAATGGGAAAAAAAAAGCTATGGCTATAAAAACTCTTACCTACCTGCGTTATAAGCTCAAAATTTATCTTCACCATTTCTGTTAATTGCTAATTCTGCAGCTCGGTGATTTTACAGGAGTGGAAATGAAAAGATTTTGGTTCTAAATATCTTAAGCATGTAAAATCCGTGTAGAAATTCCTCCACTGCTTTGACAGAACTTTATTGAACACAAGGCCAGAGTTCCTTTTCGAGAAGGTAATAATATCACGTAAAAAAAAAAAAATCTATGATGAAGAGTGCGCTCTCACAAATTTTATTTTCAAAAATACATTATCAAACCAAACTCGGTGTGTGTACCAGATTTGCGGTTTACAGCTCTAAATAATAGATTTATTTTTAACAATGGAATAATGCTTATTTTTTCATTCAGGCTGTCAAGAAGGTATAGATCTAAATAATTAAAAACTAGCACTTTGAAAAAAATGTTAAAGCTTTATTTTTGGTATAGTAATCTTGTTACAAATACTGTCTTCAATTCTAATAGTAACAATGATTGAACTGAAGTGTCCTTTGAATGTAATGGTATGAAAGTCACCTCTGTTACAAAGCCATGTATCTTCAGTATAAACTCGTGTGACTTTAATGTTGGTTTATGAGGAAGTTCAGATAGATAATGTACATGCCAGTTCTGTCTAACCCCAGATAAAAGACAAAATCAGTGTAGCAACCAGGACATCAGTACATTTCTGATTTCCCTATCCCCATTGTGTCTGTCTGTCTGCATAGAGGAATCGTGTTATACTCACAATCACACAAATGCTGTGCAAACATACGTGAATGTTTGGATAATATGCCTGGTTTTTTTTTTGCACTGTGGTATGCAAAACTATTTTTAGATGGTTAACAGTGATCTTAAACTTGCTTTGGGCAATAGTACTCGGAATTTTTTTTTTCCACCGTTTCTTTTTTAAGTGATGGGTGTGAAATAGATCATTTATCGTGCTGAGATTCGATCTGATCATTCCGCCGTTATCTCGCTATTTCAAGTGCGGAGTTAAGGCAAGGGCAATTCTCATCAGCTGTACCTGTAACAATTTGTGGACAGGTGGGTGTTACGATGCAGCTACAGTATGTGTGGGGACTATGGAATGGTGTACCCCCCCAACAAGTTGTCGAACGAATCATAGAAACATAGAGAATAGGTGCAGGAGCTGGCCATTCGGCCCTTCGAGCCAGCACCGCCATTCAATATGATCACGGTTGATCAGTACCCCGTTCCTGCTTATTCCCCATTACCCTTGATTCCGTTAGCCCTAAGAGCTATATCTAACTCTCTCTTGAAAACATCCAGTGAATTGGCCGGGCCTCCACTGCCTTCTGTGGCAGAGAATTGCACAGATTCACAACTCTCTGGGTGAAAACGTTTCTGCTCTGCTGAAGATGGTTCTGACTGGCACACCTCTCCCTTGATACCGCCGGCAGTTCGCTGCCTCCTCACAGCAATGAAAACAACATTTTCATGCCAAGCATTGATTTGGAAAACTGCTCTTCCTGCAGTTCTCCCTGCTTGAAATTACACCGTTGCTTTTATCTACTCTGACACAAATTCAACTTCCTTTCTTCCAGTAAATTTATTTTGTATTTTACACATTAACCTTACAACACAACCATTTATATTCTTGTTACCTATTGTTAACAAGAACCTATTAAAAATTGTTAGACCGGTAACAGCCAAACTATTTACCTTCTTTCCATTCAAGTGAATACACAATGCAGAGAATATCTATATATATATATATATATGCCTTGTGCCCAGGCAAATAATTCATTCTGATCTATTTAATTAAATTCTACAACTCACAGCTTTGGCAGGAATTCACCATACTCAGTCATTCATTTATTCAAGTGAAGTTGACTAAGAGTCTCATTTGTCAAGGCAACAATTAAAATAACTAAAACCAAGGTCCAAGTACTCAGTGTGAATTAGACCTTTGATTAAAAAAAGGCACAAATTGCCAGAGTGTAACTCAGCGGGTCAGGCAGCATCTCTTGAGAATAGGTGACATTTTGGATCGAGACCCTTCTTCACACTGATCAGTCTGAAGAAGAATCCCAACCCGAAATATCACTTATCTATGTTCTCCAGAGATGCTGCCTGGCCCGCTGAGTTACTCCAGCACTCTGTGACTTTTTTGGTAAGCCAGCATCTCCTGGAGGCCATTTGAGATATGTAATTTAAAGACAGAAAGATTATACGATGTTGGGCAAAGCTAAGCAAACTCTGCAATGTACTTCCAGTTGTATCATATCACCCATAGTTCAACTGATGTATTTGTAAGCTACGAAACAATAGAATTTTGTTCGATTTGCAGTGTAAAGATGGGCATATGACAGCTAGATACAGATTATCCTTGATCTAATTCAAACGTTCATAAGTTTTAGGAGCAGAATAGGCTATTTGGCCCTTCGAGTCTACTCCACCATGCAAGCATGGCTGATGTATCTCTCCCTCTCAACCCCATTCTCCATCCTTCTCCCCATAACCCCTGACACCCGCACTAATCAGCCATATTGAGGAGCAGACATTGAAGTTCTTTGTTTGCCCATTTTATTTACACATGTGTTATGCCTCCAGGAACACAATTGACAACAATTATTAGTGAACGGATAAGACACAGCTAGAAAAGAATAAGTCATCTGAAAGATTACCATTACTGGAAAATATATTTAAGGATGTTGACTTTAAGACTTAGTTGATCTCTTGTCTTGTGCCTTAACTTGGAAGCAACTTGTACACAACAAAAACCTCTCCTATCAACTTACTTTAAGTACTAAAAGGTCTGTCCCACTATCACGACCTAATTCACGACTATTTTTTACTCGTGGGCGTTTTTCATCAGGCTAGAAAAACGCCCCGACCTACCTGATGCCACGAGTACCTACGACTAGCATCAGGACCTACCTACGACCACCTACGACCTCCTATGACCTAATGACGACCATGCTGCGAGTATGAGTCAAGGGCAAACTCGGCAGAGGTCGTGAGTTAGGTTGTGAACGTGGGACAGGCCCTAAAGGCTCCAGATGAAACACACACTGGCTCGGGTGAAGGAAGAGAAGGATTCTGAAATAAATCTGGTTCCAAATGCAGGGAATTCATGTACACAAACTGCAATTTAATGGATTGAGTTTGCAATGCATTCAAGGTAACTTTTGCTAGTTTAAACTGTATGTTCAAACTTGATAAACCAGGAGACCTATTTCCTGTAACATGTCCCCAGTTTGTTAACATAGAAACATAGAAAAAAAGGTGCAGGAGTAGGCCATTCGGCCCTTCAAGCCTGCACCGCCATTCAATGTGATCATGGCTGAAAATCCAACTCAGTATCCCGTACCTAGTTAAAATACTATCAGGTACGATGTTCTGAGATAATTATCACAAATGATCACAACTCATCATGGCTTACAAGCAAGGCAGTTGAAGAGATTGCAAGACAGAGTAGTTACGTTTTTCTTGGTGGCGCAGCAGTAGAGTAGCTGCCTCACAGCGCCAGAGACCCGGGTTCGGTCCTGACGACGGGTGCTGTCTGTACAGTGTTTGTACGTTCCCTGCGTGGGTTTTCTCCGGGTGCTCCGGTTTCCTCCCACATTCCAAAGACGTGCAGGTTTGTAGGGTAATCAGCTTCGGTAAGAAGTGTAAATTGTCCCTAGTGCGTGTAGGATAGTGTTAGTGAGCGGGGATCGCTGGTCAGCGCGGACTCAGATTCGTATTCACATCGCCCGTATCTCCCACAGAATAGGCTATCTTCCTGTTCACATACACACAAATCAGCATTTTAGTAAAATATGTATAAAGCGCAATTAAATAAAACAAAGTTATGTTTTGTATCAAGAATTTGCTGCATTCAAAGCAAAAAAAAACATTTTGTTAAATTATGTAATTAACTTAATTTCTTAGAATACTGTTTCAGAGAGGATTACTAATGGAGTTTCACAGCTATCTGTGTATGTTCTAAAGGTCACTGAGTCTACTTGATGTCATGTAAGTAATGTTAACACAAAATAAACTGGTTTCTATGGATGCAGCAGAATAAACACAACGTTAAAAAGATTTCTGCCACCGTGCTTGTAAAAAGACTGTAAAAGGGATGAGAATGAGGATTTCAAAACAATAGCCGAACTATAGGGGAGCCCAGGAGCCACAGTGCACAACGTATTTCCATGTATACCAAACTCCCTTTTATTTTGGCAAATCTGCTGATATTCGATGGGAAAATATATCCAGTTGAGTTTAGTTTCGAGAAACAGCGCGGAAACAGGCCCTTCGGCCCACCGGGTCCGCGCCGACCAGCGATCCCCGCACACTAACACTATCGTACACCCACTGGGGACAATTTACAATTTTACCAAGCCAACTAACCTACGAACCTGAACGTCTTTGGAGTGTGGGAGGAAACTGGAACACCCGGAGAAAACCCACACGGCCATACACCTCCGTACAGACAGCACCCGTAGTCAGGGTTGAACCGGGGTCTCTGGCGCTATAAGGCAGCAACTCTACCGCTGCGCCACCGTGCTGCCCTGGTGAATGCATCAACTAACTATGCATTTTGAAATTGACATTTTTGAATGCTTGATCCATAATGCCAACATCGATGTTGACAAGTGCGTCACAGTTTGCCAGGGAAGACTTGGTGCTTTTGGAGCAGAGATCGTTGTGGATAGCATCTGAGGCATCTGAGACTGGTGGTGGGGACTACTTGGTTAAGGTGTAGTAGGGGTTGTGAGGCGAGGGCAGATGGACAAGCGCAACATGTGACCAGAAATGCCTGAATCACCCTTCATCCCGACAGGTACAGAGTGCTGGAGTTACTCAGCGGGTCGGGCAGCGTCTCTGGAGAACGTGGATAGTTCGCAAGTTCACAGGTCATAGGAGTAGAATTAGGCCATTCAGCCCATCGAGTTGACTCCGCCGTTCAATCTTGGCCGATCTCTGCCTCCTAATCCCATTTTCCTGCCTTCTCCCCATAACCCTTGACACCGGTTCTAATCAAGAATTTGTCTATCTCTGCCTTAAAAAATATCCACTGATTTGGCCTCCACAGCCCTCTGTGGCAATGAGTTCCACAGATTAACTACTCTCTGACTAAAGAAGTTCCTCCTCATCTTTCTAAGAGAGCGCCTTGTAATTCTGAGGCTGTGACCTCTGGTCCTAGACTCTCCCACCAGTAGAAACATCCTTTCCACATCCAGTCTATCTACGCCTTTCATTATTCTGTAAGTTTCAATGAGGTTCCCTCTCAACCTTCTAAACTCCAGCAAGTACAGGCCCAGTGTTGTCAAACGCTCATCATATGCTAACCCACTCATTCCTGGAATCATCCTTGTAAATCAGAGGAGGTTTTGATAGGTGATGTTTCGGGTCAGGACCCTTCTTCAGACCAAAGATCCTTTTTGTCTGGGGACTCCAAGAGAAATTCCTGGAATTCCCTTCCCAAATGCGTCTTCCCTACACATCCTGCAGGGTTTCAAGTAGGCAGCTCACTACCACATTCTCACGAGGCCAAAAAATGCCAGTGATACATAGAAACATGAAAACATAAAAAATAGGTGCAGGAGAAGGCCATTTGGCCCTTTGAGCCAGCACCGCCATTCAATATGATCATGGCTGATCATCCACAATCAGTACCCCGTACTGGCTTTTTCCCCCATATCCCTTGATTCCCTTTGCCCTAAGAGCTAAATCTAACTCTCTCTTGAAAACATTCAGTGAATCGACCTTCACTGCCGCCTGTGGCAGAGAATTCCACAGATTCACAACTCTCTGGGTGAAAAAGTTTTTCCTCATTTCAGTCCTAAATGGCCTAAACCTTATTCTTAAACTGTGACCCCCTGGTTCTGGACTCCCCCAACATCGGGAACATTTTTCCTGCATCTACCCTGTCCAATCCTCTAAGAATTTTACATGTGTCTATAAGATCCCCTCTCATCCTTCTAAATTCCAGCGAATACAAACTCAGTCGACCCATTTTTTTCATCGTACGTCAGTCCCGCCATCCCGGGAATTAACCTGGTGAACCTACGCTGCACTCCCTCAATAGCAATAATGTCCTTCCTCAAAGTTACACACAATACTCCAGGTGCAGTCTCACCAGGGCCCTGTACAACTCTCGTAGGACCGCCTTGCTCCTAAACTCAAATCCTCTCGCAATGAATGCCAACATGCCATTGGCTTTCTTCACTGCCTGCTGTACCTGCATGCTTACTTTCAGTGACTGATGTACAAGCACACCCAGGTCTCGTTGCACCTCCCCTTCTCGTAATCTGACACCATTCAGATAATAATCTGCCTTCCTGTTCTTGCCACCAAAGTGGATGACCTCACATTTATCCACATTACACTGCATAATTTTAAATTACACACTTTTAATGCTGATCCCACCTGATAGCTTCTTTCCGAACTATGATGAAATAGTTCAGCTGTTAAAATGCTCGCTTTATGGTAAATTATTAGAGGATTTTCCATTCAATAGTTCTGAAATATTAATCCACCATCCTGTTCTTATTTTAAAATCAAATCAAAATTAAATTAAATTTGGCGGCAGGGTTGCGCAGCGGTAGAGTTGCTGCTGTACAGCGCCAGAGACCCGGGTTTGATCCTGACTGCAGGAGCTGTCTGTGTGGAATTTCTCCGGGTGCTCCGGTTTCCTCCCACGCCCTCTCCAAAGACGTGTAGGTTAATCGACTTGGTAAAATTGTAAATTGTCCCTAGTGTGTGTAGGATAGTGCCAGTGCAAGGGGATTGCAGGTTGGCGCGGACGTGGTGGGCCGAAGGGCCTGTTTCCGCGCTGTATCTCTAAACTAAACTAAATGGGTTTCAAATTTACAGACCAGCAATACCACACTTTTTGGGGGACACTTGGTATCTATGGTTACGTGCAACTCTGCAGTTTTAAGCAGAAGAGGAAGTTTCTTCACCATTTTCGTTTTTCAGTGACACATCTGTCTAGATGTTGGGGTTCAACCTATATATTTAAAAAATACTATCTGTCATTGTGTTTTAAGGTTATCCTGTCCGTGTCGATATTGTCAGTAGATCTCCGCTATCCATAAGAGGGGGGAAAAAAAATACTGTTTCTGCTGGTTTTGTTTAAATACACAAAAGCCACAAAAATAACTTTCTCAGCGAATGAATCCAATTTGTTTTTGTCTATCGTCTGGTGCAGGATCAAATCTCCTCACGACCGTGCAACCAGAATTGCAGAGGGCGCTGAGGCACCCGTTCAAAAAGCATTGGTAATTATTCAATAGGCTCAATCCTTGTTATTATATCCATTCCAGGATCAGACATTTAGGTTTGACTGTTATTACAACATTCCAATAAACTATGAAGGGATGTCATTTTCAGCAGGCTTCAGTAGCTGTCTAAACGTTGCATTCTCGTATTCCATCACACACTAACTAGTAGGTATACGACCACATTGGATAATAGTTGCTTTCCTCTTCAGGGTCGAGTGATGAGGTCATTCCTGACTCAAACACTGTTTCGTGTATCTCCGAACGTTTCATTTTGGTTGTAAATTTCATTCCACGAGTCTTTTGACCGTCGTGTTTTATGATTTAAATAACTGTTCCTGTGAAAAAAAAGTCTATGTCTTTGTAAGCATGTAGTGGTCTAGGACTGTGATACCTGTGCGGAACCACGATATTTTCTTGTCTGATAAAACGATGTCAAAGTATCAAGAGGATTTTCTAGCTATGTTCCCCACTGCATACTGTTCAAAAAGTAAATTAAGGGTATGTACAAAATGTAAGAGTCTATGTGGTATTTTTAGTCAAAACCTGTGCACTGATGAGGAACCCCATTCAAGTAGATACATAACATTGATGAAAAATTTTATTAATAATGCAAAGGTCAATAAAATTATTCAAAAACTATCTTCTGAGCTTCATCTTCTGACCTCTTTTCACATTCAAGATTTAACGAATTGTTAGGAAACACAATTGCACTTTGATATCTTGTCACGTTTATATCTCATGGTCACTGTTATAAAATCCCTTCATCATCTCAATGTTTATTTCCAATATAGACACAAAAAGCCGGAGTAACTCAGCGGGTCAGGCAGCATCTCTGGAGAAACTGAATAATTGATGTTTTGGGTCATAGAAATTAGGCCATTCGGCCCTTCGAGCCTGCACTGCCATTCAATATGATTATGGCTGATCATCCAACTCAGTATCCCTTACCTGCCTTCTCTCCATACCCCCTGATCCCTTTAGCCACAAGGACCACATTTAACTCCCTCTTAAATATAGCCAACGAACTGGCCTCAACTACCTTCTGTGACAGAGAATTCCAGAGATTCACCACTCTTTGTGTGAAAAATGTTTTTCTCATCTCGGTCCGAAAACATTTCCCCCTTATCCTTAAGCTGTGGCCCCTTGTCCTGGACTTCCCCAACATCAGGAACAATCTTCCTGCATCTAGCCTGTCCAACCCCTTAAGAATTTTGTAAGTTTCTATAAGATCCCCCCTCAATCTTCTAAATTCTAGCGAGTACAAGCCAAGTCTTTCTTCAGATGAAAGTCCTTACATCCCAGGAATCAGTCTGGTGAACCTTCTCTGTACTCCCTCTATCGCAAGAATGTCTTTCCTCAGATTTGGAGAACAAAACTGTACGCAATACTCCAGGTGTGGTCTCACCAAGACCCTGTACAACTGAAGTACAACCTCCCTATTCCTATACTCAAATCCTTTTGCTAAGAATGCTAACATACTATTCGCATTCTTCACTGCCTGCTGCACCTGCATGCCTACTTTCAATGACTGGTGTACCATGACACCCAGGTCTCGTTGCATCTCCCCTTTTCCTAATCGTCAAATAACAGTCTACTTTCTTGTTTTTGCCACCAAAGTGGACAACCTCACATTTATCCACATTATACTGCATCTGCCATGCATTTGCCCACTCACCCAGCCTATCCAAGTCACCTTGCAGCCTCCTAGCATCCTCCTCACAGCTAACACTGCCCCCCAGCTTCGTGTCATCTGCAAACATGGAGATGTTGCATTCAATTCCCTCGTCCAAATCATTCATATATATTGTAAATAGCTGGGGTCCCAGCACTGAGCCTTGCGGTACCCCACTAGTCACTGCCTGCCAATCTGAAAAGGACCCTTTATTCCTACTCTTTGCTTCCTGTCTGCCAGAAAGTTCTCAATCCACATCGATACTGAATCCCCAATACCGTGTGCTTTAAGTTTGTATACTAATCTCTTATGTGGGACCTTGTCGAAATCCTTCTGAAAGTCCAGATAGAACACATCCACTGGTTCTCCCTTATCCACTCTACTAGTTACATCCTCGAAAAATTCAATAAGATTCGTCAGAAGGGTTGAGACCCTTCTTCAGACTGGAGTCCGAGGAGGGTCTCGACCCGAAAGGTCGCCGATTCCTTCTCACCAGAGATGCTGCCTGACCTGCTGATTTACTCCAGCATTTTGTGTCTATCGTCGGTTTAATCCGGCATCTGCAGTTGCTTCATACACATTATTTCTAATTTTACAGATTACAGCCTTTTATTAAATGAAATATGCAGATATGAGAGCTTTACATCAAATTTTACTCTCAGATCTGAAAGATAAGCTAACGTCTGTTAGAGTGGATGTGGGAGAGTCCAGGAAAAGAGGCCCAAGCCTCAGAATAAAAGAACGGAGATGAGGAGGAATTCCTTTAGTCAGAGGGTGGATTTCATTGCCACAGATGGCTGTGGAGGCCAAGTCAATTGATATTTTTAAGGCGGAGATTGATAGATTCTTCATTAGTACAGATGTCAGGGGTTATGGGGAGAAGGCAGGAGAATGGGGTTGAGAGAAAAAGATAAATCAGTCATGATTAAATGGTGGTGTAGACTTGATGGGCCAAATGGCCTAATTCTGGTCCTATGACGTTGGAACTTGTGAATCTCCATACCCTTTGATTTGGACAGGTACATGGGGAGGGTTTAGAGGGATATGGGGCAAATGCAGGCATGTGGGACTAGTGTAGATGAGGCATCTTGGTCGACGTGGGCAAGTCGGAGCGAAGGGCCTGTTTCCGTGCTGAATGACTCTCGGACACAAATCCCTCTGCTGGACAAACAGGTACTCCCCACTCCCCCCCCCCCCCCCCCCCCCCCCCCCACCAGCCCAAAAGCCCCCAATAGTAGAATATGTGACCATCACACAGCTTCAGAGTAGGAAGGAATGGCAGACGTAGGTTTAAACCAAAGATAGACACAAAAAGCTGGAGTAGCTCAGCGGGTCAGGAAGCATCTCTGGAGAAAAGGAATATGGGACTTTTCGGGTCGAGACTCTTCTTCATTCTCTGAGAGCAGCTTAATTTTCGCTCAGTGTGATCTCCCCCTTCACTAGAAGACCTGGGGAGTTCCGCAGAAGCGTCATTGCATCACTGTTATCCACCTACAGATTGGGTAAAACCCAGGGGACTTGGCATGTCGTATCATGTCTTATTTTACATATTTTACAAAGATTTACAAGCAAGATGCTTGCGGGCACATATTTAGCACCAGAAATAAAGGCAGTTGCCGCCTTGACAAATTCTCCATCATTCATGTCCAGGCATTAGTCATGCAGCCCTTCGGCCCCATTCATCCATACTGATCAAGTTTCCCTGTATAAACTAGCCCTTGTTGATTGCTTCAGGCCCATATCGCTCTTAACCTTTCCAACCTATAGATTTTACATATAGATAGTGTAGATAATATATTGATAATTATAAAATAATAGATTTTATCATTTCTCTTTTTATATAGATCCACAATTAGATACTTGCTTTGAATTTAATCAATTTAATCTGACAAAATATTGTTGAATTTGTGCCGGTCCCTGGGGGTTAGATGATATTTTATCTGGTCGCCCTCCTGTCCGTTTTGTGCCTCGGGTTCTGGGGAGGGTGTTCGCTGGGGGTTAGGCCACTCCTTGGGACATCCCCCTCGGCTCTTGAGGGACAGGTACGATCGTCTGCCCATGGTGTTTCCCAGGTCCTGCTCGGGGGGCGTGCTGTGTGTTCGCCGTAATTCATTAAACTACTTCTGAACCCGCCTGGGGTCTGGCCTTTTCCTGACCTCTTCCAGGCCGCTACAACCACAATGTAAATTATGTTGCGTAAATGAGCGTGGGCAAGAATTGAAGCCGATCAGACTGTTTTTATTTCCCATTCCTGGCTTCTCTTGGGCCACCCTCTTGATTCATTGGGGTCCTTCAAGTCATCTCATTCCTTTCAGAATAAGTCAGTTTAGTTTAGAGGTACAGCGCGGAAACAGAATCTGCGCCGACCAGCGATCCCCGCATACTAACACTATCCTACACACACTTGGGACAAGTTACAATTTTTCTTTATACCAACCAATTAGCCTACAAACCGGAATATCTTTACAATGTGGGAGGAAACCGGAGCACCCAGAGAAAACCCACACAGGCCATGGGAGGAACGTACCAACTCCGTACAGACAGCGCCCGTGGTCAGGATCGAACCCGGGTCTCCGGCGCTGTAAAGCAGCAACTCTACCACTGTGCCAACCCAGGCTAATCCAAAAATGTTATCTTCTGATCAAAGATATCTATTTAGTGTCAAAGATTCACACAGCATGCAAAGAGGCCCTTCAGCCCAACTTGCCCATGCTGGCCAAGATGCCCCATCAACACTAATGCCATCTGCCCGCGTTTGGCCCGAATCCCTCTAAACCTGGAAGATTGATTAACACCTGCAAGTTCCTGGCAATTTAATCAATGCGGTTAGCAGTAAGATGTAATTCACAAAGAAATTGGCATGTGGTTTTGGAAGGAAAAGGCGTTGAACAGCGTAATTTCACAACCCGTGATCTGATCATTGTCTTCACAATGACTCAGTACTCCCTCTACTGGTCTTTATAAAATTATGCACGCACATTCTAGACTTCACCTAATAAAACACGCAGAGTGCAGAGAAGATAAGCTGGTAATAGCCCTGTCCCATGGTATGAGTTCATTCCAAGAGCTCTCCCGATTGAAAAAAAAAATCAAACTCGTGGTAAGCACGGAGAATAAACGTAGCGGGTACGTCGGAGCTCAGGGACGTCTCTTAGCAGCTCGTAACGCTAACGGCAGGTACTCGGGAAGACTCGTGAAGATTTTTCAACATGTTGAGAAATGTCCACGAGAGCCCCGAGTACCGACGAGTAGCCATTACCGTAAATCTCCGAGTTTGATTCAGGGCAAACTCGGGAGAACTCTTGGAATGAACTCGTACCGTGGGACAGGGCTTTGAGGATGCAGAGAGGATTTACGAGGATGCTGCCAGGACTCGAGCACCTGAGCTATGGGGAGAGGTTGATCAGGCTGGGGCTCCAGACTGTTCTTATAGATGTGTAGGAAG
Source organism: Raja brachyura (assembly GCA_963514005.1). The sequence goes on from OY740802.1 coordinate 6,963,249, forward strand.
GAACTGCAGATGCTGGTTTACACCAAAGAAAGACATAAAATGCTGGAGTAACTCAGCAGGGACTGGCACATTCTCTGGAGAGATTCCTTCTCTCCGGAGATGCTGCCGGTCCCACTGAGTTAGTCCAGCATTTTGTGTCCAGCTTCGGTGATCTTATAGAGGTGTATAAATCCTGAGGGGATAGGGTGAATGGTTCCCCAGAGAATGGGAATCTAGAACCACAGGTCATAGGTTGAAGTTGAGAAGTGGATGATTTGGTAGGAACCCGAGGGGGCAGATTTTCACCCAGAGGTTGGTGGGTGTGTGGAACGAGTTGCGACAAGATATAGTTGAGGCTGGCACCACAACATTTAAAAGACATTTCAACAGGTACATGGATGGAAAATGTTGAAGGTCATCAAGTCTACTCCGCCATTCAATCATGGCTGATCTATCTCTCCCTCCTAACCCCATTCTCCTGCCTTCTCCCCATAACCCCCGACACCCATACTAATCAAGAATATATCTATCGCTGCCTTAAAAATATTCATTGACTTGGCTTCCACAGCCTTCTCTGGCAAAGAATTCCACAGATTCACCACCCTCTGACTAAAGAAATTCCTCCTCATCTCCTTCCTAAAAGAACATCCTTTAATTCTGAGGCTATGTCCTCTGGTCCTAGACTCTCCCAGAGGAATGTGAGCCAAATGAGGACAGGTAGGACTAGCATAGATGGGGCACCTTGGTCAGCATGAACTACTTGGGCCGAATGGCCTGCTGTATGACTATGACTACTTCTTTTTACAGAACATTCTGGAATACACGTTTCCACTTGTTACAAGTACATGTCAGGTTCAGATTCAGATTCCCATTTATTGTCCCGTGCACCAATTAAGTTACAGTGATATTTGAGTGATATTCCTTTGAAATACCAACAAAACAGAAAATAAAGTTTCATCCCAAATTATGGATCGCCGAATTTAAAACAAAATAACTGCCTATTGATGGGATTTCAAGTTCACATTATGGGGCATCTTTGCTAGCATGGATGAGTTGGGCCGAAGGGGCCTGTTGACTTTATGACTAAAACCTCAGGGCATCATTGAGTTGACCTCCTCCATGAGAAATTGTGAGTCTGTCTTGTTCTGGAAGGTTGGAGCTGTATGGCATCTCTCAAGTTGAGATGAGCACGTCACCATTAAGAAAACTAACCCAGGCTGGGCCAGATGACATCACTCCAGCTCACCATCTGTGTAATGTTAAATGGCATTTTTTGGCCTTAACCTTGTTAACTTCGGGGAATGGATGCTGCTTAGTGCTCAGCGTTGGAGTCGGGAGACAGGATTGTTCATCCCGACAGTCTCTGAAAATCTTTCAAACTGCTCATTTCTGCAGTGCTAAAAATAACTGGATTGCTTGGAGCTGAGAGAATTTTATTTCAGAATCTAATAGTTGGTTAGTACGGGTGTCAGGGGTTATGGGGAGAAGGCAGGAGAATGGTGTAAGGAGGGAGAGAGATATGTCAGCCATGATTGAATGGCGTAGACTTGATGGGCCGAATGGACTAATTCTACTCCTATCACTTATGAAGACACCAGATCCTGGTCAGGGTCACTTCGGATTCGGTGAATCTTTTAAAATCTTTTCCCTGTACGGAGGACCCGATCTTTCCTCTGTCGGGTCTCCGTTGCCGTTGGGGCCTAGCACCGTGAAGCAGCCTCCAACCGGACCTGGGGGCTCGAGTGAAATTGATGAGAAACAAAAACGTAATCTAGATTAGTCTGGAAACTGGCAGCAAAGGCCCACGAGTGAATGAGAACCCAGCCTGTGGAGCAACGTTGCGTTTAGGTCTGGGAGCCACACTGGAGCCCACCGAGTCCGCGCCGACCAGCGATCACCCCGTACGCTAACACTATCGCACTGGGGAGAATTTACAATTTTACCGAAGCCAACGAACCTACAAACCTGCACGCCTTTGGAGTTCGGGGGAATAACCAGAGCACCTGGAGGAAACCCACGAGGTCACAGGGAGAACGTGCAAACACCATACAGACAGCACCCGTAGTCAGGATCGAACCCGGGTCTGTTAGGCTGCAACTCCACAGATGCTGCCTCACCCGCTGAGTTCCTCCAGCCTTTTGCCTTTAGTTTTTACACTATTTATGGATGTTTAGTAATGAAATGCAAAATTAAATAGCCAGTAACTGCAGAAATAAATCTCAAGGAAAGAGCTCCGCAGTTTTAAACTGGTGAGTTAATGGGGATGATTATCATCTTAACCAGTGAAGCGTGAAATTGGCACTTGTTAGAGAGAGACAGCGCTGCTTTCCCTTTGGACGAGACAAAGGAGAGGGCAAGGAAGGGTTGTATTTCGGGTCGTGCATCTGCTCCTCAGAAGACAGCTGTGACAGCGGTGTGGGAGCAGAGGAGGTGCCGGCGATGTCAGCTGTGGAGGAGACCTGTTACTGGCAGATGCCAACACATGGTATCGCTGGCAGCGAGTGGTTGAGATTCCACAGTCACACGCCCCACTTTCTCTCCCTCTTTACTGTGAGACATTTCATATCCGTGCAGTTCCTTGCGATTGACAATTAATTTGCCCATTAAAAACCTCTGACCCCAAACATCCATCTCCAAGTTATATGTTTTTGTGCTTCTCATATACAGGCATGTTGCCAGACTGATTCCTGGGATGTCAGGACTTTCATATGAGGAAAGATTGGATAGACTCGGCTTGTACTCGCTGGAATTTAGAAGATTAAGGGGGGATCTTATAGAAACTTATAAAATTCTTAAGGGGTTGGACAAGCTAAATGATGTAAGATTGTTCCCGATGTTCGGGGAGTCCAGAACAAGGGGTCACAGTCTAAGGATAAGGGGGAATTCCTTTAGGACCGAGATGAGGAAAACATTCTTTACACAGAGAGTGGTGAGTCTCTGGAATTCTCTGCCACAGAAGGTAGTTGAGGCCAGTTCATTGGCTATATTTAAGAGGGTGTTAGATGTGGCACTTGTGGCTAAAGGGATCAGGGGGTATGGAGAGAAGGCAGGTACGGGATACTGAGTTGAATGATCAGCCATGATCATATTGAATGGCGGTGCAGGCTCGAAGGGCCGAATGGCCTACTCCTGCACCTATTTTTCTATGTTTCTATGTTTCTATGTTGGCCAATTCCTATGTGACAGACAGACAAACACAGACAGACAGACAGACAGACAGACAGACAGACAGACAGACAGACAGACAGACAGACAGACAGACAGACAGACAGACAGACAGATAGACAGACAGGCAGAAAGAAAGAGACAGAAAGAAAGACAGATGTAGCATGAAAACAGGCCGTTCGGCCCATTGAGTTCATGCCCCCATTAATCACCTGTTCACATTAGTTCTATGTTATCCCACTTTCTCATCCACTCCTTACACACTAGGCAATTTACAGAGGTCAATTAACCTACAAACCTGTATGTCTTTGGGATGTGGGAGGAAACCAGAGCACCCGGAGGAAGCCCAGGCGGTCACAGGGAGAATGTGCAAACTCCACACAGGCAGCACCCGGGGTCATTATCAAACCCAGGTCTCTGGCTCTGTGAGACAGCAGTGCCACCACAGTAAACTGTTCCTCACCGTATTTGTGCATATGTCAATACACTTGACTGCGACAGCTTGTTTGTTGCTCCAGATGACGGCACCTGCAGTCTTTTCTGCCGCTGTAAACAGCTGGAAGTCACACAGTGTTGGAGTAACTCAACAGGTCAGGCATCATCCCTGGAGAAGGAAGCAGATCTCGAGCCCTGAACAGAGGGTTTACCATAACGTTGCAGCTACAATAAATCAAAAGGTTTTTCATCTTGTTTTCCAAAGGGAGGTTTTTGGGTACCAGTTATTCTAAATAAATGGAGTTAACGAGTATCAAATAAAAGATCTTCAGCTGGGAAAGGATCCAAAATGTACAAAGACTTGTGAAATTAACTGTTAATGAAAATTTGGATCAGACTCAAGCAACAAGCCCGACGGCCACAACGGGCAGAGTGTATTAACAGGGAGGCTGGGACAAAGAGTTACATACAATGGGAAACACAAATCAAAGATGGAAGTTCCTTTAGCGCGATAACGAGTTTAAACATTTTAGTTTATGAGTGGGTCAAAGAGTCAATAACTCTCTGAGAGAAAAGAGCAATTGTGCTACAAGGAAAGGAATTCTTTAGTTTCCAAAAGCAAAATCTTACTTTCACTTAGTTGATGGAAACAAAGATATTTAAGATTTATAGGCCTGTCCCACATTCACAACCTAATTCCTGACCTTTTTTCCTCGTGGACATTTTTCATCAGGCTAGAAAAAACGCCCCGGCCTACTTGATGCCACGGGAACCTACGACTAGCATCATGGCCTGCTACAGACCTACCTACAACATCGTGACGTCCATGGTGCGAGTACAAGTCAAGGGCAAACACGGCAGAGGTCGTGAATTAGGTCGTGAAAGTGGGACAGGCCCTTTGCAGGTTTTATCCCAATGAAACATACTGGTTATTTTAATAAAATATAACACAAAATAATATAGATCAATAAATTATTAATATTAATAAATTAATAAAAATTAACTATGCTTTAGTTTAAATGCCACTTGGATGGAAGTTTATTTTGGAGAGAAAGTGTGGAAACAGACCCTTCGGCCAACCGAGTTCACGCTGACCAATGATCACCCTTACACTAGTTCTATCCTGCACGCAAGAGACGATTCACAGAAGCCAATTAACCTACTAACCTGTATGCCTTTGGCGTGTGGGGGGAAATTGAAGCACCCGGAGAAAACAGGGGGAACTTGAAAACTCTGTACGGACAGCACCCATACTCAGGATCGAACTCAGGCCTCTGGCGCTATAAGGCAGCAACTCTACCACTGCGCCACCCCTAATGTAGACTGTAAAAAGCCTGGCAGACAGGTAATCAAGGAACTGCAGAAGCTGGTTTACCAAAAATGACACAAAGTGCTGGAGTAACTCAGCAGGTCAGGCAGCATCTCTGGACAACATGGATTGATTAGGTTTTGGGTTGGTCCCGTCTTCTTCAACTTAATCTTGGTCAACTCAAAACCAATTGTATATTTGGTAACATTGTAAAAACAATCAAAGTCAGTTGTGATGCTATAACCTATTGTATTGCTGCAAGTATGAATGTAATTATTCCATTTGGTACATCTATATATACCTGTAAAAGTCTCATCTTGTGTGTCTGTCTATATGTTTTGTAGCTTCCTCAAATCGCTACGCGCTAGCACTTAAATATTTACATATTCTGACTCGCAATTTTACCGTCCACTCCGTACTCCGGTTCATTTAAAATTTCATCCTAGATTTCACAAGTTATTCGCGATTAGAGCTTTAACTTCAACGAGATTTTTACTGTTAAAATCCTTCCTCCCAGCTTCCAACACACTTCGATACAAAGTTGCAAGACAGGAACACTCTGAACTTTTCACCTCAATGGGATATTGCAACAGGAGGAGGAGGGCCAATTGGTATTGCAATTGGAACTGCTGCAGCGGGCAGGGGAGGTGCAATTGGCTTTTTGTTTTTTAAAGTCCACTGCTGAGGGAGGCAGGGGAGCACTGGAATCTTACGTTCGGGAACGGCTTCCGTTGCATTGGGGGAACGTGTGAGTGGTGGAATATTGCGCTGGGGGAGCACACCGTTGGAAGAGCAGACCCAACTGCACTTGGTCTAGTATATCAATAAAACTGTTTTATTTATCAATTTACAGAAGCCGGTTTCCATGCCTTATCTCTAAAATAAACTTAACAATTCATAGAAACATAGAAATTAGGTGGAGGAGTAGGCCATTTGGCCCTTCGAGCCTGCACCGCCATTCAATATGATCATGGCTGATCATCCAACTCAGTATCCCGTATCTGCCTTCTCTCCATACCCTCTGATCCCCTTAGCCACAAGGGCCACATCTAACTCCCTCTTAAATATAGCCAATGAACTGGCCTCAACTACCCTCTGTGGCAGAGAGTTCCAGAGACCCACCTCTCTGTGTGTGAAAAAAGTCTTTCTCATCTCGGTCCTAAAGGATTTTCCCCTTATCCTTAAGCTGTGACCCCTTGTCCTGGACCTCCCCAACATCGGGAACAATCTTCCTGCATCTAGCCTGTCCAACCCTTTAAGAATTTTGTAAGTTTCTATAAGATCCCCTATCAATCTCCTAAATTCTAGAGAGTATAAACCGAGTCTATGCAGTCTTTGTTCATAAGACAGTCCTGACATCCCAGGAATCAGTCTGGTGAACCTTCTCTGCACTCCCTCTATGGCAATACTGTCCTTCCTCAGATTTGGAGACCAGAACTGTACGCAATACTCCAGGTGTGGTCTCACCAAGACCCAATACAACTGAAGTAGAACCTCCCTGCTTCTATACTCAAATCCTTTTGCTATGAAAGCTAACATACCATTCGCTTTCTTCACTGCCTGATGCACCTGCATGCCTACTTTCAATGACTGGTGTACCATGACACCCAGGTCGCGCTGCATCTCCCCTTTTCCTAATCGGCCTCCATTTAGATAATAGTCTGTTTTCCTATTTTTGCCACCAAAGTGGATAACCTCACATTTATCCACATTATACTGCATCTGCCAAACATTTGCCCACTCACCCAGCCTATCCAAGTCACCTTGCAGTCTCCTAGCATCCTCATCACAGCTAACACTGCCCCCCAGTTTAGCGTCATCCGCAAACTTGGAGATATTGCCTTCAATTCCCTCATCCAGATCATTAATGTATATTGTAAATAGCTGGGGTCCCAGCACTGAGCCTTGCGGTACCCCACTAGTCACTGCCTGCCATTGTGAAAACGACCCGTTTACTCCTACTCTTTGCTTCCTGTTTGCAGCCAGTTCTCTATCCACATCAATACTGAACCCCCAATGCCGTATGCTTTAAGTTTATATACTAATCTCTTATGTGGGACCTTGTCGAAAGTAATTCAAGTGCCATTTAAACTAAAGCATAGTTAATTTTAATCTGTTTATTAATATTAATAATTTATTGATCGATAATTTCTTGTTAGATTTTTTTTAAACGATGTCAATCTGAATACCCTTAACTCTTGTATATACAGTGGCGTGGATTGCAGCTCCTACATTTGGCCACACGATGGCAGTCCCACTCAGATGGATCATGCAGAAAGTTTAAAGATTTCTCTATTATGGTGCAAGACTTAGAAGTGACGCACTTTCTGAGCAAAAATAAAAGGCCTTTGACTGTGTTTAGTCTAACCAGGAGATTGATGCCCATAGAAAAAGTTTCTGCTCCTCGGGATTGATTTTTGTTAACCAAATAAACACTGATTCCACACAATCACTATGTCCAAGAGACATTTATTCAGGCACTTAAAGAAGCAAGGCAGAGTAAATACAAGGGTACACAAAAGGCTGGAGAAACTCAGCGGGTGCAGCAGCATCTAAGGAGCGAAGGAGATAGGCGACGTTTCGGGTCGAGACCCTTCTTCCTATCACAGAGGGGGAGCAGTTATAATATAATATATAATCATATAACAATTACAGCACGGAAACAGGCCTTCGCTGCCCTTCCAGTCGGTGCCGACCATTTATTTTCCCCTAGTCCCATCTACCTGCACTCAGACCATACCCCTCCATTCCCTTCCCACCCATATACCTATCCACTTTACTTTTAAATGTTAAAACCGATCCTGCCTCCACCACTTCTGCTGGAAGGTCATTCCACACAGCCACCACTCTCTGAGTAAAGAAGTTCCCCCTCATGTTACCCCTAAACCTCTGTCCCTTAATTCTCATGTCATGCCCTCTTGTTTGAATCTTCCCTACCCTCAATGGGAAAAGCTTATCCACGTCAACTCTGTCTATCCCTTTCATCATTTTAAAGACCTCAATCAAGTCCCCCCATAACCTTCTGCGCTCCAAAGAATAAAGACCTAACTTGTTCAACCTTTCTCTGTAACTTAGTTGCTGGAACCCAGGCAACATTCTAGTAAATCCCCTCTGTACTCTCTCTATTTTGTTGACATCCTTCCTATAATTAGGCGACCAAAATTGTACACCATACTCCAGAATTGGTCTCACCAATGCCTTGTACAATTTTAACATTACTTCCCTACTCCTATGTTCAATGCTCTGATTTATAAAGGCCAGCACACCAAAAGCTTTCTTTACCACCCTATCTACATGCGATTCCACCTTCAGGGAACCATGCACGGTTATTCCTAGATCCCTCTGTTCCACGGCATTCCTCAATTCCCTGCCATTTACTCTCCTATCACAGAGGGGGAGCAGTTAGAGAGGAGGTTATGAAAATGTCTCCGTAGGGAGGAGGAGAACTTCTTTAAAGTAGGCATACCTTGAGGAGATATCGCAGTGGAGTAGACAAAGTGTTAAAGAAGGAACTGCAGATGCTGGAGAATCGAGGGTACACAAAAGGCTGGAGAATCTCAGCGGGTGCAGCAGCATCTAAGGAGCGATGAGTAAATACAAGCCAGGTATGGAACAATGGCACAAGTATAGATGGAATAGTAATTTGATCGGTACTGGTGTCAGGGGTTATGGGGAGAAGCAGGAGAATGGGGTTGAGAGGGAGAGATAGATCAGCCATGATTGAATGGCGGAGTAGACTTGATGGACTTGAGTTAGATAGAGCTCTAGGGTCTAGTGGAGTCAAGGGATATGGGGAGAAGGTAGGCACGGGTTATTGATGGGGATGATCAGCCATGATCACAATGAATGGCGGTGCTGGCTCGAAGGGCCGAATGGCCTCCTCCTGCACCTATTTTCTATATCTATGTCTATGATAGAGCTTTATTTATCCCTGGAGGGATAATTGGTTTGCCAACAATCATAAAACACAACAAGATACCGTGAAACATGAAATTAAGGTGACGAGTGGAAACTCCAGGACTGGGGGTGTGTAAAGATTTGGGGAGGGGGCATGGGGGGGAAAGGGGAGTCAGTCTACCCGACAACAGGGGGAGGAGTTGTACAGACTTGGAAATGATGTAAGAAATTTGTGAATTAATGTCATAGGGTTGTACAGTGTGGAAACAGGCCCATCATTGTACAGACTGGCTGGGCCGAATGGCCTACAGCTGCACCTGGAACTTATGAAATTATGAATGAAAAGTCAACATGTGTGTGGTGGGCCGAATGGCCTGTTACTGTGCTGTACAGCTCCATGGCTCTCTGTCTCCATACTGGCAAACGTTACAGCGGCTGGCAGCCTTCCATCATCCCTCATCAAACAGCAATTAAACTCCAACTGACCTCAGGTTCAATTTAAACCAGCACCAGTTTAGGTAAACAGTGAGGCTTTGTCTGAAACTTAAGTTAGAAACCAAGCATTTCCCAGTTTGGAGGCGAGGATGCTCCCCCTTCGCTCCTCGTGCTCAGAGACTCTAATGGTGGCACTCACAATATCATCGATCGCCCGATTCCCTGCACGATGAGCATCTTGGTCTCCTTCCGTACCTCTAATCCCCGGATTACACAATTCCTCCGCGCTGAATCTCATGTCCCTGATCAGTTTAGAATGTTTTCTTTTTTTAATTGAAAGATACGTAGGTGTGGAAACTAGGGACCAATTGACCTACAAACCCGCACATCTTCTGAAATACAGGAGGAAACTGGAGCACCCGGAGTAAACCCAGGTGGTTACAGGTAGAACATGCAAACTCCACCCAGGCAGCACCCGAGGTTAGGGTCGGAACTGGGTCCCTGGCGCTCTGAGGTAGCAACGGTCGAGTGGCCTCACAGTACCAGAGACCTGGTTTCGATCCTAACCTCGGGGGCTGCCAGTGCCGCGCTTCTTTGCTTTAGCTTCACCAGATAGATCTGGTCATCACACTTTTTCACACAGAGAGTTGTGAGTCCGTGGAATTCTCTGCCTCAAAGGGTGGTGGAGGCCAGTTCTCAGGACACTTTCAAGAGAGAGCCTGATAGGGCTCTTAAAGATAGCGGAGTCAGGGGGTATGGGGAGAAGGCAGGAACGGGGTACTGATTGGGGATGATCAGCCATGATCACATTGAATGGTGGTGCTGGCTCGAAGGGCCAAATGGCCTACTCCTGCACCTATTGTCTATTGTCTATCACTAAAATCAACTCCTTATGCTTCCTAATATCTTGTCAACTGATTTACCACATAATTATACCATTACATTGAAACTGTAGATTTTTGTTAAACTAACCTATTGCCCTGTTCTTGGCTTTTTCTAAAGTACGTGAGAACCAGCGGGCACAAGTTTAAGTGAGGGAGGAAAGATTTAATAGGAATCTGAGGCGCACCTTTTTAATGCAAAGGGTGGTGGGTGTACGGAACGAGCTGCCAGAGGACGTAGTTGAGGCAGGTACTATTGCAACATCTAAGGAACACTTAGACAGGTACATGGATAGGACAGGCTTAGAGGGAAATGGGCCAAACACAGCCAGGTGGGACTGGTGTAGATAGGACATGTTGGTCGGTGTGGGCAAGTTGGGTCGAAGGGCCCGTATCCACGCTTTATGACTAATTCACAAATTTCTTGCATCATTTACCGTAATTGTAATGAAAAATCCAGAATGTTGTACAGGTATAATCATTTCTCAAATCATCAATTGCATGTGGGTCCTGACATGCTTTCCAACCAAAGAAATGATTTTCACCAATGTTCAGGGAAATACATTTTCTTTCTTTATTCAGAAAGGTGACATACACCAGATATGCTTATTAAATATGTGCATAATAACTGTACATAGGGTGTCATATCTGAACAAAGTCAACCACTCTTCAACAATCAAGATTCATTCTATAATAAATCTCTGAATACAGGTACATAAAATGCTTAAGTGGTTACAGGTATTCAGTTTAAAAGCTGAACTTCATTTTAAAGGCATCTTCTTCTCAAAAGTTGAATGAGGTATTTCTTTAGCCCATAGTCAAGAAATATTGGAAAATACAACATTATTTCCTCGTATTCTGACTGCAGTGTACAGAGTATATCTTATATTCAGTCTTCATGTAGTTTGAATAATCATAAGAAAAATACATCGGGGAGACGCACAGATTCTTGCCCAGAGTTGTGGAATCAAGAACCGGGTGAAATAGGTTTAAGGTGAGAGGAGAAAGATTTAATAGGAACCTGAAGGGTAATGTTTTCACACAAAGGGTGGTGGGTGTATGGAACAAGTTGCCTCAGGAGATAGTTGGGGCAGGGTTTAAGAAACACTTAGATAGGTACATGGATAGGACAGGTTTAGAGGAATATGGGCCAAACAGCAGGCAGGTGGGACTAGTGTAGATGGGACATGTTGGCCATTGTGGGCAAGTTGGGCTATAGGGCCTGTTCCCACACTGAACTTCTCTCTTCCAAACTTCTGATATTTACAGAAGGGTTTAGCAGGAGTTAATCGGAAGAAGGTGGTCATGGATATGACGAGTTATTTCAAATGAATAAGAAACTGTGGATTAAATGACAAGAGCAGGATTCCAGCTGTTGAACCCACTTCCACGTGCCTCTGCAATGGGGGTTGCCAACGGCATACCACTGTAGGATCTGATTCCTGTTGGAGATACAACACACACACACATATTTAACCATGATGACAAAGCAAGGAACTGCAGATGCTGGTTTACGGGGGAAAAAGACACAGTGTGCTGGAGTAACCTTTGAACAACTAGAGAGTGGTCCTGAGCTACTATCTTCTTCATTAGAGACCGTCGGACTATCTTTATCCTGCACTAAAAATATTATTCCCATTCTCATGCACGTCTACACTATGGACAGCTAAATTGCAGTGATGTATAGTCTTTCCGCTGACTGGATAGCACTCAGCAAAAACCTATCACTGTACCTCGTACACATGACAATGAACTAAAACCAACCAACTCAGTGGCTCAGGCAGCATCTCTGGAGAATGTGGATAGGTGATATTTCAGGTTGGGACCCTTTGTCAGTTTGTACTAATCTGCCGGTGTGGTATCTCCACACTTTTCCTTTCACACTGCCTTTCTTGATTAGTACGGCTGTCAGAGGTGATGGGGAGAAGGCAAAAGAATGGGGTTAGGAGGGCGAGCTAGACTGGCCACGATTGAATAGCGGAGTAGACTTGATGGGCCGAATGGCCCAATCCTACTCCTATCATTTATCACCATGTGACAGAAAATATATTTACAATGTATTCAGGGCAGCACAGTGCCACAGCGGTAGAATTGCTGCCTTACAGCGGCAGAGACCCGGTTAGCCAGCTGTCAACCTATTTGATTCAACATTTCTAAGGACCGGTCTTGCTCAGAGACTGTCACTTATAGCCATAATATTGACAGTTATGTCAGATTGAGGCCACACGCAAATTGGAGGAACAGCACCTCATTATGCACATGGGCAGTTCTCAGCCCAGCGGTATGAACATTGTGTAGGAAGGGACTGCAGATACTAGTTTACACTGAAGATGGGCACTTTATGCTGGAGCAACGCAGTGGGTCAGGCAGCATCTCTGGAGAACAGGAATCGGCGATGGTTTGGGTCAAGTATCTTGTATGCATATTGATTTCAAGTAGCCCTTGCATTCCACTCTCTCTGTCCCTTCCCCACCCTAGTCATCCTGCTAGTTTCACTGTTTGTATCCCTTCATTTTCACCTCTTCCACAGCCCACAATGGACCATTGTGGGCTCCACCTTTCTTGAGTCATCAGTGCTGACTGTGATCTGTTCTGTGATAGTTCCATACCTCGAGTTTCCCTCTCCCCTGACTCTCAGTCCGAAGAAGGGTCTCGACCCGAAATGTCACCTATTCCTTTTCTCCAGAGATGCTGCCTGACCTGGTGAGTTACTCCAGATTTTTGTGTCTATCTTCGGCTTAATCCAGCATCTGCAGTTTCTTCATACACGTTATTTCTAATATTACAGATTACAGGCTTTTATTATATAAATATGCAGGTATGAGAGCTTTACATCAAATTTTACTCTCAAATCTGAAAGATAAGCTAACGTCTGTTCAGAGTGGACGTGCGAGAGTCTAGGAGCAGAGGCCCAAGCCAGCTCCAGCATGTTGTGTCTATACTCTATGTTGAAGGGACACCATAGAGCACAGGCGATCTGGACAGAGCTAGCTGGTCCTGACTTGACCACCATCGGTGGCTGCATTGGGGAAGGAGGCACTCAACGTAGCAGTGGACTCGACAGGTGGGAGAGCCGGGAGGTAGCCATAGCTCAGAGGAATTCCCGCCTGTTAAAACTCCGCCATCTACATCTATCATGCAAACATTTGGAAAACATTAGGCCGAAAAAACAGATCAATTTCTTACGACACGGACACCCTTTACTGAATTTTTACAACAATAGTATGGTGAAACACAAATTTAAATTTAAATCCGATGCTACGTTAGGGGCAAGGTATGTCTCCATCTTCTCTTATTCTGCTTTCTCTCTCCTACACTGCTTTGGGGTATTTTTCTCGTTCATTTCTATTTTATCCCTTCATTTATTCCTTTCTTCTTTTCTTGCTTTCCCTTTGTTTCCTTTTTTCCATTTTTAAATTTTTTTTTTTTTTTTTTTGTTAAATATTTTTTATTAGAAGTAAGTACATATCAAGATAAGGATATACATGTCATATACATTCTTAATATTATTAATATTAACAATTATTTCTAATTTGTACTTCTATGAGTTTTTCATTTTTTATATAGATAGAAAATAACAGAGAAAAATAAAATAAAGATAGAGATATAGAAAAATGAATGAAGTATTAGGCGGTTTGTACATCATTGGAGATATATCATGGGTTATTATATGTAAATCTTCGTCTATTTCTTCGTTCAGGCATCAGTCAGGTTCTCGCACCGAACCACTTTGACTCTTTAAATATTCAATAAATGGAGACCATGTCCCTCTGAATTGATCCAACTTGCCCAGAAGGACAAGTCTTAATCTTTCCAGGTGAAGTGTCTCCGACATTTCAGTGATCCACATTTTAATCGTGGGGGATGTAGGACCCTTCCAAAATTTCAATATAAGTTTTTTCCCAATTATTAAACTATAATCAATAAAAAAATATTTGATTTATTGTTATTAATTGATCTGTTTCCAATATTCCTAATATTATTAATTTTGAGTCAGGAAGCAAATTTGTATTAACAACATTCGAGATTATCTTAACAATTTCTGCCCAAAAGATCGTAATTTTTATACAGTTTGTGAATGAGTGCATTTAAATTTAAAGGTTAAAAATGAAGCTGTGCAATAATTGTATAATTGTAGAATGTTTTATCCTTGTACAATTGCTTCTAATAAAAAAAATTTTTTAATTAAATTCCCAACTTTTTATTTGTGTATATATATATATATATTTTTTTAATTAAGTTTTTTTGTTTAATCTTTTTCCACTATTTTCGATTTTTATAAAAAATGGAAAAAATAATAATATAGAAGCACAATTATTAAGCAAGGAATAACATAAATAATACTGATTATGCATATCTACAAAGAACAAAATGATTTTTATTATGTCAACAATGAACACGTATCTTTTTTTAAAATTATGTAAATGCTTCTAACTAATAAAAAAACTTAACAAAAAATAAAAAAATAAATAAAATTTAAAAAAATTATAATCTATCACGCAAAGATCGATGAAGTGGCTTGCCTTTCCAATTCTCCGCCATCACCGTAACATCGCTGAAAGCCCGAATTCAGGGCAGGGGGCTGACACTCCACGCACACGACGAAGCCTTTGCTAAGGTACCGCATCCATCTCGCGTGGGGACGGTTTTCAATCAGGCAATTCTGAGTCAACGACGTCACATGGAATTCTACGCAATATCTGCGCCAAAAGGAAAAACAGTCATTTGGTGGAGATGGAAGAATAAATGTATTGCAAAATCCAAAACAGACTCAGGTAAAAGTTGATTCAAGAATGTGCATAGTTATTAGTTCATCTTGTTTTACCATCCGGCCATTGATAAGTTAAGTCAAGTCAGTTTTATTTCTATAGCACATATAAAAACAACTCTGGTTGACCAAAGTGCTTTACATTAGTGCAGGTACTAATGTGCTACATACAGTGGTACATAGATCTAACAATACATACATAAATACATACATACAGCGCTCCCTCAGAGGACCTCAAGAAATGCTTGTGAGCAAAAATGAGTTTTAAGTCTAGACTTAAAAGAGTCGATGGAGGGGGCAGTTCTGATGAGAAGAGGGGTGCTGTTCCACAGTCTAGGTGCTGCTAATTAGTCATTGGTGGAATTTGCTTTACCAGCTACCTACTGCGGAACGCACTGTAATAATTAAAATAGAATTGGTTAAGTGGCCAGTCTGTCTCCAGGTGCCTCACCTGTCCCCAGGTGAGACAGAGGTTCAGGTGCACCTCCTCCACCTGCAACGACACCTCCTCCCTCGCCTTCATCGAGGGACCCGACAATCCTTCCAGGTGAGGCAGAGGTTCACCTATACTCTTAGTTTAGTTTAGTTTAGAGATAGAGCGTAGAAACAGGCCCTTCAGCGCAACGGGTCCACACTGACCAACAATCACCCTTACACTGGTTAAGAAGGAACTGCAGATGCTGGTAAAATCGAAGGCAGACAAAAATGTGGGAGAAACTCAGCAGGTGAGGCAGCATCTATGGAGCGAAGGAATAGGTGACGTTTTGGGTCGAGGCCCTTCTTCAGACTGATGTGGGGGGGCTTTCCGCAGAGACCACTCCCTCCATAACTCCCTGGTCAATACGTCCCCTCCCACCCAAACCACCCCCTCCCCTGGTACTTTCCCTTGAACGGCAGGAAATACTACACTTGTCGCTTTACCTCCCCCCTCAACTCCATCCAATGGCCCAAGCAGTCTATCCAGGTGAGGCAGAGGTTCACCTACATCTCCTCCAACTTCATCTAATGCATCCATTGTTCTAGGTGTCAACTGCTCTACATCGGTGAGACCAAGTGCAGGCTTGGCGATCGCTTCGCCCAACACCTCCGCTCAGTTTGTATTAACCAACCTGATCTCCCGGTGGCTCGGCACTTCAACTCCCCCTCCCATTCCAAATCTGAATTTTCTGTCCTGGGCCTCCACCATGGCCAGAGTGAGTCCCACCGCAAATTGGAGGAGCAGCACCTCATATTTCGCTTGGGTAGTTTACACCCCAGCGGTATGAACATTGACTTCTCCAATTTCAGGTAGTCCCTACTTTCTCCCTCCTTCCCCTCCCCTTCGCAGCTCTCCCACAGCCCACTGTCTCCGCCTCTTCCTTTCTTCCTCCCTTCGGGATTAAGATGGGTGGCTCTTACTAAAGTAGCACTTACATTGGCTCATGATCTTCTGCGTCAAACTCCCTTTAATATTTTTGAAATTTTAATTATCTCTTGAAACAGCTGCCACAATAATCAACAATGGTGCAAGCCAATGTCCTTGCTAATATTCCTGGAGTTAGACTGAGTAGCTGATGGATCTAGTTGGTCATCAATACAGGCTTTTCCTTTTGGGCATCAGCTCCGTTAATCTTTTTGGGCACAAGGAACTGCAGGTGCTGGTTTAGAGAAAAAGATACAGAGTGCTGGATAGGCCATGTTTCAGGTCGGGAACCTTCTGTAGACTGACAAAGAGCCATGATCCAAAACGTCACCCGTCCATGTTCTCCAGAGTTGCTGCCTGATTCACTGAGTTATCCCAGCATTTAGAGTCATAGTGTCATACAGTGTGAAAATAGGCCCTTCAGCCCGACCAACATGCCCCGTTAGACTAGACTCACCTGCCTGCATTTGGCCCATATCCCTCTAAAGTTGTTCTATCCATGTACCTGTCTCAATGTTTCATAATCATTGTGACGGTACCTGCGAAATGTTGCGATAGTACTTGCAGCCAATTCAAAAATGTTGTGTTTTTTTTTAACTCATTGTGGGAAAAGTCTGCAGAAACATACAGTAGATTACAGAAGTTGGAACAGGTATTTCAGTGCCACCATTCCACATAGATAGGAAAGGTTTAGAGGGATATGGACCAAATGTGGGCAGCTGGGGGTTGTGTAGACATTTGTCCGCACACAGTAGCCCCCTGGTGGCGATTCTTGGAAGCAACGACGCGATGCGCTCTGTTAAGCGTCGGGCGACAATTCTGTCAACATGTTGGACGATGGCAGAAGCCAACAGCAAGCTACACTGTCTGACACATGAACGGACGCACGAGTGGTTTAAAGTGGTTTACACGAGCTCGTTTCCATGCTGTACAACTCTAAGTCTCCCATGACTAATCATCCATTTCAGTTATTTGTCCTCACCTTCCCCCCAAACTTGATCCCTTTAGTATTACGACACAAAATGGGCGATGTTGCAGGTAGTGAAGATGCTTATCAAAACATGCGGCAGGATCTGGATCGGGTGGGCGGGTGGGCTGGGGGATGGTTGATGGAATTTAGTACAGAGCAACATAAGGTGTTGCACTACTTTGGCACCACTTACATGGGCAGGAACTACACAGTGAATGGTGGGGCGAAGAGAACTGTTGCGAAGCAGAGGGATCTAGGAGTACGGGTAGTTAGTTTGCATCACCGGTAGGTAGGGTGGTCAAAAAGCCTGGCCTTCATTAGTCAGAGCATTGAGTATAGAAGTTGGGAGGTCATGTTGCAGTTGTATAAGACGTTGGCGAGGCCACATTTAGAGCATTGTGTTCAGATTTGGGCACCTTGTTGGAGGAGAGATGGTGTCAGGCTGGAAAGGGTGCAGAGAAGATTTACAAGGATGCTGCCAGGACTCGAGGGCCTGAGCTGTAGGGAGAGGTTAAACAGGCCAGGACTCTTTTCCATGGAGCGCAGGAGGTTGAGAGGTGATCTTATAGAAGTGTCCAGGCCACATTTGTCACTGACAACCTTTAGCTGCACCCCAGCATGGCCAAAGACCTCGCCGACCCTCACCTCCTCTACGCCGCCCACCAGCACAACAGGGCCGTCATTTCATCTTTTAGTGGCGGTGCGACTCACGTTGCAGCGGCCCCCACAGCCTGTCTGTCTTTTTTTTTTAATTTTTTGTCTAGTTAAATGTAGTTGTTTGTGGTTTTTTTTGTATGTTTCTAATTGTGTATATGTGGGGGGTGGGGGAGGGAGGGGGAAACTTTTACAATCTCTTCCCCGCACGGGAGACCCGACTTTTTCTCCGTCAGTTCTCCATGATCGTTGAGGCCTAGCACCGTGGAGCGGCCTCCGACCGGGACGTCCTGAGGGCTCCAGTCACGGAGCCTGTGGAGCTGTGAACAAACCGTCGTGGGGCCGGCCGGCTTCGGAGTGTGGGGAGCGGTGGTGGCTCGCTGCTGCGGCCCGATTCCGGTGCTCCAGTTCCAGCTGCAGACCGGTGGACTGTCGGGATATCGGGAGCTCGCGGGTCCGGGTGAGAGACAGCTCTCCGGAGCTCCCGCAACACAGCTTCTCCAGCCCGTGTCGCGGGGTTGGAGCGACCCGGAGCGGGGGCGTACATCGCCCGGCGCGGCTTGAATGGCCGTGGGACATTCCAGCGGGACATTCCAGCGCCCGCCGGGGACTCCGACCTCGGGAGAGAAATGGTGCGGGGGAGAGAGAAGACTTTGCCTTCCATCACAGTGAGGAGGAGATTCACTGTGATGGATGTTTGTGTGAATTTAATTGTTTGTATGTTTTGTAGGAATTGTTTTGTTTGTATGGCTGTAGAAACTGAATTTCGTTTGAGCCTCTCCGAGGTTCAAATGGCAAATAATAATAAAATCTTAAAGAAATCTAAATCTATCTCCAGGCCCAGCTCCAAGCATGGCCAAGTTTGTTTTCCATTTTTGCTCCAAACATCTAACTCCTCCTATAGGAATAGATCGGGTAGACGCACAGAATATCTTGCCCAGTGTAGGGGAATCGAGGACCAGAGGACATAGGTTCAAAGTTGAAGGGGAAATGATTTAATGGGAATCTGAGGGGTAACTTTTTTGCACAAAGGGTGGTGGGTGTACGGAACAAGCTGCCAGAGGAGGTAGTTGAGGCTGGGACTATCCCAATGTTTAAGAGACAGTACATGGATAGGACAGGTTTGGGGGGATATGGACCTAGCACAGGCAGATGGGACTAGTGTAGCTGGGACATGTTGGCCAGTGTGGGCAAGTTGGGCCGAAGGGCCTATTTGCTCACTGCCTCACTCTATGACTCCTCCTGACTTCTGCTTTGAATGTAATTGACCGAACTTTCCCCAGAGCATTCCAAAGTTGCAGCACTCTCTTTTCCCTCAACATTTCAGCCCCAAACAGCCCATCCCTTTTTTTCTCCTTCCTTTGAAACCATTAATTAGTCATTCATTTCTATTTGAAGTGATGCGTCATCCCCATTAGAGTAATTTCAAGAAACTAAAAGGCTGTAAAAGGATTATCCAGCCCACGTTGCTCTTTAAACACAAGTCAGGGCCCAGTCGTTGAATTTACCTCCTCATTTAAGTCATAAACATTAATAAATTGATTTGTTTTATTCACAAGTTTTATTTAAAAGCCCTCCGTTCAAAATTAATTGCTGCTTACTGCAATATTATACGACTGAACGGTCACATTTAAATGTAAACATTCTGCAACAGAGATCATTTTATTTTGTTATACAAGCTTTGGATGAATTATTTGTAGTTTAGTTTAAAGATACAGTGCAGAAACAGGCCCTTCGGCCCACCGTGTCCGCACCGACCAGCGGTCCCCACACACTAACACTATCTTACACGCACTAGGGACAATTTACATTTTAGATCAGGCCAATTAACTTATAAACATATACGTCTTTGCAGTGTGGGAGGAAACCGAAGATCTCGGAGAAATCTCAGAGAATCCCGGAGAATGAGGGCAGTGGAGGCTGTCAGGGGATATGTTGAACGCCGAGATAGACAAATTCTTGATTAGAATGGGTGTAAAGGGTTATGGGAGGAAGGCAGGAAAATGGGATTAGGAGGCAGAGATCAGCCATGGTGGAACGGCGGAGTAGACTCGATGGGCCGAATGGCCTAATTCTACTCCTATAACTTGTGAACTTGTGAACGACCCACGCAGGTCACGGGGAGAACGTACGAACTCTGCACGGACAAGCACCCATAGTCAGGATCGAACCTGGGTCTCTGGCGCTGTAATGCGGCAACGCCACCGTGCCGCTCGCCGGTTGCCGTGGATAACGCAGCATTCAACCATTTTGTTTTACATCCAGTGACAACGTTAGCCATTCCCCACTGGCCCCGGACACAGGGTTCAGACACAGGACACTTTCGAAATCTTTTCATGTCGGGCTCTTTAGCAAACAAGCCCACGCTCAACTTGAGACAGGAATTTAAATCTAACCTAGGTTAGACCAAAACATTTCTCAAGTTGGGGATTCACATATTAATCAACGCCAGTATACAGTGGATGACATGTTTACAAATTTCGGCTTACCCTGGCTCCTGGCCACCAGAGGACGCATCCCTCTTTCTCCGTGCTTTTCCATATCCCCCCGTTGTAATTAAGGCAGGCACTGTGTGCACATTAAAACCCACAACGATGTAAATCACCAGCGACAACTCTAGGCATGCGTCCAAACTTGCGAACGCAAACAATAAAAGATTTGTACTTCTTCGCCGCGCACAGATTTCCACTGGTGGAAAAGGAAATGTACTTTCATGAATGTGATCAAAAGATGTTATACGCAAAAGGGGAAAAAAAAGAGATCAAGCAACCAAGCTGATCTTCAGGAAATGGATGCAACGCTGTCCGATGATGTTTGAAGCATGCGGAGAGGATGGGCAGATTGGATGTGGAGAGGATGTTTCCACTAGTGGGAGAGTCTAGGATCAGAGGTTGTAGCCTCAGAATTAAAGGGCGTTCCCACAGAGAGTGGTGAATCTGTGGAATTCTCTGCCACAGAAGGTAGTTGAGGCCAGTTCATTGGCTATATTTAAGAGGGAGTTAGATGTGGCCCTTGTGGATAAAGGGATCAGGGGGTATGGAGAGAAGGCAGGTACAGGATACTGAGTTGGATGATCAGTCATGATCATATTGAATGGCGGTGTAGGCTCGAAGGGCCGAATGGCCTACTCCTGCACCTATTTTCTATGCTTCTATGTTAAGGAAGGAGATGAAAAGGAATTTGTTTAGTCAGGGGGTGAATCTGCCGAATTCATTGCCGCAGACGTCTATGGAGGCCAAGTCAATAGATATTTTTAATGCAGAGATAGCCATCTGTGGCAATGTATTCCACAGATTCACCACCCTCCGACTAAAGAAATGCCTCCTCATCTCCTTTCTACAGGAACGTCCTTTTATTCCGAGGCTATGATCCTTGGTCCTGGACTCTCCCACTAGTGGAAACATCTTCTCCACATCCAATCTGTCCACGCCTTTCATTAATCAGTAAGTTTCAATTAGTTCCCCCCCCCCCCCCACCCCCCCCAACCCCCCTTCCATCTAAACTCCAGCGATTACAGGCCCAGTGCCGACAAACGCTCATCATACATTAAAAATATTATCGCAGCCCGGTGGCACAGCAGTGGAGTTGCAGCCTCACAGCGCACAGACCCGGGTTTGATCCTGACTACGGGTGCTGTTTGTACTTTCTCCTCGTGACCTGCGTGGGTTTTCTCCGAGATCTTCGGTTCCCTCCCACAGTCCAAAGACGTACAGGTTTGTAAGATAAGTAGCTTGGTACAAATGTAAATCCAGCATCTTCCCCACCACCGATGTCAGGCTAACTGGTCTATAATTCCCTGTTTTTTCTCTCCCTCCTTTCTTAAAATGTGGGATGACATTAGCTACCCTCCAGTCCACAGGAACTGACCCTGAATCAAGAGACATTTATTGTCTATAGAACATTGGAAAATTATCTCCAATGCAACCATGCTTTCCAGAGCCACTTCCTTAGGAACCCTGGGATGCAGACCATCAGGCCCCTGGGGGTTTATCAGCCTTCAGTCCCATCAGTCTATCCAACAGCAACTTTGGTGGGCCAAAGGGCCTGTTTCCCCGCTGTATCTCTAAACTCAAAACAAAGCTAAACTAACATTCCCTCTTCCCTTGTTGGGGAGGTCCAGGACAAGGGGTCACAGCTTAAGGATAAGGGGGAAATCCTTTAGGACCGAGATGAGAAGGATTTTTTTCACACAGAGAGTGGTGGGTCTCTGGAACTCTCTGCCACAGAGGGTAGTTGAGGCCAGTTCATTGGCTATATTTAAGAGGGAGTTAGATGTGGCCCTTGTGGCTAAGGGGATCAGAGGGTATGGAGAGAAGGCAGGTACGGGATACTGAGTTGGATGATCAGCCATGATCATATTGAATGGCGGTGCAGGCTCGAAGGGCCGAATGGCCTACTCCTGCACATATTTTCTATGTTTCTATGTTTCTATGTTAACATTTGGTGAGATGTGAAAACAATTCTTATCCAGCGATAAAGGCGGCTTCCAACTTACCAAGGGACTGCCTGCACATTTTGTCCTTGCCGTTGCGATACTCCACACAGCCCGCTCTCTCCTCCAAGGGCGGGCAAGGCTCACCCCCATTCTTCGGCTCTTGGACGATGTACCGTCGGCGGACGCGATACGCGTTTTTGCACGGCTCCGCACAGCCGCTCCAGTAACTCCAGTCCGTCACTTTGCAAGACTGAGCTAATAAATGAAAGGAAAGATTTGATTAGGTTGATTAGCATAGTTGCCTGGGGTTGTGGGGAGATGGGGTCGGGGGGGGGTTAGACGGATCGGCCGCGATTGAATGGCAGGGTACACTTGATGGGCCGAATGGCCTAATTCGCAGAATTAGGCCATTCGGCCCATCAAGTGTACCCTGCCATTCAATGATGGCCGATCCTATGTACTTACGAAAGACAAATGCTGCCAGGACTCGAGGACCTGAGCTATTGGGAGACGTTGAGCCGGCTGGTTACTCCATTTCTTAGAGCGCAGGAGTATGAGGGGTGATATCATTGAGGTGCACAAGAGCATGAGAGAAACAGATCAAGTGGATGCACAGAGTCTCTTGCCCAGAGTAGAGGAATCACCACCCAGTGAGGGGGGGGGGGGGGGGGGGGATTTAAAGGGGGTTAACTGAGAGGTACCCTTTCCACACAAACATAGAAACATAGAAATTAGGTGCAGGAGTAGGCCATTCGGCCCTTCAAGCCTGCACCGCCATTCAATATGATCATGGCTGATCATCCAACTCAGTATCCCGTACCTGCCTTCTCTCCATACCCTCTGATCCCCTTAGCCATAAGGGCCACATCTAACTCCCTCTTAAATATGGCAAGTGGTGGGTGTATGGAATGAGCTACCGCAGGAGGGAGGTGAGGCAGGTACTATGGCAATGTCGAAGAAATGTTTCGACAGGTACGAGGACAGGACAGGTTTAGAGGGATGTGGGCCAAACGCATGCAGGTGAGACTAGTGTAGATGGGACATGTTGGTCGGTGTGGGCAAGTCGGGCTGAAGGGCCATTGTTTGACTCAATGCCTCTATGACTCGGAGATTCAGGCTGCATCTGTGGAGGCAAATAGGCAGGTGGCATTCCAGGCCAAGACCTTCCTTCAGGCTGAGGGAGTTGGGGGTAGGAGGCTGGAAGCTGGAAGAGAGAGAGAAAGAGAAAGCGAAAGAGAGAGAGAGAGAAAGAGAAAGAGAAAGAGAGAGAGAGAAAACGAGAAAGAGAAAGAGAGAGAGAGAGAGAGAGAGAGCGAGACAGAGAGAGACAGAGAGATAGAGAGAGGCAGAGAGAGAGACAGAGAGAGAGAGAGAGACAGAGAGAGAGAGAGAGACAGAGAGACAGAGAGACAGAGAGACAGAGACAAAGAGAGAGAGAGAGAGAGAGAGAGAGAGAGAGAGAGAGAGAGATAGAGAGAGAGAGAGAGAGACCGAGACAGAGACAGAGACAGAGACAGAGACAGAGACAGAGACAGAGACAGAGAGAGAGAGAGAGAGAGAGAGAGAGAGAGAGAGAGAGAGAGGCCTGGCGAGTGATCGGTGGATACAGGGAGGGGGAGGGGTGCATAGCAGATGGGGTGGAGTAATAGACAACAAACTGGAGGTGCAAATGAGATTAAAGGGTGCAAACTAATAAGAGAAGAGGAGTAACATTAAAAGCCTGGATGAGGGTCATGGGTGGAACCGGTGAAACCCTGGTGTTTTTTTACACAGAGGGTGGTGGGAGCCTGGAACACGTTGCCAGAGGTGGTGGTGGAGGCTGATGGGTCAGTGGCAGTTTAGAGGGTTTTAAGCAGGCACACAGAAGTGCAGGGGATCGAGGGATATGGACCAGATGCAGGCAGATGAGATCAGTTTAACTTGGCCTCATGTTTGGCACAAACATTGTGGGCCGAAGGGCCTGTTTCTGTGCTGCACTGTTCTATGTTGTTCTAATCGGCATGAACAAGTTGGACCGAATGGCCTGTGGCCTTGCTCCGCAGCTGAATGACTCTCTTGCAGGTGGTGGGAGGAAGCCAACGTGACCAGCGTCACCACCACAGTAATGCAGCACCAACTTCGATGGACTGGCCACGTCATCCGCACGTCCAACACACGCCTCCCTAAACAGATCCTGTTCTCTCAACTGAAGGAAGGTCAGCGAGCCCCCAGTGGGCCAAAGAAACGCTGCAAGGACAACATCAAGAACAGTCTGAAGAAATTCCACATCACATCGAGCAACTGGGAGCACATTGCCCTGGACAGGCGCTCCTGGAGGAAACCCGTGCAGGAAGGAGCTGCACGTCACGAAACGGAACCACGTCGTGTCGCAGAGGCAAAGCGACAGCACCGTAAGGAGAGAGAGGAGGGGGCTCGACGACTACCGACCACTGCCAGTCTCCACTGCCCACCTTGCATCAAGGTGTGTGGATCGTGGATCGGCCTCTACAGACATCTGCAGACCCACAAGTAGACGACCCTACGGAGAGGAGAGGACAGTCATACTCGTTTCGAGTGACCGTCGATGATGATCACCTCCTCCAACCTCATCTACTGTATCCACTGTTCCAGGTGTGGACTCCTGTGTATCGGCGAGGCCAGACACAGGCTGGGCGATCGTTTCGCTGAACACCTCCGCTCAGTCCACCTTGGCTTATGCGATCTCCCGGTTGCCAAAGGCTTTAACCCCCACTCCCATTCCCACACAGAAGAAGGGTCTCAACCCGAAACATCGCCCAATCCTTCTCTCCTGTTCCGCTGAGTTACTCCAGCATTTTTGTGTCTATCCACACTGATCTTTCTGTCCTGGGCCTCCTCCATTGTCAAATTGGAGGAGCAGCATCTCATATTTCGCTTGGGCAGGTTACACCCCAGCAGTATGAACATTGATTTCTCTCAAGTTATCCTTGTAGCCTCTCTCTCTCCATTCCTTTCTCATCCCAGCTATCCTGCCAGTTCCATTGTTCACATCCCTCTGTTATCACCTCTTCCACAGCCAACAATGGACCATTGTGGGCTCGTTGGCCATTTGTGCATGCTCTGATTTGTGCTGATCCTTTTCTCCCCACCCCCGCCCCCGCCCCCGCCCCGCCCCGCACTCTCAGTCTGAAGGAAGCTCTCGACCCGAAACATCACCCATTCCTTCTCTCCAGAGATGCTGCCTGTCCCGCTGAATTACGCCAGTGTTGTATGCCTATCTCCTGATAAATTGTACATTTCCAAGGTCCACTAGAAACATAGACAATAGGTGCAGGAGTAGGCCATTCGGCCCTTTGAGCCTGCACCGCCATTCAATATGATCATGGCTGATCATCCAACTCAGTATCCCGTACCTGCCTTCTCTCCATACCCCCTGATCCCTTTAGCCACAAGGGCCACAACTAACTCCCTCTTAAATATAGCCAATGAACTGGCCTCAACTACCCTCTGTGGCAGCGAATTCCACAGATTCACCACTCTCTGTGTGGTACTAATCCGTCTTCTTTTCCCCTCTGGATCTCGGCTCTCAAACAACCAACATCAATTGGTCCAGAGTTTGACAGGTGGTTTCTAGGGGTGAAACACGTTTGGGATTTCTTCACCATTGCTGCGCCCTGGATCGCAGAATCGCCCTGGATCTCCTTTCCAACGGCGACTAAAGGGCCTGTCCTACAAGCATCCGACTCCATGCGATGAGCGCGATCAAACTAGAAGTGGGGGCCGCGCGGAGGTCGGGTGATCCTTGTACAGGGCCGTTCCCACCAGCATGCGCCTGCATGCGAAGAGCGCGACCAAACCGGCAGCGGGGGCCGCGCGGAGGTCGGGTGAGTGGCGCAACGCGGCGCAAAGTGAGGCGAACTTGGAGCGAAGTCTTAAAGGTAAATTCGTCAGGACAGAGAGGGGCACAGAGGCACACACACAGAGGGTCACGGAGGCACACACAGAGGGTCACGGAGGCACGACGTCGAGGCGGTGTGTAATGCGTCGAGGCGACTGCGAGCCGGCAAGCCGTTGCCGCGCGGAATTTTTGAACATGGTCAGTTTTTCGGAGCCCCGCGCGATGTCGGGACGAACTCCGCACAATTCCGCATGGCTCCGGCGATCGAAGTGGGACCGGCCCCGCGACGCCGGACGGCTCAAGCGACCACGCTCATCGCATGGAGTTGCATGCTGGTGGGACAGGCCCTTTACGCTAGTGGCATAAAGCTCGATATATATATATTTCAAAGTCGAGTCTAAATTCCGCTGTATATTCGCCCCAGCACCAAGATTAAATGGAATCTCTTTTCTCTGTGCATTCGCTCTGTAGACTTTCCGCTGACTGGATTAGCAAGCAAGCAACTAAATTAAACTTATCAGAACAAGTTAACTTCCCTCCCCCCCCCCCCCCCCCCCCCAAAAAAATGTTTTTCAACATTGGGATTTGTGTCTAGATTGGTCTGGAGGAGACTTCAACGCAAAAAAACCCCATCGGATTAACAAGTCTGAAGAAGGCTCTCGACCCGAAACGTTGCCTATTTCATGGACCGAAGTCTGAGACCCTTCTTCAGACTTGTTAATCTGATGGTTCTTTTGCCTCAACCCGCTGAGTTTCTCCAGCCTTTCTGTCCACCTTAAACGTCGGATTAACAATCCGGGGGTAAGGTTTTAAAGGATCATTATTACCTGGGCAGGCGAGTGGGTAGTCGTGGCAGCAGTCCAGGGTGTGTCTGCAAGCCTGGTCGCAGTAACAGGTACCGTAGGAGCGGTCGGGGCGCCAGCCAGTGGTGTTACATCGGGACTCTCTTCCCTTGCAACAGTTCCCCAAATCCACGCAACCCCCTTCAGCCCCGACCCCCAGCAACACCAGCCCCCACCCCAGCACCGAGAGTGCGGGTGTCGGTCTCAGCCCCAGCCCCAGCCCCATCCCCAAAGCCCCCCACCCTCCCCTCCCCTCCCCTCCTGTATTGAAAGACGAGAGATGAAACCGGGCTCGTCTCTCGCCAGCAGCCGCCCCCTAGCTCCGTCTGCATCAAATACATTCACCAGCAGCAGCAGCAGCAGCCAACACACACACACACACACACACACACACACCGCCTCTTCCACCCAGCCAGCGCCGGCCCGGAGGCACCTCGTCACATTCAGTCTAGACCACCCTTCCTTCACCCCCCCCCCCCCCCCCCCACTGGGTTTCACCGACACAGAAAGGAGATGTGGAGGAATTTTTCTTTTAGTCAGAGGGCGGTGAATCTGTGGAATTCTTTGCCACAGAAGGCTGTCGAGGCAAAGTCAGTGGATAGACACAAGAAGCTGGAGTATAATGCCCCTGTCCCACTTAGGAAACCTGAACGGAAACCTCTGGAGACTTTGCGCCCCACCCAAGGTTTCCGTGCGGTTCCCGGAGGTTTTTGTCAGTCTCCCTAATGGTCGAAAGTGGTTTCCGTTTTTGAAAATCGGTAATTTTTTTAGTCGACGCCGGTTGCGATGCCAGTTGAAGGCGGTTGCCGGAGGACAAAAACCTCCGGGAACCTCCGGGAAACCTCCATAGATTTTTGAATCGGATGAATGAATGAATGGTGGGTGGGTGGATTGAAAGATACAAGGATACAAAAGGAAAACATGCCCTTCGGCCCAATTGCTCCACACCTGCCATCAATCACCCATTCCCAATAATTCTACGGTAGACACAAAATGCTGGAGAAACTTAGCGAGTGAGGCAGCATCTATGGAGCGAAGGAAATGGGCAACGTTTCGGCCTGAAACGTTACCTATTTCCTTCGCTCCATAGATGCCGCCTCACCCGCTGAGTTTCTCCAGCATTTTTGTCTACCTTCGATTTTCCAGCATCTGCAGTTCATTCGTAAACAAAACAAAATCATTCTATGTTGTCCCTCTTTCTCATCCATTCCCTCCGCACTAGGAACAATTTCACAGAATACAATTAACCTACAAACCTGCACGTCTTTGGCGTGTGGGAGGAAACCGGAGCGCCCGGAGAAAGAAAACCCACGCGGTCACGGGGAGAACGTACAAACTCCGTGCGGACAGCACCCGTGGTCAGGATCGAACCGGGGTCTCTGATGCTGAGAGGCAGCAACTCAACCGCTGCGCCACTGTGCTGTGGGGAAAAGCTGGAAATGGGGGGGGGGGGGAAAGAGATGGGAGTTGGACAAATTGGGTCTGTTTCTCTGGTGTGGACAAGCTGAGTTTCGCTATAACAGGTCCCTGTTATAGAAGTGCCTGTTTGTCGTGTCCAACTGCAGATGTGGAATTTGTATGTGACCACTTTACATGTGGTGGGTGTGGGGAAGGGGGGCTTTATAATGTCGTTCTTAGAGAAATGTGTGTATCCTTCATGTCCTTGATATTTACTCTGCAGGGAGAGCGGCTGGAGAATCCGTCTGATCTCCCGCCCCCCCCCCCCCCCCCTCTCTGCACCCCACCCCAACCATTGACTGCAACTAAAGGAGTCGTCTACCAGCCCACCAAACCCTGTTTGCTCAGAACACTCTGTCAACAGTGAGACGAAGGGCAAGTGTTGCAACAGCCACTGAGCCCAACACTATGAAGTGCTGAGGAATTATTGCATGGTGTAGGAGAGGATAAAGGACTCGACAAACGCAAACATCTTTGTACCAAAACCTGACAGCACATTGAGACATACCTCACTAGAGAAACCCCTGCTGCCCGTTTACCAAGTGTTAACTAACTTGGAAAGATATTTCCATGCGAGACGGTTCTTTACCCTCTCCCACACAGCCCAATTATGTCACCGGGAATAAGTGTTCGATTTTGCCAGTTCTCACAAAACGCTTTACAAACAAGTGCAAAATAAAGCTAACGTCGAAATTGATCACAAACTAAAACGGGGGACGACGAAGATAAATTGGACAGCTTACTTCTTCTTGCGTATGGCGTGCACAGCCTAAAGTTGTCGGACAACTTGTTCCATTTGATTGTGCACGCCGGGTCGATTGCATTTGTCGATACAGGGCGGACCACGTGAAGGTTGCAATCTCCCACCCCCCCCCCCCCCCCGACAGCTTACAACCCAGTGGTATGAACGTTGGTTTAACAGACAATAGGCAATAGACAATAGGTGCAGGAGTAGCCCTTCAGCCCTTCGAGCCATTCAATGTGATTATGTGATCGATGAGATGGGACATGTTGGTCGGTATGGGCAAGTTGGGCTGAAGGGCCTGTTTCTCTGCTGTTTCATTCTATGACTCTATATTTACAAACTCTGTGTCAAATATTGCTTCATCATTCTGTCCAATCTAATCTTGAACGTTATATAAGTTCTGCCTTTGGCCGTCTTTATATAACAATATTGACATTGTTGATGCTGCTCTCTGTTCTAATTTTAGTATATTCGAGCTTATATTTATGCTGCCTTGTCATTGACGGCTTAATATCTGGAAATACATTTCCTTGTGTCAACAAAGACTCATATTTTTCATAAACCTGAATT
This sequence comes from Raja brachyura, assembly GCA_963514005.1. Next base: position 6,993,050 of record OY740802.1, read on the forward strand.
TTAAGAACACAGAACAATCCAGCACTCGATGCCAAGATTAACGGATGGCCTGCACGTTATGCAGATCCCAACAATTCCTGCAAATATCACGTCTGCCTCCACCATCACCCCTGGCAGAGCGCTCCAGGCACCAATCACCCTCTGTGTAAAAAACCTTGGTTCACACAGCTTCTTTGCAGAGAGTTGTGAGTCTGTGGAATTCTCTGCCTCAGAGGGCGGCGGAGGCCGGTTCTCTGGATACTTTCAAGAGAGGGCTAGATAGGGCTCTTAAAGATAGCGGAGTCAGGGGAGGTAGACAGAAATGCTGGAGAAAGTCAGCGGGTGAGGCAGCATCTACGGAGCGAAGGAAATAGGCAACGTTTCGGGCCGAAACCCTTCTTCAGACTGATGTGAGGGTGGGGGGCGGGGGGGGGGGGGAAAGAAGAAAGGAAGAGGAGGAGCCAGAGGGCTAGAGGTTGAGCTGAGAAGGGGAGAAGTCAATTACCTGAAATTAGAGAAGTCAATGTTCATACCGCTGGGGTATATGGGGAGAAGGCAGGAACGGGGTACTGATTGTGGATGATCAGCCATGATCATATTGAATGGCGGTGCTGGCTTTGAAGGGCCGGATGGCCTACTCCTACTCCTGCACCTATTGTCTATTGTCTATTAACCATTGTTCCTCTCACCTTGAATCATAGCCCTCTAGTCTTCGACATTTAAATCCTGGGGAATAGGTTCAGACTGTCTAACGTATCTAGTTATGATCATTTTATATACTCCTATCAGGTCTCCACTCATCCTCCAGCTATCCAGAGACAACAATCCAAGTTTGTCTCACTTCTCCTTCTAACTAATACCCCCTTAATCCTTAATCCAGGCGGCGTTGTGGTAAACCTCTTCTGCACCCTCTTTAATTCCACTTTAAAGGGACGACCAGATCTGCACACGATACTCTAAACGCGGCTGAACCAAAGCCTGATGGAGCCGCATCATGGCTTCCTGACCCTTGTACTCAATGTGTGCAGGAACTGCAGACGCTGGTTTAAATCCACGGTAGACACAAAACGCTGGAGCAACTCAGCGGGACAGGCAGCATCTCTGGAGAGAAGGGATGGGTGACGCTTTGGGTCGAGACCCTTCTTCGGACTGAGTTCACTCCAGCATTTTGTGTTGACCTTGTTCTCAATAGCCTGACCAGCGAAGGCAAGCACGCCATGGATGCCTTGTTTACCGCTCCATCTACCTGTGTTGCCACAAGATCCCGCTGTACATCAGTGCTGTTAAGGGGCTTTCCATTCACTGTATTCTTTCCCCATACATTAGGCCTCCTAAAGTGAAACACCTCACACTTGCTCAGATTAAACCCCATCTGCCATGTCTCTGCCCACATTCTTACAATAGCCCCATATTCTATGTTATTTCAAATGGTAACTTTGATTTTTTATATTTGTCTTTCTTCATACCAGATGTAGATTAATTTATTAATCCATGCGATTTATAATCTCCACTGCACGTGTATGCATGCCACCCATTACATGGTATTACGGTACTACACAGTACTACATTAACAAGGTCAACCAGCTCTCAGTAGCCACGCCAAGCTGGGTATGGATGGCTGGCAGTTTAAATGTTGTGGATTACTTATGGAATAAAAACTAATCGTTCACCATGTATGTTGTCGTGGATCATTCACAAACACCAGAGATCTCTCCGGGAATTTAATGTTACATTTTTCCTTCAACCTCAATGTCTTTTCCTGCTTGGATACTGATCACAATGCTCCTGGTGAGATTTTATGCGTTGTATCAACTCACATTTATCTTCCGCATTTCGAATAACTGGACGCTAAGATAAAATTTAGATGACACAAATTGGCCCTCGGTTTAATTTAGTTTAGAGATACAGCGCGGAAACAGGCCCTTCGGCCCATCGAGTCCGTGACGACCAACTAGCACCAGCGCTATCCTCCACACACTAGGGACAATTTACAATTTTTACCAAAGCCAATTAACCTGCAGAGCTGCTGTAGGTCTTTGGAGTGTGAGAGGAAACCAGAGTACCAGGAGAAAACCCACGTGGTCCCAGGGAGAACGTGCAAACTCCGTACAGACAGGACCTGTAGGCAGGATCGAACCCGTGTACCTGGTGCTGTGAGGCAGCAACTCTACTCTACATGATACGAGTATGCACGTTGTATTTGATTCTGAAACTTAGTCGTTCCACTGAAGTTAACCGACCACATTGTACACTGGGCTTGTGATGGATTAATTTCTTAGCAGTTGGGTTTTTTCATAATCTTACCGATGTGAGGAGCAGCTTTTAATATTCGGTGAACTGTATGTAAAATCCCTTTAATCTCCTGCAGCTGCAGAGTCGTGTTTCCATTATTAGAATTATTGCAATTCTTTTCTTTTACAACAATAAAGTCCTGAATCACACGGCACGATAACAGACCCTTCGGCCCAACTCATCCATTCCGACCAAGATCCCCCATCTAAACTAGTCAACACTTGCCTGCGTTTGGCCCAAATGTTTCAAAGCCTTTCCTATCCATGTTCCTGTCCAAGTGTTTTCTAAATTTTGTTATAGTACATGCGTCAACTACCTCCTCTGGTAGCTTGCTCCATATACCCACCACCCCCTGAGGGGCCTTCTCACTTTACACCAAAACCTCTAGTTTTTGACTCTACTACCTTTAAAATATTACACATAAGCAGGTTAAATTCTGTACCACTGCTAAAATCATCTCTCATAGAAACATAGAAATATATAAAATAGGTGCTGGAGGAGGCCATTCGGCCATCTCCCCATATCCCTTGAATCACTAGCCCCCAGAGCTCTATCTAACTCTCTCTTAAATCCATCCAATGATTGGGCCTCCACTGCCCTCTGTAGCAGGGGATTCCACAAATTCACAACTGTCTGGGCGAAAAAGTTCTTCCTCACCTCAGTCTTAAATGGCCTCCCCTTTATTGTAAGTCTGTGGCCCCTGGTTCTGGACTCGCCCATCATTGAGGACATTTTTCCTGCATTTTTCTAACTTGTCCAGTCCTTTTAGAATTTTATATGTTTCCATAAGATTCCCCCCCCCCCCCCCCCATCCTTCTAAACTCCAGTGAATACAAGCCTCGTCTTTTCAATCTTTCCTCATATGACAGTCCCTCTCATTCTCCTTAGATCACCTAAGGGATGGTCTGCTCTGGTTTTTGATCCAAGACCATGAATAAAATTAGCTCGAGAACTGAACCTTTACTTCCAACTATCCCTAAAACCACCCAGCCCTACTCAATATAATTCTATTTCTAATTGTGGGAAGGGACTGCAGATTCTGGTTTGCACCGAAGATAGACACAAAATGCTGGAGTAACTCAGCGGGACAGGCTGCATCTGTGGTGAAAAACAATGTTTAAGATACATTTAGACAGGTATATGGGTCGGGCAGGTTTAGAGAGATATGTGGCAAATGCGGGCAGGTGGGATTAGTATAGGTGGGACATGTGGGCAAGTTGGGACGAAGGGCCTGTTTCCACACTGTAAGACTCTATGACTCTAATGTAACTCAACAAAACTAAGGTTATGCCTGAAGAACGGTCTCGACCCGAAACGCCACCTATTCCTTCGCTCCATGGATGCTGCCTCACCCGCTGAGTTACTCCAGCACTTTTGTCTACCTAAAATTATGTTGGCTGCTTTTCCAAGGCATGGAGAGGTGTAGATGGAGTCATTGGTGGGGAGTCTGCTCTGGAGAACACACAGGTAATTAGGGGAGTAATTTATCATTTGTTTTTCTCACACAGAACCCATAATGTAATTGCAATTACTTACGCAAAATAGATTCCATTCCTGGAACATATTTGAAATGTACCAACGCGACCTCAAGCCCCCAGGAGATTGGCACGATGCTTGAAAAACTCCAACTTTCAGTCGGACATGTTCAAACTAAATTAACTTGCAGGAAATCACAAAATACACAAATAAAATGTCACGCCAAAAATCCATTCAATTAACGCATGCTTTCTGTTCAGCCTTTCCTGTGTATTAAATGTGATTGTTTCATAAAGACTGAAGCTTCCAAGAAATTTAATGGCTGTCAACATTTCCTCATTAGTTGTTGCCACATTTAAAACTTGGAAATTTCCCCCAACTCACCTCCTGGAAGGAACATGAAGTCAGTGAATCAGTTGAAAGTAGAGAAATATTGTTACTGTTTTTGAAAAAATATATTTGCAACTGGTCTGGGCTTTCGTTAATCTGCGTAGAAAGGAACTGCAGATGCTGGTCTACACTGAAGAAAGACACAACATGCTGGAGTAACTCAGCGGGCCAGGCAGCATCTCTGGAGAGTTAGAAATGGAAAGGTCTAAAGAGGGTAGAAGTTAGAAATGAACTGTCCATTAGAGGGTCTCGACCAAAAACATCAACCATTCCTCTTTTCCAGAGGTGCTGCCTGACCCGCTGAGCTACCCCAGCACTCTGTGCCTACATTTTGTTAATCTGTTCTTTTTATAAATCTTCCGTGACCTGTATCCGTGAGATAAGGTGACACAAAGAACTGCAGACGCTGGTATCTGAGGTAAAACACAAAGTGCTGAAGTTACTCGGCAAGTCAGGCAGCGTCTGTGGAGAGAATGGACAGGCGATGTTTCGGGTCAGGGCCCTTCGTGTAGCAGAGGGGGGAGAAAGCTGGAAAAGAGAAGTTGGAGGGGGGACAAAGTTTGACTAATAATCTGAATGGGAAACACTTGCTGGAAATTCATACAAAATCAACCAACTGCGCAAAAGAGAGGCAGAGTTGACAGAAACTTAATTGATTGAGTGATGTGGGGGGTGGGGAAGGGGGTCGGGGGCAACGTTTTTCATTCTCTTACCTTGCTGGAGATGCGGTTGTTTTCCGGGTCGTATCTCCGGTCGCTCTGCGGCCTAACATCGTGGAGCTTGAGACCTCGCTCGAACCCCACCGCGGGGACGTGGACTTACCATCGGAGCCTGCGATCCCTCGCCTGGGATCGACGCTCCAGCCGCGGCCTGCAGATTTCACCATCGAGGAGCTCGCAGTCTCGGGTAGAGGCCGAAGTCGGGAAGCTCCAATCGACGCAGAAGGTTTAGACCAGCCCTGAATTGGGGTCAGATCGCCCGGCGTGGGAGAGCTGAGATTCCACCCCCCCCCCCCCCCTCCCCCCGATGCAGGAGCTTGATCGCCCCGACGTGGAGGGCCCGAACGCCAGCTGCGGGAGCCAAGATCGGGCCGTCAATGGAAGGCTCGAGGGCCCCGACCACGGGAGAACAAAGAAGGGGAATGTGGAGGAGTCACTGTGGTGGATGTTTTCATGTTAAAATGTATTTTGTGTGTCTTGCTTTTTATTGGTATGACAGTATGCTGCAAATCAAATTCCTTGTATGTTGCAAAACATACTTGCCTAATAAAGTATGATTATGATTATGGTCCAAACAGTGACCCTGGGTTAGACGTGGCATTCATGTTATGAAATGTGACTCCAAGCCTGGATGAAGTCCCGTGCCCATTCCACAGGGGAGTTCCCACCACCTGACGCAGCACTAAAACAAAACCTATGTTGAAACAGGGAGGCAATCTCCATCTACTCCTCTGCTCAATATTGCTCTCCGTCCCTGAAGCTGAGTTAACCTTCAAATCAATACCCTAAGCACCAATTTATTTTTGTAGACAATAACATGCCAGCACGCACAACAATTAAAAATTAAGCTACAGGCATAAGGAACTGTAGATGCTGGAATCTTGAGAGGGGACATGAACTGGGACCTTCTACACCCAGTGAATGGCAAGCATGTTGAACCCATGGCATGAAAGGATTTAAGAAGCACGCAGGATTAACACACATGAATTGCAAGGGCGCACAGCGCTATGGCCCAAGTACTGGGTGACGAGGTTGATGTGCAAGGGTGCCCATTGGTCATTTTGGACCCGTTGGGCCGAATGGCCTGTTACCATGCTGTACAACGCTCTGGCTCTATGTCCCTTGATTGAGGTGTCTGAGGTTACGGGGAGAAGGCAGGAGAATGGGGTTAGGAGGGAGAGATAGGTCAGCCGTGATTGAATGGTAGAGTAGACTTGATGGGCCGAATGGCCTGATTTTGCTGATTTTGTGACAGCTCCCTGGCTGGGTGTATATGTAACATAGCCACTACCCAGTAAAGCAATGTCAAACTGATCTAGATAGAACACCAGGCCAGTCCAGCCTGAAACCAAATATCTTAGCATGACGTCCACCCAACCCAACCCAACCCAACCCAACCCAACCCGGATGTATGTAGCTCTTTCCCCACAGGTCGCCAGACTTTAATCTATTATAACAGACGTTTACGATCACAATAATATGGAAGGTAAAGGGTAAAGTTTGAGTCAAAAAACTTTTCATTTAAATATGAATCTAAAAGGAAATAACTTCCAAAGCAAAGTAGATGATATTGTAAACTTTAGGAAAGCCTGCTATTCTGTAAAAGCCAAAGGCACTATACTTTGTTGACTTAATTATGTAATTTGTTGACCTATCAGGTAATATATTGGTAACTGCCCTTACACTTTTTTCATTTGCTCTTGGCGTGCAGCTCAGGGCCGTTCCTGGACTCAGAAACAATTCAAAAGTTCAGAATTTACAAGGCCCGTCGGCTTTTATGTAGGATGTCGGCATAGGCTACAGCTTCAAGCAGCAACTAAATAGTAACAAGGGTCGTAACAAAACTGCCAGGTTCAGATAATTCAACACTTTTCAACTGTTAAAGGAAACATTCTCTTTGACATTCTTTCCTCCATACAACTAGGAGGGAAATTGTAGCCAAATCACTGTCAGAGTTTACTTTAGACTTTAGAGACACAGCAGGAAAACAGGCCCTTCGGCCCAGCGATGTTGCTCTGTCCAGCGATCAACCTGTACACTAGCACCATCCTCTCTACACAAGGGACAATTTACAATTTACCGAAGCCAATTAACCTACAAACCTGTTAAAGAAGGAACTGCAGATGCTGGAGAATCGAGGGTTACACAAAAGGCTGGAGAAACTCAGCGGGTGCAGCAGCATCTAAGGAGCGAAGGAGATAGGCGACGTTTCGGGTCGGGACCCTTCTTCAGACCGGTTAGGGATCAGGGAAACGAGAGATATAGACGGTGATGTGGAGAGATAAAGAACAATGAATGAAAGATATGCAAAAAAAGTATCGAAAGTAACCTACAAACCTGCACATCTTTGGAGTGTGGGATCGAACCCGGGTCCCTGGCGCTGTAAGGCAGCAACTCTACCGCTGCGCCACCCCGAACTATATTACCCGTTTACCCATCCACTCACACACTAGGGTGGATGTGTAAATGATAGACTATTTAAAAAAAAATCTATTATATTAACTGCTCTGCATTACAATATACATCAACATATCTGCCTTCACCGTCTTACAGAGAAAGACAAACAATTAATATTTTACATTGGTAAACATTCTTAACAGCAATTCAGAGTAATACAGCATGGAAACAGGCCCTTCAGCCCAACTTGCCCACACTAGCCAACATGACCCAGCTCCACTAGTCCCACATTTGACCCATATCAATGTACCCGTCTAATTGTTTCTTAAACATTGCAATAGTCCCTGCCTCACCCACCTCCACTGGCAGCTCGTTCCATACACCCACCACCCTTTGCGTGAAAAAGTTGCCCCACGGTTTCCTTTTAAATCTTTTCCCCTTCATCTTAAACCTATGCCCTCTGGTCCTCGATTCCCCAACTCTGGGCAAGAAACATCGCATGCCTACCCAATCTATTCCTCTCATGATTCCGTACACGTCTGTAAGATCAATGTGATGTTAGGTCATTGAAAGTTCCGGAAGGATTCACCAGAATATTCTTAACCTTAAAAAAAAATTGGACTGTTAATAAACATTTCATCAATATTTGACTGAACACGCCTGGGTAATTGGAAACATTATTTTAATTCATTACAGTCATAACCAACACACAGTCGAATCTACCAGCACATGTAATGATTAATTTGACAAATTTATTACATTGAAATTCTTGGATATACACAATACCTGAAAGACAATAGTACATAAATAATGTTAGTTCAGTTCCACAATCGTTTTACTCCCTGTAATTAGATTTGGGATTGAAAATTCTTCAATAACTTGGAGATACGTAATTCCTTCCATTAGTACCTGCGAGGTATTGACATTGTTAATCATCCATGACTTCAATTTTATGTACACATTACCTTGTGGAGTTATTAAACCATTAAATATCGTTGCCAAATGGTGTAAAATACAATTCCTGTCAGCACACACGCATTTTCAAGCAAAACCATCAATCATCGTTCTAAATATATAATTATGGAGAAATAAGACAATTCAAGGGCAGAGTGGATCTAAATTTTCCTCCAAGGATAGTATGTGGGAGTGTCGAGAATAGCGGAAATTTGGGTTTAAAGATCAACTCTTATCAGAAGCACAAACACATATATCATGCAGTATAGACTTCACAGGAGTATTTCACTGGAGTTACAGCAAGTTCAATGGCCTTGTTTATCAGTTTTCCAGTTCAAAGGTTACATTGAATACCACTCCTTTAAAAGCAAACTTTGTGCTTCGATTCAAATCAATCCAGCATTGGATTTGTATTCCAATCTAGGAAAAGATTCCCCTATTCTGGGCAAGAGAATCAAGATTCTGTGAGGGCATAGGTTTAAGGTGAAGGGGGTGGGGGAAGATTTAATAGGAACCTGAGGGGTAATTTTTTCCCCACAAAGGGTGGTGGGTGCATGGAACGAGATGCCGGACGAGGTGGTAGTTGAGGCAGGTACTATTGCACTGTTTAAGAAACATTTGGACAGGTACATGGGTAGGATAGGTTTAGAAGGAAACCTTTCTACCTCCTCTGCCAGTTCATACCATATATGGCGGTGCTGGCTCCAAGGGCCGAATGTCCTACTCCTGCACCTATTGTCTATTGTCATCACCCTCACTATGTGAAAAGGTTGCCTCTCGTTCCTATTAAATCTTTCCCCCCTCACCTATGTCCTCGGGTTTTTGGTTCCCCTACTTGCAGTTAAATATTCTGTGCATTCACCTTGTCTTCTCCCTTCATAGAAACATAGAAAATAGGTGCAGGAGGAGGCCTTTTGGCCCTTCGACCCAGCACCGCCCTTCATTGTGATCATGGCTGATCGTTCCCTATCAATAACCCGTGCCTGCCTCCTCCCCATATCCTGAAGAAGGGTCTCGACCCGAAACGTCACCTATCTCCTTCGCTCCTTAGATGCTGCTGCACCCGCTGAGTTTCTCCAGCCTTTTGTGTAACCCTCGATTCTCCAGCATCTGCAGTTCCTTCTTTAACTCCTCCCCATATCCCTTGACTGCCGGCCCGACCTCTCCCTCAGGATCCTTTGCAGTCAATGAGGCGATGGTTCCCCACCTTTCATTTCTTCTTTTTCTTGAAACCCAGTAGGTGCTTGAGGGAGCGTCCAATTCAAAGGTACTACCCGGACTTTATGTAACTGCTAAACACACAAGTATTCAGACTCACTAGAGCATCAGATCTTTTTGATTATCTTTGGATGGATAATATACAGATCTGAAAATCCATTCTTCTGAATCTATCCAAGTTGATTTTACCAAATACTTTAATAATGCCATTTAAGAGGCAATCTCAAATATGATCATTACCGACATGAATATACACAGATGGAAAATAGTCATTTAGCATCTTTGCTGTAAAATAGTAAATTGTCCCTAGTGTGTAGGATAGTGTTTGTGTACGGGGTGATGGCTGGTCGCCACAGACGTGATGGGCCGAAGGGCCTGTTTCCGTGCTCTATCCCTAATGTCTAAAGTCACAAGTGTGATGTCAAATTATGTGCAAGCCCTTTATTCGGATCAAATGTGCCCCTTACCGAACTCATCAACTAGAATGGTTTTACATGGCCAAATATCATTTCAGCGACTATGATTCATCTTAAATTAGCCCTCTTAAAATCCACAAACAGCATTCATTTGGAGGCCGCCTCGGAATGTTGGATCGGATAAAATCTATTTATATTTCGATGATGGCAAGGAGTTACGGCCCAATATGTTTCCTTGTGACATTTACAGACTCCAACCATTATTGAAGCAGATTTAATAAAAGATTGCTCAGCTGACAAGCAGAATATTAAAGAGCGCGGCAAACAAAAGGAAATGGGGCTAGAACTGGGAACTTATCTAAAAATATTGGCCGAGACCAAAAAGAAAGGAACGAGTAAAACGTTGCTATTCTGTAATGTTGCAGTGGTTATTTTGAACATTCTCAGCATTTGCAGCTTAAGAAAATGAACAAAGACAAAATGTAACTACAACATAAGATCCAGGGCAGAAAATATTCATCGAGAATTTAGCCTTATAAAATTAAGTGGAAATATTTCAAGAATGGAAATTGAATTGTTATCCAATTGAATGGGCAAAATCATTAACTATTTAGCTGTTATTTGACCAGCAGAACATACCCTGTAAAATTATTCCAAATGTGAACTCAACATGCAGTATAGTACCATGGCAGGAAAGTTCATTGGTACAATGAGCAATTTTAGTTTAGATTGGCGAAATAAGCCCTTTGGTTCATCGAGTCCAAGCTGCCCAGCGATCACCCTGCACACTAACACTATCCTACACTCGAGAGACAACTTACAATCTTTACTGAAGCCAATTGACCTACAAACCCATATAACCATATAACAATTACAGCACGGAAACAGGCCTTCTCGGCCCTTCCAGTCCGTGCCGGCCATTTATTTTCCCCTAGTCCCATCTACCTGCGCTCAGACCATACCCCTCCATTCCCTTCCCGTCCATATACCTATCCACTTTACTTTTAAGTGTTAAAATCGATCCTGCCTCCACCACTTCTGCTGGAAGCTCATTCCACACAGCCACCATTCTCTGAGTAAAGAAGTTCCCCCTCATGTTACCCCTACACTTCTGTCCCTTCAGATTCAGATTCCAACTTTATTGTCATTGTGCAGTGTACAAGTACAGAGACAACGGAATGCAGTTAGCATCTCCCCCAGAAGTACGAACACAGAATAATGGAACAGTAAAATATATATATGTATATACAGTAGCAGGAGAGCAAATTTCGGAGGGGGGGGGGGGGGAAGGGGGAGTTGAGTCACTGGGGGAATGAGTGTCGGGGGGGGGGGGGTGACTGGCAATCACCAAGGTGCAGAATTAATTAGGGTAAAAGCCGCAGGGAAGAAGCTGTTCCTGAGCCTGCTGGTCCGGCAACGGAGAGACCTGTAGCGCCTCCCGGATGGGAGGAGGGTAAACAGTCTGTGGCTGGGGTGAGAGCAGTCCTTGACGATGCTGCGCGCCCTTCGCAGACATCTCTTGCTTTGTACAGACTCAATGGAGGGCAGTGAGGAACCGGTGATGCGTTGGGCAGTTTTCACCACCCTCTGCAGTGCTTTCCGGTCGGAGACAGAGCAGTTGCCACACCACACTGTGATACAGTTGGTAAGGATGCTCTCGATGGTGCAGCGGTAGAAGTTCACCAGAATCTGAGGAGACAGATGGACCTTCTTTAGTCTCCTCAGGGAGAAGAGACGCTGGTGAGCCTTCTTGATCACCACCGGGACAGCCTTCTCGACCCACCGAGTCCGCACCGAACAGTGATCCCCGTACACTAGTTCTTTCCTACCCACCCGGGCCAATTTACAGAAGCTAATTGACCTACAAACCTGCACGTCCATTGAGTGTGAAAGGAGACCAGTGATCCCGGAGGAAACCCATGTGGTCACAGGGAGAACCATAGAATCATAGAAAATAGGTGCAGGAGTAGGCCATTCCGCCCTTCGAGCCTGCACCGCCATTCAATAAGATCATGGCTGATCATCCAACTCAGTATCCTGTACCTGCCTTCTCTCCATACCCCCTGATCCCTTTAGCCACAAGGGCCACATCTAACTCCCTCTTAAATATAGCCAATTAACTGGCCTCAACTACCTTCTGTGGCAGAGAATTCCACAGACTCACCACTCTCTGTGTGAAAAATGATTTTCTCATCTTGGTCCTAAAAGACTTCCCCCTTATCCTTAAACTGTGACCCCTTGTTCTGGAGTTCCCCAACATCGGGAACAATCTTCCTGCATCTACCTGTCCAACCCCTTAAGACTTTTGTAAGTCTCTATAAGATCCCCCCTCAATCTTCTAAATTCTAGCCCTTGGTAGCCACTTGTGCAGCATAGAAACAGTACAAATGACCTCATCTCTGCAGGGCTCACTGTGATTGAGTCACTAAACAAAGCTGTTGGGCATGCGAGGACAGGTAGAAACATAGAAACATAGGTGCAGGAGTAGGCCATTCGGCCCTTCGAGCCTGCACCGCCATTCAATATGATCATGGCTCATCATTTTCAACTCCTGTACCTGCCTTCTCTCCACCCCCACTGATCCCTTTAGCCACAAGGGCCACATCTAACTCCCTCTTAAATATAGCCAATGAACTGGCCTCAACTACCTTCTATGGCAGAGAATTCCAGAGACTGACCATTCTCTGTGTGAAAAATGTTTTTCTAATCTCAGTCCTAAAGGAATTCCCCCTTATCCTTAAACAGTGACCCCTTGTTCTGGACCTCCCAAACATCGGGAACAATCTTCCTGCATCTAGCCTGTCCAACCCCTTAAGAATTTTGTAAGTTTCTATAAGATCCCCCCTCAATCTTCTAAATTCCAGCGTGTACAAGCCGAGTCTATCCAGTCTTTCCTCATATGAACGTCCTAACATCCCAGGAATCAGTCTGGTGCACCTTCTCTGTACTCCCTCAGCAAGAATGTCTTTCCTCAGATTAGGAGACCAAAACTGTACGCAGTACTCCAGGTGTGGCCTCACCAAGACCCTGTACAACTGCAGTAGAACCTCCCTGCTCTTGTACTCAAATCCTTTTGCTATGAATGCCAACATACCATTCGCTTTCTTCACTGCCTGCTGCACTTGCATGTCTACTTTCAATGACTGGTGTACCATGACACCCAGGTCTCGCTGCATCTCCCCTTTTCCTAATCGGCCACCATTCAGATAATAGTCTACCCTCCTGTTTTTGCCGCCAAAGTGGATAACCTCACATTTATCCACATTATACTGCATCTGCCATGCATTTGCCCACTCCCCCAACCTATCCAAGTCACCTTGCAGCCTCCTTGCATCCTCCTCACAGCTAACACTGCCCCCCCAGCTTCATGTCATCCGCAAACATGGAGATGTTGCATTCAATTCCCTCATCCAGATCATTAATATATATTGTAAATAGCTGGGGTCCCAACACTGAGCCTTGCGGTACCCCACTAGTCACTGCCTGCCATTCTGAAAAGGACCCGTTTACTCCTACACTTTGCTTCCTGTCTGCCAGCCAGTTCTCTATCCACATCAATACTGAACCCCCAATACCGTGTGCTTTAAGTTTGTATGCTAATCTCTTATGTGGGACCTTGTCGAAAGCCTTCTGAAAGTCCAGATATAACACATCCACAGGTTCTTCCTTATCCACTCTACTAGTTACATCCTCAAAATAGTTTATAAGATTCGTCAGACTTTGCTGACTTTGTCCAATGATTTCACCACTTTCCAAATGTGCTGCTATCCCATCTTTAATAACTGACTCTAGCATTTTCGCCACTACCGATGTTAGACTAATTGGTCTGTAATTCCCCGTTTTCTCTCTCCCTCCCTTTTTTTTAAGTGGGGATACATTAGCTACCCTCCAATCCTCAGGAACTACTCCAGAATCTAAAGAGTTTTGAAAAATTATTACTAATGCATCCACTATTTCTGGGGCTACTTCCTTAAGCAGTCTGGGATGCAGCCTATCGGGCCCTGGGGATTTATCGGCCTTTAATCCATTCAATTTACCTAACACCACTTCCCGGCTAACCTGGATTTCACTCAGTTCCTCCACCTTATTTGACCCCCGGTCCCCTGCTATTTCCGGCAGATTATTTATGTCTTCCTTAGTGAAGACAGAACCAAAGTAGTTATTCAATTGGTCTGCCATGTCCTTGTTCCCCATGATCAATTCACCAGTTTCTGACTGCAAGGGACCTACATTTGTTTTAACTAACCTTTTTCTCTTCACATATCTATAAAAACTTTTGCAGTCCGTTTTTATGTTCCCTGCCAGTTTTCTTTCATAATCTATTTTCCCTTTCCTAATTATGCACTTTGTCCTCCTCTGCTGGACTCCCAGTCCTCTGGTAGGCTCCTTTTTCTGGCTAATTTGTATGCTTCATCTTTAGTTTTGATACTATCCCCGATTTCCCTTGTTATCCATGGATGCACTACCTTCCCTGATTTATTATTTTGCCAAACTGGGATGACAATTGTTGTAGTTCATCCATGCAGTCTTTAAATGCCTTCCATTGCATATCCACCGTCAACCCTTTAAGAATCACTTGCCAGTCTATCTTGGCCAATTCATGTCTCATACCCTCAAAGTTATCTTTCTTTAAGTTCGGAACCCTTTTTTCTGAATTAACAATGTCACTCTCCATCCTAATGAAGAACTCAACCATATTATGGTCACTCTTGCCCAAGGGGCCACGCACAACAAGACTGCTAACTAACCCTTCCTCATTACTCAGTACCCAGTCTAGAATAGCCTGCTCTCTCGTTGGTTCCTCTACATGGTGGTTTAGAAAACTATCCCGCATACATTCCCAGAAATCCTCTTCCTCAGCACCCCTGCCAATTTGATTCACCCAATCTATATGTATGTTTTACCCTTGTTGCACACATTTCTAATTTCATGTTTGATACCATCCCCAACTCCACTACTACTGTTAGGTGGCCTGTACACAACTCTCATTAGTGTTTTCTGCCTCTTAGTGTTTCACAGCTCTACCCATACCGATTCCACATCCTCCAAGCTAATGTCCTTCCTTTCTATTGCGTTAATCTCCTCTCTAACCAGCAACGCTACTCCACCTCCTTTTCCTTTCTGTCTATCCCTCCTGAACATTGAATATCCCTGGATGTTCAGCTCCCAGCCTTGGTCACCCTGGAGCCATGTCTCCGTTATCCCGACTATATCATAATCATTAATAACTATCTGCACATTCAACTCATCCACCTTATTACGAATGCTCCTTGCATTGAGACACAAAGCCTCCGGGCTTGTTTTTACAACACTCTTACCCCTTATACAATTATGTTGAAAAGTGGCCCTTTTTGATTTTTGCCCTGGATTTTTCTGCCTGCCACTTTTACTTTTCACCTCGCTACCTATTGCTTCTACCCTCATTTTACATCCCTCTGTCTCTCTGCTCATGCTCCCAACCCCCTGCCACATGAGTTTAAATCCTCCCTGACAGCACTGGCAAACACTCCCCCAAGGACGTTGGTTCCCTTCATGCCCAGGTGCAGACCGTCCTGTTTGTACTGGTCCCACCTCCCCCAGAACTGGTTCCAATGCCCGAGAAATTTTAATCCCCCCTCCTTGCACCATTTTTCAAGTGCATGTACAAACTCCGTACAGACAGCACCCGTAGTCAGGATCGAACCTGGGAGTCTGGCGCTGCGAGGCAGCAACTCTACTGCTGCTGGCCCAATAGGCTCTTGATTAGTCAGAGCGTCAAAGGTTACAGGGAGAGAGGGAATGATTGATAAACTATGATCGATCAGCGGTGCAGACTCGATGGGCTGAATGGCCTGAATCAGCTCCTATGTCTTGTGTTTCTCAACGTCTTTGCACAATTCCCAATAATATTATTTTATTTGCAGTTGGCTTTCTCCAGCCAGGAGTGTGTGTACATCGCTGAGCGCTGAGCGCTGAGCAAGGCCGCTGGGTTTCCTGAGATTGTCCACACTATGTGACCCTTGAGAATCAAATCAGGAAATAAAATAAATAAATGATAAGATCGCCAATTTAAGACATCATAACAGATAGAAACTTCCCCCCCCCCCCCCCCCCCCCTCTCCAAATGGACACCAGCAGCTTGGTTCTACAATAATAATCATTCCTATGGCCTTGTATTGCAAATGACATTATGGAGCTCACAGGCCCTTTAGATTTTAACGGCATCACAATCATAATCTGTCAATGAGGCAACAACCCTGGTGGAACAAAGACAACTGGCAATAAAAGACACTAGCACAGATACATGGATAGGAAACGTCCACAGGGATATGGGCCAAACGTGGGTAGGTGGGACCATCATACATGGGCAGCATGGGCAAGTTGGGCTGAAGGGCCTGTTTCCATGCTGTATTAATCTATGGCCAGAATGTTATTGTAAGGACTTCCAGCATCAGTGTGTAGTTTAGTTTAGAGATAAAGTGCGGAAACAGGCCCTTCGGCCCACGCCGGCCTGAGATTCACGCACTAACTAACACTATCCTACACACACTAGGGATCATTTTACACCTATACCAAGCCAATTAACCTACAAACCTGCACGTCTTTAGAGTGTGGGAGGAAACTGAAGACCTTGGCGAAAACCCACGGGGCGAACATACAAACTCCGTACAGACAGCACCCGCAGTAGGGATCGAACCTGTGTCTCTGGCGCTGTGAGACAGCAACTCTATTGCACCGCCATCTGTGGATGTGTTTCATGGTCAAAGCTCTTCAGGGAAGTTTTATAGACTGAACCATGAATATAGATCTGAGAGTGGCTGAGGTGCGGAGTGCCAGCCTTAAGGGCCTGTCCCACCAGCATGCAACTCTACGCGATGAGCGCGACCTAACGTGGTCGCTTGAGCCGTCCGGCGTCGCAGGGCCGGTCGCACTTCGATCGCCGGAGCCGTGCGGAATTATGCGGAGTTCGTCCCGACATCGCGCGTGGCTCCGAAAAACTGACTATGTTCAAAAATTCCGCGCGGCAACGGCTTGTCGGCTCGCTGTCGCCTCGACGCATTACACACCGTCTCGACATCGTGCCTCCGTGACCCTCTCTGTAGGTGCCTCCGTGACCCTCTCTGTGTGTGGATCCGTGCCCCTCTCTGTCCTGGCGAACTTACCTAGACTTCGCTCCAAGTTCGCCTCACTTTGCGCCACTCACCCGACCTCCGCGCGGCCCCCGCTTCTAGTTTGATCGCGCTCATCGCATGGAGTCGGATGCTGGTAGGACAGGCCCTTAACAATGTTTCATTTTTGCAGACTTGGGTGGAGTAAATGTTAAAGAATGTCAATGATTCCTAACATCAAAGAGACTGCACTTTAATGGATGTTGTCAAACCAGCTTCAAATCTAACGCCTGCATTGCACGGAATGCCATAAAATCATATTTGCCTTTTTTGTGCAGGGAATGCTAGTAATCTGTTGAAACATAACCCAGCTTGATTGTTCCATGCCAAGGTGTGTTTGGAGCTATAGAGCTTTACAGCAAGGAAACAGGACCATCGGCCCAACTCATACATACCATGGTGCAGCAGCAGAGCGGGGGTAGAGTTGCTGCCTTACAGCTCCAGAGACCCAGGTTCGATCCCGACTACGGGTGCTGTCTGTACATTCTCTCCGTGACCTTGTGGGTTTTCACCAGGTGCTTCTCCGGGGCCAAAAATCTGTAGCCTCCCTTTGATCTGGTATTTTGTTGGTTCACACGCTTGATCAATGGCGTTTTATCATTAATGTTTTATTATTATTAATGTTTAGTGTTTTCTGAGTCATTCGTCACTGTATGTCATGTTGTTACTTGTGGGCGGAGCACCAAGGCAAATTCCTTGTATGTGAATACTTGGCCAATAAACGTACTTAGGTGTCCTCCCGCATCCCAAAGATGCACATGTTTGTATGTTGGCTTTGGATAATTCTCCCTAGCGTGTAGGATACATTTAGTGTAGGGGATGATCGCTGGTCAGGGGGCTTCCAGGAGCTGGGACCACCATACGTGGTCAGCATGGCCAAGTTGGGCTGAAGGGCCTGCGTCCATGCTGTTTTAACATATGACCAATAGGAGTGTTTAGTTTGGTTTAGAGATAAAGCACGGGAAGGGCCTCCCCCTCGTCGGTGGGCCGAATGGCCTGTTCCTGCGCTTTATCTCCAAACTAAACACTGATGCTGGAAATCCTTACAATAACTTTTTGGTCATAGATTAAAACAGCATGGAAACAGGCCCTTCAGCCCAACTTGCCCATGCTGACCATGTTTGATAGTCCCACCTAACCACATTTGGCCCATACCCCTTGGACCTTGCCTATCCATGTATCTGTGCTAGTGTCTTTTATTGCCAGTGTCATCTTTGTTCTTCCAGGGATGTTGCCTCATTGACAGATTATGAATCTGCTGGTGTCGATATTTCTCACACGCTGGTGTGTGAGTTTCTTTGGTACAGGTCGGCTATTTAACCAGGTCAGATTTCATTGATACAGCACGGAATCAGGCCCTTTGGGCCACACCAACCAACAAGCACCCCGTACACAAGTATAATCACACATACACACTGGGGACAATTTCCAAAAGCCAATTAACTTAACAAACCTGTACCTCTTTGGAGTGTGGAGGGAAACCGGAGCACCCGGAGAAAACCCACGCGATCATGAGGAGAACGTACAAACTCCATACAGACAGCACCCGTGGTCAGGATCGAACCCGGGTCACTGGCGCTGTGAGGCAGAAACTCTGCCACTGCACCCCTGATGGTGCGTCAGAATTCTGGACGAGAGACCACTGCCCAGTCCATCATCGGCTCTGACCTCACCATCATCGAAGGGGATCTATCGCAGTCGCTACCACAAAAAGGCTGCCAGCATCATCAAGGACCCACACTCATCTCTCCGCTGCCATCAGGTAGAAGGTACAGGAGCCTGAAATCTGGTACATCCAGGTTCAGGAACAGCTTCTTCCCCACAGCCATCAGGCTATTATACTCACCATCAAACAAACTCTGAACTAAAGCAGCCTAATGCATTTTATCTGTTTATTTATGTGTATATATATGGTCTATGCTATATTGGGCAGTGGGCAGGTGCTATAGACCTGCACGGGGAGGTAGACGCTCCCGCCCCCACGAGTCTCGGGCAGATGGGACTCGTCAGCCTGGGAAGGCGGTCCATCTAGGAGAGGGAAAACTCTGATTTAAAACCTCCACTGCCTTGTGGCCATATCCAGTCATGGAAAAGGCTCCAGGAGTAAACCTCAAGAAATTCCGGAGTCGGAGCCCCTAAGGCAGTTCGTCGTTGTCTACAACCTCGCTCTGGCAGCTCCTGCGACGGCGCTGGTGCCAAACTGTAACGGCCCTGCTGTTCCTTTGGATCGATCAGCGACGTGGAGAGGGGGGACGTGCTGCATGGGCAACAGCCTGTCCTCCATGTGACATCGATCGCCCAGGCTTGCATCTGACCAGGATGCATCACCCATGGTCGGTCATGACCGAGAGGGGCCTACTATGCTATATGGACGTTCTGTATTTTTAAACTCTCTTGACTTGACTTGCTGGTGGTGTTGCTCCATGGACAATGAAACTATGCCACTGATGGTTTTATAGGAACTGGAACAATGGAGGACAGTTGAGGGCAGTAATGTCTGTATCCAATCATGTGCTAAAGTAATAGAACGGCAATTTACTTCATGCAACCAAAAAAAAAACCTCAAAGAACCATTCACCATCAATTACTTTCCAAAGTTCAGTGGCTACTATTGCGAAAGCACTTGTGGCGTCTTTCCAATCTGCACAAACAATCTCTTTAAAACAGCACCAGCCAAATATTTCAGTGATGTTTGTTGGCGAAGGGAGAATGGAAGTTTAGTTTAGTTGTTTAGAAATACAGCACGGAAACAGGCCCTTCAGCCCATCAAGGCCATGCCGACCATTCATCACACATTCACACTTATTCCGATTTCCACATTCATTACACATTAAGTGCAATTTTATACTGTTCCTGTCACCAGTGTATCTGCCTCCTCCTTTTCCCATGGTCTATAATTAAAGATATTCTCATGCTTTGGTTCTTTTGTAGGTATCTAACCTTCAATCTTGTTCTGGAATCTTCTGCTGGCGCATGGGCTGAGTTACCTCAGCATTTTGTGTCTATCTTACATGGACAGTGGGAGCAGGCCATGGACAATGGAACCAGTGTATGGACACTGCCTCCACTTAATCCATACCCTTCCATTCCCTGCAAACGAGTGATACTTTTGCCCCGTATATCTCCTTTAAACTTTGTCCGTCTCACCACAACCCCTAGTATTTTTTTTTTTTAATTCCTCTGCCTATTGGGAGAAAACAGTGATTAAAATTTGCTGCCAAATTCCGGAAATTTCCAAGCAGAACAATAATTTATTTTGAAAACGCCTCCCTTCCCGTCGGAAGGGAAGCAGCTATTCCATGGTGGAAAATAGACCATTGTTTCGAAGCAGTGGATGGAACACCCTGTTCCAGCTCCACTCTGATTAATTAGTCTGCTATTACATTCTTCCAAACACCGACAGTGAGATAAACTAAATTAGCATTAATACCACGGCAGCAATATTCCCCGTCGGTTTTTGGCGGCACAGCAGTAGAGTTTAGCGGTGTAGCTCTAGGTATCTCAGGCACACGTATTCTTCTGCAACATGACATGTTCTAGACCCTCGGAGGAGGGTGGCACGGGTAAGAGTTGCTGCCTTGCAGCGCCAAAGACACGGGTTCGATCCTGACCACGGGTGCTGTCTGTACGGAGTTTGTACGTTCTCCCTGTGACCGCACGGGTTTTCTCCGGGTGCTCCGGCTTCTTCCCACATTTCACAAGGCGTGCAGGTTTACAGGTTAATTGGCTCTGCAAATTGCTCCTGTTTGTGGGATGTGAAACCGGGATAAGTGATCTAGTGCGGGGGATCGATGGTCAGCGCGGACGCGGTAGACCGTAGGGCCGGTATCCAAACTAAATTTCTAAACTACACTAAATGCAGAAATAGGTACAACAACCCACAGTCCACATAGACTATCAAACGTCCATTTTCACTAATCTCACACTAACCCGTTTTATTTTCTCATTTATTATATTGTTTACAGTGTATCATGGTTACATATTCTGTTGTGCAGCTGCAAGTAAGAATTTCATTGTTCTATCTGGGACATATGCCCATCCCGAGGAAAATCCAATCACCTCTCACTTGCCACACAGACAAGATGGCGGCGCTGGCCGTCTGTTATTTTATATCTCTGTCCTGTTTTTAGTTGGGTTCATTCGTTTTGTTAGATTGTGTGTGTATGTAAGGGGGGGGGGGGGGGAGAGTAACATGTCCGGGTCTCTTCCTTCTGGGGGGGGGGCAACTTTTCTGACGTATTCCCCGTCTCCGGCTGCGCCAAGGCCTAATGGCGGAGCTGGCGGCCTCGGGCTCCGGGGCTGTTCCAGTGGCGGCGGCGGCAACAACAGCGACCCGACTCCCGGAGCGGTTCCAGCGGTGGCGGCGGCAGTGGCAGCGGCCCGACCACGACCCCGGGCTGCGGAGTTGAACCGGCCCGTTCGCGGAGCTCGGTTGAACCGCGGGACTGACTACTTACCATCGCCCGGTGGGGTCACGGCATCTGAGGCCTGGATCGCCTCGGCGCAGAGGGAAACAAAGAGGGAAGAGACACAGACTTTAAGCCTTTGTCTTCCATCACAGTGAGGAGGTGTCTGATGAACTCACTGTGGTGGATGTTAAATTTGTGTTTATTGTGTTTTCTGTCATTTTTATTCATTTATTTTTAATTATATGTATGACTGCAGGGGAACAGAGTTTCGTTCAGACCGAAAGGTCTGAATGACAAATAAAGAATCTAATTTGTTTCTACTGCCTGCATACAAACCCCTCATCCGCAAGACCAAACCTGCAATAAAGACGGTCAAAATATGGCCCGAGGATGCCACCCTACAACTCCAGGACTGCTTTGCGGAGTTTGCTCTCCTGCATCAACTGCTGTGTGGAGACTGTCACAGTGGACAAGGAAATAAAGATGTTCCCAAACCGCAAACCGTGGATGAACAAGGAGGTCCAGAACCTGCACGCAACATTGCCTTTAAATCCAGGGACACTTCTGCCTACAGTGCTGCCGGGTCAAACCTGAACAAAGGCATAAAAAAGGCCAAAGACATCCACAGGCAAAGGGTGGAAGACCACTTCAACACCGCGGACACCAGAAGCATGTGGCAGGGTGTCAGGGACATCACTGACTACAAGAGCAGCCCCGCCTGCCCCCACAGTGATATCACACTGGCCAATGAATTAAACACCTTTGCACGCTTCGAAACTGGCAGCACCACCAGGAGAGAAACAGCCCCGGCTAGGGCGGAGGGACAGGCCTTAACACTGAGCACCCAGGAGGTACAGTGCGCTCTGCGTAGGATCAATCCACGCAAGGCTGCAGGCCCGGATGGAGTCCAGTGTAGGGTACTAAAGGACTGTGCTGTACAGCTGGCGGAGGTATTTACGAGGATCTTCAACCTGTCTCTATCTCTGGCAACGGTCCCCATGTGCCTGAAGGCAGCTACCATAGTGTCGGTGCCGAAAAAGTCTAAAGTCACCAACCTGAATGGCTACCGCCCGGTTGCCCTAACTCCAATACCAATGAAGTGCTTTGAAAGGCTGGCCCTCCCCCACATCAAATCCAGCATCCCTGCATCATTGGACTCTCATCAATTTGCATACAGGGCAAATAGATCCACAGTGGATGCCATCTCTGTGGCTCTTCACACTGTCCTGACCCACCTGGAAAGACAGGGCACCTACGTGAGGATGCTCTTCATTGACTATAGCCCTGCCTTCAATACAGTCATCCCCACCAAGCTCACCACCAAACTCCAGCAGCTAGGCTTCAGCTCACTGATATGCGATTGGATCCTGAATTTTCTGATGGAGCGACTGCAGGCAGTGAGACTGGGGCCGCACCTGTCCTCCACTATCACGCTGAGCACCGGCACACCACAGGGCTGTGTACTGAGCCCCATGCTCTACTCCCTCTTCACCCACGACTGTGTCCCTGCATTTGACAACAACACCATTGTCAAATTTGCAGACGACACAACGGTGATCGGGCTGATCACCAACCGTGATGAAACAAACTATAGAGCGGAGATGCAGAACCTGGCGGACTGGTGCTCACAGAACAACTTGTCGCTAAACACCTCCAAGACCAAGGAGCTGATTATCGACTTCAGGAGGTCACAGAATGGGGAATACGCCGCAATCTCCATCTACGGAGACAGTGTGGAGAGAGTGTCCAGCTTCAAGTTTCTGGGCACTCACATCTCAGCGGACCTCACATGGTCCACCAACACTGCTGCGCTGGTCAAAAAGGCACAGCAACGACTGTTCTTCCTAAGAACATTGAAACAGACTGGTCTGCCCCAACAGCTGCTGGCGACCTTCTACCGCTGCACCACAGAGAGCATTACTAACGTATGGCATCTCAGCTGCACGGAGGCGAAGAGAGCTCTTCAGCGCGTTGTCCACAGAGCGCAACAGATTATTGGGACACCGCTACCAGCCTTGGAGGGCATCTACCACACACGGCGCCTCCGGAAGGCCGCCAGCATCCATAAAGACTCCTCTCACCCTTGTAATGGACTGTTTGAACTACTCCCTTCCGGCAGACGCTACAAGGCTTTCTACGCCCGCACCTCCAGACTCAGGAACAGCTTCATTCCCAGAGCTATAGCGGCTCTGAACCGGCCCTGCTGAGTACCCCCCACCCCCATGGACTGTCTCCACTTTAGTCTGTGGAGACACATCCCCACTTTAGTCTGTTTTGGTTTAGACTGTTTTACTGTTCTCGGGGTATCTAAATCTAAATTTTATTAGTCGATTAAGTTATGACATCGGATGGAAGTTGCAACCAAATCTCGTTACACTTATGTGTAATGACAATAAAAGATAGTATCATTATTATCTGACAATGTGACTCTATCCATGCTCTCCAGAGATGCTGCCTGGCCCGCTGAGTTACTCCAGCACTTTGTGTCAGTGTTTTTTGTAAACCAGCACCTGCAGTTTCCTTGTTTCCACATTTTCTTACATTCCCATCAACTCCCCCCCCCCCCCCCCCCGGCCCTCACCCGTGTTCCACCCAAACCCATGCACACACCAGGGACAATTTACAATGGATAAACTTATCTGCCAACTTGCTACTTATTTTAGTAGGCGGGAAAATAGCAATCAGTTATGTCAAAAACGAGCTTAATTGCTACACAACAATAACCGGGTGGGTGAACAGACCCAATTCTCTTTAGTTAACAACAGAATCGTTCCCACAGCTTGAAAGGAATTAGCTCAAACTAAACACAGTGAAACAGCACCAGCCCAGAAAGGTGCTCCGTCATTCTGCTCTGAAGTCTGGCACTTGGCAAACAGGCCGACCCGAGTATTTCTCATCTGATCAGAAAGTTAAGCACACCAGACAACACTTGTTTGTCCTCCGCCATTGATAAATATTGAAAAAGACTGGAATTTCCGCGCAGCAAAGCTCATTGTGAGAACTATAAATGTCACCTTAAATTTACAGTGATCCCCTTTGACACAAGTATACTGCTTTGAAAGCCCTTTCAAGCATCGTTGTGGAAAGCCAATAACCAAATGTAAAAGAACTGGCCCGCTCCAGACTGCGGGAGTACGTGCTGAGGGACGCACTGAAGCTCGGTGCAGCCAACGGCAAGGCTCTGTGGGGCAGGACCACAGCCCAGGGCCCTTCTGCTGCTGGACATTGGGGGATGGCAGAGTCCAGTGGGGACCCCTCAAACAAGGGAAGGGATATCACCACAGTGGCAAGGGTGTTAAACATTTTTATTCTGATACAAGACCTTTAAAGATAAACACTACTGAGTACCACTATTAAATGAAGTTTCTAGCAGTTTTTGGTTTAAATTTTTTTTTAATACTGAATAGATGTTATCGTTGAAATATATTTTTAAGAATACATTAAAAGCAGTACATTGGCACAGCAGCTGCCTCACAGCATCAGAGAGCCAGTTTCCATCCCGACCTCAGTTACTGCCAGTGTGGAGTTTGCACGTTCTCCCCATTTCCTGCAACACCCAAAGACGTGCGGGTTTGTAGGTTAATTTGCCCCAAGCGTGTAGGGAGTGGACGCAAAAGTGGGACGGCAGAGTAATGTGGACGGATGATCGATGGTTGCTGTGGACTCGGTGGGCCGAAGGGCCTGTTTTCATGCTGTCTCTCTAAACTAAACTCAAACTTTTTCACACAGGGAATTGCGAGTCTGTGGAATTCTCTACCAGTGGAGGCCGGTTCTCTGGATAATGTCAAGAGAGTTATAGAGGGCTCTTAAAGATAGCGGAGTCACGGGAAATGGGGAGAAAACAGGAGCGGTGTACGGATTGGGGATGACCAGCCATGATCGCATTGAATGGCGGTGCTGGCTCGAAGGGCCGAACGGCCTACTACTGCACCTATTGCCAATTGTCAAAAATGGGAATGTGGAATTTATCCTAGCAGTTTTGACCAAACCTTGCCATTTAACCATATAACAATTACAGCATGGAAACAGGCCATCTCGGCCCTTCAAGTCCGTGCCGAACAACTTTTTTCCCCTAGTCCCACCTGCCTGCACTCATACCATAACCCTCCATACCCTTCTCATCCATATGCCTATCCAATTTATTTTTAAATGATACCAACGAACCTGCCGCCACCACTTCCACTGGAAGCTCATTCCACACCGCTACCACTCTCTGAGTAAAGAAGTTCCCCCTCATGTTACCCCTAAACCTCTGTCCCTTAATTCTAAAGTCATGTCCTCTTGTTTGAATCTTCCCTATTCTCAAAGGGAAAAGCTTGTCCACATCAACTCTGTCTATCCCTCTCATCATTTTAAAGACCTCTATCAAGTCCCCCCTTAACCTTCTGCGCTCCAGAGAATAAAGACCTAACTTACTCAACCTCTCTCTGTAACTTAGCTGTTGAAACCCAGGCAACATTCTAGTAAATCGCCTCTGTACCCTCTCTATTTTGTTGACATCCTTCCTACAATTGGGCGACCAAAATTGTACACCATACTCCAGATTTGGTCTCACCAATGCCTTGTACAATTTTAACATTACATCCCAGCTTCTATACTCAATGCTCTGATTTATAAAGGCTAGCATACCAAAAGCTTTCTTTACCACCCTACCTATATGAGATTCCACCTTCAAGGAACTATGCACGGTTATTCCCAGATCCCTCTGTTCAACTGTATTCTTCAATTCCCTACCGTTTACAATGTGCGTCCTATTTTGATTTGTCCTGCCAAGGTGTAGCACCTCACATTTATCAGCATTAAACTCCATCTGCCATCTTTCAGCCCATTTTTCCAACTGGCCTAAATCATTCTGTAGACTTTGGAAATCCTCTTCATTATCCACAACACCCCCTATCTTGGTATCATCTGCATACTTACTAATCCAATTTACCACCCCTTCATCCAGATCATTGATGTACATGACAAACAACAAAGGACCCAACACAGATCCCTGAGGCACCCCACTAGTCACCTGCCTCCAACCCGACAAACAGCCATCCACCATTACCCTCTGGCTTCTCCCATTCAGCCACTGTTGAATCCATCTTGCTATTCCTGCATTTATACCCAACAGTTGAACCTTCTTAACCAACCTTCCATGAGGAACCTTGTCAAAGGCCTTACTGAAGTCCATATAGACAACATCCACTGCTTTACCCTAGTCAATTTCCCTAGTAACCTCTTCAAAAAATTCAAGAAGATTAGTCAAACATGACCTTCCAGGCATAAATCCATGTTGACTGTTCCTAATTAGACCCTCTTTATCCAGATACTTATATATATTATCTCTAAGTATCTTTTCCATTAATTTGCCCACCACTGAAGTCAAACTAACCGGTCTATAATTGCTAGGTTTACTTTTAGAACCCTTTTTAAACAATGGAACAACATGCGCAGTACGCCAATCCTCGGGGACTATTCCCGTTTCTAATGACATTTGAAATATTTCTGTCATAGCCCCGGCTATTTCTACACTAACTTCCCTCAATGTCCTAGGGAATATCCTGTCAGGACCTGGAGACTTATCCACTTTTATATTTTTCAATGTAGACAGTGACATTGCAGTGACGTGCCTATGAATAATAACTTGTTAATGTTAAGTTTTTCATGTGGGGTAAAAGTATTGGAGCTAGTACAAGTGGTTGATAGAACACAAAGCAGGCACATGGAACCGCATGGAGGGAATGGGCAGAGGACAATCGTCAGGACTCTTATGACTTGAGAACGAGACATGGAAAGAGCCGACTCAATTACGTGGACAGCGGTAACTATTCCAATTCAACAGAGATTTTGAGATTCAATCATCTCCCTGAACAGATAAGACAAAAATGCTGGAGTAATTTAACGGGTCAGGCATCATCTGTGGAGAAAAATTATGGATGATGATCTTCAGTCTTCAGAAAAGTCACCATCCTTCCTAAAATGGTATGTTAGCATTCATAGCGAAAGGATTTGAGTATAGGAGCAGGGAGGTTCTACTGCAGTTGTACAGGGTTTTGGTGAGGCCACACCTGGAGTACTGCGTACAGTTTTGGTCTCCAAATCTGAGGAAAGACATCCTTGCCATAGAGGGGGTACAGAGAAGATTCACCAGACTGATTCCTGGGATGTCAGGACTTTCATATGAGGAAAGATTGGATAGACTCGGTTTGTACTCGATGGAATTTAGAAGATTGAGGGGGGATCTTATAGAAACCTACAAAATTCTTAAGGGGTTGGACAAGCTAGATGCTGGAAGATTGTTCCCGATGTTGGGGGAGTCCAGAACAAGGGGTCACAGTCTAAGGATAAGGGGGAATTCCTTTAGGACCGAAATGAGGAAAACATTCTTTACACAGAGAGTGGTGAGTCTCTGGAATTCTCTGCCACAGAAGGTAGTTGAGGCCAGTTCATTGGCTATATTTAAGAGGGCGTTAGATGTGGCACTTGTGGCTAAAGGGATCAGGGGGTATGGAGAGAAGGCAGGTACGGGATACTGAGTTGGATGATCAGCCATGATCACATTGAATGGCGGTGCAGGCTCGAAGGGCCGAATGGCCTACTCCTGCACCTATTTTCTATGTTTCTATGTTTATGTTTCCCCCCGCCCAGAGATTCCGCCTGACCCACTGAGTTACTCAGCACTTTGGTATAAACCAGCATCTCCAGTTCCTTGTGTCTACATCTCCATGAATAGCTTGGATGTAGTAAATAAAAATAAATTGAGTTAAGATGATTACCTAAAATACCAGAAACAAATGTGGATAAGCTTATTCATTCTCTTTCAGTGCCTTTGTATTAGAGCTGCGATACTGCCTCCTGGTGGTCATCCATTTACCGATATCGGACATCATCCTTTATATCTATGTCCAAAAATAATCCATTAACCTCGACTGAAAAAACACAACCACCAAAATCCGGAGCCTTTTGGGATAGAGGTCATTCAGCTCTAGACAACTATTCGTAAGTGCTATCGCGATTTCATTTCAAATGGCATTTTATGAATTTATGATGTTAATCTAGAGTTTCCAAGTGTGGAATTTTCAGAACCATACTGAATCCCTTTTCATTTTAGTCACCAGATTATCAATTACTCTTCAAAACGTTTCAATACAAGCCAAATTTGCCGAAATTTGACCGATTTTAATCGTATTCTAAGAACTTTCAGCTAAATGTGTACTCTCACTTCATGCTTGAACATTTACGTTAAGATCGGTCTCCTCCATCATCTCCTACTCATATGGTTACTTTGCATTCAATGCATTATTAATCTCACAATGAGGTGCATGAAATGGTTTAAAAAAAAATACACTTCCATAACCAATAATGTTGGTCTTTATTTTTAGTTGTTAATACCAAGGATGAAGATTTGTATCTCTTTTGTTTGGAGGGGGGGGGGGGGGGGGGGGGTTAGACAATGAGTGGCTACTTAATGCTGGGAACTTGCTAATTCAGCTCTACCCTGCAGCTTTAGGTTTGCAACAATAAGCAAATATCCCTGTTCCACAGTCTCTCTGGAAGCTAAAGATCTCTTCAGTTATTTTTGAGTATGGCGAGAGCGGATTCAGGGCTCCAAATTAGTGGTTGCCCGGGTGCCAATGACCACCCAAAGTGCCGCCGGGCAACCTAAACGCCAACTCATTTTGCCCGGTTTGGCAAGCAAATACTGGATTATACCAACGGACACAAAAAAACTGAAAACTCCACGGGTCAGGCAGCATCTCTAGAGAATAGGAGCGTGACGTTTTGTGTCGACGGCGGCGGCTGTATTCCTCTAGTATCTTTGATTGTGGGGTAAAGATACTAGGAGCGGGGTGACGAAGAGTCGGAGCGAATGACGGGTCTCGAACAGTGGCAACAGCGGCTCCATCTCCCGCACCCCGCCCAGCAGGAGGCCTCCCTCCTCGGCGTGCAAGAGGGGTTGTTTTGAAAGCAGCGGCGGCTGCGATCGCCCTGATAATGGCCACTGCCTGCAAACCCGTTAAATTTTCAAAATAACCACTCTCGCAAGCCGAGGTAGGGAGGGAGGAGGAGGCAGAGGCCTCCTTCTGCCATCTGAAGCAGCTGCACCAAAGATCCTATAGCTATAGGATCTTTGAGCTGCACCGCTCGGGCTCGCATCTTCCTGTCGGCTGGCGGAGGAGGGGAGTTCCTCCTCCTTCTTTCCTCCACACCTTCCTTCCTCCACACCTCCTCTGCCTCTCCACCCCCTTTCTCTCTCTTGTACACCCCCCTCCACCCTTATCCTGGGACCCCTCCACTCCATCCCGCACTGATCCCCATTCCCTCCTCTATTCAGCCCTCACTGACATCCCCTGTGCTCCCTTCCCCATCTACCCCACCCCCCCAATCTATTCATCACCCTACCCACCTCGTATTGATTCTCCTGCCACCCACCCCCCATCCATCCTACACGGGTCCCCCAATTCATCCTGTACTGACCCCCCTTCCCATCCATCCTGCACCTCTCCTCCCCATTCATACTGCACCAAGCCACCCATTCATCCCGTACTGACCCACCTTCCATTTACTCTGCACCAAACCCCCCATCCATCCTGTACTGATCCCCCCCCCCCAAATCAAGAAGAATGGGGGGGGGGGGGGAACAGTCTGAAGAAGGGTCTCGGCCCGAAACTTTGCCTATTTCCTTAGCTGCCTCACCCGCTCAATTTCTCCAATTTCCCCAAGGCCTTTTGCCTTGTATTACTTTTATGCACCATTTTAATCCCCCCCGATTCCAACAATAGCCAAAATGGTACTATTGGATACTTGGGCAATGAAGTCGAGAGATTTACATTGTTTAGGTGAAGAAATTCTTATCTAACCAGCTTGATTGACCTATTGGGGCACACTCAATGTGTAGAAAGGAACTGCAGATGCAGGTTTATACCAAAGATAGACAAGGTGCTAGAGTAACCAATCGGGTCAGGCAGCATCTGTGGAGAAAAAGGATAGGCGATGTTTTCAGGGGTCCTTTTTCACCAGTGATGCTGCCTGACCCGCTGAGTTACTTCAGACATCTGCATCAACTCAATGTCTATCATGCATAAATGTCCTTACTTCAATTACCATCTTGACTATCTCCCTTGACTAACCCAAAGTGCTTTGCTGCACCCCCCCCCCCCCCCCACCGCGTCTCTCGTGGACCAGAACTGGGCAATCTTCTGCATCCTCTTCATAGCCCCAAAAATCCATCAGGCAATCGCTCAATGTTTTCACCCAACCCGCTAACACAGCAGGATACTAGTGATCACGTCTGAAGAAGGGTCTCGATCCAAAACATCACCCCTTCCTTCTCTCCAGATGCTGCCTGTCTCACTGAGTCACTGCAGCTTTTTGTGTCTATCTTCAGTTTAAACCAGCATCTGCGGTCCCTTCAGGCAGTGATCACGACTGTCTATTTATTCTGGCCCCATAATCCTAATGCCAAATTTACCCCCAAATGCCAAATTTACCTCAGCTGGCACCTTCTTAAAGGCTTGCAAATCCAAATACACAATACGATCTCTCAGCTAGGTATTCTTTTTTACTAGCAGTCCTAACTAAGATAAGAGGATAAATTACATCCACTCACTCAGAGACGATGATGTATGCGTGTGAAATTTTAACCAGGGGCAGCTATCGTGAGCAACTACCAGACTCGACAGCGGGGGATTGTTCCATGTTCGATCAGATATCCACAGGGTGGTGCTGTTGGCACAAGTAAAAGAATGCCAACAATTCTTAAACCTGAAAACTGTATGGCAACTTCAGCCGATCACAAAGTCAGGAAGAAAGTATTAGAATGATACTGTCCCAGGGGTTTCCACGGCACCTTGCAACAGGAGGAAGGAACACAGGAGGTGGATCATCGTCTACATTCACATGTCCGTGATTTCCATGATACACTTCTTGTTCTTCTTGGTTACTTGGTCCTCCAAAATATTCCAACTGGAATTTAAACTGGAGGTGGTGAAGGGAGGGGTTTAGCCAGAGAGGGTTATTGGGAAGAAAGTGCCACTTTAAATTTAGTTGCATCTGGCTGGGCAACCGTGGCTTGGTGGAGATTATTCCATGGTTTAATAGTGCGTGGAAAGAACGAATTGCTGTACACTTGCCAGCTATATTTCGGCTGGAATTTATCACAGGGACGAAATGAAACAAGCTGAAGTGTCAAAACATGTCTTTTTCACTTTTGTCTACCTACATGAACTTTACCCAATCAATAATGTTCCCCAGTAGCTTCTCGCTCCCCTTTAACCATTTCCTGCAATGAACCCTCCTTACACGTTAATCAGTCATCAGGTAACCTAGTCAGTTATCATATTAGAGTTGTCATCAATTTTTAAAATGCCTGGAATATGGGGGAGGGGAAATGGAAGCCGGAAGACCACGTGCCCATTTTCAAATTGAAGGGCCTCGACCCGAAACGTCGCCCACTCCTTCTCCCCAGATGCTACCTGTCCCACTGAGTCACTCCAGCTTTTTGTGTCTACCTGCCCATTTTCATTTGTGGGTCAGCAACAGTTTGCCGCCTCAAGCGTCTGGGTATTAACATCACAGATTACCATTCCTGCGTCCAGCACATCGATGTATTCAAAGACAGTGTCTGCGCTGCTACAGTCTTAGAATGAATACTCTACAAACCTCTACGGATGCACTGAGGAAAGCAGTCCGATGTTTGCATCACAGCTTGTTGCAGCAATTCCAATGACAGCAACGCAAGAGGCTCCAGAAAGTAGTGGCCTCAGTCCATGGCATGAGGGGCAAAGTGTTACATGAAGCACTGTCTCAAGGCAGTGACATGTATCAAAGGAGCTCTACCCATCCAGGCCACACCACTGTGCAGCGGTAGAGTTGCTGCCTCAGTGAATGCAGCCCCAGAGACCCGGGTTCGCTCCAGACTAAGGGTGCTGTCTGTACGGAGTTTGTATGTTCTCCCTGTGACCTGCGTGGGTTATCTCCGAGATATTTGGTTTCCTCCCACATTCTAGAGAACTACAGGTTTGTAGGTTAATTGGCTTGGTAAATGTAAAAATTGTCCCGAGTGGGTGTAGGATGGTGTTAATGTGCGGGGATCGCTGGTCGGGGTGGACCTGGTGGGCCGAAGGGCCGGTTTCCGCACTGTATCTCTAAACTGTCGTATGGTACCAGAAACCCAGTCACACACCATGAATATCTACTATCCTACAAGTCAGGTTCTTGAACAGACCTATAGAGTGTCAGAGGTTATGGGGAGAAGGCAGGAGAATGGGGTTAGGAGGGAGAGATAGATCAGGCATAATTGAATGGCAGAATAGACTTGATGGGCCGAATGGCCTAATTCTGCTCCCTTCACTTATGACCTGCTCAATCCCCCATTTCAGCAAGATATCTGTGCACCACCTTGCACTACTTTTCCAGTTGTGCTTACACAAAATATCCAAGCCAGTGGGATGCAGTCTGCCCAATACTGCTGCAAGTAAAATGTTCATGGTACCTTTACCTCACCATAGTTGCAAGCATGACCAAGTGTGTAACTTGAAATACAGACATTTGACACTTAAGCAATAATTTGAAGTCATATTCAAAGAATTTAAGAAAGCAAAAAATGTATTTGAAATGTACATCTTGCGAGATTAAACGTAAATTCATTGTCTCTTCAAAGCTTGAATTCTGTAAACAAAAGAAAAAGGTTCAGAACAAAAATACAGATATTTGGAATAGTAATTCAATTTGATGGTCATCATACAAAAACAGCAGAAGGGGACCATTGTTCTATCATTCACCTTGGATATGTCTAGTACCCCATCATGCACCCGGCAAACGTTCCTGAATCTCAGACCAAGATATCAAAATCATGCAGCAACTCAAACCATGGCCTTTAAACCATTTGAGGCATTTCCAGCACACAAAGAGCTGGGCTAACTCAGCGAGACAGGAAGCATCTCTGGAGAATATGGATAGGTGACCCTTCAGGTCAGGACCCACCTTCAAATAATTGGTTACTATCTGAAATAACTATCAACATGCTGTCTGTTTTACAATTCTGTCGTTCTCCTCTAAAACTTTGGACTTGGGAAAGAAGAATCACGTAATCGCTAAAATGTTGACTACCCGTGACATGCTCAAAAAATCAAATTACTGGGGAAGTAGAGTGGGTCAGACGGTACAATGGAAGAAAATAGACAATGTCTCCATCACTAACATTTCAGAATTATATTTATATTGTACAATAAAGCAACAAAATTTAAATTAATCTAAATAAAATTGTGACCAATTAGTAAAGTGGAGGTAATTGCCTGGCTGGAAGAAGTGATGAGAGTTCGATGTAAGGAACCTATTCCCATCCCCAAAAAAGTACCAACACCGTACCTGGATCTGCAGCTGTTCCTCAGAGCTCTTCACACCTGGAAAAGTAAACTCGGGTCAATTCATGCACAAAAAGGTGCCAGATTTCACCAATGTCTCTGCTAGCATCAGATACATTTGGCTTATTTGCTCATAATCAGCATGATCGATAAGACGGGGAAAAAAGTTTCAACATCATTTACTAGAATGAGAAGATTAGCTGAAGGATTAATTATCAACGTACCTGAGCTGCCTGCACCCACTGCTCCACATGTGACATCTATTTCTGCATCTACCCTGTGCAGGAAGACAACATTCATACTTAATTGACAAACACTGATTGAAATCACTGCAGAAAGCCAGCATCAACAGTGTAACCTAACATGAGTGGTTAAATGTACCCATTCCCCCCCCCCACTCCCCCCAACAGGGGGGAACCGCGGATACTGCCACCCCTGTAAAATGCCAAATAATTCCGGGAATGCCAAGGCGAGAGGGTGAGAAAGAGGGATTGAGCGAGAGAGAGAGAGAGAGAGACGAGATGGGGAGTGGGAGAGGGAGAGAGAGTCTTGTGTGTATCTTTGGAGGAACAGCACCTCATACTCCTAATTGGGAAGCTGGCAATTCAATTGAATGGACATTGAATTACCTCCCCCCCCAAACTGCAACCCAAAACATATACTCTGTCCATTCCCCCCCACAGATGACCCACCGAGTTCCTCCAAAACTGTGTTGTACTTAAGATTGCCGATGCAGCAATTCCCTGTGCCTCGAATAATTATTGAAACTAGTAAAGTGGAGATAATTGCCTGGCTGGAAGAAGTGATGAGAGTTCGATATAAGGAACCTATTCCCATCCCCCAAAAAAGTACCAACACCGTACCTGGATCTGCAGCTGTTCCTCAGAGCTCTTCACACCTGGAAAAGTAAACTCGGGTCAATTGGTACACAAAAAGGTGCCACATTTAACCAATGTCTTTGCTAGCATCAGATATATTTGGCTTATTTGCTCATAATCAGCATGATCGATAAGACGGGGAAAAAAGTTTCAACATCATTTACTAGAATGAGAAGATTAGCTGAAGGATTAATTATCAACGTACCTGAGCTGCCTGCACCCACTGCTCCACATGTGACATCCATTTCTGCATCTGCCCTGTGCAGGAAGACAACATTCATACTTAATTCACTACAATTTAAAAATCCTTCACAATGTACAATTTTAAACCACTGCTATTCAGAAAAAACACAGATTGAAATCACTTCAGAAAGCCAGCATTAACAGTGTAACCTAACACGAGTGGCTAAATGTGCCCATTCCCAAAGTCCAGCAAGACATCAATCTGCTCCATTGTCCCCGTTCATCAATCTCCAAAGCCTCTAGATTCAGTAACCAAATAATCCAAACATCTGCCAAAGTTGGATTGAAGATGAAACCAAATGATAATAGCAAACCAGTTAGGTGTCAACCCTAACTATTTGACATGAGCCTCGCAATCAACTATTTAAATCTCACCAAAGTTTCACTCTGGCTGTTATGTGGCAAAGATGGATTTTGTAGTTAAGCACGCTGATTTTTATAAAGAAGAAACGCACAAAATGCTGGAGTAACAGCGGGACAGGCAGCACCTCTCGAGAGAAGGAATGGGTGACGTTTGGGCCAAAGGGGTGATAATTAGCTCATCCCATATCTCCGTGCCAATTACGACTCCATTATTGGTTCTACATCGTTGCTGCCCCAGAGGGGCAAGGTTTGATAGTAACCAGAAGGGAAACTTTTATACTTATAGAGGGGGGTGGGCATACAGAACAAGCTACCAGAGGAAGCAGTTAAACCAGATACAAATAACGTTTTAAAATCGTTGCATGGGTTGGAAAGATTTAAATGGATATGGGCAAAATACGTAATTGGGACTAGCTTCAATGTAGCATCTTGGAAAACATGGACAAATGAGCCAAAGGGCCTTTTCCAC
This sequence comes from Raja brachyura, assembly GCA_963514005.1. The sequence goes on from OY740802.1 coordinate 7,028,751, forward strand.
GATGTATAACTCTGACGCTCAGTACTGCTGAAAGCAGTAGTGACCGTAATAAGATATGTTTTAATCTACAATTTGAGAGGGAGACGGGAAAATCAGAAGCGTCAGTATTACAGTTGAGCAAAGGGGACTATGGAGCCAAGGGAGGAGCTGGACAAAGTTGATTCGAAAGAGACCCTAGCAGGGATGACAGTGGAACAACAATGGCAGGCATTTCTGGGAATAATACAGAAGGATCAGGATAAGTTTATTCCAAAGATGAAGAAAGATTCTAAGGGCAGTAAGTAGAAGTAAAGGCCAGTATATAAAAATAAAAGAGGAATATTACATAGCAAAGATGAGCGGGAAGCCAGAGGATTGGGAAACCTTTAAAGAGCAACAGAAGATAACTAAAAAGGAAATACGAGAAGAAAACATGAGGTACGAAGCAGAGCTGTCAAGTTCTGTCGGAGCATTTCAGTATTCTAGTACCTGAAAATGTTTTTATGTACGGTCATACCCATGTAAGAGTACAAGAAAGCATAATTTTGCTACCAATTGACATGTCTTACTTGGTAGTGCATTCTTTGCTATCTCTTTGAACGGCTGCTTCCTGCTTTTAGCACCAGATGTGGAATTTGGGATGCCCCATTTTGGAAGCCTCCCTCTTTCCTTCCTTTTTTTCCTCCCTCCCTCTCCCCTTCCCCTTCCCCTAACAGTCTGTTAGCACTATGTGTAAAGGCAATAGAGCTGCAGCTGGGAACGCTATTTAAACCCGCAAGACAGGCAGATCAAAGCGTACAAAAATAATCATGCAGATCTTGAAATTTAAAATGCTAAGATTTAATCTGCTATAATTTTTAGATGTACAGTATGACTTTTTATATCCTTGCATTTAAGCAGCAAGATGAAACAGGAAGTTGGGCTGATTTAAAAAAAAAAAATCATTTTATAAAGCAAATCAATACATCCGTATTCTGATCGCATTTCCATACAAGAAATGGAAAATCTGTACTACTTGGCAGCTCTGACGAAGGTAAGCTAGCCAAGAATATAAAGGAAGTTAGTAAAAGCTTCTTTAGGTATGTGAAGAGGAAAAAATTAGTTAAGACCAAAGTTGTTCACCTGAATTTATTATGGGGAACAAGGAAATGGCAGACGAATTGAACAGGTACTTTGGATCCGTCTTCACTAAGGAAGACACAATCTCCCAGATGTACTCATGGCCAAATGACCTAGGGTGAAGATGGAACTGAAGAAAATTCACATTAGGCAGGAAATGGTGCTGGATAGACTGATAAATCCCTTGGGTTTGATGGTCAGCATCCCAGGGTACTTAAGGAAGTGGCTCTAGAAATCGTGGATGCATTGGTGATCATTTTCCAATGTTCTATAGATTCTATGGAATTTTTTGAGGCTATAACTAGGAAAATGTGGAAGGGAGAACCAGACAATAAATAACCGGAGGAGTTATTCCTGCTTCTTGTGTGTATCTTTGAGGAACAGCACCTCACACTCCCAAATGGATAGCTGACAATTCAATTGAGTGAACATTGAATTACCTCCCCCCCAAACTACAACCCAAAACACTCTGTCCATTTCCCCCCACAGGCGACCCGCCGAGTTCCTCCAACACCGTGTCCTACTCAAGATTGCAGATGCAGCAATTCCCTGTCTCGAATAATCTTTGAAATTTGTGATCCACTAGTAGAGTGGAGATAATTGCCTGGCAGGAATAAGTGATGAGCTCAATATAAGGTACCTATTCCCCCCACCCCCCCCAAAAGTATCACCACCTACCTGGATCTGCAGATGTTCCTCGGAGCTCTTCACACCTGGAAAAGTAAACTCGCGTCAATTGGTACACAAAAAGGTGCCAGATTTAACCAATGTCTTTGCTAGCATCAGATATATTTGGCTTATTTGCTCATAATCAGCATGATCGATAAGACGGGGAAAAAAGTTTCAACATCATTTACTAGAATGAGAAGATTAGCTGAAGGATTAATTATCAACGTACCTGAGCTGCCTGCACCCACTGCTCCACATGTGACATCCATTTCTGCATCTACCCTGTGCAGAAAGACAACATTCATACTTAATTGACTACTTGCTTTTTAAATCCGTCACAATGTACAATTTTAAACCATTGCAGTTCAGAAAAAAACACCGATTGAAATCACTTCAGAAAGCCAGCATTAACAGTGTAACCTAACACAAGTGGCTAAATGTGCCCATTCCCAAAGTCCAGCAAGACATCAATCATTGTCCCCGTTAATCAATGTCCAAAGCCTCTAGATTCACGATCCCCGCTAATCACGTGACCTCGTGGTCGTGTTGGGGCGCGACGGTCCCGCGCGACTTAATGCGCCCACAGACATTTGGAGCGCGTGACGTCATTTGACGATACACAAAATGCGGGAGTAACTCAGCGGGACCGGCAGCATCGCTGGAGAGAAGCAATGGGTGATGTTTCGTGTTGAGACTTCTTCTTCAGTCTGAAAAGAAGGGTTTGGACCCGAAACATCGTCCATTGTTACTCCAGCATTTTGTGTCTATCTTCAATTGTCTTGGCCCCGCTCTGGGAGTAAAAGCGGGGGCGGATCCGGACCGCAAAGGCCGTGAGCCCCAGGTCGAGCTCGGCGAACATTTGCCTGCTTCTGCTGCTGTTGGAGGCGAGATGTTGCGTCGCGCCAGGGTCTTGGGCCTGTCCCACTTTGGCCATCAGTTCCGCGACAGGCCGTTGGGCGCGCGAAGATTTAGTTTGCTACAAAGTTTCGGAGCGCCACTCGATACCGCACAACTTCATACCCCTTCACGCTTCTCAGTGAGAACGGCCCCGCGCGGCCACACGATGCCAGAGCACCTCAACAAGAGGACAAGGTTGCCTAATTTGCATGCCAAGGACACGCAAGTGGGACAGGGCCTTAAAGCTAAACATTATTGCACCGATCTCACGAGCAAGCAAAACCAATTTAAAAGAAATAAACAATTTTGAAGTTAAAATACTCTTTTATTAAATACAATGAACAAAATTACTTTTTACAAAATCATCGTGGAAAACACAAACAGCATGAAGCAACAGCAGGCCAGGCAGCACCGGGGGAGCCAGATCTCGGGGAGATGGTGAGAGACCACGGTGGTGGAAGTGCAGGGAGAGAGTGCGGGGAGAGTGAGAGCGCAGGCAGAGAGAGAGAGTGATGGGAGAGAGAGCAGGGAGAGATAAGGGAGAGAGAGAGGGGAGAGACCGCACCACCACACCTCCTCATCACCAATCTACCAATGGCCGCTGCGACGCGTCTTATATAGCCACCTCACGTCTGTGCAGGAACCCTTATATGGCCCTCTGCATGTGCCGCACCCTTATAATGGTCCTCACGCATGCGCCGTGACCTTATATGGCCCTCAAACATGCACTGCAATCTTATATATCCACCTCATTACACAGAATGACAGATACAGCAATGTGTCTCCAGAGATGCTGCGTGTACTGCCCTAAGAAAAACATTGCAATTACATGGTGAAACTAAAATGCATAAGAATTGCCTATATTAAAATCTGTCAATGTGCACTTTAACCACATGTGATTTTTTTTCTATTACAAATCTCAAATTGGGGGGTAGAGGCAAATAAATAAATGATGGGCCTTTGTCCCAAACATTATGGAGGCACTGTAAGGAACCTATTCCCATCCCCAAAAAAGTACCAACACCGTACCTGGATCTGCAGCTGTTCCTCGGAGCTCTTCACACCTGGAAAAGTAAACTCGGGTCAATTGGTACACAAAAAGGTGCCAGATTTAACCAATGTCTTTGCTAGCATCAGATATATTTGGCTTATTTGCTCATAATCAGCATGATCGATAAGACGGGGAAAAAAAGATTCAACATCATTTACTAGAATGAGAAGATTAGCTGAAGGATTAATTATCAACGTACCTGAGCTGCCTGCACCCACTGCTCCACATGTGACATCCATTTCTGCATCTACCCTGTGCAGGAAGACAACATTCATACTTAATTGACTACTTGATTTTTAAATCCGTCACAATGCACAATTTTAAACCATTGCTGTTCAGAAAAAACACTGATTGAAATCACTTCAGAAAGCCAGCATCAACAGTGTAACCTAACACGAGTGGCTAAATGTGCCCATTCCCAAAGTCTAGCAAGACATCAATCTGCTCCATTGTCCCCGTTCTTCAATCTCCAAAGCCTCTAGATTCACGATTCACACTAATCACGTGACCTCGTTGTCGTGTTGAGGCGCGACGGTCCCGCGCGACTTAATGCGCCCACAGACATTTAGAGCGCGTGACGTCATTTGACGATACACAAAATGCGGGAGTAACTCAGCGGGACCGGCAGCATCGCTGGAGAGAAGCAATGGGTGATGTTTCGTGTTCTTCAGTCTGAAAGGGTCTTGATCCCAAACATCATCCATTCCTCTCTCCAGAGATGCTGCCGGTCCCGCTGAGTTACTCCAGCATTTTGTGTCTTATCTTCAATTGTCTTGGCACTGCTCTGGGAGTAGAAGTAGGGGCGGATCTGGACAGCAAAGGCCGTGAGCCCCAGGCCGCGCTTGGCGAACGTTTGCTGCTTCTACTGCTGTTGGAGGTGAGATGTTGCGTCGCGCCAGGATCTTGGGCCTGTCCCACTTTGGCCATCAGTTACGCGACAGGCCGGTGGGTGCGCAAAGATTTAGCTTGTTACAAAATTTCGGAGCGCCACTCGATACCGCACACAACTTCATACCCCTCCACGCTTCTCAGCCCCAAGGCCCCAAGGACACGCAAGTGGGACAGGCCTTAAAGCTAAACATTATTGCACCGTTCTCACGAGCAAGCAATACCAATTTAAAAGAAATAAACAATTTCAAAGTCAAAATACTCTTTTATTAAATACAATGAACAAAATTACTTTTTACAAAATCATCGTGGATAACACAAACAGCATGAAGCAACAGCAGGCCAGGCAGCGCTGGGGAGGCAGAACTCGGGGCCCGGGGAGATGATGAGAGACCAAGGTGGTGGAAGTGTAGGGAGAGAGATGGGAGAGAGCGCGCAGGGGGAGAGAGAGGGCGCAGGGGGAGAGAGAGGGCGCAGGGGGAGAGAGAGGGCGCAGGGGGAGAGAGAGGGCGCAGGGGGAGAGAGAGGGCGCAGGGGGAGAGAGAGGGCGCAGGGGGAGAGAGAGGGCGCAGGGGGAGAGAGAGGGCGCAGGGGGAGAGAGAGGGCGCAGGGGGAGAGAGAGGGCGCAGGGGGAGAGAGAGGGCGCAGGGGGAGAGAGAGGGCGCAGGGGGAGAGAGAGGGCGCAGGGGGAGAGAGAGGGCGCAGGGGGAGAGAGGGCGCAGGGGGAGAGAGGGCGCAGGGGGAGAGAGGGCGCAGGGGGAGAGAGGGCGCAGGGGGAGAGAGGGCGCAGGGGGAGAGAGGGCGCAGGGGGAGAGAGGGCGCAGGGGGAGAGAGGGCGCAGGGGGAGAGAGGGCGCAGGGGGAGAGAGGGCGCAGGGGGAGAGAGGGCGCAGGGGGAGAGAGGGCGCAGGGGGAGAGAGGGCGCAGGGGGAGAGAGAGCGCAGGGGGAGAGAGAACGCAGGGGGAGAGAGAGCGCAGGGGGAGAGAGAGCGCAGGGGGAGAGAGAGAGCGCAGGGGGAGAGAGAGCGCAGGGGGAGTGCAGCGAGATAGAGCAGGCAGAGAGTGATGGGGGAGAGAGCAGGGAGAGACTGCACCACACCTCCTCATCACCAATCTACCAATGGCCGCTGCGGCTTATATAGCCACCTCACGCCTGAGCAGGAACCCTTATATGGCCTTCATGCATGCGCCGCACCCTTAAATGGTCCTCATGCATGCGCCGTAACCTTATATAGCCCCCACGCATGCGCACTAACCTTATATAGCCCCCACGCATGCGCACTAACCTTATATAGCCCCCACGCATGCGCCGTAACCTTATATGGCCCTCAAACATGCACTGCAATCTTATATATCCGCCTCATTACACAGAATAACAGATACAGCAATGTCTCTCCAGAGATGCTGGGTGTACTGCTGACTTACTGCACCTTTTTGTGCTGTTCTCCAGTGTAGTAGAGTTCGATTGATAATACAGTGCCCTCCATAATGTTTGGGACAAAGACCCATCATTTATTTCTTTGCCTCTGCTCCACAATTTGAGATTTGTAATTGGGGAAAAAAAAAATCATTCATGCAAAAAAAAAAACCACACATTTTTATCAGGGGCCATTTTTATACATTTCAGGGCACCATAATGTTTGGAACACATGGCGTCATATGCATTTGTAATTGCTCAGGTGCGTTTAATTGCCTCCTAAATGCAGAGGTATAAGTCTCAGCACCTAGTCTTTCCTCCATCATCTTTGAAAACTTTTATTGCTGTTTATCAAAATGAGGGCCATAGGTTTTGCCAATGAAAGTCAAATAAGCCATTATGAGACTGAGACACAAGAATAAAACAGTTAGACACGAGCCAAACCTTCGACTTACCAAAATCAACTGTCTGGAACATTATTAAGAAGAAAGAGAGCACTGGCGAGTTTACTAATCGCAAAGGGCCAAGGAAGACCTCCACAGCAAAGAGAAACTCCCAAACACTTAAAACAAGTATAAGATAAAGATGGCTGCAATACAGGCCTGGTAGAGCATCACCCAGCAACTAGTGATGGCCATGAGTCACAGAATTCAAGCAGCCATTGCATACAAGGGATACGGAAGAAAATACTAAACATGACATTGCTCTGTCCCAAACATGATGGTGCTCTGAAATAGGGAGGGGGAGGGCCTAAGAAAAACATTGCAATTACATGGTGAAACTAAAATGCATAAAAATCTGACAATGTGCACTTTAACCACATGTGATTTTTTTTCTATTACAAAACTCAAATTGTGGGGTAGAGGCAAATAAATAAATGATGGGCCTTTGTCCCAAACATTATGGAGGGCGCTGTAAGGAACCTATTCCCATCCCCAAAAAAGTGCCAACACCGTACCTGGATCTGCAGCTGTTCCTCGGAGCTCTTCACACCTGGAAAAGTAAACTCGGGTCAATTGGTACACAAAAAGGTGCCAGATTTCACCAATGTCTTTGCTAGCATCAGATATATTTGGCTTATTTGCTCATAATCAGCATGATCGATAAGACGGGGAAAAAAGATTCAACATCATTTACTAGAATGAGAAGATTAGCTGAAGGATTAATTATCAACGTACCTGAGCTGCCTGCACCCACTCTGCTCCACATGCGACATCCATTTCTGCATCTGCCCTGTGCAGGAAGACAACATTCATACTTAATTCTGTGTGGCTAAATGTGCCCATTCCCAAAGTCCAGCAAGACATCATTCTGCTCCATTGTCCCCGTTCATCAATCTGCAAAGCCTCTATGTAAACCAAAATAACACAAAGACGGCTAGGTTTGTAGATCAATTGGCTTTGGCAAAAAAAAATTTGGCTGTCCTGACCTTGTACTTGTGTACGGGTCGGCGTGGAATCTGTGGGCCAAAGGGCCCGTTTACACGCTTTTGTCTCCAAAGCTAAACATTATGCACCAATCTCACAGGAGCAAGCAATATACCACATGGATGAGAATAAACTAAACAATTTCAAAGTCAAATTACTCTTTTATTAAATACAAATCAACCAAATGACTTTTTACAAAATCATGGTGGAAAACACAAACAGCATGAAGCAACAGCGGGCCAGGCAGCGCTGGGGAGGCAGATCTTGGGGCCCGGGGAGATGGTGAGAGACCACGGTGGTGGAAGTGCAGGGAGAGAGAGATGGGAGTGCAGAGAGAGAGAGGAGAGTGCACGCAGGGAAATAGAATCACCAAATCAACTGTCTGGAACATCGTTAAGAAGAAAGAAGAAAATTCCACTCAAAACAAGCATACGTTAAAGATGGCTGCAATACAGGCCTGGTAGAGCAACTAGTGATGGCCATGAGTCACAGAATTCAAGCATCATTGCATACAAGGGATACGGAAGAAAATACTAAACATGACATTGTTCTGCCCCAAACATGATGGTGCCCTGAAATTAGGGAGGGGGGGGGGGGGGGGGGGGGGGTAAGTAAAACATTGCAATTACATGGTGAAACTAAAATGCATAAAAATTGCCTATATTAAAATCTGACAATGTGCACTTTAACCACATGTGATTTTTTTCTATTACAAATCTCAAATTGTGGGGTAGAGGCAAATAAATAAATGATGGGTCTTTGTCCCAAACATTATGGAGGCACTGTAAGGAACCTATTCCCATCCCCAAAAAAGCACCAACACCGTACCTGGATCTGTAGCTGTTCCTCGGAGCTCTTCACACCTGGAAAAGTAAACTTGGGTCAATTGGTACACAAAAAGGTGCCAGATTTCACCAATGTCTTTGCTAGCATCAGATATATTTGGCTTATTTGCTCATAATCAGCATGATCGATAAGACGGGGAAAAAAGATTCAACATCATTTACTAGAATGAGAAGATTAGCTGAAGGATTAATTATCAACGTACCTGAGCTGCCTGCACCCACTGCTCCACATGCGACATCCATTTCTGCATCTGCCCTGTGCAGAAAGACAACATTCATACTTAATTGACTACTTGCTTTTTAAATCAGTCACAATGCACAATTTTAAACCTTTGCTGTTCAGAAAAAACAGATTGAAATCACTGCAGAAAGCCAGCGTTAACAGTGTAACCTAACACGAGTGGCTAAATGTGCCCATTCCCAAAGTCCAGCAAGACATCAATCTGCTCCATTGTCCCCCTGTTCATCCATCTCCAAAACCTCTAATTCAGTAACCAAATCCAAAGTTGGATTGAAGACGAAACCAAATGACAATAGCAAACCAGTTAGGTGTCAACCCCAACCCATCAGCTTCACAATCAACTATTTAAATCTCACCAATGTTCCACTCTGGATTTTGTAGCTAAGCACGTTGATTTTTTATAAAGAAAAGATACACACAAAAAGCTGGAGTAACTCAGCGGGACAGCCAGAGCCTATGGAGAGCAAAAATTGTGGCATATTTGCATACCAATCACAACTCACTTTGAGCTCGATATACAGTGTCCTCCATGTTTGGGACCATCATTTATTTATTAAAGGCCATTTTTATACATTTTGCATTACAGCTGTGTTTATACATAGCCCCCCCCCACCTCCAATTTCAGGGCACCATAATGTTTGGGACACATGGCTTCACATGCTTTTGTAATTGTTCATGTGCGTAATTGCCTATTCATTCCTCACGCTTTTCCATCACCTTTGGAAACTTGTATTGCTGTTTATTAACATGAGGACCAACGATGTGCCAATGAAATTCAAAGAAGCCATTATGAGACTGAGAAACATGGCTTGAAACATGAAATTCAAAGAAGCCATTATGAGACTGAGAACTTAGGGACATTAGCCAAACCTTCGGCTTACCAAAAGCAACTGTTTGGAACATGATGAAGAAAGAGGGCAAAGCGACTGGCAGGCCAAGGAAGACCGCCACAGCTGATGACAGAAGAATTCTCTCTATAATAAAGAAAAATCCCCACGTCCGACGGACCAGAAACACTCTCCAGGTGTGGATATTTCCGGAAGTGGCGGCGCTGCGGCTCACATGCAGTCCGTCTGTTTTTTATTTTATTTTAGTCTTTGTCCCTGTTTTTAGCGATTATTTTTGGTTTATTAGGTTGTGTATGTGTGGGGGGGGGGGGGGGGGGGGAGAAACAGGGTTTTAGTCTCTCTCTTCGGCAGCATCGGAGGCCTGGATCTCCTCAGCGCAGAGGGAGAATAAGGAGGGAAGAAGACAGAGACTCTAAGACTTTTGCCTTCCATCACAGTGAGGAGGTGTTTGGTGAACTCACTGTGGTGGATGTTAAATTTGTGTTTATTGTGTGGTTTTTGTTATTTTTCATATATGTATGACTGCAGGCATGAAAATTCGTTCAGACCGAAAGGTCTGAATGACAATAAAGGTAATTCAATTCAAATGTCAATGACCACTGTCCGCAGAAGACCTAATAAACAGAAAGATACACTGCAAGATACAACTACTGGTTAGCCAAAAAAAAAGGATGGCCAGGTTAGTTTTCCATTTAAAAGACCAACCACAGTTCTGGAAAAAGGGCTTGTGGACAGGTGAGACGCAGATTAACCAGCAACTGGTGATGGCCATGAGAGGCAACAAAATACTAAACATGACTACTTTCATATATATGACACTGCTGTGTCCCAAACATTATGGTGCCCTGAAATGGGGGGACAATGTATAAACATTGCTGTAATTTCTACATGGTGAAACCAAAATGTATAAAAATTGACAGTATTAAAATCTTACAATGTGCACTTTAACCAGATGTGATTTTTTTTCTATTACAAATCTGAAATTGTGGAGTAGAGCGGCAAATAAATAAATGATGCGTCTGTCCCAAACATTATGGAGGGCGCTGTAAGGAACCTATTCCCATTCCCCCAAAAAAGTACCACCACCGTACCTGGATCTGCAGCTGTTCCTCGGAGCTCGTCACACCTGGAAAAGTAAACTCGGGTCAATTGGTACACAAAAGGGTGCCAGATTTCACCAATGTCTTTGCTAGCATCAGATATATTTGGCTTATTTGCTCATAATCAGCATGATCGATAAGACGGGGAAAAAAGTTTCAACATCATTTACTAGAATGAGAAGATTAGCTGAAGGATTAATTATCAACGTACCTGAGCTGCCTGCACCCACTGCTCCACATGTGACATCCATTTCTGCATCTGCCCTGTGCAGGAAGACAACATTCATATTTAATTGACAAACACTGATTTAAATCACTGCCGCCCCCGCAAAACGCCAAATAATTCCGGGAATGCCTAGGCGAGAGGGTGAGAAAGAGGGATTGAGCGAGAGAGAGAGAGACAAGATGGGGAGTGGGAAAGGGAGAGAGAGTCTTGTGTGTATCTTTGGAGGAACAGCACCTCACACTCCCAATTGGGAAGCTGGCAATTCAATTGAATGAACATTGAATTACCTCCCCCCCCAAACTACAACCCAAAACACATACTCTGTCCATTCCCCCCCACAGATGAACACCCAGTTCCTCCAAAACTGTGTTCTACTTAAGATTGCAGATGCAGCAATTCCCTGTGCCTCGAATAATTATTGAAACTAGTAAAGTGGAGATAATTGCCTGGCTGGAAGAAGTGATGAGAGTTCGATATAAGGAACCTATTCCCATCCCCCAAAAATGTACCAACACCGTACCTGGATCTGCAGCTGTTCCTCAGAGCTCTTCACACCTGGAAAAGTAAACTCGGGTCAATTGGTACACAAAAAGGTGCCAGATTTAACCACCGTCTTTGCTAGCATCGGATATATTTGGCTTATTTGCTCATAATCAGCATGATCGATAAGACGGGGAAAAAAGTTTCAACATCATTTACTAGAATGAGAAGATTAGCTGAAGGATTAATTATCAACGTACCCGAGCTGCCTGCACCCACTGCTCCACATGTGACATCCATTTCTGCATCTGCCCTGTGCAGGAAGACAACATTCATACTTAATTGACAAACACTGATTTAAATCACTGCCGCCCCCGCAAAACGCCAAATAATTCCGGGAATGCCTAGGCGAGAGGGTGAGAAAGAGGGATTGAGCGAGAGAGAGAGAGAGACAAGATGGGGAGTGGGAAAGGGAGAGAGAGTCTTGTGTGTATCTTTGGAGGAACAGCACCTCACACTCCCAATTGGGAAGCTGGCGATTCAATTGAATGAACATTGAATTACCTCCCCCCCCAAACTGCAACCCAAAACACATACTCTGTCCATTCCCCCCCACAGATGAACACCCAGTTCCTCCAAAACTGTGTTCTACTTAAGATTGCAGATGCAGCAATTCCCTGTGCCTCAAATAATTATTGAAACTAGTAAAGTGGAGATAATTGCCTGGCTGGAAGAAGTGATGAGAGTTCGATATAAGGAACCTATTCCCATCCCCCAAAAATGTACCAACACCGTACCTGGATCTGCAGCTGTTCCTCAGAGCTCTTCACACCTGGAAAAGTAAACTCGGGTCAATTGGTACACAAAAAGGTGCCAGATTTAACCACCGTCTTTGCTAGCATCAGATATATTTGGCTTATTTGCTCATAATCAGCATGATCGATAAGACGGGGAAAAAAGTTTCAACATCATTTACTAGAACGAGAAGATTAGCTGAAGGATTAATTATCAACGTACCTGAGCTGCCTGCACCCACTGCTCCACATGTGACATCCATTTCTGCATCTGCCCTGTGCAGAAGGACAACATTCATACTTAATTCACTACTTGCTTTTTAAATGTCACAATGTACAATTTTAAACCACTGCTATTCAGAAAAAACACTGATTGAAATCACTTCAGAAAGCCAGCATTAACAAGTGTAACCTAACACGAGTGGCTAAATGTGCCCATTCCCAAAGTCCAGCAAGACATCAATCTGCTCCATTGTCCCCGTTCATCAATCTCCAAAACCTCCAGATTCAGTAACCAAATAATCCAAGCATCTGCCAAAGTTGGATTGAAGATGAAACCAAATGACAATAGCAAACCAGTTAGGTGTCAACCCCAACTATTTGACATGAGCCTCGCAATCAACTGTTTAATTCTCACCAAAGTTTCACTCTGGCTGTTATGTGGCAAAGATGGATTTTGTAGTTAAGCAAGCTGATTTTTATAAAGAAAAGAAGATAGGCACAAAATGCTGGAGTAACTCAGTGGGACAGGCAGCACCTCTGCTGCTCCAGAAGAGCAAGATTTGATGGTAACCCAAGGGGGCAACTTTTATATTTATAGGGGGGAATGAGTGGGCATATGGAACAAGCTACCTGAGCAAGCAGTTAAAGCAGATAATAATTACACAGAACGCTTGGCCCCGCAAAGCGTGATCGGATCCCACGTGTGGACCATCAAACCACAGGTTCGATCCTGACCACGGCTGCTGTCTGTACCGAATTTGTACGTTCTCCCACACTCCAAAGTCGTGTAGGTTTGTAGGCTAATTGGCATTGGTAAAATGTAGGATAGTGCTGTTAGTGTGTGGGGATCGCTGGTCGGCATGTTTCCGCACTGTATAACTAAACTAAACTAATTCGAAGACGTTTGTAGGTCAATTGGCTTCGGTAAAAAATTGAGACTGTCCCGGACCTAGTATTTTGTGCGCTGGTCGGCGTGGACTCGGTGGGCCGAAGGGACCATCCGATATCTCACATGGGCAAGCAGTAACCACGAGGATCAAAATCAACTAAACATTATGAAGACTAACATTTAAAATTATTAAATAAAAATCAAAATAGAAAACACAACAGCATGAAGCAACAGAAGTATTGGCGGGCGGGGCGGGGCGGGGGGGGGGGGGGAGAAGAGATCCCGAGGCCCGGGAACAGAGATACAGCGCGGATAAATGAGGCCCTTCGGCCCAGCGACCCCGCACACTCACACTAATCCTGCACATAATAGCGACAAAGTTCACATTTACACCAAGATACTCTAGAAACCCGTACGTCTTTGGAGTGTGTGGGAGGAAACCCAAGACCCACGCGGGTCACGGGGAGAGCGTGCAAACTCCGCACAGTCAGCAGGCGGAGCCGGTCGGGATCGAACCCGGGTCTCCTCGGGCGCTGCGAGGCGGCAACTCTACCGCTGCGGCACCGTGGAGACGGGGGTAGAGTGGAGGGAGAGAGTGTGAGGGGGGAGAGTGTTGTGGGAGAGTGTGCAGGGGGGAGAGGGAGAGTGGAAGAGAGGGACAGGGTGGAGAGGGAGAGACCGCACCAACCGCTCACCTCACTCGCCACCGACAGAGACCGATGGCCGCCGCGCCGCGGCTTATATGGCCCCCTCGCGCATGCGCCGTAACCATATATGGCACCCCCTCACGCATGCGCCGCACCCATACAGAGCCGCCTCGTCACATGACCATTCATGAAAGGGGGGGGGTGGGTGTGGCTTATCTGTGATGGACACGGACACGTCCCTCAGCGACCTATCGCCAGAGATGAGATGCTGCCTGTCCCGCTCACTTGTTCCAACTCTTGTGTTGGTCTGCAGTGCAGTCGAGTCAGGCTGGAATCTGCAACAGTGTGCATGTAGTAGTAGAGTGAGGCTGGGAATCTGGAGCAAGGTGTGCACTGTGTAGTAGAAGTGTGTGGGAATGCTGGTTTAAACCAAAGTTGGACACAAAGCACTGGAATAACAACACAGCCGGTCACGTCACCCATTTTTTTCTATCCAGATATGCTGCCTGTCCCGCTGAGTTAGTCCAGCCCTTTGTGTCCCTCTGCAGTGTGGTATGGTCAAACGTGAATCTGGGGCAATATCCCATGCAGGAGAGTGAAGCTGGAATCTGGAGCAAGGTCCAATGCTGTGGATTCAAGCTGGAATCTGGAGCAAAATACAATGGAATTGATTCAAGAGGCTGTAGATGCTGGAATCTGCAGCAATATCCAATGCAGACTAAAGATACGTGTGTCTACATTTTGACATGCTGCCTGACCTGCTGAATTACTCCAGCACTTTGTACCCTTTTGTGCAAACCAGCACCTGCTGTTCCACGTTTCAACAAACAAAATGTTCAATAAATAAAAACTACGATATAGCACAAATACAAAGCAAGCACAAAGTTATTGGTGCAACCCAGCCAGTTCGGAGTTCTGGAGTAAAATCTAATACAAATAGACTGAAGAGACAGCTGGTGCTAGAATCTGAGCAAAATCAAATGCATTTCATTGATTCAAGAGACTGAGTTTTGCTCCAAACGTCCCCAGCATCTGCATTCTCCAGAGTCTATGCGCCAGAAAAAACATTTTTTTTGTATCTGCAATGGAATAAACTCAATGGACTATAGATGTTGAAATCTGGAACAAAGTCCAAAATTTGAGACACAAGGAACAAAAAATATCCTGGACTAGTTCAGCAGATCAGGCAGCATCTGTTGAGGATGTGGATAGACAACGCTGCGAAAAAGTGTCTTCTTAAGATCATCAGTGATTGGAGTAGAATTAGGCTAATTGGCCTATCAAGTCACCATTCAATTATGACTGATCTTTCGCTCCCTCCTAACCCCATTCTCCTGCCTCTTCCCCATAACATTCAAGACCCCCTACTAATCAAGAATGTATCTATCTCTGCCTTAAATATAACCACTGTCTTTGCCTCCACAGGCTTCTGTGGCAAAGAATTCCACAGATTCACCACCTTCTGACTAAAGAAATTCCTCATCTCCTTCCTAAAAGAACATCCTTTAATTCTGAGGCTATGACCTCGAGTGATAGACTCTCCCACTAGTGGAAACATCCTCTCCACATCCAATCTGTCCAAGCCTTTCACTATTCCGTACATTTCAATGAGGTCCACCCTCATTCTTCTAAACTCCAGCGAATATAGGCCAGTGCTGTCAAATGCTCATAATTTGTCTTGACCCGAAACGTCGCTTATTCATGTTCGCCACAGATGCTGCCTATCCCACCGAGTAGCTCCAGCACTTTATATTTTGTAACAGTGGTCCAACTTTTGCATAATACTTGTCTAGCCTGCACTCAATTAAAAAATGCAAGATGTCTGGCTGCGGGAATGCACTGAAGATAGACACAAATTTGTGGAGTAACTCAACAGGTCAGGCAGCATCTCCAGAGAAAAGGTGACATTTCGGTTCAGAACCCTTCTTCAGATAGGCGATGCCTCATTCCATGGGCAGGCAGGCAGGGATTCTCAATGCCAAGCCAAACCCTCATCCACTTTAAATAGGGATGGACCAGTGTTTGTTCTATGGTGCTTAAGATGAGATATTCCTTCCTCCCTCCAACTCCCCACTGTTGAAACTAGGGTTCAATCATATGTCCTGGCCACTGCCTTAACTTCCAGAGCAACAGAACTGTGGATAGATCGACTCAACTCAGACAACAGCATCAACTAGTACACATGGCTTTTATTCTCACTGAAAGCTTACAACTTCATCAATTATGGAACACCTTCTGAAAGTCACCTGTCCTACATCTTTTAAGAGGCTTTCAGATAGGCATGTCGATATGCAGAGAATTGAGGGATATGGATCATATGCAGGAATTTGAGATTAGCTTCTTGGCATATTTGGCAGAGACATTGTGGGCCAAAGGGCCTGTTACTGTGCCTTACTGTTCTACTTGAAACACCATACCCAAAATGTGTTCGTATCTCGTCAGGCAGCATATCTGGAGAGAAGGAATGGGTGACATTTCAGGTCGAGACCCTTCTTCAAACCACCTTGCCACCCATCTGTCCAGGCCTGGATGTTGTCCGGGTCTTGCTGCATATGACGATGGATGGGTTTAGCAGCGGAGGAATTACAAAAGGCACTGAAATAATTGTTACTTCTGAAACTTGTCCAAAAGGAAAAATGTTTAAAGCTGAGCTAAAAGTTTTTTCGTTAAGCCATAAACCTATTCCATTTCCAGATCCAAGGATAGGACAAAATAATCTAATACATTTCCTTGGCTTGTCAACAGAAATATTTGATATAATTCCTTAAACTATATTTGATCTAAGCCTATTTTAGTTTACTTTAGTGATACAGCGCAGAAACAGGCCCTTTTGCCCACCGAGTCCACATCGACCATCGATCCCCGCACACTAACACTACTCTGCACACACTAGGGACAATTTACAGTGTGTGAGGAAACCAAAGATCTCTGAGAAAACCCACGCAGGTCACAGGGAGGACGTACAAACTCTGTACAGACAGCACCCGTAATCAGGGTCGAACCCGCGTCTCCGGCGCTGCAAGCGCTGTAAGGCAGCAACTCTGCCATTGTTCCACCGTGCCGCAATATTAGCAAATAATTATGCTTGAAGTTACTAAGCACTTTTGGTTAAGCTTCTTGGGACTTTAGCTTAATGCATTAAAATTTCATTGGTCATACTTTAAATGTTATAACATTACAAAGTTGTCTCATTTTGTTTACCTTGCACTAAATGTTATTCCCTTATCATGTACTTATGCACTGTAAATGGCTCGATTGTAATCATGTTTTGTCTTTCTGCTGACTGGTTTGAACGCAATATAAGCTTTTCACTGTACCTCGGTACACATGACATTAAACTAAACTGAGCATGCCTCATCTTACGGATTGCCATATTCATTTCAAAGGTTTGTGATTTTTTATCACTTAAGTAACAGAGAATGTGCATTTAACCCCACTTCACACAAACACATAAATTGTGCAAGTGAAAATTAAGTGTCAAATTTTTAAGACTAGTTATTAAACAAAGGCTTCATCTATACAAATGCAGATACTTATTTTTAAATTTTGGACATGTTGTTTTTCAAAGTTGAGCCACATTTACCATTGAATCAGAACTTTAAACAGAACACTACACAACAAAAACAACTCATTATAAACCAAGTTGGGATGTGTGGTTATGAACAGTGCTGGATTAACCCATTGGACCCCGTGGTTTGGCCAATCAAGAGGAGTTGAAACCAGATCATAGTCTGAACTCCAGAACCAGACTCAAAAGTTAAATGTCTTGGATTTACACATGGAAGCAAAATTAGAGCGCTTCAGTAGCTTTTCAGGGGTCTTCTGATAAAATGCGAGGAAAGTTAGGTAAAAGCTTTCAGCAGTCAACAAGCTGAACAACTATAATCAGAATTGTTAGAGAGCATTGGATGAAGTATGGAAATTAAATCAGGATCTAACCACTCTCCTCTGCAAAGTATCAAGATGAATACAAATGAAAGATTCTATTGTGTTAAAGGGAGTTGTGATTTTTTTTTTCTTAACCAATAACTAAAGACATACAGACCCAGTTACTGTTCAGATAAAACTGCTCAGGGGGTAATATATTTTACAAAGTCTTGTTTGAAAAATGCAGTTATTAACATTTACATGCTGGACAATCATCTGTTATGGTGTAATCATTAATGATAATAATGTGGTAACATGACTGATAGAGGGATAAACACCTATTAGTCAAAAACATGGGCAGCGACAGACAACTTTAAATGTGCAAGAACGCAATGACCAATTTAGCTGCAATTTATTAAAAGGTTGATGCATTTGCCCAAAATTCAATGACCAGACTTTACCAACATTGAAATAACTAAAGATACACTCCCAAACTGAAAAAATTCAATCCCTATTTGTAGAACACATTCAGCAAAGGCTGCAAAAGATAGATTCATGTTTGTGTATATAAATTTCAAAGAGCATTTAAAACTATGGGGAAAGGAGGATACAACTTTCCAGCTTGTCAACTTACTTCATGCAACTTGCTTTTTTTCAGCGATATCCTATTGCCAAGCAGCTTAAATATATCATGGAACGTTAATGACAACACGGGAAGTAGCCACCATGTTCCAAGATTCGGTTTTGATCGTAATTTTGAGGGTTTTTTGGAGAAAAGAAAACCACCCAGCGAGTGCTGGCTACAGGGAATATAAAGGTGAATTTTCCACTGCATCAGAACTTTGGCTGGAGCCAGAGGCAAGAGTCTTTGGATACGTTATTAAGTCAGCATTGTGTCTCTACCAAACTATATGAACAAGTCATCAATCTCATGGCCATGGGATATTCCTATGCATAAATATCTGCTATATGTTTGCCTGCATGAAAAATCACGATACCAGAAGCAATTCTTTTGTGAAGATGAAAATACATTAATTGTCTATCACAAAGTGTTGTAAACTTTGCTCAAAGCAGTTTTGACAATAAATTTACTGCAGTCAAATTCAAACCTACAATCTTTGCATTTGTTTTATAGGCACATCTCAATCTTCTGATTTGATGTCCTGTCATCTACATACACCAAGGTGGGTTTGAGTGAGCTTTACTTTTTCTCTTGTTTAAGGGTCCATTTAGTCTTGTCGTCACACAACTATGCATTCAGAGCAGCAGCATTTGTCTTAAGTACAGATACAAATTGATTACCGTAGGTCAGTTTTTGAAAATATAGCATACACGGTATTGCAGTGAAGTCAAATTAGGACAACGCAGCTATACGGATCTTATATATGAAACAAAATATGCAGTTTCAGCTGAAAATATCAAACAAGATCCAACCAAAGCATAGTAACACTGTCCAGTAGGTGAGGAGAAATTACAAATACACAAAATGAATTTTTCATCTAGTTTCTCTTACCATCTTATCTCTTTTATTCCCCAAATATTTAAATAGTGGTTTTGCAAAAGTGGTTTGTTGGAGGATGCTGGGGTAAAATCATGCAGTTGTTTCAAACTTTTAACCACAAATGTCAAAACCAAAATTAATTAGTGCTTATTAGCTAATTCTATTTGGTGTCAAACTCACAAATGCTTTACCTCTCTATACCAACATATGAATCAAAACAGGTTTTGAACAATTAAGTTTTAGTTGAATGAACTTTTAATATAGTAAACGCTCCACAGTGGCAGAGTCATCTTTAGAGCTTCTAACCCACTTTAAAAGTCTGATCACCTGTTGTTTGATTTCAAAGGTTATTCAGGTTCAACTTTAAAGAGAAGTGTTATTCTTCAGATTGATGCTGTCATGTTAAAAATAATACCCTTATATAAGGTTAGCTATTCTACCACGCATAATGGAGAAAAGCCTGTGCAGCATGATTTAAAGGAGTCACGTATTTCTTGTAACTAAAAGATCGGGATATTTCACAGTATTTTCCAGTAACTTTACTAGCTAGCAGTTTTCCTTCTACACTTGCAAAGAAGGGGATTATGATACAGAATTAACTCATATAGCTTATTTTAGAAAAAGATTCACACAAATGCAAAGTGGGTGAAATGGAAAATAAATACATTTTCCTTCAAATACTTAAATCTGCTAAACAAAAGGTTTAAATTTGACTGTGAACTCCTTTAACTCAGCTTCACATTAGTAAAATGTGTTATTGCTAATAAAAGCCACCAGTACTTTTGCACAAACACCAATTTTTACTTCTCCATTCCATAGGTACAGTACATGGGGAGGGAAATAAGTCCAAAAGTAAAGTAACAATTTTGACGGAGTTTCGTGCTTTACTTGGACAATAAGCAAAATGTTTACTGTACACACTTTGTGTACATCACATGGAACATCAAAGCATTAAAGTACAACACAACATCTTACAATTTACCCTGCACCAAGATGTACAGTAATCTGCAAGTTCTGGTATCAGCCAGGTAAAAGATCATATCCAACAATGTAATTCTTTTGCACTATTGAAAATTATTTTTGTCGAACAAAGTTTAATATAAAAACAAAAATTCCTTCAGAGTTATCAAAGTAAATAAAAAAAAATCTTTTAGATTAAGAAAAAACAAACTTAATCTAGAAGACTGAACACTTAACTTGATATCATTTTCCACTGGATGAAAAATAAAATAACAAGAAACAGTCCTCATAATCTACTCAGTAAATTTGGAGTTTAATTTTCTCTCTTTTGGATAACAAAGAAAACGGAGGCACTCCTCTTTTTTTTTTAAACTAGCACCAGGTTTTGTTACACCAAAACAGTTTGTTTCTAATGGCCAATTCAAACACATACCAAATAATAAACTACATAAGTTGGATATGACCCCAATTTTGTTAAGCAACCTTTCAATCATCATGTAATGTACGTTTGGAGAAGCATCAACAGAAATTCAAAGTTCCAATGAAAAATTAGGAATAAATTTCCTTCATCAAAAAAAATTGAATTAATGTTGAAATGTACTTTTAAAAAGTTAAGCAACTTAATGATTTAGATACTACAGCACGATTCAAACTGTAGTTGTCTAAACCGGAAGTTACAATGTCACAGGACAGGAAGCACCCAATTTTCTCTGGTGCTTGCTTTATGTCAAAGAAAGGGCTTTCAGTCGGTGACATCCAGTGTTTGTCCTAAAGTGTTTGAGTTAGCCGGTTTGATGAGAGTGTCTCCATCAATTTCTTGTTTCACGCATCTGAAAAGAAGAGGATGATTTTAAAATAAAATGTTATGAAAAAAGATCTCGCCATAAGTGTAGATTCAATTAAACAATCCAAATTGCTCAAGGCGCCTGGAATTACGATTTATGTTGACACAGAATCTGAACGATCAATACCATTTTGTTCCCCCACAAATTCCACGTCCATTCACACTAGTTCTATTATCCCACTTCCTCACCCACTCCCTAGACACTAGATGGGTGATTTACAGACGGCGATTCATCTGCAAACCCGAACGTCTTTGGGATGTGGGAGGAAACCGACCACCCAATGGAAACCCACGTGGTTACAGGGAGAACATGCTACCCCCATAGACAGCACCCAAGGTCAGAATCAAATGCAGATCTCGGCTGTTGCAAGGCAGCAGATTTACCAAATGCACCACTGTGCCGCCCTTTGATGGCCATTTACTCGATCTAAATGCCCATCAATTGATGAGCAATTAGATCGATTTTTCTTCTGCAAACTCCAAATGATCTTGTTTTCACAGTTGTTTATTTTCCTAGTCTTTCCAAAAGCCTTAATCTTCATTGCATGCCTTGCAAGAACGAAAATAGAGAGGCACTCCCTTCCAAGTTCCACCATGATCTTGGATCGTCAGGTTTGAGGAAATGATTTCAGAATGGCATTAAAGACTCCCTTGGGGGGCAAAAAAGCAACATCTTCACCAAATTATGGAAACCCTGGCCCATAACCTCTCAAAAATGTGGAGCATCGAGGATAACATTGATAATCTGAATTTTCCCAGCAACACAGGTAAGTACAGTAGAAGTGCCTAACCATTCAGCCCCAACAAATGTCTGCCAAAACAATTGGTGGTAGTCCATGGCTCCAAATTGGCTTCAATCGCCTCAAAACTGGAGTGGAAGTAGGACACCCTTAATCCTGAGAGATTTAGAGGATTAAATGAAAGAGAGACACTTTACACTTACACAGCAATTGGTCCATTTCCTGTTCTTGATATTTCTACATTTTGTTGGTCCAGCTCAGACAACAATTTTAAGATATTAAGAGCAGCCTGGAAAGGGAGAAAAGAAATGTTAACTACTTTAGTAAGACTATTATAGAATCCCAATCCGCCAATTACTGGTAATTTCAAATAGTTTTTTCAAGACTTTATGAACAAGTTTTAAAATTATGAAGTTTTTTTTTACCATGTCATGACAAGACTCAACATCTTTTCCAATTCCATGACTGATCAGAGGAGGTTGGGATGAACAATTTATCAATGACACATACTCGTTTTTGTTGTTTTTTGGAAAGTCTTTATATTCAACCTAGAAAGAGATGAATCACATAAATAACTTTTTTGTTAAACGGCCATTCACATAAAACACAAGAACATGCCAGAAAAATAGCGAAAAGCAAAGGTCTGGCAGGATTGACGAATTAAAGGTAATATTAGTTTAAGGATTAAAAAAACCTCAGAATTGGCAAGCTGATAATGTACAGTTTTGAAAAAGGTGCCTATAGGAATAGTATTTGTCTTTAAAAATTCCACAGATTTGTAGAATTGTTCCTGTGGATTAGAGAAGAGCAAATGTGACACCACAATATCAAATGGGAGAGAAAACAGAACCACAGATCTATTAGGCGTATATCAGTAGTACAGAACGTGCTCGAATGCAAGAATGGATACAATAAACTGGAAGTCGAGAAACGAAAATAGTGTGATTAATCACCAGGAGTTCTTTGAGGATCGGACTGGGACGGAGGGGAAAAAAAATGATTGGCGTGTTGAAGTTTTCTTAAAGCTTTCAAAATGGTCATCCACAGGTGGTTGGCCAATTAGATTACGAATTTTGGAGCATTATACTGACAGGATTAAGAATTGGTCACCAGGTAGAAAGCAGAGTGGGAATAAATGGATACTTCAATTGGCAGGTTGTGCCCCAATAAATACTGCAGAGATGGGTGCCGAGATCAGGTACAGGGCTGAGGGGGACCAAATATCACATTTCAGAATTTGCCGTAGACACAACATTTTGACGGGATTGAGACTGCGGTAGGGAATGTAAGGAAGCTTCAAAAAGATATAGACAAGTTGAGATAGTGAGAATAGGGCCAATGTAATACAATGTGACCTTATCCACAAGTGCATAACAAAAAGGCAGAATACAATGTTTAAAAAGAGAATGGATAATGCTTATGTTCAAAGGGACCTCTATCTTTTTGCACACAAGTTTATTGAAAATAAATATGAAGGAACACCATGTAATTAGGAACGCATATGATATATGGGCACATTTAACAGAAGGAATTGGATACAGAAGATATCTTATTGCAATACGTAGGACCTTGGTGATTGTGCAACTGAAGTAGCTAGTTTTGATCCCATGACCTAAAAGTGAATGTATCCATAGGGAAATGCAATGAAGATTAATTAGACTGGTTCCAGCGAGGTTGGATTTGCTGGATGAAATCCAATAGATTTAGCCTGTGTTCTTGAGTTGAGATTGAAAGGATATCTCACTGAAACGTGAAAGTTATTACAGGCTAGACATTGGCTCCGGCGAAGGAGTATAAAAGCAAAATGAAGAGTAGACATTTTTTCATGCGGAATGCACTGAATCTTTGAGATTCTCTTCTCCGACTGTAGGGGCTCTGTCATCAAATCCATTCAAACAGAGATCTATAGGTTTCAGGGTATGAAGGGAATCAAGGGATGTTGGGATAAGCAGACAACAGAACCAGAGCTCAGCTATGATCACAATGAACGGCAGAACAAGCTCACAAGGGCAGAATTAAAACACAGGCTCCCATCTCTTATGTTCTATCAAAACAAAATATTGAGCCATTGGCTTTCTGGACCTGCTCCACTATTCTGTGAGATCTCAACATCTTATACATCTATCAACTCTCCCATTTGAGATGTCATTCACTTCCCTTTAAGTATACATTTAAATTACCTTTGAACTTTAATATATAACGGTTAATTTATTGGGTAATTCACAGAGAATTCACTCTCATTTTGCATGCATCAAGTTCAAGATTTATTTCCTAGAAGATTTAGTACCAGAATAGAACCGCATCATCTTGAATAATACAAGTAAAACATCCATGTACAGTGAGACAGAAAACAGCTCGTCAACTGGCTGGATGTACTTGTCGTCTATGCAAAGATGTGAAGTTTACAGTGCATTTCGCAACATTTCAGCGACACAAAAAAATATTAACTTCTTAGAAA
The DNA here is from genome assembly GCA_963514005.1 of Raja brachyura. The sequence continues at coordinate 7,052,859 of OY740802.1, forward strand.
CATACGGTCAAGATAGATTTGTTATACCTGCAATGCTTGAACATTAGCTAGAAACTCCAACTGTTCTGAAGGTCTGGTTAGGGTGTTTTGTGGCTTGCGGGCTGCAGGGTTATTTTTCAATACAGTTTCAGCAGTTAAGGATGTCCCACCATACAGCAGTTCTCTTGCAATCATTGCAGTAATTGTGGCCATTGCCGGATTCACCGCAGGCCTGTTGAAATCTTTGGTATGATGCCCCTGATTGACTCCAACAGCCTGTGCTACTTCAGGAACCATGGGTAGGATTCCAGCAGGCAGTTGCTGGTGGCTGGGATAAGGCATTCGAAACTCATCTTCCAGGCGCATACTCCCATCTTTACCTGAAATATTATACGTGACAATGTTTAATAAATGAAAATAATTGCCTTGGCACATGAACTGATTGTTGCAGAATATTTGACATACACTTTAAATGAATCTTAGCAATGTTGCACTCTTATTGGTGATGTAATCTACTCAATAGCCAAAAATCTGTAGCTTCCCTTTGATCTGGTATTTTGTTGGGTCACATGCTTGATCAATGGTGTTTTATCCAACTGGCCTAAATCACTCTGTAGACTTTGGAAATCCTCTTCATTATCCACAACACCCCCTATCTTGGTATCATCTGCATACTTACTAATCCAATTTACCAACCCCTTCATCCAGATCATTTTAGTGTTTTCTGAGTCATTTGTAACTGTCACTGTATGTCATGTTGTTACGTGGGCGGAGCACCAAGGCAAATTCCTTGTATGTGAATACTTGGCCAATAAACTTACTTACTTAATAGTCTGGTCAAGCCCATTTTCCTCATTCATATACAAACAACATACAATGCCAAATGGAACAAACATTTCCTCTTTGATTGCTGCCATTAGGGAAATTCACGAGGGTAAAGCAGTGGATGTTATCTATATGGACTTCAGTAAGGCCTTTGACAAGGTTCCTCATGGAAGGTTGATTAAGAAGGTTCAACTGTTGGGTATAAATGCAGGAATAGCAAGATGGATTCAACAGTGGCTGAATGGGAGAAGCCAGAGGGTAATGGTGGATGGCTGTTTGTCGGGTTGGAGGCAGGTGACTAGTGGGGTGCCTCAGGGATCTGTGTTGGGTCCTTTGTTGTTTGTCATGTACATCAATGATCTGGATGAAGGGGTTGGTAAATTGGATTAGTAAGTATGCAGATGATACCAAGATAGGGGGTGTTGTGGATAATGAAGAGGATTTCCAAAGTCTACAGAGTGATTTAGGCCAGTTGGAAAAATGGGCTGAAAGATGGCAGATGGAGTTTAATGCTGATAAATGTGAGGTGCTACACCTTGGCAGGACAAATCAAAATAGGACGTACATTGTAAACGGTAGGGAATTGAAGAATACAGTTGAACAGAGGGATCTGGGAATAACCGTGCATAGTTCCTTGAAGGTGGAATCTCATATAGATAGGGTGGTAAAGAAAGCTTTTGGTATGCTAGCCTTTATAAATCAGAGCATTGAGTATAGAAGCTGGGATGTAATGTTAAAATTGTACAAGGCGTTGGTGAGACCAAATCTGGAGTATGGTGTACAATTTTGGTCGCCCAATTATAGGAAGGATGTCAACAAAATAGAGAGGGTACAGAGGAGATTTACTAGAATGTTGCCTGGGTTTCAACAGCTAAGTTACAGAGATAGGTTAAATAAGTTAGGTCTTTATTCTCTGGAGCGCAGAAGGTTAAGGGGGGACTTGATAGAGGTCTTTAAAATGATGAGAGGGATAGACAGAGTTAATGTGGACAAGCTTTTCCCTTTGAGAATAGGGAGGATTCAAACACGAGGACATGACTTTAGAATTAAGGGACAGAGGTTTAGGGGTAACATGAGGGGGAACTTCTTTACTCAGAGAGTGGTAGCGGTGTGGAATGAGCTTCCAGTGGAAGTGGTGGCGGCAGGTTCGTTGGTATCATTTAAAAATAAATTGGATAGGCATATGGATGAGAAGGGTATGGAGGGTTATGGTATGAGTGCAGGCAGGTGGGACTAAGGGAAAAAAGTTGTTCGGCACGGACTTGAAGGGCCGAGATGGCCTGTTTCCGTGCTGTAATTGTTATATGGTTATATGGTTATTTTTATTTTAAAGAAAATACATCCTCATTTTTACTTCTCCACCATTTTCCATTGTGATACAGATGGCTTCTTGTTATGTAAAGATGACCTGGGCCAACACACTTTACAAAGCAATAGAATTACACCCTAGAATTAGAATGTTTACATTTGCACGATACTTGTGATTTTTCACACAAAGGGTGGTGGGTGCATGGAAGAAGCTGCCAGAGGAGGTAGTTGGGGCAGGGACTTTCCCAACATTTAAGAAACAGTTCGACAGGTACATGGATAGGACAGGTTCGGAGGGATATGGACCAAACGCGAGCAGTGGGACTAGTATAGCTGGGACATGTTAGCCGGTGTTGGCACCGTTTTCACACTCTATCACTCTATGGCTCTGTGACAACTGTTGTAGATGAGTGTTATGTTGCAGTTCACTTCTTAAGTGATGCCATTCCTAAACGTGTTCAAACCTTTATCCCCAGAACAAAAGCCAATACCAATTTTGCAGACTAGGTTATTTATTTTGCAAACAGAAAGATTGGCTGCATCTTAAAGTGAAATGGAGAAACAATTCAATAGAAACAAGGACGCCAATGAGAGGAAAAATGCAGAGTGTGAAATAGAGATGTTAATCAAGATTGCTGCTTAAAGAAATATTAGCCAGCTGTGTGTAAATGACAAACATTCTCCACGTTCAGAAAAGGAGGCACAAGTGAACCAGAAGGTTGGTGGGCCATTAGTTAACTATTATTATCGCGCAGTTAATTTCTCAATGAAAACATTTAGTTGGCCTCATTCCACACCTTCACACAATATCATTCTGGTTGCTTGACGTTTTGCTTAACTTTCTTCAACATGTGCCAAATCGTAGAGTTTAAAAGATAGGTGAAAGGAAAAAATGTATTGATTCACGTAGGAAAAGTCAGCTGAAATAGTGCAGAAGAAAAGACGAAGCAAAATATTACAACATAGCATATCTCAGTTCCCTGAAACCAACCTGCTGCTGTATCTTCCATAGAGGAATTGGGTTCAAAAAAGGTTACTTTTCTTCCTTTGACAGGTTCTTTCAAAGTTGGCTGAAAAGAATACGAGAAATTCTTCAGAACAGACCTTGTAACACTCAAAGATCATTAAAATTAATTTGTTGTTATCTGCATTGCAGAAAAAATATTACCTTTTCATCAGTTTTCAGAGCTGGTTTAGGTGGCTGAGTCTGAGGAACTTTAAAACCTAAAAGCTCCAGCATTTTCTCAGCTGCATTTCGTTTAGCAACCTTCTTATTTGGGCCCATTCCCTCTGCTACTTGACCGCCGACTTTTACCTAGATAACAGAGTACAGTTCAAATTATTTGGGATGGTATCTTTCAGAATCTATAGAAAATAAAATAAATTATGTAACATTTCTCACCCGCATAACAAACTCTCTGAGGCGAGGAAGGCCTCGTTCTACCATTAATGTATATTCAGGCTCCTTTTCTTTTTTTGCTTGCTGAATTTGAGCTAGACGGCTGATTGGATTCATTCCTTGCCCATACTCTGGACTGGTCTGTAGCTTAAAAAAAAAAAAAATGCAAGCTCAGCATTTCAGCGCGAATCAAATCAAATCAATGGGCAAAATGATGAATGAAGTTTAACTTTTGTGCAGCCAAATCCGTAAAGCCAGATTGGTTTGGGTCTAGGTATACGAGTAACCTAATTTTTTTTTAAAGAAAAATTGAAAATTTGCAATGCTGAATCTTGCAGATTTGAGACACCAAAAGCGGTGTTGTTTTATCGTTCCCCCCCCCCCCCCCAATCTTTTACTTTTGTATTCTTCACAAGGAAGAGAAGGCCTGCTTCTAATCCTATACAATTTTCCTGAGTGAGTGAAAATGTTCTGCAGTAAATGATCCAGAAATGTGTCACTACGTAAATGTATAAAACGTTCCAATTAGTTCAGCTAACATTGAGAGTTAATGCTGCCATTTTGCGAAGAGGATAAATTAATAGCTCACAATCGTTCCCCCTAATGCACAGCATCAAATGTAATAACATTTTACTGCTATTAATTATACCAGTCTAAAATAGCAAGAATCAGTATGTGAACCAATAGTCTAAAACATAGACACTAATTCAGATTGTTTTAAGTAGTCAGGATATTCATCAAAAGGCTACAGGACGGAATCTGATACAAACTTAGTTCAGCATTACCCAAAAAGATCCGTCCTCGTCTCAATTTTGAAGAATCCATATAACCTACCATTGATATGATCTTATTTCTGTGATGACTGCGCGAGTTGATAAAGGGAAAAAAACCCGACAAATCTAAGATATAAAAAAAGACAAAATGCTGGAGTAACTCAGCGTGTCAAGCAGCATCTCTGGAGAACATGTATAGGTTACGTTTCAAGTTAGGTCCTTTCTTTAGATAGAAAGGTGACATTTTTGGTTGGGACCCTTCTTCAATCTAAGTTATGTAATTGCCACCAAAAGTGTTTAAAAAGGGGTCTGAAGAAGTGTTTCGGCTCGAAACGTTGCCTATTTCCTTCGCTCCATAGATGCTGCCGCACCCGCTGAGTTTCTCCAGCAATTTTGTCTACCTTTAAAATGGGGAATGGTTTCATTTTCCAGAATTCACATCCCTCATTGAAGGAAGTACCCTCAACAGACAGGAAGGTCATGGAGAAGACAATAATAAAAGCAAGGTTCAAGAATTGAATTAACTTTGAAATCAGAACAATTGATTTTCACTAAAGACAATAAACATATCATCAGATATTTTGAAAGATAAATTAACGTAACCAAGTTCCATAACTTAGATGATTGACAGAAAAGCAGATATCACTTATGAACGCACAAGACAGCACCTTAGATTTTTTAATAAACACAAACACATAGATTTCAAAGGCAATAGTGGTGCAAGAATCAATTCTTTGAAAATGATTAACATATAAACAAAATAAAGTCATGGAGATTAGTCCATACATAGTACAAAGAGGCAAATCGTTCAAAGAATCATGAGGTACTGAAAAGATAGATAATCAAAACCCTTTCCCCATAAAAATAAGAGGGCACAGTTTTAAGAGTAAAGGATGAAGTTTTAAGGTGATCAGGGTAACTTCAACTTTTTTAAAAAAAAACACAATGGTTGATACCTGTCACTAGTCAGATATAGTCACCATGTTTAAGAGAGATTTAGACAAGCACTTAAGTCATTGAGGGATATAAATCTAACGTGAAGAAAATGGGATTTGTGTAGATGGGCACAAAGGTAGGCCAGCGAACCCATTTCAGTGCTATATAACTATGACCGCTTGTTTCACAAAAATATCTCTGGATAGCAATTGCCAAATTTGAATTGAGGCACAATTACATATTTGTTAAAAACTGTTCACAATTCCATTTAAATTAGTTAACGTGCATCCTGTCTGTGCAAGGAGCATGAAGTACAGCAGACATCTGCATTAGCTTTTAGGTTACAGCACCTTGGTAAGTGAGCATGCATAGAAAATAGATCTGGGGTTTTTCCTCAAAAGCTGAAGCTGCTGGAACAGTAATCCGACAGATGATATGGTACAAAGTACCTAACCCAAGGACTCGTGATTCACTCACAAAACCTGAAAAAGTTACCAGCAGATTTTTTGATTGGCCAATCAAAATTCAGCCCACCAATCTGCTTGGACGGTATCCTTTATTTCACTTCCTTGAATAGTCAGATTTTTTTTAAATCCAGCTAAAACAATTCCTCGGCAAAAAAAGTTCAGTGACTTTACCATTGGCCGTGGACAACGAATGCACACAAACCTTTTCCTATCATCTTCATGTCGCAGAGCCAAACAGTTTACTTCAGCCAGTTTGTCAAGAGATGCAGTTCCACCAAGACCATTTTTCAAAATTGCCCAACTGCATTTAAACTTGCCTGGGATTTTAGATATTTCTTGTCCATAATCCAGGCATGATATTCACCTCCAGAAAAAAAGTAGGAAGTATTGGCCGGGGGTTCTAGAGACAGGCTAGGCTAGGGGGGGTTCAGGGGGCTCCTCCATTTTCAATAAATTGAAAGTAATTCCTAAGCTTTCTACTGGTAGTTTACATAACAGAAGCTTAGAATTTTTCTAACACATAACCAGTAAAATAACCACCAAAAGATAAATATTTCATGAAATAATTGACTTCATACAGCTAAAAAAATCTTTACAAAAAATGTTACCTGAATCTCTAAATGAGCTATTTGTAGAGATTCCAAAAGAACACAAAAGTAAAACCCACACATCACCTTGGAAAGGTACCGTCTCAAGGCAGAATTATGCACAATACTGCAAGGCACAGTTAACTGTCAATACACTGATGTCACATCGACAACTCTAAGAAGGTAGAAAACTAAAAACTTCCTCCAATAACAATTAAAACAAATTCCTTTTCCCTTTCCAGTCGCAGCTCCATATGGGAAACACAAAATACTGTTGTGTTCATTTATTTATTTTCCCCACAAGAGAGGAGGGGGAGGGGATCAACGCCACGCAGCCATCACATCCGTCTCAGCTGTCCGGGCATCCCGGTCACCCCAAGCCCAAGCTCCTGTTCATGGCCTCGTGTCTCACCCGCTCGCGCTCCTGTTCCCTCCGACAAACGGGCACCTTCACAGTCGCACGGTGTGTGTGTCTCCCCCCCCACGCTATTGGCTGACCTTGCTGACTTCCATCATGAATCACAAGCTTGCCTGCCTCCAGACCGGTACCTCCACTGACTGTCCTTCCCGCACCCTTTTATTTTACGATCTTGCCAACTAAACTGTGTTGGAACCAGGCATAAAAAATTGAAAAATCAATTCATTGTTAAGAAAAGAAAATCAGAATCCCGATTTAAATCGGAAAAATATCATGCCTGATCAACGTATTTTGAAAAAAACAAAATAAACATAATGTGTGCATGACACTGCAGGTGCAGGACTATGAAGTAAAAACTAATAAAAGAGCAGTTGAAGAAACTCAGCAATTCATGCAGCATCTGTGAAGAGAAACGTTTCAGGTTGAGACTCTTAGATGAAGGATCGCCACCTGCGACATTGACTGTCCATTTCTCTCCACAGATGATGACTAGCCCGAGTTCCCCCAGCTGCTCTCCTTCTTGATATATAATGTGCAGTGTTAGTTTGTCATTTTCTCCTCCCCCACACCCAGGCAAATAACCAGCTTTAAAAAAATGCAGTTATGTCATTTATTCCCCCATCCCATGGCTTCATGATGCTACCCAATACATTGTTTGCAACCTTACTGAGGTTGGGTCAACAAGGCCAACATGAATTCCAGAAAGATATTCTAATGTTAAGTGCACGCTCAAAAGCCACGTGCACAGGTTTGTCGGAAAGTGAAATGCCATTCGGGGTACAGACACCAGGAACTTGAACTGTAATTGAGAGAAACTAGGAACTGCAGATGCTGGAATCTTGAGCTAAAGTGGTGGAAGAACTCTGTGGATCAGGCTCAGGATCATCACTATGGATCAGGTGGAGACTGACTCGTAAAATACACATGGGACACCATCCACCAATAAAAACATAAGAGTATAATCTGCTTAATTTCATTTCTAACAAATACCACCTCAGGAATCCACCTGGTAAATTTTAATTGCAAGTGAAAATACTTACATTGCAATGTCAGTTTATTGGTATGTCTTTCAGTGCCCAGAATGTATTTCCAGGACCAAGAATTCCAAGATTCGTTGCTCAAGGGCTCATAATAGCATTGACTATAAAGAGATGCAACGTTGGGTGATGACAACTTGATGACATCAGCCCTTGGTAGCCACTTGTGCAGCATAGAAACAGTACAAATGACCTCATCTCTGCAGGGCTCACTGTGATTGAGTCACTAAACAAAGCTGTTGGGCATGCGAGGACAGGTGGAAACATAGAAAATAGGTGCAGGAGTAGGCCATTCGGCCCTTCGAGCCTGCACCGCTATTCAATATGATCATGGCTCATCATTTTCAACTCCTGTACCTGCCTTCTCTCCATCCCCACTGATCCCTTTAGCCACAAGGGCCACATCTAACTCCCTCTTAAATACAGCCAATGAACTGGCCTCAACTACCTTATATGGCAAAGAATTCCAGAGACTGACCATTCTCTGTGTGAAAAATGTTTTCCTCATCTCAGTCCTAAAGGAATTCCCCCTTATCCTTAAACTGTGACCCCTTGTTCTGGACTTCCCAAACATCGGGAACAATCTTCCTGCATCTAGCGTGTCCAACCCCTTAAGAATTTTGTAAGTTTCTATAAGATCCCCCCTCAATCTTCTAAATTCTAGCGAGTACAAGACGAGTCTATCCAGTCTTTCCTCATATGGAAGTCCTGATATCCCAGGAATCAGTCTGGTGAACCTTCTCTGTACCCCCTCTATGGCAAGAAAGTCTTTCCTCAGATTTGGAGCCCAAAACTGCACGCAATACTCCAGGTGTGGTCTCACCAAAATCCTGTACAACTGCAGTAGAACCTCCCTGCTCCTATACTCAAATCGTTTTGCTATGAATGCTAACATACCATTCGCTTTCTTCACTGCCTGCTGCATGCCTACTTTCAATGACTGGTGTACCATGACACCCAGGTCACGTTGCATCCCCCCTTTTCCTAATTGGCCATCATTCAGATAATAGTCTACCCTCCTGTTTTTGCCACCAAAGTGGATAACCTCACATTTATCCACATTATACTGCATCTGCCATACATTTACCCACTCATCCAGCCTATCCAAGTCACCTTGCAGCCTCCTAGCAAACTTGGAGATGTTGCATTCAATTCCCTCGTCCAAATCATTAATATATATTGTAAATAGCTGGGGTCCCAGCACTGAGCCTTGCGGTACCCCACTAGTCTGCCATTCTGAAAAGGACCCATTTACTCCTACCCTTTGCTTCCTGTCTGCCAGCCAGTTCTCTATCCACATCAATACTGAACCCCCAATACCGTGTGCTTTAAGTTTGTATGCTAATATCTTATGTAGGACCTTGTCGAAAGCCTTCTGAAAGTCCAGATATAACACATCCACTGGTTCTCCCTTATCCACTCTACAATTACATCCTCGAAGAATTCTATAACATTCGTCAGACATGATTTTTGTTTTGATACTATCCCATATTCATTATTTTGCCAAACTGGGATGAACAATTGTTGTAGTTCATCCATGCAGTCTTTAAATGCCTTCCATTGCACATCCACTGTCAACCCTTTAAGAATCAATTGACAGTCTATCTTGGCCAATTCGCGTCTCATACCTTCAAAGTTACCTTTAAGTTCAGAACCCTTGTTTCTGAATTAATTATGTCACTCTCCATCCTAATGAAGAACTCAACCATATTATGGTCACTCTTGCCCAAGGAGCCACGCACAACAAGACTGCAAACTAACCCTTCTTCATTACTCAATACCCAGTCTAGAATAGCCTGCTCTCTCGTTGGTTCTTCTTGGTTTAGAAAACTATCCCACACACATTCCAAGAAATCCTCTTCCTCACCACCCCTGCCAATTTGATTCTCCCAATCTATATATAGATTGAAGTCACCATTATAACTGTTTTACCTTTGTTGCACGCATTTCTAATTTCCTGTTTGATGACATCCCCAATCCATTACTACTGTTAGGTGTCCCAATAGTGTTTTCTGCCACTTAGTGTTTCGCAGCTCTGCCCCTATCGATTCCACATCCTCCAAGCTAATGTCCTTCTTTTCTACTGCGTTAATCTCCTCTCTAACCAGCAACGTTACCCCACCTCCTTTTCCTTTCTGTCGATCCCTCCTGAATATTGACTATCCCTGGATGTTCAGCTCCCAGCCTTGGAGCCATTTCTCCGGGATCCCAACTATATCATAGTCATTAATAGATATCTATACCTCCAACTCATCCACCTTATTATGAATGCTCCTCGCATTGAGACACAAAGCCTTCAGGCTTATTTTTACAACACTCTTACTCCTTATACTCCTTACCCATGTGCATTGGTGGTGGCGGCTCGACTCACGTTGCAGAGGCCCCTACAGCCTGTCTGTCCTTTTTTTTTGTCTAGTTAAATGTAGTTGTTTGTGTTTTTTTTTTGTAAGTTTCTAATTGTGTATATGTGGGGATTGGGGGAGGGAGGGGGAAACTTTTACAATCTCTTCCCCGCACGGAAGACCCGACTTTTTCCCTGTTGGGTCTCCGTGGTCGTTGGGGCCTAGCACCGTGGAGCGGCCTCCGACCGGGACGACCTGGGGGCTCCAGTCACTGAGCCTGTGGAGCTGTGGACTCACCGTCGTGGGGCTGGCCAGCCTTGGAGTGTGTAGAGCGGTGGTAGCTTGCTGCTGCGGCCCGACTCTGGAGCTCCAGCTGCAGACCGGTGAACTGTCGGGATATCGGGAGCTCGCAGGTCCGGGTGAGAGACCGCTCTCCGGAGCTCCCGCAACACAGCTTCTCCAGCCCGTGTTGCGGGGTTGGAGCGACCCGGAGCAGGGCCGTACATCGCCCGGCGCGGCTTCAATGGCCGTGGGACATTCCAGCGGGACATCCCAGCCGGGGTCTCCAACGTTGTGACTTTTGGGGCTTGAGCGGGGCCGTACATCGCCCAGCCCAGCGCGGCCTCAATGGCTGCGGGACATTCCAACGCCCGCCGGGGGCTTCGACCTCGGGAGAGAAATGGTGCGGGGGAGAGAGAAGACTTTGCCTTCCATCACAGTGAGGAGATTCACTGTGATGGATGTTTGTGTAAATTGAATTGTTTGTATGTTTTGTAGGAATTGTTTTGTTTGTATGGCTGTAGAAACAGAATTTCGTTTGAGCCTCTCTGAGGTTCAAATGACAAATAATAAAATCTAAAATCTTATACATTTATGCTGAAAAGTGGCCCTTTTTGATTTTTGCCCTGGATTTGTCCGCCTGCCACTTTTACTTTTCACCTTGTTACCAATTGCTTCTACCCTCATTTTATACCCCTCTTTCTCTCTGCTCACACATTTAAGAAACCCACCAACTCTTATTCTCTGTTTTTTTTTCTTCTTTCCCCCCTACACGTTGGGTCTGAGTGCTTCCCTTCTCTGCCTCAGACACTGTCTACTAGCTTTCTCTATTTGAGTCCCTCCCTCCAACCATTCTAAAGTCTCCCCAGTAGCCTTTGCAAATTTCCCTGCCAGGTAATAAGATGTGGTGGCAAGTTAACAAATGTCGTGATGGTGACTGCTGACCTTGTTACTAATGAAAAATCTCCGGGTTAGGAAGTGTTTTGAGGTCACAAGGAGATAGGGAGACGTTTAACAGGAAACTGCAAGATCTGGACAGAGTGCCAGCATGTTGAGTAGCTGATGCCAGGGGCCCCAAAAGACCTGAAAATGCTTGGTTTCCAGGGCCAAGAATGTTAAATTGAATTGGCCCCCTTCATCCCACTAAGGTACCAGTGTACACGTTTTCTTGGGCAAGCCTCTGCAAAATATTCCCGTTGAGGTCTCAGCAGAACTCTACATTTGTGTTCCTGCTGAACTTAAGCTTCAGCCTAGCACACTTGAGCAATAGTCTCATTTAAGGGCTACTTTGATGCTCCCATTAATGAAAGCAATAAAAACCTGCAATTCTGCCTTAGCAGAAATCTTAAAAATAAATGAGCAACACAAATTATTTTAACAAGCAAATAATATGTCTTTCCGTACGCACCTTTACTATTGATTTAGTTTTCTTTTTTATGCGTGGTTTCACTTTCTCTACTGTGGGGAGTTGTGGCAGTTTCTTCAATTCCTCCAAAACGGCTACAGCAGCAGCTTTCTTGGATATTTTCTTACTCTTCCCTTCTCCTTCTGCAGAGAATTCTCCAACCATTACTTTAGTCACAAAACTTTTCATGTGGGGAGGACCACTTTCTTTTATTACCTACACAAAAAAAGAAAATCATTCAGCAGATAATGTCTCATTTACCCATTTTGTACCCAGCCCATGCGTTTCCAAGTTAATCAGTAGCATTCAATCAGAAAATATATGACTTTATAACCGTTACAAAGATTTCCAATGTAGCACAAAACATTGATTAGCTACAGGAGAAAGGTTCCTGTAGAAGATGAGATTTATCCTCTTGACAACTAGCATCCAATTTGATCATTTAAATTCTACATGTAAGTGGAAGTACTTTACGTATTATTGACTAGCGGTGGTGCAAGGAGAGATAAAGTAAGTAAGTCTATTGGCCAAGTATTCACATACAAGGAATTTGCCTTGGTGCTCCGCCCACAAGTAACAACATGACATACAGTGACAGTTACGAATGACTCAGAAAACACTAAACATTAATAATAATGAAACATTAACAATTAAACACCATTGATTAAGCATGTGAACCAACAAAATACCAGATCGAAGGGAGGCTACAGATTTTTGGCTGTTGAGTAGAGCAACTATTCGTGGATAAAAACTGTTTTTATGTCTGGCAGTAATGATCTCACACAACCGGGCAGTAATGCTCTCACACAACTTTTGGACTAGGGATTTGTGCACACAATCCTGAATTGACACCGGGGGGGGGGGGGGGGGGGGGGGGGTCACATTTCAGATTACTATGTTGATGAGCAACAGAAGGAACTTAGCAACCACTTTATTGATCTGGGTTTGCTGAACAAATGAAGACCACCTCAAAATACACACGTCTCTTTACAAAATCTAAACTGAGAGTCAGGTAGCTTATTGCCCGCTGTATATCCACAAAGTCACAAAATATATTCATTCTTTTTTTTAATTACAAGACCATTAAAAATGATCACGCAACCCATATGAAAAGTTGGCTGTTAATATTAATGCACAACCCCATTGTTCAAAATACAAAATCACTGATGATTTCATGCATTTATAGAAATATAATTTCTTCTCTGCATTTCATCAAGTTCAAAAGGATTTTTTTTTCAATGTAACTACTAAATACTTAGTTATCCTGTTTTGCTCATAAAGAAAACTTCTCATCCCGCTCAGTTTCAAAGCTGGACTAACCTGGTACAAATCTTTAACAGATATCCATCTAGACTAGAGGATTGAACATTGAAGAATATGCACTCACCTAACTGAATGCCTCTTCCTTTCTGTGAAATTCATTTACAATGTCAAATGCCAGTTTTCATAAAGTCAGAGTGATACAGTGTGGAAATAGACCCTTCGGCCCAACTTGCCCACACCGGCCAACATGTCCCAGCTACACTAGTCCCACCTGCCCGTGTTTGGCCCATATCTCTCCAAACCTGTCTTATCCATGTACCTGTATAACTGTGTCTTAAATGTTGGGATAGTCCCTGCCTCAACTGCCTCCTCTGGCAGCTTGTTCCCTCACCATCCGTTGTTTCAAAAAGTTACCCCTCAGATTCCCATTAAATCTTTTCCTCTTCACCTTAAATCTATGTCCTCGAATCCCCTGCTCTGGGTAAGAGACTCTGTGCATCTACCCGATCTATTCTTCTCATGATTTTATACACCTCTATAAGATAACCCCTCGTCTTCCTGCGCTCCAAGGAATTGTCCCAGTCTGCTCAACCTCTCCCTAAAGCTCAGACCCTTTAGTCCTGGCAACATCCTCGTAAATCTTCTCTGTACCCCTGTATGTGTAATCAGAACATCCCTTTGCACACATCTGTTTGATTTTCTGTTTAAATAGCTATTCGAAGTTTAACATTTCTCCCCAGTTATCCACAATTTACCATTACTTTGTAATGCTGTAGAAAATCATCCAGATAAAGCATTAGAAAGTTAGGAAACAATCCCTTTGCGTGATCTAACAGGAGAGCCTGATGCAATTTAGAAAATAAAGTGCATTGAATATGCTCAATGTTCACAATCAAGGTTGAACGAGCAAGAACAGCTAGGATCTTCAGAAGTACGGAAAGATATTTCAAATTTTAGTTTTCTGTGGTACGTCATTTTGAATATCTTTAATTTTTCACCTTGGATACAAATTACAATGAGGGGAAATAAACGAGACAATTGAGAAATCCCAGGAGCCTGACTGCAATCTCAGCAATGTGCACATACACTGACATCACTAACATGGAAAGCAATTCAGAGCAACATCGCCTGATAATGCAGGTACTGAAGAGATTTAAATGAACTTGTGGCCAATGCAAGAAATTGAATAAATAGTAAATGAAATAAGTAGGTAAATGCACTACTCAATAATAATTATTGCAAGTGAATTTATTTCATGCAAATTTAAATTTAGATAGTTTGCCAAGATGCATCAATAAAGATCCTAATCAATCTATCAATAATTTAACTCAAGAACATTAAAGATGCATTAAAAAAAAAACTTACTTCAAAGTTCACAGGCATATTTCTTTTCAATGCAATTTCAAACACTTGGCTTATTTCAGACTTATTGAGATCATCATCATCATTTTCTTTGCCATTAATCTGAAAAGTAATACATAGTTACCAGCATGAAATGGCTAAATAGACATTTTAAAACCAAGCCAGCTTCAAGTCCAAAGACAATGAAAATCATTTTAAAGTCAAAATCTTAAAGTTCCTCCACTGACCACAAATAGATTATTTACATAGTAAGAGTCTTTCATTTCGCTTTCAGAACATTGGGAAAATGGTCCAGAAGCTAGAGAACTGCGACCTCCAGGTTTAGAACTGCTTCTTCCTGTCAACCATTAGGCTCTTGAACTACACTGCAACACTAACTCAGCAACAAGGAACTGCAGATACTGGTTTACACAAATGGACACAAACTGCTGGTGCAACTCAGCGGGACAGGCAACATCTCCGGAGAATATGGATAGGGGACGTTTCTGGTCATTCTGGTCAGGAAACCTGAAACGTCACCTATTCGTGTTCTCCAGAGAAGATGCCTGAACTGCTGAGTTACACTCGTACTTTATCCTTATACAGACAAACCGAGGGGCAGCCTTGAAAGGAAAACGGAGAGAATGGGATAGAAAGAGCCCAGGCAATTTGGAAGACAAAGAGGCTTCTGTCTGACTGGAACCTACACACTGCAGGTATAATAGGTGCAGCCTAATACATTTGACTTGACATTTTTTTAAAACAAATCTAAACATTTACCAAATATGTCGATACTCACCGTTGGTAACTTGGATGGCAGGATTTCATTTTGCAGTGCTTTGAGTGCTTTGGCTGCTGCATCATGTTTAGCAGCCTGCCTGGATCTTCCTTTTCCCTGGAACTGCTGGTTTCCGATTACTAGTTCAACTTGGTATGTGACTGGTCCGACAGGAGGGAAAGGGTAAAAGTATCTTGGGGAAGCAAAAAAAACACATTTATGACAATTTCTTTGAGACTTCTCTTCATTGTTAGAAATCTTCTTGGGACTTTCATAAGGATATGAACAGTTTCTGATTGAAGCCAATAGTGATTAAAAAAGAGCTTTTATTTCACCAAAATCAAATGCACCTTGACTGTGAATAGCACATAACAGCAACCAAACACAATTATTGCTATGCTTAAAGGGGCTAACAGAAAAAGACGTGAGCAATTTCACATGTCCCCCACAGATGTTAGTTGTTTACTATCATTGTCAATACTTTAAATCTATCACACTTCTTCCCGACCAGGGATGTTCTTGATCATCTGCCTCTTCTTTTACCTGGAACACCCCCCCCCCCCCCCCCCCCCCCACTTCAACAAACACAAATAACATCCTAAATATTCAAAGCAAAATAGTATCTTCCCTTCTTGCATCATATTAATAACTGAGAACATAAAATTAATCCAGCTGAGGTAGTTAAAATAACAGAGCTCAGTGGATTCATACAATAGATACCTTTGAGGGAAAGCATTATTTCTCAGAATGTTGTAGCTTGGCCTTAATCCAGGATATGGATCAATTGGTCTGTAGGTCGGTTTCTTTCCCATTTTCATACACAAGGCGTTCAGCTCTACTGTCGGAGTAACACTGTCTGAAAATGCACGTATGATCTGTTTAATTTTACGTCATGTGAGCACAAAATTGTGCATATAACACCTAACTTTCTGTAATATGTTTGGTTTTGGATTAGTAATGTCGTTGCATGTCATTTGTAAAAAAAATTGTGAATCTAACCCATCAAAAAAGCACTATTTTACCTTTTCCCCCAAAACTTAAGACCTTAAATATAAGATCAAATCTGTAGATGGTTTTAACTTTCACTATTGTCAAGCATTTGACAAATAGCAATCATTATTTCTTCTTTCTGTGACTGTTCTACTAAAACTAATTTTTACCAGGATTTTTTGAATCATTACGTGGGGGACGAGGCGGTGGTTTCGGGAGACTGGTTTCCACCAAGGCCTTTGCGGCTGCTGCATGCTGAGCCTTTTTAATGCTGCTTCCTTCAGCTTCCCATTGCTGGTCACCAAGAGACAGCTGCACTGTAAAAACCTACAAGTAAAATTTAAAAGACATCAAAGAATCAAGTGCAAATACTAGGATTCAAGTTTGATTTCCACTTGATACAAAGACTTTTCATATTAAAACGAAAGCAGTTAAAAAAAATTACCAATAAAACTCAACAATACATTTTACAAATTACAGGATTTGACAAGAGTAAAATAGACAACAACCTCTCCCTCAATGTCAGCATAACGAAGGAGCCGGTCATCGACTTCAGGAAGCGGTGTGGAGTACACGCCCCAGTCAGTATCAATGGTGCCGAAGTGGTGATGGTCAAGAGCTTCAAGTTCCTAGGTGTAAATATCACCAACAATTTGTCCTAGTCCAACCATATTGACGATACGGCCAAGAAAGCACACCTATGCTTCTAGTCTCAGAAGGCTCAGGAAATTCAGCATGTCGCAAATGACTCTTACCAATATCAATGGATGCACCGTAGTGAGCACCCTTTCCAGTCAATCAGACCAAACATGCTTCGCGGTAACTAAAAGACATCTCTGATACAAAAGCTGAATACATTGCTGTTTGTGTCAAAACCAAAATTACATTCAAAAACAAAAAATGTCCTGCAATGCATACAAAACATTTTGCGATTTCATGAAGTGAACAAAATCGTGAAAGTATAAAATGAGTGTACAAAATCATGAGGGGAAGAGCAGGGCAAACGCAGAGTCTCTTGCCCAAAGTAGGAGAATCGAAAAACAAAGGGCATGGGTTTAAGATGTGGGGGGAATTATTTAATAGGAACCAGAGGGGTAACTTTTCTTTTTACACAAAGGATGGTGGATGTATGGAAAGGGCTGCTGGAGGAGATAGTTGAGGCATGTACTATTGTAACGTTTTAAGAAACATTTAGACAGGTTCCTGGGTAGGATACATTTGGAGGGATATGGGCCAATTGCAGGGAGGTGGAACCAATGTAGATGGGACATATTTGTCAGCGTGGGCAAGTTAGGCCAAAGGGCTCCATATACGACTCCATAAGTCTTACTTAGTTTAATTATTTAAAGTCAGTGAGGATCAACCGGCTATTTAACAATCAGCTTATATTTGCCATCAAATGACAACATCATCTGCACTTTTGAGAGTAGATTAATTGGTTGGAAAGGAGAGGGGAAATCCCTTTCATATCTAATTTTGCCAGCAAGATACTCAAGAATCAATATTCTTATTACATAATTTGAATTATTTAACAACTTTTCTCCTGTTCTTGTTTGCATTAGTGACAGTGGTAATTCCAAGTGAATAGTTTTACAAAATCGTTAAATGTTCTTATGGGTTACAATTGCAGAGCAACCCAGAAGATTCTCCATCTAAAAATTGAAAGCAGTATCAACCTATTCATTTCCATGGTCTCATCATTCTGCCTCCCTACAAGCCCATGCTTGGGAATACATACCGAGGACACCCAGCCCAAGAAATGACAATGCAAAGGACAAAAAACAATCCATTCAAGTACAAAGGTTTTATTTAGTATACATATTCTTTGAGAAGGCAGCAGACTTTTTGTAAGTGGGATATGACTGCAAGGAATATGTTACGGGAACTAATTCTACCTTTCCTAGTCTTAGTTCCTCACTACTATGACAAAAAAAGTGCCCATCCCTTTCCACCAAACAAAGGTATCAGTTGAAGAGAAAGTGAAAATTTTAATATATTTTTTGAACTGTGGACTATGCTAAAAAGAAAAATCCCGATCAGTGCACTACAGAGGACTGTATGATTGTTCCACATAATCCTTACCACAAACATCCACTGCAATAGCTATAAATAAAGCAGACAACTATTGCATGATTTTAACTCATTCCCAAGATTTAAGAAATAATTGAATGAGGGGACCGACAGGCCTCAGCCATCAATCCCAGCAGTGAAATGGAATTCCCAAACGTTCTCATCTATTCCATTCAACATACTGAAATTACCGTCCATTGCCCCTATGAAATGAAAACATGGTCTCAAGACCAGAACAAATTCTGAAGAGCGAATGTTGCACTCGATAGAAGTCTGTGCCATAATCAATTAAACCATGGGTTTCTCTCATATTTTTAAAACAAATGGAAACTTGAAATCTAATGTAAACATGAGGAATTTTAAAATGTCATTACTGTACTTTGAAAAGTTGGTTTAGCCTTTCATTTTTCCATCAACTACAACTGTGACAAGCATTAGTGTGCACATAGAAAACGGGTTCTCTTGCCAACAGCAGGGTCATTGTACCGAAGAATGCACAGCTTTCTAAGTACATCTCACAAGGTGTTAGTAAGTTTTAAAAAGAGAGAAGCCCACTCTGCAATATACATAGGTAACCAGGCAAAATCTATTTTTGAAAAAAGATTGTGGAGGCACAGATCCAAAATTAAACTTTACAGTCTGGCTGTAGCGCCCAGGTCACCTGCCCCGGGACTGGCTGCAGTTCCCAGGTCGCAAAAACTAATTGAAAAAAAAAAAAAAACGCTTGCAGGCCAGATGATTTCGGGTTATGGGCCGGATCTGGCCCGTTGCCCACAGACTGCCGACCCCTGCCATAGAGCTTCTGCATTGCTCTCTCCATAATTTCTGAATACATTTCACCGCCTAGAAAGTTCAAGAAGACACACAATCTAAAATAACCATTCAAAACTTGGGATAACTTCCCTTATCATGTATCTATACACTGTAAATGGCTCGATTGTAATCGCGTATCGTCTTTCTGCTGACAGGTTAGCACGCAACAAAAGCTTTACACTGTACCTCGGTACACGTGACAATAAACTAAACTACATTTCCAATCATTAGCACAAAGGTGGCTACATATCAATTAAATGTTTCATAGTTACCTTAGCATGAGCTGGACCAAGTTCATTTAAAAGTTTGTACTCTGGTTGAATCTTGTTGAAACGGGCTAACTCATTCACAAGACACATAGGGGTTTTCTCTTTGGGGTTTGCCATGTTTGAAGGAACTGAAAAACATTAAATTGTATCAGCTAATGTATCAGTTTTCTGTAAATCCAATATTAGCCTCAAACAACGAGCCATAAAAAACCATGCTGATTGTTTCAACATTTAGGAAAGTCTTGGCCAATGGATCTGTAAGTACTTATGCTGTCCTCAGGACATGGTAAATGGAATAATACAATTTTCTAATAAATCTTCATATTATAAAGAAACAGTCAATTGTGACTACTAATACGACTCCAGTTCAACCTGATTCGTAAAGTCATCAGCGCTGAATGAACCACTCATAACACTTTAGTACACCACTATGAATGAGTCTCTTTCTTCCTCCCATTCATTTATAAATATGTAATATTACTACTGTAGATATCATTCAGTGTTAATGTGTTTACATAGAAGTGGGATGGCCATGTCAGTTATGCGTCTTTGGTTAGCGTATCAGTCTTTCCAGAGGAATCACGCAAAGAGAAGCGACTCAGCATCATTTAGCCATTTCACAAAGCTTTCCACAATTTCATCTAAACAAAACATGTGGTGGCACAGCGGTAGAGTTGCTGGCTTGCAGCGCCAGAGACCCGTGTTCGTTCCTGACTTGAGGTGCTGTCTGTACGGAGTTCGTACGTTCTCCTCATGACCAACGTGGGTTTTCCCCGGGATCTCTAATTTCCTCCCACACACCAAAGACGTACAGGTTAGTAGGCTAAATGGCTTGGTAAAATTATAAATTGTCCCTAATGTGTGTAGATAGTATTAAT
The DNA here is from genome assembly GCA_963514005.1 of Raja brachyura. The sequence continues at coordinate 7,073,016 of OY740802.1, forward strand.
GTACGGGGATCGCTGGTCAGCGCGGACTCGGTGGGCTGAAGGATCAGTTCTGTGCTATATCTCTACACTAAACTAAGGAGGTGACTACAAGTAACCAATGTTACCTGTACAAAGTAACAAGACTTAAACACAATCTTACAAGAGCGAACAATATTTTGTTTAAAATGTTGATACAAGGAACAGAAGATGTCCTTTTACACAAAACGACAAAGTGTTGGAGTAACTCAATTGGTCATGCAACACCCCTGGAGAACATAGATAGATGTTTTGGGTTGGGACAGTTCTTCAGCTGGATTGTGATATGGGGGGTGCGGTGGAGGTTGAGGAGAGAGACAAGATAGCTTGGAGAGAGGCAGGACAAAGCACGGCAGGTAATCAATTGGCACAAGCAAGGGGGGTTTTGATAGGCAGATTGTTGAAACAAAGTAGTACGGGTGAGGCAGACGGATTGAAGAGTTGGGATTGTGATGAAAGAGTTGCAAATGGTGAAGCAAGAGGAAGGAAGGAATGAAGGAGATGGGGGGAAAATAGGTAGGATCCCAGGTGGGGAACAGAGGAGGGGGGGAGGCAAGGAAGAGAAGGGGTGGGGGGAGAGGGAAGCGTGGGAGGTAAGAGGTTACCCTAAATTGGAGAATTAAATATTCATACCATTGGCTTGTAACCTACCCAAGATTTGAGTTAAGCAGACTTGCCTCATGAAAACCAAAGTAAAAAACGTTTAGGACTATTTTCAACATCGGGATTCACCTTCAAACAGCAACATTTCATCTATTGCCTATCAATACATACCTGCAGCTGCGGTGGTGGAAGTAGCAGACACAGAGGATAAAGCTGAGCTTTGAATGGGTCTACTTGCATTTTCTGATGCCAAAGGACCAAGGCCGGTAGGAATACCCTGGCCAACAGTATTGCCCATAAGAGGTTGCGACAGACTGGAAGGTGAGGAATGAACCTGAATCTGAGACATTTCGCACTTCCAATTCATTAATTATTTTTAGAAGATTAGATTTATAGAAAGATTTCAGAAGTATTGGTTAAGATCAGAAATATGCAGGAGCAGGATCTATCTGAAAAACAAAATGAAAATTATTGCAATTCAGTGGGTGCATTAACCAACCATGAAGTTTGACGTGTGCTGCATTGATGAGCATCATCACGATTAAAAAATGTCTTTTAATGTAACATTTTTATATAGTGAAGTATATTTAATTTACTTACAATTATAACACACATTTTTAACATAAGCAATCCATCATTTTATACTTCTCCAAAACAATGTTTGAACATCTTCATAGCAAACAACAGTAGAGCAATTTTACCCATAAACGGCAGAAAAAGATGTCTTCTTCAAACTGATTAGGTAAGTTAGTTTTATTGTCATCAACAGGGAACAAGATACAAATTGACCTGCATCTATATGAATCCACAAAAACCTATCACACCAAGATGCTGCAAGAAAAAGGGAAGACATGACTGCAAAGAGTACAGGGCAAAAAAAATCAAAAAAATCAGGGGATTCAGATGATTGAGGCATCCTCCTATACTTCTGAAATCTGGATTAAACCCAATCTAGATATTCTTCTCAATTTGTTTTTCAAATTTCCTCCAAACATACATCCTAGGTCTACTTGATTCACCAAGTTCTTATCCAACATGTACTTCTGAAGAACATAGAATTATATATAGATTTGGTTAATTCCAAGTTTCTCTATTTACATTTTCTTTGCGTGCACTGCCATTTCAGCGACATTCAAAACCACATCTTCCTAGAATATGAACGTCCAACTTGGTAGAAAAATGAGTACTTCAAACTGGGTATTATTTATAATCATTTGGAATGAGATTTTGATTGGCCCATTTGTCCATCTTGGCTTTGTCTTTAAATACTGTTGGCTAGATAGGGGCAGATGCCTGGTCAGCTAATACATGTTAATCTATTGCTTTTGGGAAATGTTGATTTTAAGACTTTCACATGGTTCCAAACCCTTTCATCGATGATTTTAAAATAACCAACTCCACAGACTACTGAATGCTCCATTAAACTATGATGAAAGAAGGGAGCTCTCAAACAATATTTTAATCAGAACCATAATACTAAAAGTGATCATTGGGCAAATTATCAATTGATATTTTATGATTAATATTTCACTAATTGTAAAACATTTCAGAATTTAATTGAAGGATGTAGTAAATGCATGTTTTCTACCCGAGAGAAAACTTCAAAAATGGGCATTTAAAAAACTGGTGCCAGTAGAATGTTACTGAGATTGCTTGGGTTACACTAATTGCTATATTAAACAACACTAACCTAATGACTTTGTTTTACCCTACCTCAAAGACAACACTGAGAATTATTTGAAAATGCAACAGACATCCATTTTGCATACAATTGACGCACAAATCAAAACATTTTGATCGACAATTTGCAGTCCCCCGGTATTTATGGTCTGATTTAACATTTGTTAAAACAATCCAAAATTTATATTTTATTAAGGACCATTAGGTTTAGTCCAAACACATAATCAATTTTTGCACTCAAATATGGAAGCCATTTCACTGTGTCTGATAAAGCTACATTTGACCTGTCTTTTTGTAAATGTAGGATTTCAACACATTTTTGCAAGGTCTACCACTCATTTACAAATAACTACGTATCATAATAAATGACAGTTTTCATTTACAGGATTACAGAGTCTTGTCACTCATAATCACTCGTCCTCGTGCATCAATGCAAAATGCTCCCGATAGTTTAAAGCCTTTCATATAATATAATAGATTAAAAATACACCGTGCCCATTGGTGGTCTAACCAATTTTATAAACAAATAATTACTTTTCTAAGAAAATTGCTGCCTTTTAATTGTCCCGCTCTGTTTGAGTCATGGAAATGCACACACCAACCTCTAAATATAATTTCCGTCAGTGCCTCATTATTGTGTATTCAGACCACTTCATGTTTTCTCACAAGAATGCAATCTCTTATTTTTCCAAATTAACCCAAGTCTGCCCATTCTGTTGCCAAACTCTTCTGAAGTTTTATGGTTGTCGCCACTACTTGCCAAACCTAACTTTACCTTGAAGACATTTCCATGTTTATGTTCTTTATACTTAACCTCAATATTGACACAAGTGAATCTCACATTGTCATCCAAAGAATAACATTCTAAAACTCCTCTAGGTTTTAGGATCCATTTACCATAAATCGGTTTGTTCTTTGTCTACTAACGTCTCACATTTTTTTTGTTTTGATAATAATTGGCACACAAGCCACGATTATTTCCAGATTCAAGAATTCCAATTTGGTTCCATATTTCAAGAATTTAAGCTCATAAAATCTCCTGCCATCAATATCACAAAATATATCAAATTTCACTTACTAATCTGTGATCTACACAGATGCCTGGTTACAGCAAAAAAAAAATTACATTCCCATCCCAGCATTTCAATGTCTTAAAAGGCAGAAAATGCTATACTTAGCAAGCTGGACAGTGTCTGGTCAGAGTGTCCATGTTTTAGGTTGATAAACCTGCATCTGCCCTCCTGGGTATGTCCTGCATTTTGTTTTATTTCAGATTCCCAACATCTGCAGTTCTTTGCTTTTAATTATCTTCTATGGTCCCCAGCACATTAACCTTTTTGCAAACCTACAACTCCCACTGCTCCAACCTAGAACTCGCCATTCCCAAGACTTGTGTCACTTATACCACATGAACAATCACGTCCAAAACATCACGGCCTTTACGTGCATCTCAGAAATGTTGCTGTTTGCACAAAAATTAAGTCATAGTCACAGAGCATGGAAACAGGCCCAATGGCCCAACTCGCCCACACCGACCAACATGTCCCATCTACACGAGTCCCACCCGCCTGCATTTGCCCATATCCCTTTAAACCTGTCCTATCCATGTGCCTATCTAAATGTTTCTTAAACATTGCGACAGTATATTAGTATAGAGTAGAAAACAGAGATGGGGATCACAAATTGGCAAAAAGTTAAAAGCCTCGTTGGATGCTTGCAGACATTCTAACCAGCTAAAAGAATGAGTGGCATGTTTACAGAACCAAAGACAGCTCTTGGTTAACCAGTAATTCAGAATTTAGGAACAAAAGTTATTTTAAAATAATGTGAGCGCAATGGGGACTTGTGTTTATGGGTCATTTGAGGATCAGGGCTGTCAGTATCATTCACTCGTCTGAAGAACAAATTAAAAATCTTCTATACCCTACTTTCAGAGCAAAATTGATGTCTTTGCATTACGTGAAAGCTTCCAAAATTAGGTGGTTGCCCATAGATCTGTGTAAAAATGTATATGACATTTAGTACTTGCACATTTGTAGCAAAAGTCATAATTTGTGATGATTTAAAAGCTTTATTAATGATCAAATCAGGTTGAATTGGTGAAACAAGGAAACACACGATCATGGCGAGAAGCAACATTTCCCATTGAATGTTTTGACACAGGTGGATCCTCCGGAAGAGGACACAAGAGACTGCCAGAAACTTGAGCAAAACAAAAGTGTTGCAGTAACTCAGCAAGTCAGCCCGCAACCGTGGTGGAAATGGACAGGCGACGTTTCGGGTCGTGATCTTTCTTCAGACTGCGAAGGATGTTTAGGTATGGAAATGTTGTGTGCCATAAAACTATTTCTAACATCTGGACTGCCCAAATTACATCAATAATCTGATGCCGACTAGAAACAATGTCTGCACATTCCCCGCAAAGACGCTGCCTGATCCGATGAGTTAATTTGTGTACTGCACACTAATAGAGGGTTTGAAATCTGCAGGATGGTGATGAGAGGGCAACGACCCATATCCCATCCCTCAGGGTTGGGAGGGGGAACCGTGTCCCATCTCTATAGGTATAGGACAGGAGTAAGAGAGGGGCAACCATGGTCCCTTTCCTCAGGTGGGGCGAGGGATGTGGGGAAAGGGACTCCCAGCGCTGCTGTAGGTCCGGGTCCAGAGCATCCATTCCCTTTACCTACTCCCTCTGCCCCCTCCACCCCCCCCTCTCTATCCCACTCCTCCTTCTCTATACACCCCCTCTCTATCCTCCCTCCCAATACAACCTCCCCATTTCCTCCTTATCCCACTTCTCCTCCGCCTCTATTAAACCCCCTCCTCTCTATCCCCCCACTATACACAGCCCCCCCCTCTCTATCCCACTTCTCTCCCCCCCTCCGCCCTCTCTATCCCCTCCCATCCACCCACTCCACCCTCTCTATTCACCCCTTCCTCTCTATCCTCCCCGATACAACTTCCACCCCTCCATATCACACTCCCCCTCTATACACCCCCCTCCTCTCTATCCCGCCCTACCCTCCCCCTCTATACACAGCCCCCCCATCCTTCTCTCCCCCCTCCTCTCTATCCTCCCGCCAGATACAATCTCCCCTCCTTATCCCACTCCACCTCCGCCTCCATACACCCACCTCCTCTCTATCCTGCTCTACCCTTCCCCCCCCCCAATTTATACACAGCCCCTCCTCTCTATCCCCTCTCCTCTATACACAGCCCCCCTCCTCTATACACAACCTCCCCCCTATCCCCTCCTCTAAACACAGCCCCCCCTCCTCTATACACTGCCCCCCCTCCTCTAAACACAGCCCCCCTCTATACACAGCCCCCCCTCTATACACAGCCCCCCTCCTCTATACACAGCCCCCCTCCTCTAAACACAGCCCCCCTCCTCTAAACACAGCCCCCCTCCTCTAAACATAACCCCCCTCCTCTAAACACAGCCCCCCTCCTCTAAACACAGCCCCCCTCCTCTAAACATAGCCCCCCTCCTCTAAACACAGCCCCCCTCCTCTAAACACAGCCCCCCTCCTCTAAACACAGCCCCCCTCCTCTAAACACAGCCCCCCTCCTCTAAACACAGCCCCCCTCCTCTAAACATAGCCCCCCTCCTCTAAACACAGCCCCCCTCCTCTAAACACAGCCCCCCTCCTCTAAACACAGCCCCCCTCCTCTAAACATAACCCCCCTCCTCTAAACACAGCCCCCCTCCTCTAAACACAGCCCCCCTCCTCTAAACATAGCCCCCCTCCTCTAAACACAGCCCCCCTCCTCTAAACACAGCCCCCCTCCTCTAAACACAGCCCCCCTCCTCTAAACACAGCCCCCCTCCTCTAAACACAGCCCCCCTCCTCTAAACACAGCCCCCCTCCTCTAAACACAGCCCCCCTCCCCTATACACAGCCCCCCTCCTCTAAACACAGCCCCCCTCTCTATCCCCCCCCCTCTCTATCCCACTTCTCTCTCCCCCCCCCCCCCCCCCTCTCTCCCAGCAGCCAGACCGCGGCCTAGCCTGAGCGCTGCCGCCCGTCCATCCCACGGCCCACAACTGCCCCCCTCCCTCCCACCCCCAGCGGCCGAGTGCGAGGGGCCGGGTAAGGGGGGGGGGGGAGGCCCGCGGTGCTCGGACCACGACCAGACGGACCCCCTTTCCCTCCCTCCCTCCCATCCCCTTCACTTTACCTCCTTTCTTCAAAAAAAAAGCGAGCGTCGACGCCGGCCGGCTGGTGGTTTTTTAAAAATTATTTTTCTGAAGAAACGAATCAATCCATTGGGTGCGGGAGCTGGCTGTCCGGCTGGCGGGATAGATGGAGGGAGCGCCGCTGGCTGTGTGTGTGTGTGTGTGTGGCGGGCGGCCCGCTGCCGGCACACGGCAAACACTAAAGAGAAGAGAAGAGAAGCGGGACAGGACGGGGCGGAGCGGCAGCGGCGGCGGCGGCGGCGGCACCGACCTCAACCGCTTCACCTTCCCAGAGCACCGCGCGCCGCCGGAACTGATGTCGCCGCGTTGCCCCGGAAACCGCGCCCGGGCCCGGGCCCTGTCTCCGCGCCGCTGCCCGTGCGTGTGTGTGCGCGTGTGTGTGGGACCGAGAGACCAGGGGTGCGGGGGCAGGAGAGGACACCAAGACCGGGGCGCCTATCCACCGGGCGCGGAGACCGGCTGGGGGGGAAGATGAGCAACCAAGAGCTCCGGTTCTGGGCAGCCTCGAGTATCTCCTGACAAAGCAGAGATGAGTTGTCATGATCTTCAGAACAAGGGTGTCAAACCTTGACACTACATGTCATGGTTTTTCCTCCAAACCTTGAGTGGAGGCCTTACTCCAAACCTGGAGACTACATGTCAGGGTCTTACTCCGGGGTGGGAGATTGCAACCTTCACGTGGTCCGCCCTGTTTCAACGAATGCAATCAACCTGGCGTACACAATCAAATAAGATCAATTAGAACAAGTTGTCCTACAACTTCAGGCTGTGCACACCAAACGCAAGAAGAAGTCTTACTCCAAACTGGGAGACTACATGTCATGGTCTTACTCCAAACTTGGAGACTAGATATCATGGTCTTACTCCAAACTGGGAGACTACATGTCATGGCCTTAATCCAGATCAATATGCCAAATATTGATGCTAGATTTTGTCTAGTAACATTATTTACAATATGTACACGTAGTTTGCATTAATCCAATCGACCATGCATTTTACACTTCCTTGGAGGTCCTCTGCAGAAATCCCATTCATTTTATCAATTCTTCTTCTTTCGTGTGGCGTGCACAGCCTAAAGTTGTTGGATAACTTGTTCTATTTGATCTTCCGTTTGTGCACGTCGAGTTGATTGCATTAGTCGAAACAGGGCAGACCACGTGAAGGTTGCAATCTTCCACCCCATTCTATCAATTGAATATGCAACACTGATCTGGGCCCCAGACTTACTAGCACCATTCAGAAGCTTGTTTGATTTCTGCAGAGCACATCAGACTTGACCAAAATGACCTAACAATGCACGAGTCCTTTACTAAATGTTGGTGCTATTATTGCTTTGTTTTAGCCAGGATTTAGTGTTACATTTAATCCCATCATCTAAATCATTAATATATTGTAAATAGTTGTGGCCCCAGCACCGAGCCTTGCGGCACTCCACTCGCCACTGCATGCCATTCTGACAGGGACCCGTTTATTCCTACTCTTTGTTTCCTACCAATTCTCTATCAATGTTAATATCCTACCCCCAATACCCTGTGCTCTAATTTTGCCCACTAATCTTCTGTGTGGGACCTTATCAAAGGCTTTCTGAAAGTCCAGATACAGTGTATCATGTGTTTGGTGGTGCTGCTGACTGGTTAGCACGCAACAAAAGCTTTTCACTGTACACGTGACAATAAGCTAAACTAACAATTCTATTAATAAAATCAATAATTCAATTAACCATATAACAATTACAGCACGGAAACAGGCCTTCTCGGCCCTTCCAGTCCGTGCCGACCATTTATTTTCCCCTAGTCCCATCTACCTGCACTCAGACCATACCCCTCCATTCCCTTCCCGTCCATATTCAAGAATCTTAAAGATTTGACAGTGTGTTCTGCACAGTAAACAGATTATAGAATTTGGGGCTACAAAGTTATTTAATTCACACATGACTATTGCTTTTTTAGGCTTGGCGAATTTTTTTCTTTAATGCCTTTGTAAATCACCAAGTCTGACTTTTCCAAAATTATATAATATTCATGAAAATTTGAGAGTGGATGTAACTAGATAGCTCTGCAAAATAGTAAGCGTAGACTCGACCACATAAAGTGCTGGGTTGTATTGATCAATGATTTGATAAACCAAACGTCAAAACCGTTTTAAAATATAAACAGATTACTTTCAACTGATGTTATTATCGTAAAAGCAAACAAGGTAATCAAGTTAGTAAAAGTTGGAAATGAATCAGACTGTTTCTGGAGGTTTGCTTGAGGGAATTTTCTTGGCTAAGACTTATTCAAATGGTGCCATATCTTATCTGCGGTTGATTTAACACCTAACCTGAAGTAAAGGTGGAATACATTCCTCAAACCACTTAAAAGCTATCAGATTCCATATTAAATACACAATTAGTTGCCTTGGAAAGTCAGAAATTATTTTGAAAAGACCAGTTATACCGTGTTTTTCCCTAAACGATTTTGTAAATACTGAAGGTTTTATGCCAAAATTTCATGACACACAATGAACCCATATAAACCTTCCAGCATTTATTTACATAGCCCCAACCCATACAAAACCAAATTTGCATACCCCTTGGATTTAGGAAAATAAGCCAAGGCATAATTTGTAGTTAACCCAATATCGACAGAATTCAGACACACTAAATGCTGGAGTAACTCAGCATTTTTGGAGAAAAGGAATAGGTGAAGTTTTGGTCAGGACCCTTTTTCAAGAACCCCAGCCAGAAACGTCACCTATCCATTTTCTCCAGAAATGCTGCCTTACCCGAATTACTCCAGTATTTTGTGTCTATCTTTGGTCTAAACCAGCATCTGCATTTCATCTTTATCATATATTTACTCTTTAATCAATAGAATTGAGTTGCTGGGGTCTGAAAAGGATCTTAGTTCAGTGTTTAAAACTACATTTCTTATGTAGATTAAATTAAGCAAAATCAAAGCACTGTCTAGCATATGCAATTAATGTTGTATGGATACCAACCCTATCAACTGCGGTTAGATTAGCAGTGTTGGACCCAAAGGATACAACCATGCTGTACATGATAGGGGAAGAAATTCTAACGATAAAAGGCTGAAATTAGTCACCACAATGGAAGACTGGAGTTGCAAGAAAGAACTTACTGTTAGAATGTACTGTTTTGGAACATATGACAATAAAACACTTTTGACTCTTTTGTGATATAGTATTGGGATTGCTTCATTGTACTTGAGTTACACCAACTTTTATATTCATGCACTGGTAATGGGTATTTGAAGCAAATTTGATTTTAAATTATTTAAAAAATGATACAATGTCTTATGTATAGCTGTTATGGAATTATCCAGGAAATTTCACATCCTTTATATTGATTACCACCTTTCAGTATTATTTAGTGTTGCCTTTAGTTTAAATATTAGGTAGGTTAATTTCATTAGATTATACATTGTCTTTTTATCATTGCAATAACATTTTTTAGCCCAAAGTTCCATTTAAAAATACAAGAGTAGGATTGAATATATGTTGTCATGGCTCCTTCATTTAGCAATATATCAGTTGATCTCTGGAAGACAATTTAGCATTCACATGCTTGGATTCCTCTTCCAAATAAAATGTAATCAAATATATATATACACACACAAGCTGGAAAATACAGAGCTGCAAGAACTCGCTACACAAGATATAAATCTGCATTCCGCAGCAGAATCCATCATCTGGTCACCAATCATCTCATTGCTGCTCACAACGAAAAAAACAAAGAATCTCACTTTATCGAGGTACATGTGGTAATGAAGTACCATTAAAAATGGTCTCATCCCCCCCACCCCCCCATTTCTATCTGTCTGATCAATCTGAAGAACAATTCCGACCCGAAACGTCACCCATTCCTTTTCTCCAGCGATGCTGCTTGACCTGCTTAGTTACTGCAGCATTTAGAATAGAATAGAATGAATAGAATGCCTTTTATTGTCATTCAAAGAGCTTGGCTTGAACAAAATTACATTTTCTAGTCTTACATTACAAAAAACCCCAAGACCCACACTTAACACAGTTTACACAAACATCCATCACAGTGAATCTCCAACATCTCTTTACTGTGATGGAAGGCAAAAGTCTTATCTCTTCCCTTTGTTCTTCTCCTGCGTTCCAGCAGTCCAACTGCAGCGTCGAGGCGAACTGGGGCTCACGATGTTAAAGCCCCCAGCGGGCGATGGCAAGTCCTATGGCCGTTTAAGCCACGCGGGGCTATGTTAGGCCCCGCTCCGTGTCCTTTAAACCCCTCGATTCCAGCGGGACCTCCGAAAAGCGGTCTCCCACCAGGGACCCGGAGCTCCCGATGTTACCGTCCACCAAGCCTGCAGCCAGAACCTCCGGTCGGGTCGCAGCCGAGCGCCACCACAGCTCCTCTCGCTCCGAAGACGGCCAGCTCCGCAATGACGAGTGCTCCGGCTCCGTGACTGGAGTTCTTAGGCTGGTCCCGGCTGGAGGCTGCCACCGGCTCCACGATGTTAGGCCCAATGACACCGGAGACCCGACAGGGAAAAAGTCGGGTCCCTCTACGGGGAAGAGATTAACGGGATCCCCCCCCCCCCCCACATATATACACAGCTAAAGAAAATTAATAAAAACTAGAGTCAAGACATACATTTAACGAGACAACAAATTAAAAAATGACAGACGGACTGCAGTCGAGCCGCTGCCAATAGGTGCCGCCACACCACACAGCACATTTTGTGTCCATCTTCGGTTTAAACCTGTAGTTCCTTCCCGCGCCAATGAAAATCTGTTTTAAGAACTCTTAAATGGAATTAAATGATCTATCCAAACAAGATTTTATTTCCACTTTTATTTTACACCAGAGTAACTGTACACAGCAATGTGGGCACTTTATCACTTTATATTTTGTAGTCAGATTATCACGACATAAATAACGAGAGAAAGGTTGGTATAAAGAAATTAGAAGCATTAAGCCTACATAGGATCAAAATGCATTAGGACAAAAGTGAACATAATCATCACCAGCCAGTACTAGATCCTCAAGATATTCCTACTGCATATGAAATCAAAGGACATTCACTGTGCCGAAAGCCTCAAAAACAGTGTCTTTAGGTAAACTGGAAAGCTTCACACCAGTTGCACACTTGCAGCCTGAAGATAGCTTTGCAAATACTGTAATGCTTCTGCGTTCAAACTTGTGCTGATCATGGATGGCACCTAAAAAAAAGTATTGCACCATTAGTTATGTTATCGTGGATAACTAATCAAAATATTCAAATTCACGAATTTCATGATAATCAACTATTTGTAAGCAGAAATAATGCAGATTTTATGATGTTCCCCCAATTTGAACTCTACCTTTCTTTACACTTTTCATATTGTTTATTTGAATTCAATCCTCGAAACATGTGGTCTCTTGCAAAGTATTAAAGCAAGATTTTGTATGTTTAGTAAATACATAAACTCATATTGGCAAACACATAATTCTAATTAGGTCGTAAGGAGATACCTTGATAATTAGGTCATTTGGCTTCTGGTGCCTACCCCACTATTAAATAAGATTATAACCAATCTTTAATGTCTGCACTGCTTTTTATATTGCTTGATTCCCCTAATATATAAAAATCAACCTCCACCTTGAAGCTTCTACTTTGATCAATAATTCCAAAGATTAATCATCTTCATATGTTCTCATCTCTGATCTTAGGGCAGCAAATGCCTGGGAATGTCATCTCCTGCAACATCACATTTGGGTCAAACATGCTGGAAAAGCATTCAGACTACTGCTTCTCAAAGTAATTAAATATAGGCAATAACTCACGACCTTGCAACACCAAAATTGCAATATTAATTTAACAAGTCCAACTGAACCCCCCCTCACCTGCATCCACCGATAACTTGGCTGGCTTTGTCCTGCCCCACTTCTCTTCCGAGTCTCCCCCCCACCCCAACAGACTGAAGAAGGATTGCGACCCACTGACTGACCTGCTGAGTTACTCCAGCACTTTTTACCATAACTCTCTTCCAACAACGCAAGAGCCATGGACCCAAATAAAAATGTTGGCTGTAGATAATTATTTACATTATATACATTTATTAAGCTAAAGGGATGACAGTTTTACAAATATAATTTACTGGCAGTTACTGGAAGACCGAGTTAAACTGAGAAGCAGATTCCTTCCATGACTCAGGCCGTTTTCTAAAAGATTAATAACAGAGATGCAGCAAGTATTCTGTCCAGGATGCAGGATAATTGTTCAGGATTAATTTTCACTGGGATTCTCTACCTGGGGGCAAATTATATCAGGCGTCTAGTATCTGTACAACCCTTCCAGTAAGAAATAACATTAAGCTCAATATGGCACTTAATCAAAGTAGCAAAAAAAAAAACCCTCCCATTCAGCTCACTTTCTCTTTGCTGCCACTGAATGATAAAATGATTTTCCTCACTCTTGTACAATAGGTAAGCATCCACTATAGAGGAGATTTATTCAGTTCCTTCTCAATGGCAAGTCTAATACTCACTCTGCCTGGACATGCCGTGGAGAGCTTGTGAAGGCACTGGGCCAGATGAACTCTTGGATTATTCACAGTTGCACCAATGGGGTCGTGTTCTTTCTTTCCTGCAAAGGCCAGCTGGGAGAAAGCTGTCTGATAGCCCGGTGCATCTTCTATATCAATGAAATGCTCATCTTCAGGAATGCTGTTATCTTCAGGCAACTCAAATAAACCAATAAGAGCTTGGAGCAAAGGAGTCCTGTTTGAAATGAATATTTAGTGAGAAACAACAAAGTGAAACATTCTCGAATAACTACAGGTCCACCCCGATTTTCCAGCAGTTTTGGTTCCAAAGCCTTGCTGGATTATCCGTTTTGCTGGACCAACCGAGGTCATGGCCTCCGAGAGGAACCAAACGGTGCGGCAACAGTCCGCCTGTGCCGCCGAGGTATTGGCCTGCAGAGCCGGCAATGAGAACGGCCTCAGGGGGCAAATTCGACCTGCCGATCGGCGCATAAGTAATGTTGTGGTCGAGATCTGTTGCTTCACCCAGTCGAGGCACCACTTTTACGAGGGGGCTTTCGCGGGGGGGGGGGAGATTTCAACACACTCTCCTAATTATGCCCAGATTAGTGTTGAACCACCAGTAGCTGGAAAATCGGTGGTGGACCTGTACCAATAATTAACATAAACCAATAAAAAGGAAAAATAAGAGGAAATGAAAGTGGAGCATACAAGATGGGCCCATCCTGTATCCCTTTACCAGGTGAGCAGAAGATGTAAACACTCAGTTCCATATTTTATCAAAGGAATAATGTTGAACAGTTGGGAGTCCCGATATTGCCACTTGAAACTATACCAGTCGTGACTTTATGAAAGTGATCATACAAAATCAATGGAATACAAAAGAGTGAATGATAGTCTAAAATCAGTGTTCAATTGTAAGTTTCTTTTCTATTTTCACTATTTGCAGTTACATTTTACTGTCCTTCAACAACACACAAAGAATCAGTCTGAGAGAAAAAGTGACAATTTCAATTTATGAGACGACTTATGACTAACTTATTGAGTTAACTCTTGTCCCCTTAACAGCTTCCCAGGTAACATAGACACAAGCAAAGCAGTGTCTTCCTCACTCAGATGTCTGTAATGAAACAGGAATGCCACTTACTGCAACAGAGTTGTGCTGGATCTAACTCCACTTTCATCAAAACAAAAAAATACTTGGGTCCAAATATTCACAATATCAGCTACATTTGGGAAGCTGGTTGGCCGTTTAACCTATTCTGAAACAACGTTAGACCAAGGCGACTTTTGGTACATTGGCCTTCATCAGTCAGGGTATTGAGTACAGGAGTTGGGACGTTCTGTTACAGTTGTACAAGCCGTTGGCGAGGCCACATTTGGAGTATTGTATTGAGTTTTGGTCACCCAGCTATAGGAAGGATGCCGTTAAGCTGGAATGAGTACAAAGCAGGTTTACGAGGATATTATCTGCGCTAGAGGGAAAGGTTGGTCAGGTTTGGACTTTATTCATAGGAGCACAAGCGGCTGGGAGTGATCTTATAGAGATGTACAATTTCATGAGGGAAATCGGGTGAATGCAGAGTCTTTTGTCCAGGGTATGGAATCAAGGACATGGGGTTAAGATGAGAGGGGCTAGATTTAATTGGAACCCCAGCTGCAACTTTTTCATGCAAAGGGTGATGGGTATATGGAAGGAGCAGCGATAGGAGGTTAAAAAAAACCTGCAGATGCTGCTTTATATCTGAAGAAGGGCCCCAACCCAAATCATCAACTATCCATTTTCTCCCACTGACCCACTGAGTTACTCCAGCATTTTGTGTCTATCTTTGCCAGAGGTGGTAGCCGAGACAGGTACAATAATGGCATTTTAATGACACTTTAACAGGAACAATGACAGAAAATATTCAAAGGGATCTGGGTCAAATACAGGCAAACACCCTTCAAACTGCAGAGCATCCTGGACAATACAGCTCACCCCTCCATGACACACTGGTCAACCTGAGGAGTACCTTCAGCAACAGACTGGTTCCACCAAGATGCAGTACAGAACACCACAGGAGATCCTTCTTCCCTGTGGCTATCAAAGTGTACAACTCCTTCTTCTGTCGTGGGGTAAACTGACCCCCCCACCCCCCCAAAATCTGTGCACATCCCCAATCCTTTCCACTCAAAACTTTAATTTCATGTTTCATGGATTTTGCGTTTTATGACTGTTGTTAGATCAATTACCCTCCTGGGATAACTAAAGTTCTATCGTATCGTAAATTGGACGAGTTTAGTAGGGGCATCTTGGCCTGCAGGTACGAGTTGTGCCGAAGGGTCTGTTTCTGTGCCGTGTGACATATAATCACAGGATGAAATTCATGCAACTTACCACAGTTTAGTGTAGTTAGTGTCCATCATCGAAGGACATTCTGTTAGGATCTTCGTAATTCCTACTGCACAAATCTTTTTCTCAATTTGCCCAGATACTTTCTGAACCTCTGGAACAAATATTTTTTCTAACACCATACCGAACATTCTGCAACAAAATACAAGTTCATTATTTTGGAAAGTAAAGGTACAGACCATAGATGTAAACTTTATGCAGCTGAGAACTATTAATACCTTGAAAGTACAAATTGGACATAAACATTAAACAGCTGTGCAACCACATGAAGCATAAAAATAGCTCAGGAACATCCAAATCAAATGTTATTCAATAATTTTCAACATCTAAATTCATAAGTCCTAGAATTAGGCCATTCGCCCATCAAGTCTACTCTGCCATTCAATCATAGCTGATCTCTCTCTCCCTCTCAACCCCATTTTCCTGCCTTCTCCCCATAACCCCTGACACCCGTACTAATCAGGAATCTATCAATCTCCATCTTAAAAAGTATCCATCAACTTGGCCTCCACAGCCGACTGTGGCAATGAATTCCACAGATTCACCACCCTCTGAGTAAATAAATTCCTTCTCATCTCCTTTCTAAAGGTGGTAGTAGGCCCCCCTCGGTCATGACTGACCATGGGTGATGCATCCTAGCTTGCAGGTGATGTGTGGTCGGATGCAAGCCTGGGCGATGTCATATGGAGGACAGACAGGCTGTTGCCCATGTAGCACATCCCCCCCCTCTCCACGTCGTTGATCGATCCAAAGGAACAGCAGTGCCGTTACAGTTTGGCACCAGCGCTGTCGCAGGAGCTGCCAGAACGAGGTTGTAGACAACAACGAACTGTCTTAGGGGCTCCGACTCTGGATTGTCTTGAGGTTTACTCCAAGAGCCTTTTAAATGACTGGATATGGCCACAAGGCAGTGGAGGTTTTAAATCAGAGTTTTCCCTCTCCTAGATGGACTACCTTCCCAGGATGACGAGCCCCATCTGCCCGAGACACGTGGGGGCGGGAGCGTCTACCTTCCCGTGCAGGTCTATAGCATCTGCCCACCGTCTAACGGTACGTTCTTTTATTCTGAGGCTATGGCCTCTGGTCCTAGACTCTCCCACTAGTGGAAACATCCTCCCTACATCCACTTATTGAACAAGTTGAATGGAAGTTTCCCTTTGCATGAACAAAATTTGCCACGTTCAAACATTAAGCCATTCAGTAGGTCAAGCAGCATTGTGGAGTAATGCTACCTGACTGCGGTGTTTCCGGGAACCGGATGTTTTTCATTTTCAATAAGTGTTCAAACATTGGTGCTTCATCCAACGGTGTGCATATATATGGTGGGTGAGGAGCAAGGAGACTGAAATCCACACTCATGCACTTTTCCGGCACCAACACAAAAGGTGGAGGATATTTAAACTTCATATTACTTTTCATATTTCATCTAAATTGTACTCACTTTGGCTGAATGCCATCAAAGATTTCCTGCAATGCTATTGCCCCATATTTCACAGCATAAAGATTAACAAACACTAAGAAACCTAGGAGGCAAAAATAAAAAGAATCTCAGAAATTCAACATGGAAAATATTATTCTCTCAAGATTTTCCAAAATATAGTGATGGTGATGAATTATACTACTATCACAGCTTCGTATTTATTGACCCAACCATGGAATTATTGCGTGGAAAAGAAAACACAAAGCTTTGACATTTTGCAAAAAAAAAGTAAATGAACCACAAACTTACTTTTAACAAATTTTGTTGTTTTTGAACTCTGAAGTCGTTGGAAAAGCAAAATGAAGATCTGTTTCCGGTACTGGTGTATGACATCACTGACAGATGAAAAGCACAAGAACAAACTGTTAGAACAGCTAGTTTAATTGTCAATGCCCAAGACGTTGCGTAAACCTGGTCTTTACTTACGGAGGCATGTGTTCAATTATACTGTTAAGCAGGTAGAATCCTTGATGATCATTTGCTTTGGAAGCAATTAGCTTCTGGAAGACTCCTAGCAATCCTGGCTATGATTTGAAAAGAACAGAAAAAGTCAGAAAAGGTGCAGTCGACATCCTATAACACCTTGTATAAGTCTGCTTTAATCTGTTCACGGCACTAAACACCAATACTGGTCAAGAGTCCGTATTTATCTTGATCTGGTTATCAGTTTCACCTCTTCACCACTATTGTTTTATGTCAGATCTTTTCCTGTCCGTGCATCCCTCCTATCACAAATTTCAAAGAATGTTTTGTAAGATACATCATCCCAATCTACTTTACGCCAGCACCACATAAAATAATTAAGAGAACATACAAACTCTGCACAGACAGCACCTGTGGTCAGGGTTGAACCTGGGCCTCTGGTTCTGTAAGGCAGCAACTCTGTGCAACCACTGTGTCACCCACTCCCCCCACAACCAAATCCTACTAAATTGGAATGATCTCTTCCAATTAATGTTATGATTCTTTAGCCAAATAAGCCACACAACATAAGCAGATATTTCTTAATTATTTTATTCTATTTTAGTACCAGAGTTTTAAATAAATATTATTTGAACCTTATTTTGAAGTATATATTTTTAATAAAGGCTAAAGACGATACGTACAATTTTATCCGCTGCGTTTGTGGAAATTGAATTTGCCCCCTTCTCCAGGAAAGCCTGAAGTAGTCTGACAAGAGGTGGGATGTTCCCAATACGTTCCCACAACAGTGGCTGCAACAAGTGCGGGAAAAGACCCATGTAGCACGGGGAGATATCAGCATTGTGTATCTCAAGGAGCAGCGACATCACTTGGAACACATATGGGAGGAATTCTAAAAAAAAGTAGCAGAGAGAAAAGCAACCAAGTTAAGGCAGGTGTTTATCCAAAATTTCAAGTCAGTTTAGAAGATGACTGAAACCAGTGAACATGAGGGAACAACCAATTTAAAATCTGGCAGTTTTTGTGTATATATTTGCCTGCTTTTTTGAATCAACTTTAAACAGGGTCTCTGAGCGTCCCTAGATCTGCTAAAGGTATAGGTTTATTATTATTACGTGCACCAACGTACCTGATAATACTATGCATAATGCAATCAAGCCAAACCCAAATACAATAGGTAGAGCAATGGGGAAAATACAGAGTGCAAAACATAGATCTCAGAAATATAGTATACCAGTTCCATAGATAATGTCAAAGGTCCAAGGTCCACGACTTCAGTACCTTCTGAATCAAGTGTACTGACCATAGCAATAGACTACAACTAACCTCCAGATTGTGCATAATTTCCTTATCGAAGCTGGTAAAGAGATATAGCTGGTCTCAGATTTAAACTGTACCCCTTAAGTGAACTGTGCAACAATTGAAACTATGAGGAACAATACTCACCTTGCACATCATTCTGCAATATTTCAGTAAACACTGGGAAGAGAGCCTCTTCAAAACTCCTCACAGTTATAGGGTTTGGTTTACATGTTATGCGCACGGAAAGGCAAAGGGACTCAAATAGGTAATGGTTGAAGTGTGGCTTGCTCGGATTCTAGGACAAGACCAAATTCAAGTTAACTGTGTAATAAACAAAATAAGCAACATAAAGACCTATACTTTACTTTTATATCATTATGTCGACAACTGATTAAGTGACCCATTAATTGAGTGAGAAATATTGATTAGAAGCTGAAAGAACTTTCCTTTTAAGTGGCATGGACATTTAATGTTCACTCAAGATATTCAATAGGACCTCAATTTATCACCTCATCTACAATATAGTGGCTGTCAACATAGCCCCTCTTCGGTACAGAACAGTAACCCCAACATCTCAAGGTGATATATTAATGCAAGAACAAAAAGGAATGGTAACATCGTACAGAAACAGTGTTCATTTAATCTTTAGGCCACTACATCGGAAAATAAAAAATAACAGATGTGAGAAAATTTTAAATATGCAGGCCAAGCAGCATCTGTGGCAGGGGTCGGCAACCTTGTTCTGCATAGGGGCCAGGACGCATGTCTGCGAACGGATGGCGGGCACATGTGTACACATGGATCCCGCCCCGGATGGCAGGTATCAAATCAAGTGTTCATAGAAGGTCAACAAAAATGTTGGAGAAACTCAGCCGGTCAGGCAGCCTCATGCAATCTTTGCATGTCTCACCCGCTGTGTTTCTCCAGCATTTTTGTCTACCGTTGAGTTTTCCAGCATCTGCAGTTCTTTCTTAAAAGTGTTCACAGAAGCTGCGCAGCAGTGCCGGCAGCTTTGCGCAGGATGCAGTACAGCCAGAGGTTGGCGCGGAAGATGATTACGGGGAAATAAATCCACCTGTGGGCCGGATGATTTCGGGTTACATTTGCATTCGGCCCGGGGGCCGCAGGTTGCCAACCGCTGATCTGTGGGGAAAATAATTTGGCATTTTGTGTACAATAGCATTAATGTTTCAGGGCTGGGACCCTACATCAGAATAGACTTGAAAGTTAAGTTTCTCTTTGCACAGATACTGCTTAACTTGCTGAGTGATTCCATTATTAAACATGTAAACCAGCATCTACAGTTCCTTGTGTCTATGATCTGATGGATACTTGAACTATATCATTCAAAATGAGAACTGATCATTCTTAAAACAAATTTGAAATAATCAAAGATAATAATATTAAACTTGCTTGTTCAAATAGAAGCATTTTGAACATTAAAATTTAATTTTAGGATAAACAAGATACATAGTGAATTTGGAACAGATTACTTTACCTTGCTAACCACCAATAGCTTCTGTGTTAGCTGGGTAATCAGTGTGGGAACGTAAGGAACAATAGCTTCCTGAAGAAGTGAGAAGCTTCTCATAATAGCTGTCAACACAAAAAAAGAACACATTTAGACAGGTATATGGATAGGATAGGTTTAGAGGGATGTGGGCCAAAGATAGGCAGGTGGGACTAGTGGAGATGGGACATGTTGGTTGGTGTGAGCAAGTTGGGCCGAAGGGCCTGTTTCCACACTCCATGACTCCAAGTTGACATTCGTTCCTTAAACATCCTCCCCATGGCATATGGGACAACTGGCATGCTAACTCAATTGAATAAGCTGGTTAGAAAACACAACAATGATACGTGCATTATCAAGTCTTACGGAATGCACAATACGCAACATTTATAATTTTTACTCTCCAGTAAAAGGCTGGATAGTTTTTGTACGAATTCATAATTTACATTCCAACAAGCAGAAGGGAATTCAGCTGAAGGAACTGAAGAGGGCAACTATTTATTTGAGTACTCTATAATGCAATCTTAATTCTATTGTGGTATTTAATTACAAATATACAAAGCATATTTTATACTCTTATGTTTGCAAAGCAAGTTCAAACGGTGTCTAATTGTCATTTTCACCTTAAAAAACGGAACTATTTTCTTTTGTACTTAAAGAACCCCATTGAAGTGCATTACAGAAAACATCTCTAAAACTTCAATGAATTTCAAAGTAGGAACACATGATCGATGAATGGTGCTTTATTGGTCACATGTACAGAGGTACAGTGACATTCAATTTTGTATACAGTTCAGTACAAGTATTTGCAGCATCATCTGAAGTTCAATGAACTCAAGTGACGCTATTAAAATATCACTGTTAAATTCTTCTCACCTTTCATAACATACTCATTTTCAGAAGACCCAGGTAAAGTCAGGGCTTTAAAAAGGTTTGTTAACAGGTGCTCAACCACAGGGGCCAACTCCACAGGAGATATTCTGGAAAGGGAAAAACAATCACTTGCCACTTACACAACCGGCACCTTTCACCAAATAGTTTAGCAACTCGATATCGATTTATTTAACATTACTCAAAACAAATGAAAGCATGTCAAAATTCAACATCTTTGCACACGAGACAAAGACCTCAACTGCTGTATAATATTGAGATACTTACAAGGTGGCATTGTTAGGTCCTTTCATAGTGAATATCCTTTCAATAGCGTGAGCAGCATATGTATGAACAACAATGTTTTCTGCTTGTAAGTGGTTAATTAACAGTGGGAGGGAGACCAAAAGTTGTTCCTTGGGAAGCTGTTAAATTAACATGTTACTTTTATAGTTGCAATACTTTAACAGACAGAAAAACACCCTAAAATGTTTTTAAAAATCTAATTGAGGTTGCATTATCTCTATTTACAAATTAAACTTTAACATAGTTTCGGAAAAATTGTCATATAACGTATTGTTTTTTTGTTTAATTTCTTTTATTAGAAGTAATCAATTTACAATAGTATAAACATTATACAAACATCAACTTAATTCCATATTTTTTAATTAACCCGTTGAAAGTTATTATCTTCTATTTTTTTAGGAAATAAAGATTAGGATAGAGTAGTTTTAAATCAATAAGAGGGTGATTAAATAATAATTTGATTATATAAAAGAGAAAAAGAAAATAGAGAAAGGAAAAAAGGTTAACAAAAAGTGAAAAGATATTATATATATATATATAAATGAAAATCAACAAAATATATTGTATCTAAAACTATTACAAATAATAATATCAATGAAGATATGCCTATTAATCCTAGTATAAGAATATGTTATTCTCATCAAGTCCCGCTGGGTACCCGTCAAGCTGTGATGTCAAGAACAGCTACTTCTCTAGATACTGTATATATGGAGACCATATTTGTTCAAAGGTATTATATTTGTCCAATAGGACAAATCTGATTCTTTCTAATTGTAACGTCTCCAACATTTCTGCTGCCCACATTTTAATTGTGGGGGTTAATGTTCCCTTCCAAAATTTCAATATGATTTTTTTCCCTATTATCAAACAGTAATCAAAGAAATTTCTTTGATTTACTGTAAGTACCGAATTTGAATCCAAAATTCCAAGTATTAATAACTTTGGGTCTGGATCCAATCTAATTTTAATAACCTCAGAAATAACCTTAAAAATTTCTGTCCAGTAATGATTCAATTTGGGACATGTAGCAAAACTGTGTGTTAAATTTACTTCTAAATTCTTACATTTATCACAAATTGAAGAGAGATTGGGAAAGATACTATTTAATTTAGTTTTTGAATAATGTAATCTATATAATACTTTGAATTGTATCAATGTATGTCTGGCATTTAACGAACATCGATGTATTTGCTGTAAACTTTCTTCCCAATTTTCTTTTGTTATGGATAAACCAATTTCATTCTCCCATGCTTGACGATATGTTTCAGTTGTTGGATTCTCCTTATCCAAGATTATGTTATATATATGGGCTATTAATTTTTCTGTATTTGGGTGCAAATTAAACAAATCATCTAATAATCCTGGTACTTTATTTTTATAATCTTGTGTGTTGGATTTTATATAATCTCTAATTTGTAAGTACCTAAACGAGTGTTGCGGAGACAATCCGTAGATATCTTGTAACTCTTGGAATAAAAGAAATTTTCCTTTTCTATAAAGGTGCTCTATCCTTTTAATTCCTAAATCATCCCAATGTCTAAACCCTCCATCCAATATAGAGGGTTTAAATAATGGGTTATTCGTTATTGGTAGTCTGAGTGAGAGATTATCTAGCTGTAAAGTCTTAACTATTTGTTTCCAAATACGTCTATTATTATAAATTATAGGGTTGTCCCTATAAATTTTTTTTTGTACTTCCTTTGGGGCAAAGAGAATCGAGCCTACATTATAAGGTAAACAATCTTCCTTTTCCATCTTTAACCACATTGGTTCATGATCCATATTTACCCACCAAAAATTCATATTCTTAATCTGGACTGCCCAAAAGTAATATAAAAAATTTGGAAGTGCTAGTCCTCCGTTTATCTTAGATTTACATAAATGTTTTTTACTTATTCTATGATTTTTATAATCCCAAATAAAACTATAAATAATATTATCTATTTTTTTTTTAAGTCTTTGGGAGAAAAAAAGGAATAGCCTGAAACAAATATAATAATTGTGGTAAAAACACCATCTTTATAGCATTTATTCTTCCAATCATGGATATAGGAAGTGTTTTCCAATACAGAATATTTTTTTTAAGTTTATCTAATAATAGAGGGTAATTAGATTAATTAGTGAATTATAAGATTTAGTTACATTAATTCCTAAATATTTAAATTTGTCTGTAACTATTTTTAATGGATATTGTTGTAATATATTTAAATTAATTCCTGTTATAGGCATGATATCACTTTTGTTCCAATTAATCCTAAATCCTGAAAATGTGCCAAATTTGGTTATAACATTAAACAGCTTAGGTAAACTAATTTCCGGTTTTGTAATATAAATCAAAACGTCATCTGCATATAAAGATATTTTGTTAGTTGTTGTGTCAGTATTATAGCCATAGATTTCAGGTTCAGATCTGATTCTTTCCGCCAAAGGCTCTATCATCAAAGCAAATAGTAAAGGCGATAACGGACATCCCTGTCTACATCCCCTAGAGAGCTTAAATTTAACTGATAATATTTGATTAGTTAAGATTCTTGCCGTTGGATTCAAATATAAAATTCTTATCCATTTACAGAATCTATCCCCCAATTGAAACTTTTCCATTATATTAAATAAATATAACCATTCCACCTGATCGAATGCCTTTTCTGCATCTAGCGATACAACTGCTAATTCCCTGTCCTGTACTCTTTTTGAATATATAATATTAAACAAGCGTCTGAGATTATGGGATGAATAACGTATTGTTACAAATGTATTTATGGAATTCATATTTTATTTACAGATTAAAATTTTACACGAAATTGTAAAACTTGCCTGGTTCCGAAAAATCATAACATATTTAATGGCATCTGCTTTCAGTACCGGAAATTCATTCACTGTGAACGAAAAATACAGCACTTAGGCCAGATACAGTTTTACTGACAGAGCGATGAAGGAAGAGTTTAAGACATTTCGCCAGAAAAACATATCTATAATACACAATATATTCATATCGTAATACATAATTTGTGACTACCACTAGTTAAGCACCAGAACTAATCAGTCATTTTTTTGTTTGCCACAGAGGGCAGTGGAGGCCAAGTCACTGGATGGATTTAAGAGAGAGTTAGATAGAGCTCTAGGGGCTAGTGGAGTCAAGGGATCTGGGTAGAAGGCAGGCACAGGTTATTGATAGGGGACGATCAGCCATGATCACAATGAATGGCGGTGCTGGCTCGAAGGGCCGAATGGCCTCCTCCTGCACTCATTTTCTATGTTTCTATGTTTGCATGTGCATCATCAGTAAATAAGTGGATTCAAGTTACAGGCTTCTCTGCAGAGCAGGTTACACATAATTTCAGTTTACAAAACTGCATTCAAAAAGTACTTAGATCTTTGATGGAACATTTCAACTTACCATTTGGCGACTTCAAGTCAGACAGTATGTGATTAACAAAGAAGTCTGCCAGATTTACAAGCTCATTTGCTTGAGTTATCCCATGCTGAAAATAATGAGTGGGTTGGGAGAAAAAAACGACACCAGTTAATATTTAAAACAAGGCACAAGAATATACAAATGCTTGAAAGGATCAAAAACACAATACCTTTTGAGTTTGAGCTTTGGAGGCAAGCGATGTCACAAGATAAATTGCAGCATCTTTGTGCTTCCAATTAACAGAAGGATTTTTGGCATATTGTTGCAGCATAGAATTGACGTAGCCAGAGAATATTGCTGTTACAGGCCCTTCAAAGTATTTGCAAAGACCACGCACCAAATCGCAAGCTGCTCTTCGTCTGGTATCGATGTCTGCCAAAATTATAAATCAATTCACTCACAATTGATAGATACTTTTTGCAAGAGATTGGATGAAAATAGGAATGTAGAATAGTTTATAAAACTACAAAGTATAAGAATGATGAATGTTACAAACCAAAAACAGCTTACTTTATCCTACCCCGTAAGCTGTTCAAGTTTTAGATTCAACTCAATGACAGTTTTAATTGTCTCTTTACACATTATTTTGCATTCTCCACCAATATTCTACTATTCTTATGGTCCTGGACTACAATTACTGTATAACCATCACTACTGGCAAACTCTGTGCAAACAAAAACTGTAATCAGAGTATATTACTCCCTTCGAACTAAGTTTCATCCTCTTTAATGTTTTTTTCCAAGCAAAGGATTTTTTTTTGGCAATTAACCTTTGTTCATGCCTGGGTTTAAGCTACAAGATCTGATGTTGACTGTTTGTAATGAAACACAGAATAAGCATGAATAACTATTTCTTGACATCTATCAAAATCAATTTTAAAGATGAAAGCAACGGGATTGTGCCAACATGTTCATTATGACAAATACAACACAAAAATTACCTGATCCCTCCAAGTCCCTCCTTATATACTCTTCAGAATTATCTTCAAATGTTTCTTCATCGGCAGCTATAAATAAAAACATTTTGCTGATGGTAAATTTGGAATGGGTTTTCTTTTGGTCATTGAAATCGATTCTGGTAGACTGTTTAGTTTAGATATACAGTTGTTGAAACAGGCCCTTTGCTGCACTGTTCGTTTGAAGTTTACTCATATTAAGCTACAAATACATATTTTAAATTATGACTGAGAAATAAAATCAGAAATTCTACTTTAAATTGTAATACTGGCTAATTATAGACACTCTGATGAAATCCTGAAAACAATTACATAATATTGGCAATTACTAAACTCATGCATACTTTCACTCGATTCCTCAGTCAGATTTAAATACTACCCCCTTCATGTATCTTCATTCAAAACTCTCATGAATTTAGGTGCTATGTTTTTTTCCAACTCTTCCAGAAAAGAGTACAATCTTGACATCTTTAACATACTGTATTTGAAAACGAAAACTTCTTTGCAGGCGTTTACCTCGGAATTCCATGTTCGGTACAATCACTTTTTCACAGATACTGGTCAAAGTATTCTGATCCTCAAAAAGATGTTTGTAGTGTGGTCTCTCACAAACCGATGCCAGAAATTGAATAGCATTACTTACCAACTGAAAAAGATACATTAATAATTAACTTTCTACTTGGTAACATTTAAAGCAGAGCATAGTTTATACTCTTAGAGAGCGTGGAAATACTCTCTGGCAAGTATCCTCCTCAAGAAGAAAGGAAAACCCAAGAGTACTCAACTATGCATAGATCATGGATAAGCATTTAGGGCCAGTAACTTTGTGAAAATTATGAAAAAAAGAGAATTTCCCCAAAAAAGAAATTGTATATTAAGATAATTTAGTACCCGTTACATAATTTCATTTTAAAGATGGCAATGAGAAGGAAAGTTTACAATCAGAGCTGCTAACACAATCGAAGATGAAGACTGGCAAATTTTGCTTTGTTACTACTCAACTTTTAGAGTTATTTATCTTGAACGAGTTACACCATGGAGGAAGCAGAAATAAACGATATGTGGACAGAAATAAGCTATAATGGGCAGCACGGTGGCACAGACATCTGGCACAGTATTAATTCACCAAATAGACCCACTACAGACGTCAATTCCAGAAAGGAGAAAGCCACAGAAATTATACGTAAATGCGAAAATTCAACTTCTGAACAAGCAACAAAAGTCTTTCACTGTGCCTCAGTAGATCTGACAGTAAATTAAACTAAACAATAAATATATTCAAAAGAGAGTATTTTAGAAATTAAAATGTTGCACCCATTAAATACTTACCAAGTCATATTTAACTTCCTGTTTGGTTGTAACTAGTAAATTCCAAATAGCAGTTACAAACTGCGGCAAATAGGGCTGGAATTCCTCATCGTACTTCTGAGCGTAGAGAGCAGCATTGTCACAAATCTGAGACTTAAGCAGCTCCAGTAAACCAGCTTCCTCTTCATCCTGCAAACAAAAAGAGCCTTAGAACTGTGAGAAGAATAGTTGAAAATTAACGTTTTTTTACTTTTGCTTTGGACACACACAGCATTTCATGCAGTGGTCTAGGAATAGATCATTGGTAGCTTAATAAAACTACAATTCTGTTCCAGACCACAGAATATCTGTATTCATACTAGAGGAATAAAGTCAATTCACACCTCAAGGCAAGACTTAAGCATCATTGATCAACTGTCATTACAGATGTGTAAATAAGATGTTCATCTGACAACATCAGGTCTGAAGATGGGTCACGACCTGAATATTGTCCAACATTCCCTCCACACATACTGCCTGAACTCGTGAATTCCTGCAGCACATTTTGATGGAGATTTCAGCGTCTGCAGTTTCCTGTTCAGTATCTGCAGTTTCATCAAATATCACTGTTAGGTATTCCAGTTAAACCAGGAAATAAAGTTGAATTAAGAAATGCTCAAATTATTTTAACCAACTCTGATAATATTGAGCATTTTAGGTGCCTGACAAAATGGAGGATTTCTGCCTTTGCAAAACCTGCTTGGCATCTTTTTGCAAAGGCTGCAAAGACCATGAGGATCATGGCTTGAGAATGTCTGTGGCCTGGGAAGTTGAGTACAGGGTGATGTCCAGATGTCCTTTAATTGATAATATGTATGAGCGTTTTGCAGAAGGAATGGTATGTTATAATACTATTGTTAATTATGTTGCATGCTCTTTGCACCACAATTTGTGATTGGTCAAGGAGAGGGGCCTTGCCCAAATTGCTTACATTACCTGATAAAATGCTTCTTTACTTAAGGGAACTGTCTTCCATTAGGAACATTCTGTAGAAACAATGTTATGGGATATTCTGTGATTGGGTTAGGGAACTGTCAATTCATGTAGTGTATGATCTTTATTTATGATTGGCTTGTCGGGGTTGCCCCCCATGTATTTCGTGCCAAGGGTCCGATATAGTATAAAAGAGGGGAGAGCACATGAGAGAGTGTCGATCTTCTGGGGTAGCACCTGCTGACTGTCTGGAGGTGTCTATTCGCACGAGGCTGAAGGGCTTGGACGAGTAGAGACAAGGATCGGATTTTATTCAATTAATGGAGAAAAAGAATGGGTGACATTTCAGGTTGAAGCCCTTCTTCCGACCAGAAACCCATCCTTTTTCTCAAGAGATGCTGCCTGACCCGCTGCCTGAGTTACTCCAGCAATTTGTGTCCATCTTCAGCGTAAACCAGCGTCTGCAGTTCCTTCCGACACATCTATTCAATTAATGATGCTGTTATAAAATCGATTTGATTTTAATTGTAGGCTAATTATAAACAAACATTACCAAAGGAGGTGGCATGGATGATTGAAGGACTGCATAAAGTAAACTTAATCACAATAGCATTTCAGTAAAGAGCACAGACAATACAAAACAGTTTTGGAACACAAGAAAAGAGGTGTTTACCTCAGTGTTCTATAATCTGAGGAATAACATGATTGAAGTGCACGCTGTGCGTTGCAAACTCTTTCAGATACAGATTTTCAAAGCACGTGAACCTCTAGCTTAAACATCTCTAACTGTACGAAACTGGAACTGTCACTTACATCAGTCTGTAGTAATTTATTATCCAAAGTGAGCAAACTATGAAAGTTTGTCATCCACGTTTCCATGTTGTCCTCAAAGAATTCTGGCAAATCCTGGTGAGAAAAAAATATATTAACTTCACATTAACCTGGAAGCAGGTCATAAACTGCAGCTCAGATCATTGGAGACTTACCTGAAAATTTAAACTGTAGAATAACTTGGCAATCAAAACAAGGGATGAGAAGAGGACCTTCAACACATTTACATCTTTGGCATGCGTGTGGCACAGCTCAATAGTAGTCTGCAAAAAGTTTTATATCTCAGTCATTATATTTGACAATAAACATACAGTGCTCAAATCTCAATTGAAAGTCAAGTTTGAAATCAAAAGCAAGGCATCAATCCAATTCAGAAAATTGAAATCTTAGCCATTACAATGATGTTCACTGTGCAGTCACCTTAAAGAGTGTAGTCAGGGGCTCGGCAAAAACGTCCAATACCAGTTTAATCTCAGTCCACAGTTCATTTGATTTAAATTCGTGTCGATACCTAATAGCATGATAAATTAAGAGATACATTTATGTTT
Organism: Raja brachyura; assembly: GCA_963514005.1. The sequence continues at coordinate 7,102,328 of OY740802.1, forward strand.
CCATGGAAAGCATAGATGACCAAAAACACCTCAACATCTTTCATTCTCAACAAACTACTTTAAATGTGTAAGAAGGAACAGCAGATGCGGGTTTAAACCAAAGATAGATACAAAATGCTGGAGTAACTCAATGGGACAGGCAGCATCTCTGGAGAGAAGGAATGGGTGACGTTTCGGGTCGAGACCCTGCTTCAGCCTAGACCCAAAACGTCACCCATTCCTTCTCTCCAGAGATGCTGCCTGTCCTGCTGAGTTACTCCAGTTTTTTGTGTCAAACTAGTTTAAATGTTGGCTCAGGAAATAAAATGTTAGGATAGGTGGCCAAGAAAACTTCCATGTAGTTGAAATTCAGATTTTGATCTGAATATTTGAGTCTCAATCATGCACCTCTCCTTCAGAGTACTCAACTCCAGTTCAAAATTAATCAGTACAGCTGATTAGATCAATAAATGGTCTTAAATAAGCTACACAACTTTCAAACCATTCCAATGCAGTGTACCATCAGCATTTGGTCAAGATTATGGATAATTATCCAGGAATAGCCTGTCCCCGAAAAAGGCCAAATCCAAGCCCAGCCAAATGTAATGCAATTACTCACGAAAGACCTGATCACCATATTAAGTTTGGACTTCACAAAAAACACTTGGTTCCAGACTTCATTACGATCTTAATCCAAACATGGGCATAAACATGAGCTGAAGTCGAGAGACAAAACTAGAGTGACTATCCTGAATATCAACGCTGAGTGCGGAGTCAGAAAACACTGGTAAAACTTTTTTGAAATCAAGGGGAAAATAATGCAGGTCAACAGGCTGCAATGTAGATGTTGTTGGATGTGTGTCGCTTGGACATCACTGCATAAGTGCAGTTCCAACAAGTCAAGAAGACACAACAGTGCAATCACTTGATTGACAGCGATCCAATATCCTGAACATTCATTCCCTTCACCACTGACATAACATTACCCTAGTGTACCATTTGCAAAATGCACTGGACTGACACATCAGGATTAACCAAATCTCTTTTTCAAGACCAGATAAAGACAGCAAATGTCATCAAATCATGCCACATCGCGACTTGGAACATATCATAATTTCTTCAGTGTTATTGGGTTGGAATCCTGGAACCCTCTGATCAACAAACAGCAGAGGACTGCAGTGGTGCAAGACAAGAGCCCACCTCTACTTTCTCAAGGATATTTCGGGATGAACAAAAATACTCACTCAGCTGAACATGAATTTATAAGAACTACTAAATCAGAAGTTTTGATCTATTGCCTTGTGAGATCAATACTACCTTCTTCCGAACCTTCTGAATTTTGTAGTCAGCAGGGCAGAACTCTGCATATTGCCAACTTGGACAATTTAACATTTTGATCAAGCCAATTAACCTACAAACCTGTACGTCTTTGGTGTGGGAGGAAACCGAAGATCTTATAGAGAAAACCCACTCAGATCACGGGGAGAACATGCAAACTCCATACAGACAGCACCCGTAGTCAGGATCGAACCAGGGTCTCTGGCGCTGCATTTTGCTGTAGGGCGGCAACTCTACTGCTGCGCCACCGTGACTGTGTACTAGGACACAGATTAACATATAATTTTTTTAAATTGCAGTCACCCAAGTTTACTGGGGATGAAATATCAGACTACACACCCCCCAACCTAACTCCACCACCAATGCACAAAAAGACAAATACCTTTTAAATAATGAGTGCGCTGTTCGAAGTACGCCATTAATTACATGAAAATCTCCACTTTGAAAACGGTTAATCATTTCTGTTAGAAGATGGGGCCATTTCTGTGGAAAATCTTCGCGTCCAATTATACTGATGGCGTCACTCAACTGCAGAAGAATACACGTGAGCAAGAAACTAGAATAGTACATCATAATTGTTTTTGTACACCTAAAGCTAAATAATTACCTGTTTCTGAATCTGCTCAGGGCTACTCAGCATCAAATTCACAATGTTGGCTTTAATAGCTACCCTGTCTGCTTCACATATTTTGTTTGGCTCATCTTCAATCTGAAAAATATATAACAGACATGCAGGTGGTAGTAACTCTGATTATCATTATTGTCTTGTTAAAGATAATATTTAAAAATAATTACTTCAAGTTATTCCTTTTTACCTTCAGATTATTAAAACATGACAAACGTTTCCTATTCTAGATGCCTTGAGAAGGTATTAATAGTGTCATACAGCTCAGAACCTGATCCGTGGCACCATATCCATGCCAACCACCGCTAGATAACAATTCCATTTATCAGCATTCATTCCATAGCCGACTGAGCCTTGGTGCTCATCCAGATGCTGCTTACAATATTGTGAGAGCACCTGCCTGTGCAACCTTCTCAGGCAGTGAGTACCAGATTTTCAACTACCCTCAGGATGAAAATGTTCTTCAGATCCCTTCTAAATCTACTCATATCACAAAACCTACACCTTCCTGTCTCAAACATATCTGCTTTTCCCAAGGTTTTCTTACTATCTGAGTGTGACCACAACTGCACATGATATTCCAGTTTTGGCCTAACCAATGTTACACAAAGGTGGTCAAAGCTCCACATGTACTTATATTCCATGTCCTGGATAATAAAACAAGCAACTTACTCAACATCCTATCTACCTGTGCTGCCTCCTTCATGTATCATTGGACTTACACAACAAACAAGGAGCAAAGGACTCTTGATGTACGAGTCCTACCCTTATTTGATCTCACTTCCCCACCCACAAAATGCATAACCTCACACATATCAGAGTGAAATTCTATCTGCTCAACTTCCCACCTGATCAAATCATGCTGTCGCCCAAGTCTAACTGTCAATAATATTATGTAATCAACACATTTACTAATTACCCAACCTTCCCTGCGGGGTCTTGTCACAGACCTTACTGAACTCCATGGAAATCATATCAACCATCACAAGTTGAAGTTCACTCCCTTACTCACACTTTCGCTTCAGTACAAGAGCTGTAGCACATCCAAGAAATAAAAACGTCAAGAATTTCTATCTTTCTCTCTTGTGGCAGTCATTTCCCCGTTTCTGCCATGGGAGATGTAATATCTGAACACCATCTGTATGATTAAGACAAGACATAACTCCCACAGCTTACTTACAATTCGCCAGTTTCTTTTGATGTAATTCTTGAAAGTTACACTTGAACAGACTTTCATGACATTATCTTGAGACTTTTCAACGAGAGTTAGCAGCAGCAATGGATAATTTTGGTTTCTTTCCACTGACTCGAGGAACTTCTCAGCTGAAAAGCAAGCGGTTTGATTTAATTATGTACTTAGAAAAACAACTTCCCTCATGTCCAGTCTCCCAGAAAAGAGGTGAGCATTCTATTTGTCTTTTTTTTAATTATTCCTGCATCTGCCTCTGACGTGTTATATACAAGTAAATTCTGCTATTTTCTATCCTCTATTTAGCATTTTCTCCTTTCATTTCTTTCTGCAAAATTGAGGATTTCATTGGTCCCAGAGAGAAATATCTGGCAAACTTCTGCCAATTTTCTTGGTCTTGATATTACAATAATGCTGCCTTTCTTTAAGATAGGCACAAAATGCTGTGGTAACTCAGCGGGACAGGCAGCATCTCTGGATAAAAGGAATGGGTGATGTTTCGGGTCAAGACCCTTCTTCAGACTGAGAGTCAAGGGAGAGGGAGACACAGAGATATGGAAGGGTGAGGTCAAAACGAGACATCAAAATGGACAGATCAAGGAAAATGTAGAATAGATCATTGTTAGCTAGGGGAAGGTGTCAATGAAGCATGCAAAGATAAAATTTAACCAAGAGGACAGTCAGACTGGTCGGAGAACTGGGATGGGGGAGGGATGGAGAGAGAGGGAAAGCAAAGGTTACTTGAAGGTAGAGAAGTCAATATTCAGACCCCTCGGTCGTGAGCTCTCCCAAGCAAAATATGAGGCACTGTTTCTCCAATTTGTGTTGAGCCTCACTCTGACAGTGAAGGGAGCCCAGGACAGAAAGGTCCATGTTGGAATGGGAGGAGTTGTTAAAGTGTTTAACAAACAGGGGATCAGGTAGGTTAAGGCGGACTGAGCGGAAGTGTACAGCAAAACGATCGCCGAGCCTGCCTTGGTCTCACCGATATAAAGAAGTCCTGCATACCTGGAACAGCGGATACAGTAGATGTGTAAAACTGAGTTCTTTTTGTCAGTCCAATTCAAGAAAACTTGATTCAAACCATTGCTGCTAAAATCAATTCTTTATTCCGACAGCGCTGGATAATTCTTTAAACCTTCCAACACAGAGTTTAAAAACTCTGGAGCAGGTTGAAAGAACTACTGACTTTGGTATAAACATAACACATTATATAGGTAATAGACAATTATAATACAAAAGGAGTGACATACTATTAACCAATCATTATGGTTTACCATACATTTAACTCATTTGCATTAACCAATCAACTAAATCCATTTTCCATTCATTGACAACATGTGTAGTCACATGGTTTTCCCTTTTCCAACCCCTTTACAACTTTTTCCCCTCTGTGGTTTTTTTCAACCTCTTTGCTCAAAATCATTTTATTTCAATTAAGTAAACCCACAGATATAAAACGAATTCTCAGAACACCTCTAAGAATATACACATCATACAGCAATCACACAGTACATACACACAAAACATATATTTTCACTTTTGGAAAAGAAAGTTATTTGTCAAACTTCATATTTAACCATACTTACAACCCTAATTAAACACAAATAATTTTCTTTCAATTACATAATTAAAATAGTTACTTATGGATTACAAAGATTAAATATGAGTTTTGCCCCATTCTTACAAAGTGATAAGAACTCAAGTAATTTCTAATCACACCATTCCCAACTCTAAGCACACAAAGACCAATATACTTGTCGCATTTGATACATTATAGTGGCCTTTTACCAAGCTCAGGTCAAGTTTCATTCTGAATTAGCCTCCCCCTTGGTCATCTCTGGAGGAAAGGAATGTAGGCCTCTTTACAGCTTCTTACTGATAGCATTCCACATAGCAATTTGAAGATTACTATATGCAGACCCCAACCGTTTAGCTTAGATCAAAACACAATTACTTTCTCCATCTTCTATAAACATAAGAAATCTCCCTTATACAAAGGTCACACAACCATCACCTATGCCTTATCTCTTATCCCAACAAAAATACTTTGAAACTGCACAAACCAAATCACAGACTCTATTATCTAGCCTTGGTGCCTGCGACCCAACATAGACAACCATAAATCCCCTTCATGACACAGCCGAGCTCAGAGATGTGTCACAAATGACGAATAAATGGTGCCCATGTCCTGGAAGAGACCCCATTACTCTGAACACTATCCTAAACCAAATACAACTTCTGACAGTTATAGCCGCTCAAAAGCAAGCAAAGCTATTCCCATTTACATCAACATCTCCATGTTATAACAAGCCATCTGTCCTCCTATGTGTGAGTGTGTTTTCTTTATTCCGTTATGGCCTATGTATTTTGAAAACCTCTGCTCCCAGGCCTTCTCCTGCAACTCAACATAAGTTTCTCACACAGGTATTATAATGTGAGCAATTTTATTTTATAATATTTCCTCAGATGAGGCTGGAGGAGGTGCAAGTGAACCTCTGCCTCATCCCAAAGGACTGTCGGGGTTCTTGGACGGAGTCAATGGAGGAGGTATCGGGACAGGTGTTGTTTCTCCTGCTGTGGCAAGGTTAAATATCTGGGGCAGGGGTGGTACGTCATTTGCAAAACACGGTTACATAGTTTTCTAGTTCATCATCTAAACTACTTATCAATACAACAAACAGTTGCAACCTAAATACCGATCCTTGCAGAACACCACCAGTCACATCCTGCCAATTTAAATACCATATTGTAAACACAAAATGCAGTGCACGAGATTGAAGTGCAAGTGAATTAGTGTTTCGCCTGCAAAGACATTTTCCCATCCCTGGATGATGGGAAGGAAAGAGACTGCTTTTTCACCTCTTCCCTTCCCACCATCCAGGGGATCAAACAGCCGTACCAAGTGAAGCAGCAATTCACTTGCACTCAGTAGGCCGAGACTAACACTTTTAATAGCCATTAATTTCAGTAAACTTCAGAATATATTTTTATGTGGATGGCAGTTTTGAAATAAGTGGTCAGTTTTTCTGAAGAACAATGCATAAAATAAGAATGGACACAACAGACTTCAATTTGGTTTAAAATAAATAATTACCTGGTCTTCTAACCGCAGGGTCAGGGTCAAGAGTCTTCTTCAGAAATTCAGACAAGGATTGCAAATTGGCATCACTGAGATCCATGATCACAAATTCTAAAATAGAAAATATTCATGACATGGAATTAATACTTAACATATAAGATTCCTGAACTTTCAAAGACTGCAAGAACTTACATGGCAGGCTATTTCCAATAACAAAAAAGACATGAATTGTAAACGACACTCTGTTTGCATGTGCTCCGATTAGCCTTCAGATTAAATAAGAATTTTTCCAGGAAACTACTTCTACAGCACAAATGAGCCACCTCTCCATGCCATTGCTTTTCTGAGGTCAAGAAATATTCTGCTCTTCTAATTCTTGCACGAGTGGATGACTTTTCTCCATCACATTCCACCTGTCATCTCTCGCCAATTTACTTAGTTAGTCAATTTCTCCTTAAGGCCTCGCTGTATCCTCCATACAACTCACATTGCCACCATTACCAAACTTGGAAATCGTATTTTGTCCCTTCACCCAAATCACTGAATGTGAACAGCTGAATCCATGCACTAATAAGCGAGTTTGGTATTACAACTGCGTATGCCCAGGTAAAGGGTCATTTGGGATAAACATTCTCGTCAGCCGAGCTACTATGTTTGTACAGAGCTGCGTATTCATTTCAATAAGTTTTATAAATAAATGTCTCCGTCAAACGTGTCAGCAGTAGACCACAGCATACTGCAGGCTGCTCAAATCCACAATTGTATCTATTCAAATTATTGATTCAATACAGCAGCAGCCTTGAAAACGCAAGAATGTCTGGAACGAACCTGTCAATTATCAAATCCCTGTCATTAATCCCCGAGTCCCAGCCATTCAAATTCAATATCGATTTACACGAATTGCAAGTTGTGTGGTCAACCAATTGAGACAGTCCTTGCATTGCTATCTAAACAACCTTCCTGCATTGAAGGAAACGGGGATAATGTGCTGTGTGGGGGGTAGGTTGGAAAGTTCAAATTGGATTCGAACGGGCTGGTTCAACTTTCGAGGTGTGTTGGCTTAAATAAAGATGCTGGCACTTTAACCTCTGGAGTTGGTTCCAGTCTGTCAGGACAAACAGTTTGGAGCCGGGTCCGGGTGACCGGGCGGTGATAATGATGGGAATTTGCAGCTATTTGAACCGCAGCCAAACTAGACGCTTCACTCAGGATTGGGTTGCAGCTCCCCAGCTGACGGGACCTGTTCTAGCTCGCTTTGAAGGAGACGCCGCCCACTCCAGCGAGTGGGCAAACGCGGAGCCAACTCATAATATGAGTGGGAGCATTTTCTCAGTCAGACATTGTCGACAGTTGGGGTGGGGTGACCAGGAGAGAGAGCTGGCGATGCCGCACAGACTGAACAGTTTAATAACGACCCATTAAAACCCGCCCTTTGGCCACTAGTCACTGCCTGCCATTCTGAAAGGGACCCGTTAATCCCTACTCTATTTCCTGTCTGCCAACCAATTTTCTATCCATGTCAGCACTCCACCCCTAATACCATGTGCCCTAATTTTGCCCACTAATCTCCTATGTGAAACCTTATCAAATGTTTTCTGAAAGTCCAGGTACACTACATCCACTGGCTCTCCCTTGTCCATTTTCCTAGTCACATCTTCAAAACATTGCAGAAGATCAGTCAAGCATGATTTCCCCTTCGTAAATCCATGCTGACTCGGACCGATCCTGTTACTGCTATCCAAATGTGCGACTATTTCATCTTTTATAATTGACTCCAGCATCTTCCCCACCACCGATGTCAGGCTAACTGGTCTATAATTCCCTGTTTTCTCTCTCACGCCTTTCTTAAAAAGTGGGATGACATTAGCTGCCCTCCAATCCACAGGAACTGATACCGATTCTATAGAACACAGTAAAATTATCACCAATGCATCCACTATTTCTAGAGCCACTTCCTTAAGTACCCTGGGATGCAGACCATCAGGCCCTGGGGATTTATCAGCCTTCAGTCCCATCAGTCCCAACACCATTTCCTGCCTAATGTGGATTTCCTTCAGTTCCTCCGTCACCCCAGATCCTCCGGCCACGACTATATCAGGAAGATTGTTTGTGTCCTTCTTTGTGAAGCCCTATTCCCTATTGTGAAGCTTTGTTCCCTATGGCAGCCAGCCTCAAGGGTGCAGTGGGCCAGAACCTGGTTCTGTCTCCTCTCTTGTATGTCTCGCTCCTCCCAGGTCATGTCTGTCTCCTCTCTTGTATGCCTCGCTCCTCCCAGCGCTGCCGTCTACACTCGACCAGTCTATGGTCTTCGGGGGACTAATAGTGGCTGGCTCCCCCTTCCAGTCCGCAAGGAACCGGCTCAGCAGCTTCTCCCTGCAGGCCGTGGCCACCACAACTCCAACTATATCACATCTATTTGTTCACCCTTATCTACTGTGTTACCAACAACCTCAAAATAAAAAGAAACATGCTATGCTTTTCATAAATACATCTAACCTTGTCAAATACACTTTTGATTTAATTGTTCCATAACCTTTTCCCTACTACTAAAGATCATAGCATATTCTATTCTATCAAGTTCAGGCTTAACAGTGTGTAGGTCCCAATTTTTTTTCTCCATCCTCTCCAAAAGTGTGGAGTTAGATTTATTAGTCACCCTGTTAAACCATTTAAATTAAGATCATGGTTCTAGGGAGTTGTCAGAGAATACCTCCACTGCTGTTCTTTTACCACTGCTACTTGGTTTCAGGTCCTTTATACTTATCTTACTTCTCTATTTCGGTGAAGTCTTTCGTGCAATGTTCTTTTAATTTTTATGCCATTTTCTTATTTCATGGTATAATTTCTTCATGATGTATTCTTAAAGGGAACCACATTAATATTTCATAACATTTTCCTCTTTACATACCTATAATCCTCAGTAAATTACTTACACAATCAACTCTCCTTTCATCAATTTATTAGTTTTCCGAAATTTCCTCAATCCTCAGGTTGTTTATTTTGGCGAGGCTAGGCCTTTTACTTTGACTCAATACTATCTTCAATTTCGCGTTAGCCCCACTGGGGCCACTTCTATTGGACAAGTGTGCCTTAAAGGGGTTATATATTTAATGTAAACTACGTATGCTTTCTGTAGATGGTTTTGCATGCAACCAATAACATAGTTACCTCAGTACCATTAACCCCGCCTAGTTAACATCAATCATAACGCCTTCCCCTTCCTGGATACGGTTCACTAGAAGAATGTAGCCAGTATTTGAGGATGTATGTAATACCTTGTGCTATCATTAAAATGTGTTGAACACTTTTAGAGTTTGTAAATTGCTTATTTACATGGTGTCAGAAGTGGGATACGAACCCACGCCTCCTGGAATGGCCAAATATATTCGAGACCGTGTTTCTGCCTGCTCCACGTGCAACAGTCTTGCTCCACATCAGCAGCGACAGCCCCTGCTGCAACAGCCCGCTCCTGCCTTGGCCTGGTCCTCGCTGGCTGCCGACATCTTCGAGTGGCGTGGTAACCACTACCTTGTCCTGGTCGACTCGTACTCAAACTGGTTCGAGGTGGATTTGCTGACATCCCTCACGTCGGAGATGGTGATCCGGAAGCTGCGGAAACACTTCTCCACGTTTGGGTCCCCTGTCAGGCTGCAGACTGACAATGGCAGGCAGTTTACCAGCCGTGAGTTCAAAAGTTTTGCTGACAAATGGAATTTTGTGCATTTCACCAGCAGCCCGGAGTACCCACAGAGCAACGGCCTTGCTGAACGGGCCGTCCGCAGTGCCAAGCTTCTGATGGAACAAGCGAGACTGTCTAACTCTGATTTGTATTTGGATCTCCTGAACCTCAGGAATGTTTCCAGAGATCCGGCCATGGGGTCCCCTGCTCAGCGTCTGATGTCCAGAACAACCAGATCTACCATCCCGATTGCCCAGCGCCAGCTGAAACCTCGGGTGCTGGAGCCTGCCTCTGTGCAGAGGCGCATTCAAGAGAAACATGACAGCCAGCGGCGTTCCCACGATCGGTCGTGCAGACCGCTCGATCCTCTGTTGCCTGGACAGGTTGTTCGATTGCAAACCGCCAGTGGTCACTCCCGTCTGGCTACTGTGGTTGGGGTGGCCGACTCACCTCGTTCGTATCTGGTCGACTATGAGGGAACCATCTACCGTAGAAGCCGACAACACCTGCTTGCGGTTAATGGGCCGAAGCCGCAGGCCCCGGGCCCCTATGCCCCGCCGCTCTCATACCAGCAGCCGGCTCCTGTCCCAGCCAGCGTTCCCTGCATGCCTCGGTCCCCATATCGAGCGCCCGGTTCCCCTCTGCGCGGGTCACCTGTTGGCGGTCGCGGTTCTCCCTCTCCTGTTCCTCCAACCCCACCGCCCTTCCCTGGTTCCCCTGCTGTCTCGGGTCCCCCTGTTTTTTCTGCTCCTCTGGGGGAAGGGGGAGGCATCCGTACGCGCTCGGGCCGGATCAGCAAGCCACCTGTTCGTTATGGCGATTCTGTTTAATTCTGTTTAATTCTGTTGTAGTGACAACGGTCTGTTTCTTTTAAATTTTCTAAGGGGAAGGATGTAGATGGTTTTGCATGCAACCAATAACATAGTTACCTCAGTACCATTAACCCCGCCTAGTTAACATCAATCATAACGCCTTCCCCTTCCTGGATACGGTTCACTAGAAGAATGTAGCCAGTATTTGAGGATGTATGTAATACCTTGTGCTATCATTAAAATGTGTTGAACACTTTTAGAGTTTGTAAATTGCTTATTTACACTTTCTTTAAACAGCTGTTGTTCTAGTTTTTTTTCACTTTCTTTTTTTTTTTGCTGAATTTAGAAATTCTTTCAATCCGCTGAATAATTGTCCTATTTGAATGTTTTTTTCTATTCTTACATTTTAATGTACTGAAATGGGCAGACAATTGAATCAAGTTTAATTCTCAGTAATTATGTATATTGCTGGGAAGAACGTTAAGTAATTGAAACTGGAGGCACAGTTCTAACGAGATTACAGGTTCAAAGTAATCTGTGGACATGAACGTGATAGTTTGTTGAACGTTTCAGGGGAGAATGAGTTACTAATGCACCAGGATCCTATGCTTTATGGGTAGTACCATAGAGTAGGAGAGTGAAGGAATCATGGTGAATGTATCTGAAAGGATAAGAATTTGCAAGGCAACAAGGAGAATGTCAGCGACTTAAACTATCTGGATCACTACTGAACGATGTAATTAACGATATGCCAGGCCTAATGGCCTCCTGCGCTGTGAAAGTTGAGATAGAAACAGAGAAAATAAGTGCAGGAGGGCATTTGGCTCTTCAAGCCTGCACTGCCATTCATTGTGATTTTGGCTGATCATCCACAATCAGTAACCCGTGACTGCCTTCTCCCCATATCCAGATTCTGCTAGCCCCTGGAGCTCTATCTGACTCTCTTCATCCAGTGAATTGGCCTCCACTGCCTTCTGTGGCAGAGAATTCCACTAATTCATAACTCTCTGGGTGAAAAAGTTTTTTCTCATCTCAGTTTTAAATGGCCTCCCTTTTATTCTTAGACTGTGGCCCCTGGTTCTGGACTACCCCATCATTGGGAACATTTTTAATGGTCCTTTTATAATTTTATACGTTTCTATAAGATATCCTCTCATCCTTCTAAATTCCAGTGAATACAAGCCCACTCTTTCCTCATATGACAGTCCCGCCATCCCGGGGATTAACCTTGTGAACCTACGCTGCACTGCCTCAATAGCAAGGATGTCCTTCCTCAAATTAGGAAACCCAAACTGCTTATGGTCTCCTAATTTTAAAATTATGCTTAGGCCACATTTCCTATTGTAGTTTTGCTTATTTTAAATTCCCTTTTCAACTTCATTATCTATGAGGTATAGGCCCCCTTGCCCTTCAAACCTGCCCTGCCATTTACAATAATCCTCCTCGATTTATCCATCTTCAATGTATTAATATTTTTCCCCACAGGTGCTAATAGATGTATAGAAAGACAATAATCCAGTTAATTATAATATTGATTATATGATAATCAATGCAACTATAACACGATATTAGTACTGTGGTAAAATAACATATATTTAGACTCTGACTATGCCAATGTAGTCAGCTTACTTGCAAAAATCTAAAAAATACAAGGATAAACAAACAGAGTAGTGGATAAAAATATTTCTGCTCTATGAGCAAATATATTTGGGATTATAAAAAAAAGCACATCAAGACAATGCCAACGTAATGCTGAAGCTCAAACTGGGCAATATTACATCAGGCTGTCTGAACAGTAGGGGTGTCAGCACAGATCATTGTCTAAATTCTATTGACTTACATTCCTTTGTATTATCTCAAAGGTGAATTCCATTGTGCTCTGATGACAAGCACATGTACGCAATATCAGTTAGAAATGATGTGTATGATGTCAAGCGGTGATTGAGAGATGATTAGCTTCTCTTTGGTGGCATTGATTGAATCAAGCCACCTTACATCCTCTCAGACTTTGTCAAATTCCCTAACTTTGCTAACTCACCATTTTTTTCTGTATTAAACCAGGCCAGTTCTGCCTGTTATCCATTTGTAGGTGTGTTTTTCCTTCTCCACTCATAAAGCTAAAGCCCACTTTTAGTAAATCAGACATAAGAAACCAATGTGCCTCTAGATGCAGCTTTAGATGCATTCCTTTTGTTCTAACCATCTCCGCAACTGAAAAGTCATTCTCCTAATTTCCCAATTTTGGATCTTGGGCCTGAAATGTTAACTTTATCTTTTTGCAGATGCCGCCTGATCTTCCCAGCATTTTCTATTTTGGTTCATTAATATGCATCAGAGAACAAAACCTGGCCTGACAAAAGTCTGAAGAAGGGTCTCGACCCGAAAAGTCGCCTATCTCCTTCGCTCCTTAGATGCTGCTGCACCCGCTGAGTTTCTCCAGCTTTTTTTGTGTAACCCTGGCCTTATTGGGACCTCAGTACAGATATATCAGCCAGATGTGGGAACACTAATTCCCTTTATCACTCTCCACATGTAGTTTGACCTGATTCTTTCAAGTAGTTTTTGCTTTATTGTAAATTCAGTCCATTCCAACTCATTTCCCGCCAGCCATGTATTGTATTGTACAGTTATGTGGGCAGCCTGTATTTGGGCGTGAGAATGGTAAAACAGGCAACGATTGTGATGGGGAGAATCCAGTTTAGTTTATTGTCACGTGTGCCGAGGTACAGTGAAAAGCTTTTGTTGCATGCAAACCAGTCAGCAGAAAGACAGCAGTCAAGCAGAAAGTGAGAGGCTGTGAGGCTTCATCCCGCACTGTGTGTGGGTGTAAGACTGCTGATAGTGAAAGGGAGAAGCCGAGGCTTCATCAAGCACTATAGTTGGGTGCAAGAATGCGGAATCAGGCAGTGATATTGAGAGAAAGAGAAACTATGGCTTCTTCCTAGCCATTGAGGTTGAGACTTCATTCTACACTGGATTTGGGTGCAAGAATGCTGAAGCAGGCACTGTAGTGCAGGGGAGAGACTGCAAGGATTCATCCCGCATGTATGTGGGTGTAAGAGTGCTGTTAGTGAAGGGGGAGACTGCAAGGCTTCATCCCACACCAGGCCCTGCTCCTGCAGGTCACTAAAACCTGCGGAGGGAAGCAGAGCTGGTTGACAGCAGCCTCGGCCAATGGCATTGGCGAGATAAGCACGGTGCCACACACACACACAGGACCCCCTCATTCCCACACACACAGTTTGCTCACACACACAGGGCCAGCTCACTCACACAGTGTCCTCACACAGCCCCGTCACACACACGGCTCACTCTCACACAGCTCACTCACACACACACACACCGGGGGCCGGGCCCACAGTAACCGGCCGCCATCAGCGCCTCAGGATGAAACACGGCGCCAGGCCGCCGCCCCCCTCACGTTCAGTTCAGTCGCCGTCCGCTCGCGGCAAACGAGGGCAACCAGCGCCGGCCCTGCCCAGTCCAGTCCAGCCCAGCCCAGCCCAGCCCCCGGTACCGATCGTGTCCGGTACCCGCCCAGCCCCGCGGTACCTGCTCCGTCCCCGCGCCTCCGGCCGCAGACGCCGACAGTTCAAACACAAGGAAAATGGCGCGCTGCCCGCCGCACGCATGCGCGCCGCCGACGCTCCCCCTCCCTGCGTGACGCGCCTGCGCACTCGCGCACGCTCGGCCGGCCGCCTCCGTCGCTCAGCACTGCGCATGCGCCTGCTCGGCCGCACATCCGCTGGGTTCCTCCGCCCCACGCATGCGCGCTGTGCTCACGTCCCTCCACTGTGGCCCATGCTGATGGGCCTGTTGGCTCAGCTGGTTGAAGCACCCAGGGCATGTGTGGCTCCATGGATGCTACCTGACCTGCTCAAGTTAACTACACGTCTCCAGTAACTCAGAGGGACATGCAGCATCTCTAGAGAAAAGGTAGCAATGTTACAACATTTTGAGATTTAAAAAATCAAGTCTGCAATTTATCCCATCAGATAAAGCATAAAAAGAAGTTTAATTTGACACCTAATTCACTTTATTCACAAGTTGTGGCCATTTTCATACTCGGAAATTAGCAACTTGTTACCCATTGCTTTTCTATCGACTTAACACAAAAGTTGTGATCGAGGACATTCAAAAGCCCGTAACTTTCTTAAAAATTAAGAGAACTGAAAGAAATTTTCAGTTATTATAGATTGAAGCATTCTGAAACAAATATGAAACAATCTTACTTGGATGACCTGAAATTAAAGCATATAATTAGTTAGTTACCCAATTGTAGCTAATTACAAAATTGAATTACTAGATCTAAACATCTATCCATTTCTAAAGAAAAAAATAAAACAAAATTTAAAGCCTAAGTGTCCAATTAACATTCACACAATAATTCACAATATAACATGATTTTTAAATCTAATTGTCATTAATTTATGGGCCAAATTGAAGGAATTTTGTATTTAATGCCCATAAATTAATGGCCATTTTAAATAGCTTGCGAGTGGGATTTTCTGGAATGCGATAGATTGGAACGTTGCGGTTGCGATGAATTTAAACCCAATATCAGCAGGAAAAATTCTGCGGTTCATATGGGGACTAAATTACCGTTTCGCAACATGAAATGTTGATTAAGGTCATCTAAAAAAGCAAGTTTACATGAAAAAATAAACAGCTTTCACTTACCTGTCCCCTACTTAAAATCGGTCCCCGTTGTCGGCGTTCACGGCATTAAGAGCTAATTTTTATTTTACTGCAGCAATGAAATAGTCAGGCTATTTATTTTTTAAAACTTACCGGTAGTCGGAACGAATCTCCAGAAATAGATCGCACTCCGACAAAAGAAAGCTCCAGATGGCAAGGGGAAAACTGCATTTTAACCGCGTCCCCCCTCCCCCTCTTAAAGGCGCCAAAGTCACGCACACGGCCAGTGACAGAACTGCAGCACCGCTAAAAGTAAGTTTTGTAACATACCTACTAATTCACTTTCATATCTTCAGTATTAAAAAAGTTATGGCCATTTTCATACTCGGAAATTAGCATCTTGTTCCCCATTGCTTTTCCATTGACATAACACAAAAGCTGTGATCGAGGACAGTCAAAAGCCCATAACTTTCTTAAAAATTAAGAGAACTGAAAGAAATTTTCAGTTATTATAGATTGAAGCATTCTGAAACAAATATGAAACAATCTTACTTGGATGACCTGAAATTAAAGCATATAATTAGTTAGTTTCCCAATTGTAGCTAATTACAAAATTCAATTACTAGTTCTAAACATCTGTCCATTTCTTAAGAAAAGATTAACATTTTTAAATAGCCTAAGTGTCCAAATAACATTCACACAATAATTCACAATATTAGATGAATTTTAAATGTCATTGTCATGAATTTATAGGCCAAATGGAAGGAATTTAGTATTTAATTCCTGTAAATTAATGACCATTTAAATCATCTTGCGAGTGGGATTTTGTGGCACGCGATCAATTGGAATGTTGCGGTTGCGGTGAATTTAAACCCCATATCGGCAGGAAAAACACTGCCGGTTCGTATATATACATAATCACATTTTCGCAACGTAAAATTTGGACTAAAGGCATCCTAAGAAGCACGTTTATATGTAAAATAAACGGCTTTCCTTTGCCTGTCCCATACATGAAATCCGTCCCCGTTGTCGGCGTTCACGGCATTAGAAGCTAATTTTTATTTTACTCCAGCGCTGAAAATGTCGGGCGATTTAAAAAAAATTCACAGGCAGTCGGAACAAATCTTCAGCAAAAGCTCGCACCCCGAGAAAATAAAACTCCGGCATGCAGGAGAAAACCGCATTTTAAACCCGCCCCCCGCCTCAAAGGCGCCAAAGTCGAGCACCCGGCCAGTGACAGAACTGCAGCGCCGCTGAAGGTAAGTTTTGTAACATACCTAGAAAAGGGATTCGTGATGTATTGGGTCAAAACATCATCTATTACAATACCATACAATACCGTATATTATCATTTGAACCTCAAATGAAGTTCAAATGAAATTTGGTTTCTGCAGTCATACAGCAAGAAGAAACAATTAACAAGACACACAACCAACACAGTTCATACAAACATCCATCACAGTGAATCTCCTCACTGTGATGGAAGGCAAAGTCCTGTCTCTCCCCTGCTCTCCATTCTTCTCCCGCTCCGGGTCATTTTCAACCCCGCAATCCGAAAAGCGGTCTACCACCAGGGACCCGCGAGCTCCCGATGTCACCGTCCACCGGACCTGCGGCTGGAGCCTCCGAGCTCCGGATTTGGGTCGCAGCCGCATGCCACCACAGCTCTCCACGCTCCGAAGCCGGCCAGCTCCACGATGGTAAGTCCACAGGTCGTTCTGGTTGGAGGCCGCTCCATGGTGCTAGCCCCAACGACAACGGAGCCCCGACAGGGAAAAAGCCGGGTCCCCGGTACAGGGAAGAGATTTAGAAGTTTCCCCCAGCCCCCCTCGCCCCCCACACATACACTGCTAAAAACAATATATAAATCACAACAAACCATACACACAGCGGGACAAAAACAAAAAAAAGACAGACAGACAGACAGACAGCAGAGGCCACTGCCGCGAGGCGCCGCCATTTTACATTTAGTTTGTTCAGCGTTGCTGCTAACCCGCTGAGCCACTCCAACATTTTGTGTCCATCTTGGGTTTAAACCAGTGTCTTTGTTTGTAAGCCTGCATCTGCAGTTCCCTGTTTCTCTCAACATGTCATTCTTGGCTTATTCGGAGAAAGCTACTCCATGCTCACCATATACATGAACAGCATTTGGTGGCAGCTGACCCGAATGTCCATCTCTGAGTGGTCTTGGATAGATCCTTAACCATCATCTTGCACGAATGCTGACAACATTGTAAATGTATCCCACAGTCCTGTTAAATTGATTGGCCCAGGGTTTTAACACTGTGATACACAAACTGTCTATATTTCTGAATCAAGTTAGAGAGAGCATAATGATACTTACAGATGATGGTGCTCCATTGTAATAACTACCATTGCACTTCCAGCAGACAGATTGCACAAGTTTGAGTAGAATTTGCTTAAAAACAAAAACAAAACAAACAAGAAGCGAAGTATGATACAACAGGGAAATCTTTGGAAGAGGCTGGTCCTTGATTTTCATAAATCCCAACACTTCCATTAAACACTGTGAAATGTGTGGAACAATCAACAAAGTTCAGGAAAAAGTAGAGATGAGGGATTGCAGATGCTAGAATCTTGACTTGAAAACACTGCTGGACTAACTCACTAGGTCAGGCAGCAACTCCAAAGTCTAAAGATGTAGAGGTTTGTAGGCTAATTGGCTTGGTAAAATTGAAAAGAATTCCCCAGTGAGTATATGATAGTATTAGTATGCTGGATCGCTGGTTGGTGCAGACTCGATGGGCCGAAGGGCCTGTTTCTGAGCTGTATCTCTAAACTAACCTAAACTCTGGAAGGCATGGATAAGTCATGTTTTGAGTCAGGTGGTCTGACCCGAAACATCGTTTATTCACGTCTACCAGAGATGCTCCCTGACCTGCTGAGTTACTCCAGCACTTTGTGTTCAAAGCCCCGGATAATCCAGGCATTTAGGTCTCTAACCAGTGCTTGAAATGGTGAATAACTGAAATCAGACAGGAATGCAAACACAAAGTCCAAGCCTGGTTTCTATGGAGATAAAGACTAGAAAAGCGTCCTGCAAGATGCTAACTTTTTATCTTGCAAAAAACTCTTCTGAATTTCTTCAGCTTTGTATGTCAGACAGTCAACGACCAATAGTTTTTTAAATTAGTGATGGCTCATCAGTAGTGGTCATTGATCACAGGGGAGCTAATGTATTGTAGAATGCCAATGGATGATATGGATTTATAGCACCTTTTAATATTTCAAATTTAAAATCAAATTCAGGACCCATTGCTGAAGTGAACTAATTTTAAACATAAAACGTGTTCTCATCATGCCTTGACAATCAAATGTAATAGACAGCAATCAGTTTAAAGGTCTCTAATCCGCGATAAATATAGCATTATAAATTACAATGGGCAATGCACAGATCTTCCAGTTTGAAGCACATCAGTTCATCTGATTCAACTATTTAGTTCAGTGGAGCAGGGAAATTGGAATTGCAGTCGCTCTTTATAATTTAACTTGAAGAAACCTGATAAGAGGATGAAATATCTCATCATATTGGACTGAGAGCACCTATAATCTGGGGTCAGGGAAAGAGCGTTCACGTCGATCGCGGCCCTGTTTCCACCAATCTTTCCATCACCACGCACAAGAAGCACAAGAAGCGACAAGACAGACACCGTTGTATGCAGATGCCGAGAAGTGTGTTCAGCTCTGGCTGAACAACTTCTAATCTTGTGGGCGGACTATATGAAGAAGAATACCTATAACCTTATCAACAATAGTATAATTCTACTCAAGAAACTTTAATTTCTGTAGAAGTATTCAAAACACTTCACGTACAGCACAGGTCCTTGATTCTTTGTTGGACTACTGAGACATACGGTAATAAATGGTGGTCTGTTAGAATTACCAGTGCACTGCTCAGTGCTGTGGATGAACCAATTATGTTTTGTCATCAGGGTTCAAGGTCCTTGCATGGGTGGTGAGCCACCAGCCAAAACTACAGATGTGGCAGTGAAGTCTCATCTTACTTAGCATTGTTAAAGCAAGTTCCAGGATTTGATGCAGCCATGTGGAAGAAAGGGTTTTCATTTTCCAAATCATAATGATGTGTAATGAGGATTTCTTGCAGGTAGTTTAGTTTATTTAGAGATACAGCAGGGAAACAGGCCCTTAGGTCCATCGAGTCCGTGCCGCCCAATGATCCCCGCACAATAACACTATTCTACACACACACGGGACAATTTACATTAGTACCAAGCCAATTAACCTACAAAGCTGTACGTCATTGGAGTGTGGGAGGAAACCGAAGATCTCGGCAAAAACCCACGGGGAGAAAGTACAAACTACGTACAGACAGCAACCACAGTCAGGATCAATCCCAGGTCGCTGGCACTGTAAGTGCTGTAAGGCAGCAGCTCTACCGCTGCTCCACCGTGCCACTCATATGATATTTGGTATTGGTTTATTGTATCAAGGAACAGTGAAAAGCTTTTGTTTGCGTGCTATCCACTTAGATCAGATCAAACTGTACGTGAATACAATCAAGCCATACATGATGTGTAGGAAAGAACTGCAGATGCAGGTTTAAATCGAAGGTAGACACAAAATGCTGGAGTAACTCCAGAATTGTGTATCTACAAGCCATACATGAGATGCACAAGTACATCAGATAAAGGAAAGAGAAAAATACTGCACAAGAGTGCAGTACACAGTTTACAGCACAGTTTACAGCATTGTATACCAGCTTCTGCAGTTCCTTCTTACACATTACAGCTAGTAGGGTTAGTAAAGGGCCTGTCCCACTTGGGTGTCATTTGCACGTGACGCGCAAAGATTTTGTACATCCCAATATCCTGGGGTGCCACGCACGACCGCGCATCACTGCCTACGTCATCACGCAACATGCGCACATCACGTGCATATGGTGACGCGTAAATGATGTCGCGTAAATTACGCACAAACGACGCCCAAGTGGGACAGGCCCTTGACAGAGAAAAAGTTATATATCCGCAATGAGGTAGTTTGGGAGATCAGGATTACACCCAACTGTTTGGGGGGACTGTTTCATAGTCTAATCTTTTTCTTTTCGTGTCCGTCTTGTTACAAATGTTGACCTCGCTGTCATCGTCCGTCCTGAAAAGGACGCAAGCTTCCGGCGACAATCAGTGGGAGCCATCACTTGTCACTATAGATGATGGTGGTAGCAGAATTAGCTCGGGATACTTCCAGTTTCCAGCCCCGTGACGTGGACGCTTCTGCTATGGGGCCAATAGTCTGATAACTGAAGCAAAGAAGTTATTTCTCAGTCATGGTTGCATGTGCTTTTAAGCTTTTGTACCTTCTGCACGACTTGAAAGGCGAGAAGAGGGAATAACTGGAGTGAGAAAGGTCCTTCATTATGTTGGTTGCGTGAAGTGTGGATGGAGTTGAGGGTGGGTGTCTGGTCTGTGTGATGGACTGGGCTACATCCACAACTCTCTGCAATTGTGGTCTTTAACATTATTGTTCCCACACCAAGCTGTGAAGCATCCTAATAATATGCATTCCATGTGCCTGAGGACTTTAATGTTTTGAGACTATTATTTCGTAGATCATCTTATTACAAGCGTGTATGAGCAGCAATCTACAGTGGCCAATTGACCTACCAACCAGTCATCTTTCCTCTGTGGGAGGAAGGTAGGACACCTGGAGAAATATCTGCAAACTCCAGACACACAGCACTCGAGGGTAGGTTTGAACCTGGGTCATTGGCGCCGTGATGCAGCTTCTCTACTGGATACTGTGCGGTCCAAAGCTCAGGTCACCTACTTGTGTGCCTTGAAATCCATCTGATTCACTAATGTGTTAATTACAGCAATGAGAAATAGGATCAATGTAGGATGAGTGTAAATGGGTGGTTGATGACCAGCAGGGACCCGGCCAGTTAAAGGGCCTGTTTCTCTGCGACTATGGTATAAGTCAGCGTTTCTCAACCGGGGTTCCCCGAGAGGTTGCTAGGGGTTCCGAGAGAAATATTATTATTCACTTTTTTTTAATGTATTTTTTTGTCCCACCCTCTCCCCTGACATCAGTCTGAAGAAGCGTCTCGATCTGAAACATCGCCCATTCCTTCTCTCCATAGATGCTGCCTCACCCGCAGAGTGGGGTGGGAGATTGCAACCTTCACGTGGTCCACCCTGTTTTGACTAATGCAATCAACCCGACATGCGCAAACAAATCTAGAACAAGTTGACATCCAACTTTAGGCTGTGCTTGGCCTAAGCAAGATGAAGAAGACCCGCTGAGTGGCTCCAGCATTTTGTGTCTACCTTTAATCATATGTAAATGCATTTGAGTCATTTTTTGTGTTTGATTTAATATTCGTAATATTATTATATACCTACGGCATATTTAGCGATGCATATATGGCGCCAGTGTGAAACGGCCTTTAGTGGTTAGTGGACAGGAGCTGTACGTGACGGATTCATGTATCATCGAGTACAGATGCATGCACAGTCTCCATCAGTCCTGTCTGTGCTTCCTGGCGTGCAGGTACAGTCCCTCATTCACCCATGTTCTTTAGTAATTTTTACCCATCATTTAGGGATGTTATATGAATTTTTAAAAATTTAGTATGTTTGTTTATTTTTGTTAGTTTATCAAAAGTTAATTTATGTATGTTTTTGTTAGTTTATGAAAAGTTTGCGTTGTTGTTCTCTCTCCGCCAAGGTTAGTTCTTCTGTTTGCCTTTATTTGCTTCAGTTTTGAACAAGCAGTTTGATTTCGGTTTTCTTTTTGCATTGTCAAAACGTTAATTTATTTTTTGCTTAAACCAGTTATCAGAAAAAATATTGTTTGCCTTATGAACTTTAAGTTTATGAAAGAGAAAGAGATTAATAATGACATAATTTTTATGTAAGGGTTCCCTGAGACATGAAAATTATGTCAAGGGTTCCGCAAAGGTAAAAAGGTTGAGAAATGCTGGCATAAGTAATAAATTTAGGAGACGTCTTTGAAGAAGCTTTGCAAATTGCTGCAATATGTGGTGTAGGTAGGAATTGCAGACGCTGTAATCATTGGAAGACCACATCAAGCCATGTTAATATTACTTCTGGAGTATGGCCTCTCTGTTTTATTTGAATGCAATAGGTTGAATAAGCCTTGTGCAAGTTACAAGACCATAATTAGCTTGCCCCCAAGAAATAAGTAATTGTTATTAACACAAGAGTTACTTTCTCTCGGATATTTGTATGTGAAATTTAGTTTATGGCAAACTAAATAGTAAAACATCTCACCACTTATGTCAGATCTAATAGCCGTGGAGCTAACATTGCCTCCCCTCCCAAAATCAGGCTGATTGAAATTTTACCCAAGGTGTTCGTTCAGTCACCATGACATTAGCACCATTGAAGTAATTTCCCAATGAGGGGTCTAAATTCTCGGTTTTCCTCTCTGATTCTGAATAGCAGTGAGGCAAGCAAAAAGTCCCAAGCTGTTGCATCTCCAAGCACTCACATGAGGAATGCGACTAGAATTAGGCCAAATGGCCCATCAAGTCTACTCCGCCATTCAATCATGGCTGATCTATCTCCCCTTGCTGTTCCACATCCTGCTGCGCTGTTTCTGTTTCAGGGAGGTTTTCTTCTGGTTGAATGCTAGTAGTTGGCTGGATAGCTCCGCCACACTGATTTCCTTGCCCTGTCTTCTCCCCATAACTTCTTACACCCACACTAATCACGATTTGATTATATTTATGCATACTTGCTATATTAGATTACTGAAGAATTCCTAAACTGAAATAGTTTTCTCAACTACAAATGGAAACGGCAAGTATCTTTTAATTTGTCACATACATCGGCAATTATACTCGCATTGTAAAGAATGATAGTACAAATAGTTAAGATTCAGTAATGAAGCAAAATAGGTGTAAAACCTCACTGATTTATTAACAGATTGGAATAGGATAATCAGTTGTATTATACAGAGAATGACATAGAAAACTTTACATGGTTATTTCATATTATATATTTAATCTGTTCGTCCAAAATATTTATACATCCACAGTGGCAAGGAATGCTCTTAAATTATGTTTTCTTAAATGCACTTCACAGTACGATATCTCATTCATAAAATCTATGAATAATTAATTTTTACTTTTCTTCATAATGTTATCGAAATTAAACATGTAAACATTCAGCGTATAAACTGCTCAGTTACTACATTGAAATGGAGCTATGATTGGATAAATTAGATCAGTTTAATTTTCACAATTCAGTTTGATTGTCTACTTTATGTCATGGTGTAGTCCTCGTTAAGTAAATTTCTGGTGCAAAAGGAAAATACATTATTATTTTATTTGTTATCAAAGGTACGAGAAAATAAATGGAATTTTGTTTGAACAGCAGTTGCAAATAGGAGATAAATACGGCAACATTTTAAATTAACAATGGGAGAACAAAGATTTATTCTACAACAGAGTAAGGAGTCAGCTAGCTATTTTTTCCTGCCCAATAGGTGAATTCCAAGAAAATAACCTGAGATTTGTCTTCCCTGTTGTAAAGACATAATTTAGCTTGGTACTAAGTCAAGGTTCGATTTGCATGAACATGTTCAGAGTTGAGGGATCTATAGTGACTGCTGGCAAAGAAAGATATAGTCTCTGAGAATCACTATCCAGCGATCCCAGTGGCAATCCATGTACATTGAATGACACTCTCTCTCAGCTTCCACCATTGAAAGTTACATGTGAAGACTGACTAACGTGACCTGGTACCATGAATGTCTTGGAGGACACCATGGAGCAGTAATTGAAATGCATTTTAAATACCAATACCACTAAGATACAAAATTGTATTGTGTAGGGAAAAACTGCAGATGCAGGTTTAAACCGAAGACAGACACGAAAAGCTAGAGCAACTCAGAGGGTCAGGCAGCATCTCCGGAGAAAGGGAATTAGGTGACGTTTTGGGTCAGAAGGGTCTCGTCCCAAAATGTCGTCTATTCCATTTCCCCCAGTGATGCTGCCAGATCCGCTGAGTTACTCCAGCTTTTTGTGTCAGTCTACAAAACTGCATGGACTGACAACATCCAAGGGAGCCATGGCAAAAATTAGAGCAAGTTAAAACTGTGGGCCTTTAAACGGACTGTCATTCATTAATCACTTTTACCACACTTTCCGTTGCATAGAAAATTCAGATACAAACTCAAAACATAAGTAGCAAGTACACTGAGCCAGTGTATTGGGTGCCATGACAGCAGAAAAATAAGTCATCGTCTGTCCATAAAATAGTACAATTAGTTATTTTAAATCAACCGGAGATTATCCAATGAGTTTGTTTCAATTAGTTAAGGTAGCACGGTACACTTGCAGAAATTACACTGCATCTCCAACAGTATCAACAGTCGCCTCTAAGCTGCCACATTAAATGAAGCAATTGGCAGTGCCTCAAGATGGAGAGAGTGCTACATCTCAGTGTGATCACTGGGATACATCATGAACTGCTATTGCTGGCAAACAACCTCCAACTGGTGTGATGATCAAAGAGGGTTGGTGCAACAAATCAGTACACATTGTTGACACCAGGCTGCATGAATAGAAAGCATTTTCTCCATGAAAGCAACAGTTCACACTGAATGCAGCAATGGTATTGATGTTGCTAAATTACAAATAATGTGATCTGCAGCAGTCTAAGGAAGAACAGCAACTCAAATATGGCACAAACCACAAAGCTGTATTTGACAAGTGACCAGAAGAGAACATAAAACAAGGCGTACAGACTTATGCTGAAAATCAGTGGGAAGAAACGGCAGATACTGGTTACACCGAAGATCGACACAAAATGCTGAGGTAACTCAGCGGGTCAGGCAGCATCTCTGGAGAAAGGGACAGGTGACATTTCGGGTCGAGACCCTTCTTCAGTTTGAAAAAGGGTCTCAACCTGAAAAGTCACCTGTTCCTTTTCTCCAGAGATGCCGCCTGATGTGCTGAGTTCTTCCAGCATTTTGTGTCTATCTATGCTGGAAATTACTTGTGTTAGATATCTGTGAACTTAGAACATTTATGCCAATAAATAACCTTCCATTGGACTCTCTCATGCATCAGCGTGGTCATGAATTTTCCACACCAATTATATTTAGAATTAATTAATAAACTCTGGTCATAAATGTATTTAAATAGATTTACTATTATTCTGTCTCTTTAGATTTATAAATGAAAATAAAAAATCAATAAATTATTCAAAGAAACATAATTAAACATATCACTACCCTCACCACCAAAGCACATTCTAGCCCAAATGTTGGAATCAGGAGGAAACAAATACCAAGATTGCAGCTAATTAAAAATATTACACCTTTCATTGAATATTGTTGAACAATGTAAACTAACGAGTTTGACCTCAAATACAACGTTCTGTTTATTCTTGCGTTGTTTTGAATAGTGTCAAAGCACTATTTTGAAAAAAAGGTACAGAAAATTGATATAGATGCTCCCACTAATTTCCACACACCTGCCAAATTAAATATTTGGTCAAAGCATGAAAATAGTTATTTTGTGTCCATGTAATTTAACACATTATTGTAGTCTGCTTGACAGCGAGACTGACTTTATTACCTCACATTGCTTAATATTTGGTGATGTCTTCATCCCTTGACAAAACACACATTGTCAATAGCAGTCCGGTCTTAACAATAAATACCATCCTCTCTATCCATCATCAATCTCACTGCATGGAATTTATTTACATATGCAGAGTAAATGCACGTTGGACATTTTAGCACAAGGTCTCAAAGCTAGTTGAGAACTGCTCTGATTTGGGATAAATGAATGGCTCCATCCAAATCAGTCTCCTTCTTGGTCATCACTGCCAACGTATTGCTAATGCAACAAAGCATGTAGAAAACACCTAAACATGATGCCCAGCACAGAACCAGCCAGAAAGAATGGATAGAATCGAAATTAAGTCTTCCCAATGTTAGCCGAATTTCTTCTCAACTGGAGGTTGGTTGCCTAACATGGAGCTCCATTAACAGCACTTGCCAAAGTCAAACAACCCAATAGCACATTTACAATAACCGTTAGGTCAAACTACAAACTGGGCATGTGGAATTGTTTTCCAGCATCAATAAAACATT
This sequence comes from Raja brachyura, assembly GCA_963514005.1. The sequence continues at coordinate 7,128,779 of OY740802.1, forward strand.
TTTTTAAAACAAAGACAGCTGAGAAAATTAATTGGAATTTTGTCCCTAAAGTTAAACACGCCAACAATTTCGAAAAGTCGTCAAACAAAATCATCCAAATGATCCCAATAATTACCCCTCCACCTTCAAAGAAATATATTAAGTATACTTTAATTAATTGTGCAAGTTAACTAGACAACATAATGATCCTTTCAATTATCTCGTTAATTATCTCCTTACATTAATCCACGTGTTTTTTTTGAAGCCTTGAGCAACGACATTTGAACATTTGCCACCCAGAGTCCCAACAGCAAGACACGCCCCAGTGTTACCTTTGACCGGTCGCCTGTGCAGGGCTTTGCAGTGCATCACATCTCCACAGCCATCATCACTACATTTCCTGTCAACTTTGGAAGCAAGATGCTATTTTACCCGTGCTCAGTCTTTCATCAAGATGTGTGGGCATCAATATCAGGTTTATGAGTCTTGTGCCCCCACTTGCCATTTTATTCCATGCATAATCCACAAACAGATGAGTCGCAAAATGTAGGATTTGCTTTTCCACGATTTAGTGCCTGTACTGCTGGTGGAATCAATACAGCTTTTGACGGTACATGGTATACTGGTCGCCAACTAGGAGCAAACGCATAGCAAACCTACCAGATTTGCTAAATGCTGCAAATTAATATTGGCTTTATAACTGGCTGCCCAAGATCTGAACTCGAACCTAAGACGGCATTAGCATCCTATTGACAGCCATGTTAAAGTAGTTCTCTGTTCCACGTTTGTGGATTTTAAGATAATCATTCATCCGAGTTAACCAAATATACACGCACGACATGAAGCCCAAGAGGGTTTAAGCAAATCAACCCAAAAAGATGCCACAATTAGTGCGAATGAGCAAAATTCTGCCTATGATTAAGTATCATATAACTTAATCCCAAATGGCTCATTAATATTTTTTGTGCAAAGTTAGGTATTAAACCCTATCCATTAAATAAACTTGCGGGCAGCAGAGCCTAAACGTAACGTGACTGATTTTAATTCATATAAAAAAGCTCATTCTCCTCAACAGAAAGATGCATTTTTAAATACTATATTTCAAATCATTCTGGCGAAACTAAGTTGTTACCAAAATCTGCAGATTGAACATTAAGATACATTTATCTGATGAAGGATGTGCCCCAGAGGATTCAGGATCCTTAGCTAAATTATAATTCAAGAGCGAGAAATTTATTTTTCTGGTCATTCAGGTTTGATCATGTTAAGAGGACATCAAGGTAATCGATCTATTTAATTATATTTTTGTATAACCTGTATATTTTACTTTAAAAGACAGTTTTGCTTGTTCTAAACTAGCTTTGAAATTCAGCTTCATTGGTTTTTTTTGTGTTCGGTGTGTTTCTACTGGTGCCCAGAGACACAAGGAACAGCAGATGCTGGAAACCCGAGCAAAACATAAAGTGCTGAACTAACTCTGCAGGTCAGGCAGCATCTCTGGGAGGTCGTGGACAGGTGACCTTTCAGATTCTGAAGAAGAGTCCCGACCCAAAACGTCACAAGTCCATGTCCTCCAGAGATGTTGCCTGACCCGCTGAGTTACTCCAGTACTTTGCGTTTTACTCTAATTGTGCTCGTCTTATTGTCTATAATTGTGATTATAATCGGGAAGAAAAACTGAGTGTGCAAACTCCATTGCAATTACACAAGGAACAAAAATCAAAGCCTTCAGATTCTTCACATCCACCCAACACAAATTGAATTGCTTTCGATGGCAGGCAAGTAATGATGCAAAAACCTGATAACTTTTTTTCTGATCTGGTGGATCACCGAAACTTTTAGCTTTTATCAATTACCATAATTCCCACAATAAGTAATTCATACCAATGTGTCAAGCATTATTTCACAACTGCAATTGAAAAACATACTCACGTTACCAATTTAAAAGCATTGACAGTGTGACAAGTCAACTTACGAATGTCATGACTGCAGTTTACACTGTACAGTTTGCTGACTATACATTCAACTTTAATATTTATTGTTTAAGACTGTAGTGTTTCAGAATATATGACAATTCAATCCCTGAAATGGTTTCGCTGGATATTTTTCAGATACTAAATACACGAGGAAGGAAAATGCTGACATTCCTTCAAGACAACAAAAATAAAAAGTCAAACTTTAGATTACATGGTGAGTCAGGATAACCGCCTCATAAAATACCCTTTAAAATACAGGATAAACACCGTTAATTTGAGGATCCTCTTAAATAAAGCTTGAAATTCACTCCAAGATGAACCATATTCTTTAGCTACCAGGATGACTTCCCATTGACGGGGGTGGGGCGGGGTGGGGGGAAATCGGGAATGCATTCCCACTCTGTTATGCAGCAGCTTCTTTTGGCTGCTCCTCCTGATGGCAGATTCGGAATACCACGCCAATGCGAAGAAAGAACTTGCGTAGAACCACCCTCAGTTCAGGGATCAGGTCAAACTGCACAATTTCACACAGAAAAGGGTAGTATGCAGACGCGTGGATCTTAAACTGCAACAGGAACAAAATCAAATTAGAACTGGAATCAGTTTAGAGATACAGCGCATAAAACAGGTCTGTCGGCCCACCAAGTCCGCACCGACCATCCTTGCACAAGAACACTATCCTACACACACTCGGGACAATTTACATTTATACTAAGCCAATTATTAACCTACAAAACTGTACGTCTTTGTGGTGTGGGAGGAAACCGAAGATCTTGTTGAAAATCCACATGGTCACGGGGAGAATAGACAATAGACAATAGGTGCAGGAGTAGGCCATTCAATCCAGCACCGCCATTCCGTGTGATCAAGGCTGATCATCCCCAATCAGTACCCCGTTCCTGCCTTCTCCCCATATCCCCCGATTCCGCTATCTTTAAGAGCCCTATCTAACTCTCTTGAAAGTATAAGAGCCCTATCTAGCTCTCTCTTGAACGTACAGACTACACCTGTAGTCGGGATCGAACCAGAGTCTCTGGCACTGTCAGGCAATAGCTCAACCGCTGCGCGACAGCATCACCCTAATTGTAAATGAAACTGTCAGTACTTGTTCCTCATATCTCGCTCTTACTGTCTTAAATATTACAGTTGTCACTGGTTGTAAAGTTCATCTGCATCATACTTTTTAACTATTTTTTTTCTGCTGCCAATTTTAATAAACGTTGTTGATGGGCAGAATAATGCAATGCGCCACAAGTCAAACAATTTGACGGTGCTCAATATTCCATCCATGAAGAGCTAGGCAGGCCAACAGGACTTTAATACCCATACAGGGAGTCCTGCTACAACATGCACTTTCATTACGCAAAGTGGGTATAACGTCACTGCTACATCTATTACCACTATTTGTATTGTGTGGATTTAATTGGTTCCAAGGGGTTTTCGATTAGGAACTGGAGAATCACTTAAAAGGTACTTTGTAAAATAAAATAAATTTGAATATTAACCCTTTTCTACTTTTGTTTCAAAAACGGACAGAATATTATCTGGAAACCAGTAGATTGTCCTATCATAGAAGTGACAGCCGAAGGAGATAATTTGGGTCATCTCATCTGCTTTCTCTTCAAATGAAACAAGCTTAATGTCTTCACTCCGAACCGTTATATTGCTGTATGCATGTTTTACAAATACTTTAAGTTCTTTAACAAAGCATGTTGAAGCCCCTGTGCAGCAGCCACTGGGACACATTTCAGACCAACAGCAAAGTGGCTCTGGTTGGTGTTGGTCTGCAAACCTCCAACTCTTGGATCAGAAATATCTGTTCTTTGTTACTTGTCACAACCATGATTTTCTGGGAGACCAAAAGGCAACGTTTCACTTCATATTATAGCCGATGAATATCTGAGAAGATATTTCCATACCTTTTCATCACTAGTTTTGAGGGTCTTCGTGAGGAAGAGCAGCAATAAGTTTGTCCAAGCTTCACGATGACTTTCAGAGGTCAAGGTTATGAAATAAGCTAGCGCTTCACCACAAACACTGTGGAGGAAGACAAACAGTTTCCGTGAATAACAAGGTTTAAAACCGACAGCCGCACTCATAAAATGTAGAAACAAGGAACTGCAGATGCTGGTTTATACCAAACATAGACACAAAGTGCTGGAGTAACTCAGCGGATCAGGTAGCATCTCTGGAGAAAAAGAATGGGTGGTGTCTCGGGTTAAGACCTTTCTTCAGAAGTCTGAAAACCCGAAATGCCACCCATCCTTTTTCTCCAGAAATGCTGCCTGGCCCGATGAATTACTCCAGCACTTTTTATCTATCCTTAAGCACATGATAAACTTTGCTTAATTATAATGTAATATTTTACCATTCCAGTTTAATGACAAACTTAGATTTAATCCTACATCGGTACAATAAATGGGTAGAAAACAAATCATACGTGGTCTTTTAATCTTCAAATGACGTTTCCTTCCACTAAACAGATTGAAGTTGGTTCATTTTGATCTTGTATAGTAGATTAAGTCGTACGCAATCACAGAGGGAAACCAGTGGTAATTTTGCAGTTGTTAACTATAAGCGGCAGTACAGTGGCTGCCTTACAGCGCCAGAGACCCGGGTTCGATCCTGACTATGGGTGCTGTCTGCATGGAGTTTGTACGTTCTCCCCGTGGGATTTCCCTGGGTGCTATTTTTAAGACAGACACAAGGGTTATGGGGAGAAGGCATGAAAATGGGATGAGGAGGCAAGAGATCAGCCATGATTGAACGGCGGAGTAGAATCGACGGGCCGAATGGCCTAATTCTACTCCAATAAATTGTGAACGTAAACTAAACTATCCTTTATAGAAATGGCACGTCACCTCCCCATTTCTGAAAAGGTACTACCAGTAGGCGGCAGTATCCATTTGCAACAAGGCTTGATGAGCACGATGCTACAAGCTCCAAGCAAGTGGTTCGTCTGCCTTCATCCACAAGATTCCTCCACCCGGATTTTCAGATTGTGCAAGTGTATTGCAGTGGATACCACATTACTATTCTGCTGGCAGTTACTGGAATGGTAATGACAGGCAGCTTCTCTGGGGAACATGGATAGGTAAAGATTTAGGTCAGGACCCTTCTTCAGACTGTTACATATAGCTAAGATAGACACAAAATGCTGGAGTAAGTCAGTGGGACAGGCAGGATCTCTGGAGAGAAGGAATGGGTGACGTTTTGCATCGAGACCCGAAGAAGGGGGTCCTTCTCTCAGCCTGTCTCGCTGAGTTACTCCAGCATTTTTTGTCTTACCTTTCGTGTAAACCAGCATCTGCAGATCTTTGGCAGACACAAAATGCTGGAGTAACTCAGCAGGTGAGGCAGCATCTCTGGAAAGAAGGAATGGGTAACGTTTCAGGTTGAGACCCGAAACGTTGCCCATTCCTTCTCTTCAGAAATGCTGTCTCACCCGCTGAGTTACTCCAGCATTTTGTGTCTACCTTCGATTTAAATCAGCATCTGCAGTTCTTTCTTACGCATCTGCAGATCCTTCCTACACATCGTACATATAGCTCCCAATCTACTAATAAATATATTAAACATTAAACATTTCCAGTTACAAAACAGAATTTTAAGTCACATTGTTTTAAGTCACTAGTCTTACTATTGGTCCACTTCCATGACAAATTAATCATAGAGTTACCAAAAATAGACTAAGTTCTCATACTTCAACAGTCGTTTCTGTATATTATCCCAAGAGTCCCGTCGATTTTCATCTGTGTACATGCAGAACAATATGCGAAGGCAGCACGCAAGACTGCTGGTTTCCTGCTTCAAAAGATTAGGTTTGGATTTCCCTTTAAATCCTAGAGTGTAAAACAGAAGAGAATCCTTAATGGTCATGTTATTAAAAATCAGTCATTTAGAGGCGAGCCTGTTCTGCTCTTTAGCATATCAATTTCCACAACCATCACTAATTTGCTTTGAGTTGACTTTTAGTCGTTTAGACTTTAGAGGTACAGCATAGAAACGGCCCTTTGGCCCACCCAGTCCGTGCCGACCTGCGATCACCCGGTACACCACACACTAGGGGCAATTAACAATTTGCATACGCCACTTAATGCACAAACCTGCATGTCTTTGGAGTGTGGGAGGAAACCGGAGCACCCGGAGAAAACCTGTGTGGTCACGCAGGGAAAGTACAGGCTCCGTACCCATAGTCAGGATCAAACCTGGGTCTCTGGTGCTGTAAGGCAGCAACTCTACCGCTGCACTGCCCCAGTTATGCGTGAAATTCTTCTTAAAAAATAATTTCCCCTGGAAGTTGCCTCCTGGTGGGTGCTTGGAACGTGCTGCCAGGGGTGGTGGTGGCGGAGGCAGATGCCACAGAGGTGCTTTGGAGGCTTTTGAAGAGATACATGGATATGCAGGGAATGGGGGGACATAGAAACATAGAAAAATAGGTGCAGGAGTAGGCCATTCGGCCCTTCGAGCCGATTCAATGTGATCATGGCTGATCATCCAACTCAGTATCCCGTACCTGCCTTCTCTCCATACCCGCTGATCCCTTTAGCCACAAGGGCCACATCTAACTCCCTCTTAAATATAGCCAATGAACTGGCTTCAACTACCCTCTGTGGCAGAGAATTCCACAGATTCACCACTCTCTGTGTAAAGAATGTTTTCCTCATCTCGGTCCTAAAGGAATTCCCCCTTATCCTTAGACTGTGACCCCTTGTTCTGGACCCCCCCCAACATCGGGAACAATCTTCCAGCATCTAGCTTGTCCAAACCCTTAAGAATGGATCACGTGCTGGCAGAGGTGGTTCGTTCAACCCGACATGTTTGACACAGACCTTTGAGCCGAAGGGCCTGTTACTCTGCTGTATCGTTCTATGTTCCATCAGTAAATTAATTGTGAAAGTCAACGTGGTAAACGTTGGGACATTTTAGATGCATAATTAATATGAGAGATGCAAGCTCTGCGTGCAAGGGAATAAAATACCTTGTTTAAGGAGAGCTAATGCTGTTAGAACCTTTGATAAACGACCTCGGGTCTTGTTCAATGCAAGTTGATGTCGGTGCCTTTATAGTTGGTGCCATATAGTTGATGTCTTTATAATCAGAGAGATAGAGCAGAGAGGCTCTACAATCCACCTGGACTCCGCTGATCAGTAACACCAGTTTACACTAATTCTACACTATTTACATACTTTTATTCCCAAGTATACGAGAATAAAGATATGGAATTTTATTATATAAATGCAAGTATGATAATAGACAATAGACAATAGGTGCAGGAGTAGGCCATTCAAGCCAGCACCGCCATTCAGTGTGATCAAGGCTGATCATCCCCAATCAGTACCGCATTCCTGCCTTCTCCCCATATCCCCTGACTCCGCTATCTTTAAGAGCCCTATCTAGCTCTCCCTTGAATGTATCCAGAGAACCGGCCTCCACCGCCTTCTGAGCCAGAGAATTCCACAGACTCACAACTCTGTGAGAAAAAGTGTTTCCTCGTCTCCGTTCTAAATGGCTTACCCCTTAGTCTTAATCTGTGGGCCCCTGGTTCTGGACTCCCCCAACATCGGGAACATGTTTCCTGCCTCTAGTGTGTCCAAACCCTTAACAATCTTATATGTTTCAATAAGATCCCCTCTCATCCTTCTAAACTCCAGCGTGTACAATACGATATGACAGAATTTTATTTATCTCAGGAGGGAAATTGATCTGCCAACAGTCATAAAACACAAAATACATGAAGGAGGGTGGGGTGTTCATTCAATATATACAAATTAAAATTGTGAAGTTTCAGATTTTTACCTGCTCTCCAAAGCATTGTCCTTTGTTCATTATTTGAGTTGAAAGATTTTGCAAATGAATGTGACTCCAGCAGACAATCCAAAAGCTTGAATATCTGTTGAGAGGTCATGTATCGGTACATTCCCTGGTTTTCGGTATCAATATGAATCTCAGGAATGATCGAATCCTTCTGCATAAAAGAACAATTTTGTTTAGTGACAACCTTCCAGTTCTTTCAGCCCATGCATGAAAATAAAATGTGTTTATATCATTTTAGTCAGGCCAACAGAACATGCAAACATTGATATATGCTTTGCCCTCTATTGAACTACTACTAAAATGCATTATATTATTATTTCAAATTGCCCTTGTTCTGAGTTAGGAAATATCATTGGCTATTTTGTCCAACACCAAGAAAGCCTGCCACTGTCTCCAATTCACAGAAGACAAAGAAATTCAACATGTCTCCGATGACTCCTGTCAATTTCAACAGGCGCGCCATAGAAGGTATCAGGATGCCTCCCGGCAGCCAATATAAGGAAGGATCGCTCACACCCCGGTCATTCTCTCTTCTTCCCTCTCCCATTGGGCAGAAAGCATGTAGCACCAGATTCAAGAACAACTTCATCCCCACTGTTATCAGACTCCTGAAGACAACGCGCACTTGCCAAGGATGAATTCACGATATTCCAATCTACCTTTAGGGCACTTGAACTTTTTTTCTTATCAGTACTTTTGCTGTAATTGTAACACTATATTCTGTGCTCAGTTATGGCATGGCATATAGTGAAACAGCGGTGGAGTTGCTGCCTTACGGCACCAGCGACCCAGGTTCAATCCTGCCCTCGGGTGCATATGCCCTCCATGTGACTGTATAGGATTCCTCCCCATGCTCCGGTTTCCTCCTCATTCCAAAGATGTGCAGGTTTGTAAGTTAATGACTTCTGTAAATTGACCCTTGTGTGTCGCATAGAAATCGTGTGAACGGTTGGTCGTCGTGGACTCGGTGGACCAAAGGGTCCGTTTCCACGCCCTATGTCTAAACTAAACTAATGTAGCAATAAGTGGCAATTGCAACAAGCAAACATTTTTATTATTTTACCTGAACAGCTGCCAATGTTTCAGCATCTTCCTTTTTGCTAGTTGCTGGAAAGAATACGATGTTGTCTATTGTTTGGATTAATTCCAGCTGCACGACACATTTGATGAGGAGGGCGGCAAAGAGCTTCTGATCCGATACTGCCAGGAAATCAAAGAAAATGTTAAATCAAAGAAAGAACATAATAAATTCAATTTCAGATCTGGCATTAAATTGTGCTAATATTTAAAATGTATTTTTTTGCTTTTCATTTCCCATGGTATCCATTTCAAGATATCCATTAATTACAAATAGACGATAGGTGCAGGGGTAGGCCATTCGGCTCTTACTGCCATTCACTGTGATCATGGCTGATCATCCAATATCAGTAACCCATTCCTGCCTTCTCTCATATCCCTTGACTCCGCTATCTTTAAAAGCTCTATCTAACTCTCTCTTGAAAGCATCCAGAGAATCGGCCTCCACTGCCTTCTGGGGCCGATTACGCTAGAGGCAGGAACATGCTCCCACAGTGGCAGGTCCAGAACCTGGGGCCATTGTTTAAGAATAAGTGGTAAGCCATTTAGAACGGAGATGGCTTTTTCACACAGAGAGTTGTGAGTGTGTGGAATTCTCTGCCTCAGAAGGTGGTTCATACCGCTGGGGTGTAAACTACCCAAGCAAAATATGAGGTGCTGTTCCTCCAATTTATGCTGGGCACATGAAGTGACTTTTAACTTTTGGCAAGATTCAGACTGAAGTCTACATTTCAATGAAGACTGAAGATGAGTTTAAATATAATTTTGTAAGTCTTGAGTGCTGTGTGGAATTTTGTCACTTGAAGCTTAATGGGACACGGCAAGAAGGGCCGAATGGCCTACTCCTGCACCTATTGTCTAGTGACTAAGAACAAGGATTTTAAGATTCCATTTTGAGAAGCTATCAGTTTGCAAACTGACAGTACCGTAACTGATATAACCGCAATACTTACTCGCATTCTGTTTATATTTCCAAACCTCATCACTGGTTGTAGATACTTGGCTAAATTGACTTTGACCTTTCTCTGACGCATTTCGCTCCGTGCTGCAGATAGATTGCCTGTCAGCTTCCAGATCCTATAAAAACATTCAGCATAACATCAGATTACAACCCACAACCAATGTGTTTTAAATACCTTCTAAATTTATACAACCATTTTAAAGTACACTCACTGAACCCTTCTCTGAAGAATCTTCCTCTCTCCCTGCAGGCCGCCATGTTAAAAGGCTGTAAACAGCAGAACATGTTTGTCAGTCGATTTGGGTAGATTATGGCATCACATAATGTTTAAGAGAGAACGATATGTTAACATTATTACGCAAAAGTTGCACTTCCAATGTTCAGAGAATAAATTACAAACATATGTTTAGTTTAGTTTAAGATTAGAAAACACTCACGCATGGGGAATTGTTGTCCTGAAGATATTTAGCATGCAGTCGCATGTTTTATCCCACACCAATGGACTGAATTTTTCACCATTTAATATCACGATATTTTCTAAACAATTTGTCCCTGAACGGGCCAGCTGTTCATTATCTACATGAAAGAACGGGACCAAGAAGAAAATTATTCAAGGTCCAGATTGACTAGCTGCTTTTCATTTTTATTTCACATCAAAGCATAAATTTAGCAAATGGATTCATTCTCACCAAACAAACTAAATGTGTTCAGCGTGATCTACAGTGGCTTGCAAAAGTTTTCATACCCCTTGAACTTTTCCACATTTTGTCACGTTACAACCACAAACGTAAATGTATTTTATTGGGATTTTATGTGATAGACCAACACAAAGTGGTGCATAATTGTGAAGTGGAAGGAAAATGATACATGGTTTCCAAATTTTATTACAAATAAAAAACTGAAAAGTGTGGCGTGCAAAAGTATTCAGCCCCCCGAGTCAGTACTTTGTAGAACCACCTTTCGCTGCAATTACAGCTGCAAGTCTTTTGGGGTATATCTCTACCAGCTTTGCACATCTAGAGACTGACATTTTTGCCCATTCTTCTTTGCAAAATAGCTCAAGCTCAGTCAGATTGGATGCAGAGCATCTGTGAACAGCAATTTTCAAGTCTTGCCAGAGATTCTCAATTGGATTTAGGTCTGGACTTTCACTGGGCCATTCTAACACATGAATATGCTTTGATCTAAATCATTCCATTGTGCCTCTGGCTGTATGTTTAGGGTCGTTGTCCTGCTGGAAGGTGAACCTCCGCCCCAGTCTCAAGTCTTTTGCAGACTCTAACAGGTTTTCTTCCAAGATTGCCCTGTATTTGGCTCCATCCATCTTCCCATCAACTCTGACCAGCTTCCCTGTCCCTGCTGAAGAAAAGCATCCCCACAGCATGATGCTGCCACCACCATGTTTCACAGTGGGGATGGTGTGTTCAGGGTGATGTGCAGTGTTAGTTTTACGCCACACATAGCGTTTTGCATTTAGGCCAAAAACTTCAATTCTGGTCTCATCAGACCAGAGCACCTTCCTCCACATGTTTGCTGTGTCCCCCACATGGCTTGTGGCAAACTGCAAATGGGACTTCTTATGGCTTTGTTTCAACAATGGCTTTCTTCTTGCCACTCTTCCATAAAGGCCCGATTTGTGGAGTGCACGACTAATAGTTGTCCTGTGGACAGATTCTCCCACCTGAGCTGTGGACCTCTGCAGCTCCTCCAGAATTACCATGGCCCCTTGGCTGCTTCTCTGATCAATGCTCTCTTTGCCCAGCCTGTCAGTTTAGGTGGACGGCCATGTCTTGGTAGGTTTGCAGTTGTGCCATACTCTTTCCATTTTCGGATGATGGATTGAACAGTGCTCCATGAGATGTTCAAAGCTTGGGATATTTTTTTTATAACCTAACCCTGCTTTAAACTTCTCCACAACTTTATCCCTGACCTGTCTGGTGTGTTCCTTGGGCTTCATGATGCTGTTTGTTCACTAATGTTCTCTAACAAACGTCTGAGGCCTTCACAGAACACCTGTATTTATGCTGAGATTAGATTACACACAAGTGGACTCTATTTATTAATTAGGTGACTTCTGAAGGCAATTGGTTGCACTGGATTTTATTTAGGGGTATCAGAGTAAAGGAGGCTGAACACTTTTGCACGCCACACTTTTCAGTTTTTTTATTTGTAAAAAATTTGAAAACCATGTATCATTTTCCTTCTACTTCACAATTATGCGCCACTTTGTGTTGGTCTATCACATAAAATCCCAATAAAATACATTTACGTTTGTGGTTGTAATGTGACAAAATGTGGAAAAGTTCAAGGGGTATGAAAACTTTTGCAAGCCACTGTATGTAACACAGGGCAGCACAGTGGCACAGCTGTAGAGCCGTTGCATCACAGCGTCAGAGACATGGGTTCGATCCTGATCTTCGCTGCTGTCTGTCTGGAGTTTGCACCTTCTCCCTGTAACTGTGTGGGTTTCCTCCGAGTGCTCCGGTTTCCTCACATATCCCAAAGACGTGTGGGATTGTAGGTTAATTGGCCCTCTGTAAATTGCCCCTCATGTGTGGGGAGTGGATGCAAAAGTGGGGTAACATAAAACAAATCTGAAGAACGGTCTCAACCCGAAATGTCACCCATTCCTTCTCTCCAGCAATGCTGCCGGACCCCTTGAGTTACTCCAGCATTTCGGGTGTAAACCAGCATCTGCAGTTCCTTCCTAAACATAAAACTAATGAGGACAGATAATCGACGGTCAGCATAGCATTGGTGGACCGAAGGGCCTGTTTCCATGCTGTATCTCTAAACTAAACACTAGTTCTTGGAGGTCAATAGATAAAATATTGAGTACAACATTTCAACACCTGCAGCTGGAATTTAAATGTAATCTAACAAATTAAAAAAATATATAAAATATTTCTGAAATAGAGTTACCTTGTTGCACACACCAATGTAACTGAGAAAATATGTCATCCAATAGAATTTGATTTAAGATTTCATAAAATTGTGTGAAAACATCGCAAATTGCATAAAGTGCATGGTTACAGGTAGTTGTCATCCATTCAGATTTCTGGAAAAAAGAAAATGTTTAATCACTGAAGTTGATTCTTCAAAAATGTACTCTGTGCTATGAGCAAAAAGAAAATGTCATCCATTTCATACAATTCACAACATCAAGCCAAAAATATACATGACTGAACATAATGGCTTCTGTTTTGTGCACTCCATCATTGTAGCACAAGGTAAACTTTGTCCACCTAAAGGTTACAGTAAGGATAAATCTATATTAAGTTATGGAAGTTAGAGAGGGTGATCTTATAGAGATGTACAAAATTATGAGAGGAATAGATTGGGTAAACGCACAGAATCTCTTGCCCAGAGTCTTTTACCCAGTGTAGGGGAATCAAGAACCAGAGGACATAGGTTTAAGGTGAGGGGGGAAGATGTAATAGAAACCTGAGGGGTAGCTTTTTCCACACAAAGACTAGAGGAACGAGCTGCCAGAGAAGGTAGTTGAGGTAGGTACCATCGCAACATTTAAGGAACTTTGGACAGGGACATGGATAGGACAGGTTTAGAGGGACATGGACCAAATGCAGGCAGGTGAGACTCATGTCAACGGGACACGTTGGTGGGCAAGTTGGGCCAAAGGGCATATTTCAACACTGTATGACTCGAAGACCAATTAAGAATAGATCAGTGGGACTGATGAATGCTCCAGTTGCTCAATGGAAGAATGTATTTCGACACCACAATCAGAATCACTGGAAGACACCTTCAGGTAATGTCACACACCCTCAACTTCAACTGCTTTCTAATGACCTTTCTTTCTTCATAAGATTGGTGTTGGGAATTGTTCACTGATAATTTCACAACCTTTAATTCCATTTGCAACTTTTCAACTTGAATTCATTTTTGAAATTTATTGAATTCAATGTAAGGCATAAATAAGGCAAACTTTATTTTTATTGCACTTTAAATATGGCACATGTCTAAAATGCCAAAATATGCCACCTTGTACGTTTTTTCTTTTTTAGTTTAGAGAGAGAGCATGAAAACATAGAAATTAGGTGCCGGAGTAGGCCATTCGGCCCTTCGAGCCTGTACCGCCATTCAATATGATTATGGCTGATCATCCAACTCAGTATCCCGTACCTGCCTTCTCTCCATACCCTCTGATCCCCTTAGCCACAAGGGCCACATCTAACTCCCTCTTAAATATAGCCAATGAACTGGCCTCAACTACCCTCTGTGGCAGAGAGTTCCAGAGACCCACCACTCTGTGTGAAAAAAGTCCTTCTCATCTCGGTCCTAAAGGATTTCCCCCTTATCCTTAAGCTGTGACCCCTTGTCCTGGACCTCCCCAACATTGGGAACAATCTTCCTGCATCTAGCCTGTCCAACCCCTTAAGAATTTTGTAAGTTTCTCTAAGATCCCCTCACAATCTCCTAAATTCTAGAGAGTATAAACCGAGTCTATGCAGTCTTTGTTCATAACACAGTCCTGACATCCCAGGAATCAGTCTGGTGAACCTTCCCTGCACTCCCTCTATGGCAATAATGTCCTTCCTCAGATTTGGAGACCAGAACTGTGCGCAATACTCCAGGTGTGGCCTCACCAAGACCCTATACAACTGAAGTAGAACCTCCCTGCTCCTATACTCAAATCCTTTTGCTATGAAAGCTAACATACCATTCGCTTTCTTCACTGCCTGCTGCACCTGCATGCCTACTTTCAATGACTGGTGTACCATGACAGCCAGGTCGCGCTGCATCTCCCCTTTTCCTAATCGGCCTCCATTTAGATAATAACAAGCGCTTCAGCTCCCCAAATTACGCTAGTTCTATGTTATCCCACTTTTGCATCCGCTCCCTAAACACTAGGAGCAATTTGCAGTGACTAATTAACATGCAATCTTTGGAATGTGGAAGGAAACTGGAGCATCTGGACGAAACGCGCACTGTCACAGGGAGATTGTGCAAACTCCACACAGACAACACTCGAGGTCAGGTTCGAACCCGGGTCTCCGGCGCTGTGAAGCAGCAGCTCGACTGCTGTGTCACTGTGCCTCCCTTGAATTACATTTGGAACCTTATAAGCTGCTTAAACTGTTTAAGGGCCTGACTACTGAAAGTTATTTAATAAACATTGTGTTTTTTAAGTTTAGTGTTCTCTTTGTAATATTAATAGGTTTAAAAAATAATTTTAGAAGTGCTGGTACACTGTACTAGTGCGTACAGTCAAAGGAAAAAGTCCTGGGGTCATCAGCAGTGGCTGGAGAATTAACTGGACCAGTTTTGTAAACATGACCGCTGTAGATTTTAGAGATACATCGTGGAAACAAGCCCTTTGACTCACCGAGTCCATTCCAACCAGAGATCGCCCATGCACTAACACTATCCTACACACTAGGGATAATTTACAGAAGCCAATTAACTTACAAACCTATACGCCTTGGGGTACGAGGGGAAATCGGAGCACCCAGAGAAAACTCCTTGCGATCACAGGGAGAACATACAAACTCCCTACAGACAGCACCCATCGTCTGCATTGAACCTAGGTGTCTGGCGCTGTAAGACAGCAACTCTACCGCTGCGCCACTGTGCCACCCAAGACTGCTGCCGTTGGAGCCGACTCATAACGTCCTTCAAGAGGAAGATTTGTGGCTGGAATCACCAGCATTTATTGCCCATGAAAAAGTGGATAGGTATATGGACGGGAAGGGAATGGAGGGGTATGGTGTGAGTGCAGGTAGATAGGACTAGGGGAAAATATATGGTCGGCACGGACTGGAAGGGCCGAGAAGGCCTGTTTCCGTGCTGTAATTGTTATATTGTTATATGGTTATATGATTTTGAGATCTTAGAATTAATAAATTAAACATTAAAATCAACGGTTAACAACATTTTCAAGGTCTTTAGGTGCATTAGCAATCCAGGTTAAACTGAAGATAAATTATTATTTATATAACTATGAAAATCACACACACATTTAAAGTATTTCTTCCCTGGAGACATGATACAATTACAAGACAGGCCACTATGTTTATCATGTCTGTGTCAGCTAATTCTAAGAGCTACCAGTTATTTGTCAAGCCGTTGTATTAGCCAAGTCAACACATTTTGTCCTTCAAGTATTAAATGAAAACAATTCAAGCTTTTGTGTTACCTGCACCCATCACCTTTTCACTGGCATTCATAATTTGATGCACAATTTGTCAATTTTAAAATTAACCAAAAATACAAATTATTAAAACCAACACCATTATTGACAGGCTGTTCAGTAAGTTAATGAAACACTGAAACTTGGAGAGTAACCACTTATGCCTTACTTCAGTCTGCTGTTCAGGAAGCTTCATGTTGTCGAATATACGAAAGATAACCCTGAATAAATCTTGCCACCAATGTTTCTCAAATGTTTGACCATAGCTTTTTATGATTTCAAACATCACCGTGAGCCCTCTGCAAAAGGAGTTTCATAAAAACATTAATCACAAATTACTAAAACAAAAGCCAAGCATTTCTTAGACAAGTGTGAAAATATTCACAGTTTATTACCTTGTGCGAATATCCAATTTGCACCGATTTATAACACAAGAAAGCTCAAACAAAATTGGAAACCATCCTCGTACCCACACTCTGTCCCCAGGAACTACATTCATGTCATCACTGGTGTACTCCTTCAGCACCTGGTGAAACATTTGAACGTCAATACAAAATGCACCGACTCACAATGCGCTGATTGAGTTTTTGGTAAACTATTTTTACTTAAATCACAATTATACACATGACAACATCTTCTGTTTGTGTCTGTGGTAACAGTTCCTTGCAGCATGGGACAGGTTTTGTTCAGAGCCAAGAACAAACAAGTCATGCCAAAATATATATACTCATGTTACCTTTCTTTCCCCAAATTACAGGAAACCTATTTGACATCTATTCAGGAACTTTAAGGAACAATGTTTTCATAAAGAGCAGAAAAGCTTGCCTGTAAATTGTCTACATACTTTTGGGGGGGGGGGGCTCATTTTTATTCATACATCTTTTTGAGTAGACTTAAGAGTCCTTACATCTGCCTTAACTTTTAACCATCTGTCCTTGTAGCACTTATGTGGGCTGGAGTACATTTTTGTTTATACTCATACACCAGGGAAAAATATACAGTTTTACCAAAGCCAAATTAACCTAAAACCTGTACGTCTTTGGCATGTGGGAGGAAACCAGAGCACCCGGAGGAAACCCACATGGTCACGGGGAGAACGTACAAACTCCATAGAGACGGCCCCCGTAGACAGGATCGATCCCGGTCTCTGGCGCTGTAAGGCTCCAACTCTAGCGCTCAGCCACCATGCCGCCCCTGTTGTTGCAGTTGGACCCAAGACCCTGATGAACAGCAGTGAAGTTCTCACTGACGGCCGAACAGTAGCTAGCCATCACCCATGATCTCCAAAACAGATTATCTGATCATAGTCTAATATTTGTTTGCAAAATCTCACTGCGCACAAACTAATAATCACAAGACAACAGTAACAGTACAGTTGAAATGTAGTTAATAGACACTCTGGCATCTGCTTATACCACCAAAAGCTCTAAACACATTAGAGTCTTCCTCAATCTCACCTGTGGTCGCTCAGACACATATGTGGCACAATGACGAATGAATCTTATAGCTTCCATACTGGTGTCAGGAAAAGCAGCATTACAAGCAAACTCTGACAAACATTTCACAGCATCTTGGAATGAATCAATTGCTGCTGGAAAGTGTTTCTTGAAGATATCCGCTAGGAGACAAAATCCAATTCACACGGGGAAAGCTCATCACCGCACCACAGTTACAGACTTTGCAGCCATGAAAAGACTCAAAATATACTGGCATTAATAAAATGCTTTCACCACATCAAGACAATCTGACATTGTCATTCGTAAACAAGACACAAATAACCACAGATGCTGGTTTACAAATTAATAACAAAACACACAATGTGCTGGATTAAACTCAACGGGTCAAACAGCATCTCTGAAGGACATATCACCTATTCATTGAAGTTCTCCAGAGATGCCTGACCCACTGAGTTACTCCAACACTATTTCTTTATCATCATTTATAACATATTTTCATCTATTTTATTTAATTAAATGCTGCTGCAAATGCAATCATCTATCTGTAACACTTATTTGGCATATTAATATATTATTACAAATACTTGTTTGGGGCTTGATTAAAATAAATAGTACAACTACTTGAGAAGGAAAGCAAGGAATTTACAGATAATGTGCCCCGTGGTTTGGAACGCCAGCTCCACAATTGGTTCATCGTGATCCGAAGCGGCTTGGTGGAATACCGAAAATATGTTCTTCCATCCTGAACGGATATTTGAAGCCTGCGAATTCACCATCTGCGCAATGCACCGAATGACCATGTCCTTAATCGTCGGTGACCTGCAAGCACAAGTTAAGCAACCATATTTTCATTAACCCTGGACCTCAATGTCATCAGTGTTCGTCCCCATAGATCCCCTCACAGATATTCCAAGTATCATCTTTGGCCTCTATTTCCCACATCTATGTAATACTGCTTTCTGCAGCATCAGGCTTTTATAATTGTCACAGCTACCGAGATACAGTGTGTTGATACCATTGATTTCATTTTCTTTGCCTCAACCTCCTGTTTAATGATTCCAATCCAACCATACTCGCAGACTGTCTACGAGATGATATGGAATTTTCTCCTCCCCACTTTAACATTTGCAAAAGAGAACTTATCCAACGAGGGGCTTCATAGTTTGGAGACTAGTTCCTTCCCCTTTCTTCTATGACTTCTCCAGATCCATTTCAATACAACTTCCACTCTCAACAATTCACGAGGAAATCTGATTTATGTTCTGGCAAAGGAAGCCAGATAAGCCAAATTAAGTTGTTTCAGCAACGTAATTGATTTTCTGTAACTTTGTCTGTAGTGTCTGACGATGGGTTCCGACCCGAAACGTCACCCGTTCCTTTTCTCCAGAGATGCTGCCTGACCCGCTGCGTTCCTCCAGCATTTTGTGTCTATACACGAAACAACATTGTTGGGAATAGACAATAAAAGTTGCCAAGAGACTGGTACTTGAAGTAAGAGTTGTTCTTAACATGCCACCTTTCTTCTATCTTTAATTATTTTTCTCTTACATATATAGCAGAGTCAAGCACATGGGGAGAAGGCAGGAACAGGGTACTGATTGTGGATGATCAGCCATGATCACATTGAATGGCGGTGCTGGCTTGAGGGGCCGAATGGTCTACTCCTGCACCTATTGTCTACTATCAGTGATAGAAGATGCATACCCGTTTAAGAAAGAACTGCAGATGCTGGAAAAATCGAAGATAGACAAGAATGCTGGAGGAACTCAGCTGGGTGAGGCAGCATCTATGGAGAAAAGAAATAGGCGACGTTTTGGGTCGAGACCCTCATCTCATTATAAGCGTGTATGAGCAGCAATCTACAGTGGCCAATTAACCTACCTACCAGCCATCTTTCCTCTGCGGTAGGAAGGAAGAACACCTGGAGAAATATCTGCAAACTCCACACGCACAGCACTCGAGGGTAGGTTTGAACCTGGGTGATTGGCGCCGCGAGGCTGCTTCTCTACTGGATACTGTGTGGTCCAAAGCTCAAGTCACCTACTTGCATGCCTTGAAATCCATCTGATTCACTAATGTGTTTATTACAGCAATGAGAAATGGGATCAATGTAGGATTGGTGTAAATGGGTGGCTGATGATCAGTGGGGACCCGGCCAGTTAAAGGGCCTGTTTCTCTGCGACTATGGTATAGGTCAGCGTTTCTCAACGCTAGGGTTCCGAGAGAGGTCGCTAGGGGTTCCGAGAGAAAAATTATTATTCACTTTTTGCTTTGTTCCGCCCCCTCCCCTGACATCAGTCTGAAGAAGGGCCTCGACCCGAAACGTCGCCTATTCCTTCTCTCCATAGATTCTGCCTCACCCGCTGAGTTCCTCCAGCATTTTTGTCTACAGACGATGCATACCTGTTCCTTTTCATGATGTATTCAAAAGGTCGCAAAAAGTCCTTCTGGAACCGAAAATTTGCCAGCTCTCCTTTTTCCAAAAATTTCATCGACAGCTGTCTCAGAGAGTCAACTGCAAAAATAGCAACATCCTCATTTGGGTTGCATCCGACCTGTGCCAACATAAAGACACATTGAGTTAATGACGAATAAAATGTCCAGCTTCTGTTGCAAACACAACTTGTCTGTTTGAATTTATTTCTGCAAGAATTAACTGAACTTTAAAATATTGCCCATGAAACATTCAAATGCTGAAGTAAATTTTGGACCCAAGACATCACAGAACTTTTCACGAGACAAATGCAAGATAATTGTACCTTATTAAAATGGTTTCCAATCACTTCCCAAATTCTTGACCACTGAAGCCTGATGCGACCCATATTATAGTATGAGATTTCAACTATCTTTTGAAGGCTGAACATTCTTGGATGGAGAGGTGAACCGAGTTCGTCCATAGACACAGCACAGAGCCAATGCACAAAATCAACTGGAAAATGGAAAATAATTATCAGTTTTTGCTTTTCGCAATGCCTTAATAATTAGAAACATAGAAAATAGGTGCAGGAGTAGGCCATTCGGCCCTTCGAGCCAGCACCGCCATTCAATATGATCATGGCTGATTATCCAAAATCAGCAACCTGTTCTGGCTTTTTCCCCCACTATATCCCTTGATTCCCTTGGCCCTAAAAGCTGAATCCAACTCTCTCTTGAAAACTCATTAACCCATGTTGCTGCTCAAATATCAAACCCAAGTGATTTTCTTCCCCAATCTTTATAATCCTGTTCTGCATTTATTTGTATTATTTTATTTTTGCCATACAATCTGACATGATTGAAATGCATTCAATATTTAGGAAGTTAACACAAGTCAAATAGGATATGGTGAGATGAGAAAATAAACGAGGAGGTGGTAACAAATTATTTAGATTTGGTTGGTGTTGGTTAAAGAAATATGATAATACTAGGAAAATTGCTTGGCATCAGCAACAAGTATTCTGGAAATGTTCTGCTAATCTTGTATTGAATGTACTGCAATCATGACTCTGTCCATATAAATCGACTTGGCTTGTTCAATTATCAATTCATATACGGGTAATTCTGCTCTAATGCAAAATCTAATGCAAAGACATCCTTGCCATAGAGGGGGTACAGAGAAGATTCACCAGACTGATTCCTGGGATGTCAGGACTTTCATATGAGGAAAGATTGGATAGACTCGGTTTGTACTCGATGGAATTTAGAAGATTGAGGGGGGATCTTATAGAAACCTACAAAATTCTTAAGGGGTTGGACAAGCTAGATGCTGGAAGATTGTTCCCGATGTTGGGGGAGTCCAGAACAAGGGGTCACAGTCTAAGGATAAGGGGGAATTCCTTTAGGACCGAAATGAGGAAAACATTCTTTACACAGAGAGTGGTGAGTCTCTGGAATTCTCTGCCACAGAAGGTAGTTGAGGCCAGTTCATTGGCTATATTTAAGAGGGCGTTAGATGTGGCACTTGTGGCTAAAGGGATCAGGGGGTATGGAGAGAAGGCAGGTACGGGATACTGAGTTGGATGATCAGCCATGATCACATTGAATGGCGGTGCAGGCTCGAAGGGCCGAATGGCCTACTCCTGCACCTATTTTCTATGTTTCTATGTTTCTATGTATCCAAAATAAACCACAGGCGGCAGAGTTGCACATGTACAGTGATCAGGTGCCCAAGATTAAAACACAATTTAATTCTTGCACCTGCTGGTAGTGAAACAGGAACTAGCAGGAGATCAATGGCAGCAGAGAAGCATGGCAATGTAGCACCTTCCTTTTTGAGTTGCAATTCGTGCCAATCAAATCCCTCAGCATGCATGATAAATAACTTTCACATCATGAACAGGGAACTGGAGTCTCCATGGTGACACTGTGTACACACTGGAATCCTCAATGCTACAGTCCTTGGTGGATGCACAGTGAGAGAACATAGAACAGTACAGCACAGGAACAGGCCGTGCAGTTCACAATGACTGCGATGCCAATGCATTAACAGAAGCGATAACCGCATTTAACTGTTGGGACCGCATTTATGGATAATTGAAATGATTGTTTTCTCAGACTGAGCGGGTCAAGAAGCAACTGTGGAGGTAAGGGGATGGATGATGGTCAATATTCTGGGTTGAGGCCCTGCAGCATAATTAGCACAAACAGAATGAACAAAGAGAAACCTACCAATAGCATTTCCATCCAATCTTGTTGATCCAGTGAATATCCTTCAATAAAAACAGCACAGGGAAACATAACTGGTCACTGCATAATAGGCCACATTAAACCACAAACTGCAGAACAAAACATTGGGATGGGGTGCATTTTAGAGGTAAAAAACCACATGTATAAAAGTAAGGAGGCATGGTGGAGTTGCTGCCTCACAGCGCCAGAGACCCAGGTTCGATCCTGACTACGGGTGCTGTCTGTACAGAGTTTGTACGTTCTCCCTGTGACCGTGTGGGTTTTCTCTGGGTGCTCCGCTTTTCCCCCCACACTTCTAAAACGTACAGGTTTGCAGGTTAATTGGATTCGGTAAAATTGTAAATTGTCTCTACAATACAATACGGTTTTATTCGTCACATTGCACATAAAGTGCAAGTGAAATGAATTTGCCAGCAGCGGTACAATGATAAAGAACACACAATACACAATAAAAATTTAACACAAACACTCTAGTGTGTGGGATAACGTTAATGTACGGGGCGATCGCTGGTCGGCGCGGACTCGACGGGGCGAAGGGCCTGGTTCCGTGCTGTATCTCTAAAGTCTAAACAAGCAAAGTGCACATCGGTATGAATTAGGCTTAACTAAAAGTTCCTCCCCGAGATTGCTACTGTGGCTTCATATCATTGATACTGTATATGGAACAAGAGTGGATGCTGATGTTTTACAGCGGTCTCTCTCTTCAAGCATTCGAGTTCCAAACCAAAATTCATTACTGGGATATGAAGCTACCAATTCATTTTGTCAGACTCTCTGTGATCAGCATTGAGCAGAGACAAGTCAAATGGATTTTCCTTCTCTCCAGAGATGCTGCCTGGCCCGCTGAGTTACTCCAGCATTTTGTGTCTCCCTTCAAATGGCTTTAAATTCGCACATCCATCTGGAGTGACGAAAGAATCACGAAAGAGTGCTACTTATTAAAATTTCATACACGGAATATTTTGCAAATTGTCTTTCATAGTTTGCAATGATAAGGGAGGGATTTGGTACACTTAACTGAGGAATGTTCTCTCCTGACACTGTATGCCTGAAATAAATCCTTTTTCACTCACAAATTGAAAAAACAAACCCAATGATTGTTCTTATGGATAATTGGTGTTTGTTAAATCGAAAATGGAAATGGAAAATGACAGATGCGTGGAAATTTAGGTAAAGCACAATTACTGCTTCTTAAAAATGAGAGAAAGGGATACACATTTCTGGACTGGGTCCCATGAGCTTGGAAATCACTTTGAAGTGCTATTGAGCTGAATTGTGCAGAGGGAGCAGCCAGCTATCAGTAGTTTAATCTCCCCTGCATCTGCATTTCTCTCACAACCACACAATTTAAATGTACAAATCTGAGAATTGCTGTAGGACAAATCACAATGTATCTGATCTTCTGCCATGCCATTAAATTTGACATTTTCTTCGGCAGCAGAACAATAGCATGCTGAATGCCAGACAGACAATTACTTGTCTGCTTTAAGGGCCTGTCCCACTTGGCCGTCATTTGCGCCTCATGGTTGATGCGTTGTGATGCGCGACGTCACGCGCAAATCACGCATCAGCACAGCCGTCTGGTGCGCATGACGTCATTAGAATACCCTGCGGCACGCGGCGACGCATGGTTACGGACATGGGCACGGTGACGTAACCATGCTTCACCACGCGATACACGTGATACGTCGGGACGCCAGTGTGCATAGCCAATACGTCAGCATGCGTACACGATACGTCACGCAAGTGGCACGCGAGGATTTCATTACACTACGAAATCCTGGAGCACCGCGCGATACCGCGCGCCACCACATGCGATTGCACGCCTCATCATGCGCAATGCGTGCGTCACCCATGCGTCGACCTATTTTACATGTGACGTGTAAATGAGGCGTAAATGACGGCAAAGTGGGACAGCCCCTTAACTCTGAGAACAAAACACGGCCCTTCATTTGATGGGGTAACTAATCAGTGGGGGACTAGCAATCAAAGTTAATTGTTTGAATTATTTTCATATGCTGGTTCTATAATGTGCTTTCAATGATTATGATTTTTAATTCTAATAGCATATATTTTGACATTTCTAATGAGCAATATTTTTGTCAAATGTCATATAATTTAAAAAGTTGATATGTTTGGCTATTGGAAGCATTTTCAAAACTGTTCCGTATCCATTAGTTAAAAGTTTTTCTGGAAAACTAAGAAAGATGTTGTCAAACTGGAAAGGGTACACAGAGGATTTATGAGGATGTTACCAGGACTTGAGGGTCTGAGATATAGGGAGAGGTCGAGTAGGCTGGGACTATATACCTTTGAATGCAGGGGTGATCTTACTGATGTGGATAAAATCCTGAGAGGAATAGTTCGGGCAGATGCGCAGAGTCTCTTGCCCAGAGTAGGTGAATTGAGGACCAGTGGACATAAATTTAATTTGTAAACATAAATTTAAATGTAACTAATGGATACGGAACAGTTTTGAAAATGCTTCCAATAGCCAAACATATCAACTTTTTAAATTATATGACATTTGACAAAATAATTGCTCATTAAAAATGTCAAAATATATGCTATTAGAATTAAAAATCATAATCATTGAAAGCACATTATAGAACCAGCATATGAAAATTTGGTGGGCGTATGGAACGAGTTGCCATTGGAGGTAATTGGGGCAGGGACTACCCCAACGTTTAATAAACGGTTAGACAGGTACATGGATAGGACAGGTTGAGGGATTTGGGCCAAACGCAGGCAGGTGGGACTAGTGTAGTTGGGTCATGTTGGCCAGTGTGGGCCGAAGGGCCTGTTTCCACGCTGTACGACTATAACTTCAAGATTGGAATCCGAGACATACTTATCACTCAGCACATTGTCTCCCTTGTCTGTAGCATTCCAGGTGAAAGAATCAGCCTGATTAAAGGGCCTGTCCCACTTGGGCATCATTTGCGCATCACGCAGAGCGTCACGACGCGCGAACCGTCTTGCACGACGCGCCAACCACTGTTTAGAATGTAGCATAAATTACGCCCAAGTGGGACAGGCCCTTTCATCTCAGCACCTAGAAAATATATCCCAGCTGCTGGCAACTCTGGTTGCTGTATGTGGGCAGCAGGCTGGATCAAGGCCCATCCAATCCCTTGTGTGATTCCACAGATGGCAATGTAACAAAATGACATGATGTGCAGTCCTGAGGACCACTGCAAGACAACTCTGCATAGAAAAATTTTAACATTTGAAAATGAACTTAAAAGATAATTATATAAATTAATGTTGTTTTTACCGGTCAACAGCAACTACGACACTCTGAGAGCTGGTCTCCCCCACAGACTCCTGAATGCTGGCTATCTGCTTTTTATCCGCACTGCCAAAGGTACCTGAAATCCCAAAATGAAACAAAACGTGGTTACCAAATCACCGTTCATGCAAATAGAAAAGAGCGGAGGAGAATGTTCCAAATTATCTCATAATCAGTTAGAGGGCAATTGTTGACCACTTTTCCGATTTCTCAGACAAGCTATGCATTTACATTCCTATTAAGCATATCTCAATCATTTTTTCCCCAATTAGAAATTACATATTTACTGCTATTTGATTATTGCCATATTGCAACAATGTGGCTTTCATCACAAGACTCATGAGGAGCAAATGGCCACAAGACACAGGAGCAGTATTAGGGCATTTGACCAATCGTGTCTTCTCCGCCATTCAATCATAGCTGATCTCCCCTTCCCTCTCTCCTGCCTTTACCAATCAAGAACCTATCAATCTCTGCTTTAAAAAACTCAATGACGTGGTTTCCACAGCTGCCATTAAATTCTTATTAGCACAACGATTGAGTTCAAGTCAGGGGAGTTCCCCCCGCCACGGGTACCATGTGATGCCGTGCCGCTTGCTCCATGGTCGGATAGTCGGCGACTAAACCGTCTCCCCCGCCTGGTTTGCCAGGTGAGGAGGGGGCTGTGGACCCCAGCAGGACCAAAAACAAGATCTGTCAGTAGAAGTTGCGATCACTGTCGTACACAGCATTGCAAGGAATGATGATACAGCACACACACCAAAATCCTATACTTCCAGGACAGAGATGTGTGGTGCGTCCGTCACCGTTCCCGTCGGAAACCAGCACCACTGCATGCTGGCGGGGTGACGCCTGTTTGGTCGTGAGTAGTCGCCCAAAGAGTTGTACCTTTTTCTGGTCGCTGTTGGATTTTCAACATTTTGGAAATGTTGGGCGACCTGTTGTGACAATGACGGGCACCGGCAAGTCGCCGAAAAAAAATCGCGTAGCGGGACAGGAGTATAATTTTTATTTGCAACTTATCAGCTACTTCTAAACACTTGAACTATCTATGCAGTGGTGGGAAAAAAAAAATACTTACTCAGTCCTAAGTATTCTTCTCCTCCAGTTCCAGAGCTTCCAGTGAACCCGTCTCTGGCACGCAGAGAACCAGAAATATATTTTGTTTTCACCCCTGTACCTATTAGCTGTGCCAGCTCCAGCTGGCTAATGCATTTCAGGATCTAAAAACAGAAGATTGGAACTTAAAATAATGTTGTTATTCTTGTAATATTTACAATAATATTAAGTGAATATTGGAGTTTAAGACATTTTTCATATGTGACTATAAAGAACTTAGAACAATACAGAGCAAAAACAGACCTTTCACCCACAATATCTGAGCCTAACATGATGCTGAGTTAAACTAATTTCCTCTGCCGGCATGTGGTCCAAATCCCTCCATTCCCTGCATATCCATGTACCTACCCAATAGCCTCTCAAATAGGGTCAAGGAAAGAGTGTTCACATCACGGCCCTGTTTCCACCAATCTTTCCACCACCAGGCACAAGAAGCGACAAGCCAGACACCACTGTATGCAGATGCCGAGAAGTGTGTTCAGCTCTGGCTGAACAACTTCTAATCTTGTGTGTGTACTTGATAAGAGGAAGCCTCGCAAATGCCACTATTATATCTGCTTCCATATCATCCCTGGCAGCGTTTTCCAGGCACCATCATTCTCCGTAAAAAAAAACAACTTCTTCCGCACATCTCCTTTAAACTTTGCCTCTCTCACCTCCATTTTTGATATTTCCATCCTGGGGAAAAAGGTTCTGACTGCCTATCCTATGTGTGCTTCTCATAATTTTATGTACTTCTATCAGGTCTCCCCTCAATCTCTAATGTTCCAGAGAAAGCAATCTGTTGGCCTAACCTCTCCTTACAGCTAATACCTTCTAATTCAGTGCGGCATTCTAGTAAGCGTTTCCTGCACCCTCGCCGACGCGTCTACATCCCTGCAATGGTGAACTGCACAAAATACTCCAACTGCTGCCCAAACAAAGTCCTCTCAAGCTGCGGGTTACACAAAAAGCTGGAGAAACTCAGCGGGTGCAGCAGCATCTAAGGAGCGTAGGAGATAGGCGACGTTTCGGGTCGAGACCCTTCTTCAGACTGCTAGCTGCAACATGAGAAGCTGAAGTGGACTTGTGCAAGAAAACTATTCTTGTCTGTAATTTGTAGTCATCTGAGAATGAAAGTCGAGTATGATATTGGACAAGTTCCATAATTCTATTTTTGAAATTTCACACTTGGTTTCAGAGCTTTAGATGGAAAAAAAATCTTGTACTGAAGTTATTTCTCCAATCAAGTTGAAATACTGCAAGGTCCCATTAAATCCAAAAGTTAGTCAACTCAAATTCTACGTTTATGATTGCATCGTGCTTTTGAAGATAAATAAACAGTGAACTTTGAACACAAGTTGAGATAAATGTTAAATGAAGACAATGGGTATATGATATATAAAACAATAAATATCAAGCCTGCATTAATGAAGCGAAAGAAAATCGAGGTTGCATTTTAGAATTGTTCCACCCTCGTTTTTAATGTTTTGGTTTGAGTAATGCAGATTGTAAAGCCTTGAGAATTTCAATGTTGACCGATATATTTTTAAACAAGATGTTCAAGGTCATTTGAGAACTGCGACAGAATAACACATTTCTGACATGTTCTGTGTCTCCATAGACATTCTTTAAATCTCAGAAATATAGTCAAGCTTTTGTCAACTGTCTTGTTATGTTCAGGAGATAACTAAATGACTCAATCACTCTTTGAAGCTTGAAACCAATTCAAGGACTAAGGTGCAGGTGCTCGTTGAGACTAAGAAAATAGTCTCCATTTAAAAATGAACCCTTTGTCCCTTTGAACACATAATTAAACCTCAATTACCCCCACATATGCCTGGTGATAACGTACTTATATTTCAATAGTATTCAGTAATGTAGGGGACCTTGGACCTTACTGTAGCTGACTGTTAAATCCCTTAATCATTGGAGCTGTCATTATAAAAATAACAAGATATGAAGTTGGTGGTACTTCATGCAACCAATAACTTAGAATATATTCATGTAAAATTAATTTCCTGCATATTAAAGAACCATTACACCACCTTCCAATGATATTTTACTTCTCTGTTGTTTATGGCATTTCATGCTACCACTATTTCACTTTTAGGCCTCTTAACACCTTACATGACCTCACATTTCATTCAATAATTGATGAATAAATGTAGCTTTTATACATAATTGTAATTGTTTACATTCTCATCCCAATATCACTCCAGTGAATCTGAAGTCCAGATTTTCCATGGCTCCTATAGTTTACTAAAAACTTTGCAGTTTACTCATGAGGGCACAATGTGCTGGCGTAACTCAGCAGGTCAGGCAGTATCTGCGGAGAGACGACCTATTGTTCAACGTGTGCCTAATTATCCCCCTTGTCCAATATTCACACACAAAATCAAAGTCTCGTTTCCTTTCTTAAAAAGCATTTTTGCACCCGAATGTCTGCCGCCAATGATATGATGAGTCTTGGGGGTAAAGAATAAGTGAATGGGAGAAAAAGTTACAAGCCTGGAGTATATTCTATGAATTTGAAATGAACACAAAGATTGAATGCAAAACATTTTGCTTAATGGATCTTTATTTCTACTCACTGAACGAAAACGGAAATAAAAATGCAGCCCCTCACAAATTTACCTCAAGCCAGGAATTTCCAAGGTGGTTCCCATCGGTGTGCGCCACCGTAATAAGAGTCTTAATAGTATCTATGTTTTTTTGCTTCATTTCTGTGATGCCAGAACTCGCTGTCAATAATGTAAAACGGGCCAGAGCTTGCACATAGGCATCTCTCTCAATCTACAAGAATAAGAAAGTGGATATTTTAGTTTACTTTGAACAGACAGCCAGGCATGCAAAAACGATTGAAGTACATTGAATTCACAAATATCTATTCCAAGTTAATGAAAGTCATTTTTTTCTGCAATGTCAAGATTAACATCCTACCCAGTCATGAAGAACCATCATTTCTCATTGGTAAAAACATTCAACCAAAGACATTCAACATTTACTGTCACTGAGCACAATCTCTTCCAGCTCACTATCCCAGCATGAAACAAGCTGTTTGACTCGGACAATTTTAACCCAACATTCACCATTACAAAAGAACTCCTCTATCCAAGTAATGTGGCTTGGCTCTAAACCACCTATTTTACAATGTAGTATTGTTAAAACATTTATCTATGCATTTATTACCTCTGGGCTCTACTCTTCTAATGATATTCTGACCGGCGTCTCTTATTCCACCCTCCCTAAACTAGAATTCAACCCACAATTAGAAACCCAAGCTACAAGAACGGGAAACCAGATGGATTGTAAAGGCAAGCTGGACAAAAGTCGTACGAATTAAACAAAATGTCAAACTTAGCTACCTATCCCATGCCAATTGAGGTTTAGAGATACAGCGTGGAAACAGCCCCTCGGCCCACCCAGTCCACATCGACCACCCCTACACTGGTTCTATCCTAGACACGAGGGACAATTTACGGAAGCCAATTAACCTGCAAACCTGTATGTCTTTGGAATGAGGGAGGAAACCAGAGCACCCGGAGGAAACCGACTTGGCCACAGTGAGAACGTACAAACTTCGTACAGACAGGACCCATACCCAGGTCTCTGGCACTGTAAGGCAGCAACTCTATCGCTGCACCATGTGCAGCCCATTTATACGAGGGGACTTAGAAACATAGAAAATAGGTGCAGGAGTAGGCCATTCAGCCCTTCAAGCCTGCATCAACATGATCATGGCTGATCATCCAACTCAGTATCCTGTACCTGCCTTCTCTCCATACCCCCTGATCCCTTTAGCCACAAGAACCACATCTAACTCCCTCTGAAATATAGCCAATGAACTGGCCTCAACTACCTTCTGTGGCAGAGAATTCCACAGACTCATCACTCTCTGTGTGAAAAATGATTTTCTCATCTCGGTCCTAAAAGATTTCCCCCTTATCCTTAAACTGTGACCCCTTGTTCTGGACTTCCCCAACATCTAGCCTGTCCAATCCCTTAAGAATTTTGTAAGTTTCTATAAGATCCCCCCTCAACCTACTAAATTCTAGCGAGTATAAGCAGCTTGGGGTAGAAACAATGCTGCTAGCTTTCTACCCAACACCACTATGCTCACTGAGCATCCTACATTTATGAAAATCCAAAGGTAATCCCATTGTATTGCTCTCACCATGCATCATCTCTACCAACCTGTCTAAACATGTGTTACTTGACACCCAATGCCTGTATGCTTGAAAGAAACAACTTGTTGGATTAAAAACATTTTGCAAAATGTTGTACAAAGTCCAAAGAACAAATCTGTAATTCCAAGAAAACATAGTAATCGAGCAGTGGACATGAAAATACATACCTGCATCCCAAAAATGCATGCTATCCTAATTGCACAGCGAATGCCTTCTAAGCAAAGGAAAGCCACATCTGGATCATCACAGTCTTGTAAGCCAACACTGAACGCTGCTAATAATGGTGTCCATGCCAACTGCAAATAGAAACATTTAGCTCCTGAGCAATTACTGTGCTTCACAATATTTCATTCATCACCTCAAAACAAGGTGATGGGACAATTTGTCTATAATCATCATCATCATCGAAAACATCAACGGGCACGGTGCCTTACAATGTCATGTACGACAGTGATCGCAACTTCTACTGAAGTGTGGACGGCCGTTGACTTGCTAGGAGCTCATCCGCCCTTTGACAGGTCTTGTTTTTGGTCCACAGCTGGCCAACCAGGTGGGGGGGACGGTTTGGTCGCGGAGCATCTGACCATGGAGCAGGTGGCACGGGATTACATGGTACCCGTGTCGGTGGGAACTCCCCTCCCCCCCGACCTGACCTGTAATATTATTTGTCTACAATGAGACAAATAATATTCAACGTTATTGCAAAATAAACCATTTTACAAAATACTATGGCAACTCCACAGGTCAGGCAGCATCTGTGGTGAACATGAACAGGTGACATGGTCTGAAGAAAAGTCCCGACCAAAAATGTTACCTGTCCATGTTCTCCAGAGATGCTGCCTGACCCACTGAGTCTAACACTTTGTGTCCCTTTGTGTAAACTTGCATCTGTAGATCCTGGTTTCCACATGTATTCAACATTACTAGTTACAATGTTCCGTGGAATTGCTTGCAAGCCCATCAGTCATGACAGTTGGCACTTTGTAATGGAGTCACTCTGGTAATATCCCCAGTCAGTTTTGTCAAAGGGGAAAAACTGATTCCACGCTTAGCAAACTTTTAGCTTACTTTAAACATTGGTCTGACGTGCTCAAGGTGTGTTGCGCTGGTAAATGGCGCCTGTGCATGGCTTACTGCTTCCATCAAGACCTTCGCAGTTTTTGCCATTTGTTCCATCTCAAGATTATACAAGAGCCTTCTCTGTTTCTCGGTAGCTATACCTATGGGCCAAGATGACAGAAATCAGCACTCTTTCTTTGGTATCAATTAAATGTATTCTATATAAAGTAGCATTGCACAAGGCTTAATCATTCAAAGGAACTAACAATAATGAACAATCATTTTAAAATTCATGCTATCCAAATCCCTTAATTGAGCTATCTTTGGCATTGTTAATATCATGACTGCAATTTCTTGCAAGCACTCACAGGCGTTATATGGAGTAGATGAAATGCAGAAATACATGACTTGCAACTTAGCAGCAGTATTACTGAAACAGTTGACTATTGTTCAACGTGTTCCACATGTACAGAGTGATGAATGCATACATT
Organism: Raja brachyura; assembly: GCA_963514005.1. Next base: position 7,160,992 of record OY740802.1, read on the forward strand.
AAGGAACAACCAGTCTATTTCACACTCCGCAACTCATGACCTTCATTGCTGCCTATAATTGCCTCAGAGCTTGCAATTATAACTACCCAGATCTTGAGGCTCATGTATTTAAATAATTAAAGACGACTAATGAAACAAATTCCATTTTAGGTAACTTCAATCACTTGATTCATACATCATTAATCTCCAGTGGCTAAGGACTCATTCCGTTGAACTGATCTTCAATAGTTTAGACAACAGCAACTCTGAGACACTTGTGCCGTATCTACTAGTATCCAATATTTTGATAAACCAATATAAAGATCTCAAATTTAGCAGAAGAAATATCATTTGAAAGCTCATAATTTTTTTAGATATCTTCAGATTCGAGACTATGTGAAAACACACACACAAGACTCATTCTATGGGCCCAGGTATATTAGATGAATGCATGAATAGAAAGGCAGATACAAATAAGTTCTACATTTACAATACCCCTTTAACTGCACACATCCCATCTTCTGAAATGCTTAGGCGAGCATGGGAAGAGGAATTGGGTTTACTAATCTCAAAGGATAGTTGGGAGGAAAGCCTTTTATACATACATTACTGCTCTGTTAATGTTAGGCACTCCCTGATACAATTTAAAACACTGCACAGACTCTACTATTCAAAGTCCAAATTGAACAAGATCTTCCCAAATGTCTCTCCTATTTGTGATAAATGTCTTCTCCAAGAAGCGACTACAACCCATTTTTTTGCTTCCTGGACAAAGTTACAAAACTTCTGGAGGGGAATATTTGATACCTTTTCCAAATTGTCCTGTTTCAGTATATATAATAAAACACTTTTGACCCTACATCCTCCATGCAAACGTAATAGAACATTCCTCACTGAATGCAGATCCACATAGAGCATAACATGGAACAGCAGCTCAGAACCAGAAACAATATTTACAAGATTTATCAATGATTATGAAATACAATTGTCTTTTTGGACATGAACTATAAAATGCATTGAATGCCAAATTAACAAGCACTGTCGACTGAAACGACTGTAGTTAAACACGTCTGACTCACTCGGTTTTGTGGATTTTGGTGTCATTGAAAACTCTTTCGTCTCTTTCAATGTAATCTTCTTGCCTGCAATCTCATCATAAATGGAAGACAAGTAATCTCCTGGCAGATCTTTGCTGTCGTGGATCCCACGATTCATCTTAATGTATTGTTCTTTGGTCATTTTGTTCTTTATCTGTTTAACGTATAAAATAATTTGAACCTTGCAATAACGCTTCAAATCACTGAAATTGTATTTAATTCTCGAAACAAGGAGACTAATTAAAATTTAAAAACTATTAGTAGTGGAGCAAAAACATTCCTTTCGGTCAACTCTGGCTCAGTGGGTTCAGTAGGAAGTGAGCTCAGGCCCCATTCCAGAGTCTTGGACATAATCATGGAATACATTTCAATGCAGCTCAGAGGGAATGATGCCGTTATCTGAATGAGAAATTAAACCAAGACTCCACCAAAGTAGGTGGCATTATTCAAAAGAAAGCTAGGGCAGTCCTTTCATTGTCCTAGCCATAGCTTAGTTTTATTTTACCTCATCATTTTTCTCACAGCTGCAAAAAGTCATAAAAAGTCAAACAGCATGAAAAAGGGCGACTTGCTCATGCCGACCAAGACTCCCCCATCTATGATCGGACCAACTGCCCGTGTTTGGCCCACATCCCTTCAAACCCTTTCCTATCCATGTACCTATCCAAATGCCTTTTAAATGTTGTTTAAGAAGGAACTGCAGATGCTGGAAAATCAAAGGTAGATAAAAGTGCTGGAGAAACTCAGCGGGTGCAGCAGCATCAATGGAGCGAAGGAAATAGGCAACGTTTCGGGCCGAAACCCTTCTTCAGACCGAAGAATGGTGTCTTTTAAATGTTGTTCTCGTGACTGCCTCAACTCCCACTTCTGGCCGCTCATTCCATATACCCACCACCCTTGTGTGGAAAAGGTTGCCCTCAGGTTCCTATTAAATCTTTTCCTACTCACCCTAAACCCATGACCTCTGGTTCTGGATTCCCCGACTCTGGGCAAAAGACTGCACTTGGAAGATCTTGAAAGAGCAATACAAATGATGTCTATTCTCAATCAGTTGCTACATTTATGTTCTTTGATATGGCCCAATTTGCAATAACCACCGTTCATACTATGAACTGATGTTTGGCCTCGACAATTAGAATCGGTGCCAAATGTATCGAGTCCGTGTTCAATGTCCGAAGAAGGGTCGCGAACCAAAACATAACCCGTTCCTTTTCTCCAGAGATGCTGCCTGACCCGCTGAGTTACTCCAACATTTTGTGTCTATCTACAGTCCTTGTTTCTAGGTCTGCATTTTATCGTTGTGTGCATTGAAACTGCCAACTTGGGATTAGGTGACTTGCAAAATAATTTAAAAATCCAAATCCCAAGTCAATGTGAACACTGACTGCTTTAATTTGCATTCCTGGGAAAATTCAGAAATGATATAATTAATACAAATATTCTAACTCTCCGACTATCTCTTGAAGCTCATTACCTGACGGCTGTGCAAATCCGTGGTCAGCATTATAATAGAGTAGGCCAGAACATATGCGGTATCAGCACTTGTAAACAGTGTCTGTCTGGGTGGGGTAGGAAGATGCAAAAAGTGTACAACTTAATGAAATAGATGCTTAAAACGTCAAAGTACAGTTTAACAAAAAAAAACAACCCCTTTTAAAATATTGAGATTTCTGAGTTACCCTTGATTGCACTCCAAATATCTAGCTGCAAATTTTTCCATGAGCCTGTCGATTTTCTGCGCTTCCCCAGGCAGGCGAAACCCTTCCAGAAATATTCGAAGCGCTGACACAAAGTCCTTCTCGCAGAAATCCAGCTGGTCAACGTACGCATACATCACCTCTTTGTTGAACTTGTTGTTCTCTCCCACGAACTCACCCACTTGGCTCTGTCAAAAGATGCCAAGTTATTCAGCTAAATATAGAATGTATTCGGCAGGCCATTTATTTCACTGGAAAGGCACCAGGTAACACAAAACTGAAGGGACTATTTTTTTTAATTCAGAATGATTCTAAAATTATGCTAACCAGGGAGTAAAGTAAAATAGAAATCCCAGTATATTCAGGCGGCACAGTGGCGCAGCGGTAGAGTGGCTGCCTTACAGTGCCAGAGACCCGGGTTGGATCCTAACTGCGGGTGCTGTCTGTACAGAGTTTGTACGTTCACCCCGTGACCTGCGTGGATTTTCTCCGGTATCCTCCAAAGGCGTACAGGTTTGTAGGTTAATTGGCTTGGTATAATTGTAAATTGTCTCCAGTGTGGAGGATAGTTAGCGTACAGGCATCGCTGGTTAGCACGGACTCGGAGGGCTGAAGAACCTGCTTCCACCTCGATACTAAACTACATAATAGACCCAACTACTGGACATGGATGTACTTGGGAGGGTGGGGAGGGTCACATTATCATACGAGCCAAGTTTGAACTCCACCTCCTCTTAATTAAGTGACATAACTGTTGCTAAATCAACATACATTTATATTCATGGGCACAGAATATAAACATCTATGAAGTGGAGTTTGAAGATTCTAACCAGGTGATATTTTTGATTAAGTTGGAATGAATACTAATAGCAGCCTAAAAATTCTTCTTGGGAAAGCAAATATTATCCTTAGTTTCACAATCCTCTAAAATAATTGATAATTAAGAATGGTGAACACGTTAACAATGTTGGGAAGGAAACTCCCTTGAATCCTTCATTAAGGCACTGTCAAAAATAACTGGTTATGATAAAAACATTCATAGAGTCAATATGTTAAGCACATCTCACCGAATCTAATCTTTCTTCTTGTAGAAGAAACTGTGCAATGTCTTCAGCTGTTGTGCCCAACATTCCTTGTTCCTGCAAGTACTGTATACCTCTCTTTGGTTTCTTGTTAAATCTGAAGACAGGATTTGAATTATAATGATTTCTATAATTAATGCATTTGGCTTAACTCTCACAAAAATAAGAGTGTCAGATCTGAACAGTTAGCCCAAGTGACAGCATATCCACAGTGCTTCAGGATAACATGGCTCGATAATTTACAAGTTGCTGCCAAGCAATGTAAGTGCCTGCAATATATTTTATACAGTAGAGGTAGCAGCAGTTTGAGCTAGACTTGAGCAATTAGAGATTCCCCTGAAGCCAATGTAGCGCGTTTAGTATTTACAACTGATATGCAGTGCAGGTCAGGACAGGTGGGTCTAGACCTTGCGTTCCTGAATAAGGGGTACCCCTTCATCAGAGTTGTGTTCTGCTGAATCTGCTTTTGTGGCGGGGAGATCAGGGGAGGGAATGAGGAAAGCAGTGAAAGAAGGGCTTTACAATGTTAGAGGCAACGACTTGCTTACACTCCAGTGAAAGGTTGATACTTGGAAGTAAAATGTGCAGGAATATTACCTTAAATTGTGTACACACATGATCCCCTCAAACTACATGCACACAGGGTAAGAAAACAAAGTTGTAAAAAAAATACAAATGCAACAAACCACTTTTTTTTGCTGCTTAAATTTCAGTAAGAAATTAAGCTCACTATTTCTCATATCGTCACAAATAATATGTTTACAATATAAATCTGCAGAGCAAAGTTAAAATGATAAATTGTCATTTAAAGATGATGAGTTTAGACGCAGAATTGATTACAGGGACGAGTTTAGAATCTGCTGGGAACAACATTGAAGGTTACTGAGATTTTAAAAGAGTCATTTTATTTTACCAAAAGGAAGCTTTGAAAACAAAATCATTTGAGCAAGAAAATAGGCAAACAAAATTGTAGATTGAAGATAACCAATAGTGAAATAGTGCCACAAAGCATGGCTGAGCTCAGATTTTACACTGTAGGTGTGTAGATGTATCTAGTTCTCACCATTTTTTGTTGAGGGACAAAAGGCATTATAAAACCCATTATTATAGACTAATTACACGAGCAGTTCTGTTGAAGAGAATTATATCTCAAATGAGCACCGTAGACAGACAGCCAACCTTACTCTATTTAGCACTAACCTTTTGAGAATGTAAAAATACAAAGCGAAACGAGATCAGAATTTTCTGAAAACTTGGCACAGAATTAAAACTCTGATAATCTGACGATCCAATTATACATGAATCCCAATTGCTCGGCATCTGGCTCAGGGACGCTGATTCCAGCAGTTCCTCCAAAACACAGAGGCCTCGATTCCTGTTCTCCCTTTTAACTGAGGGAAGGTCCAGACCCAAAATGTTGCCTGACCCACTGAGTTCCTCCAACGATTTTTATCTTGCTTTCTTTAAGCCCACCTGGTTCTGTCTCTTATGGTCCTTTGAAACTTAGCTGGCTCATGAGAGTTCAGGCAGCATCTCTGGAGAACATAGATGGGTGACGTTTCAAGTCGGGACCCTTTTTCAGAAGTTTATTATGCTACTGCACTCAGTGATTTGCAGAATAATTCAATGTGATTTGCAGAATAATTCAATTCCCGGTAGCTTTGGTAAATGACCACTTGCCAATCTCATTGTTTAATTGAATTTGTAGCCGTGATGTGAGATGGGATAAAATAACTGCACAGGCGACTCTTTCTTTCTAATATTCTTCGCATTAGCATTATATTTAATTTGCTGCTAAGGGAAGAACATTAGAAAGAGTCGTCTGAGACTATGGAAACAAGGAACTGCAAATGCTGGTTTACAAAAAAGGCACAAAGTGCTGGAGTAACTTACTGGGTCAGGAAGCATCTCTGGAGAACATGGATAGGTGACGTTTTGGGTCGGCACCCTACTTGTGCAGAAGGGTTCTAACCTAATATGTCATCTATCCATGTTCTCTAGGGATGCTGCCTGACCCACTGAGTTACTCCAGCACTTTGTCTTTTTTTTTAGTTACTGGGACTCCTATCCATAAACTTGAAGGTTCCTGTCAGCAACATAATGCGCAGTGTCTAAGATATTTGTTGATTTGATAATACGCAAAGCTGAGCATGGCAAATATTGCACTGATATATTCATACTTGATAACTCACAAATCTATTCCTTGTTCTATTATATCCTTCTGTTGCTTTAGGACTTCAAATTGTTCAGGATCATCCGCTGCTGATGTTTGAGCACTGACACTCCCAACACCAGACGACACTGTGGAGTCAAAGGAATTTATGCTCCCTCGCCTTCGCGCTGCCTCTGCTCGCTTGCTTTCACTGTTGTCTTGCTCGGACGGCTTCTCTTGCCCTGCACAAGTCAAGAAAGCAAAGCATATTTCAGCTGCTGCCAATGGACAGCTTCCGTTTAGAAGTTGTAAACCTGACTTAGAAAATGTATTTGGTTTAGGTTAGAGATAAAGCATGGAAACAGGCCCTTCAGCCCACTGAGTCCATGCCAACTATCAATCACCTGTTCACACAAGTTCTATGTTCGCCCACTTTCACAACTACATACTGGGGGCAATTTACAGAGGCCAATTAACCAACAAACCCAGACTTCTTTGGGATGTGGGAGGAAAGCGGAGCACTCGAGGGAAACTCACAGTCACAGGGAGAACGGGCAAACTCCACACGGGCAGCATCCGAGGTCAGGATCGAACCCAGATCTTTGGTGCGGCATGGCAGCAGCTCTACCAGCTGCACCACTGGCAGCAAATATAATTGTATATTTCAGAAAAGTGTAATTATTGGACTTTACATGGTAGAAAGTCCATAATCAACCATTTTTAAACTTACCGAGATTGGACTGCAAATTTGGATTTATATACAAATCTTTACTCCATTCGACCATGCATTTTAGGATGGAAACCAAACATTCTAATCCTTTCTTTCTAAGACTCAGCTCCTAGAATGTAAATAAGTAACATCAGCTCAGGTCTATATACAAGTATATTTTCAAAACAAATGGAAACTAAAAAAATTTTCAGAAACATGAATCAGTTTGTGCGCTTTATACTTGCTCAAAATATTTAGATTTAAAATATCAAATATTCTACTTTTAAAAAAAATCTTCAAAAAGCATTCCTTTAAGAGTTCCGTTATCAGAAACACTGTCTATCTTCTCTGCCTGAGGTTTGAAGGACAAATGTCCAGATGCAACCCTTTCTTCTGAATACAGCATTTATTCCTCAGCCATTATTCAGCATAAGCTCAACCAAACTCTTGCTCAGGATTTAGCATAAATATTTTAAATCTTTGTATGTGCAGAAGAAATGGACAAGCAAGATTTAATGGCTAAAAACCTGTAGTTTCAATCAATTGCTTCCCAAACAACAAAATGAACACCAGGTTTTGTCCCTTTGGCATTTCATATGTATACAATCCTCATCAGAAGATAGCAGAATTAAGGAAAGTCCTATTTTGATATTGTCCTTTATTATGTGGAAACATGTATTAGCCCAGGCAAGAATCTATACTTCCCCATGGAATTAAGCAGAATATACTTTGACATTTGTGACTGCTGATGGGGATTATGACATGTGTGTAAAATGGTTATCAATGATCAGACAATAACATAAAGTTTACCTGCAGGGGTGTCATCCCCAACTCTTGTCCGCTTCGTCCCTGAGCAATTTTGGACAAGTCATTTACAAGGTGCTCAAATATATTTGCGGCATTTAAATCGCAGTCATAGTTGACGTAAATATCGACCACACATTGAGCATCTGAAATACAAAAAAAAGTTAACCTTCATTTTTCTCACACGCTAGCATTTCCCCATGTTGTGCTTTTCATTTTGGAAGCCGGTTCTCAAATCCAAACACAGACGTGGGTAGGGGCACCGAGATCAAAGATGGAGCTGGGTGGGGGGGCTGCCGAGAACAGAGGGATTTTGGGGGGGGGGGGGGGGGGTTGAGGGGAGAAAGACGAGGGACTGATTGGCTACTTTTGTAACTATGTCTGCATCTAATGTGCCGTCTCTTTGGCATACATGTGAACTGTATGGAGCACAAAATAATTTTACTGTACCAAGTACATTTGACAATAAAGTATCAATCAATCAACTAAGTTGTCAAAAGATGCACATTTAATTTAAATCAACACTTCAGTTCTATATTTTAAATAACAAATGTAAACATTCAGAATCAAGGAACAGGTCAGGAACTTCAAATAATTTTTGGTATAAAAACCCTACCTTACCCAACCCTACATCCTTCTGTCGATTTCACAGTGTACCAACCACAGTCCCTTAGTCCCCGCGTTCCTTGGCGGCTACATTTAGTGCCTTTATAGCAGTGGGGTAAAAACTGTTTTTAAGTCTGTTTGTCCTTGTAGATCTGTACCGTCTGCCTGACGGCAACAGTTGAAACAGGGATTGTCCGGGGTGGGAAATGTCCTTTATAATATTCTGGGATTTTTTGATGCAGCGGGAACTGTGTAAGTCCTCCAAGGTAAGGAGGCACAAAGAGCTGGAGTAACTCAGCGGGTCAGGCAGCATCTCTGAAATGGATGGGTAACGTCGACAAAAGATTTAGAACATTTCAAAATCCAGCGGCGACAAAAAAAGTTGCGACACTTGAAAAAACACCGCGCGTCATACGACATCTCATGTCGTCACACCGTGTATTTTTCGGTGACCTGATACGTCAGTCAATGATGCCGGCAGTCGCCGAAAAAAATCACCAAGAGGGACAGGCCCTTAAAGGTGTTGGATTTAGATTTTCTTTCAGACAAGACAAAAATTAAAAATGGCCAAATTCAAATAATTTTTGGTATAAAAACATTCGTCCTGCCTAAGGTAATCATTTAATTTTCTTTCAAGTGACAAACTAGAAATAAGAGAATGGACTATTTTATTACATATACTGCATTTGGACCATGTGACAACATACTTTCAATATTTAATATATTAATATCGGAGGACAAAATTTAAATAAAGATTGTGGGTATCCTACAAGGCGTGTACACAATTACACCACATAAATTTTCATATACAGCAAATTAAACTTGAAACACTGGTCTCAACACAAACTAGAACCCAAAGTTGGAAAGAGTAAAACACAAACCTGCACAAATTCTGGTCAGAGTCTGAATGACCATCCACTTATGCTCAAAGGTACTAGAGGAGGTCTCCAAAATATTCAGAAAGATTTCTTTGAAGAAAACCTAATCGAATGAAGAGAACAGATGTTAATCCTCACAGTTCACTAAACCCATACAAAAATTATTTTGAAAGTTATCAACCTAGTCAACATTTTTAATCGGCTGACTAAATAATTGATCATGCAATGGACCAAAATACAATGCATAGACACACAGCAAGTCTTTATGAAGCTTTTAATTTAGACCTGGCTTTCCAGCTGGATTAAAATTGGTTGCACGAGAATGAAAGACAAACATAATGCAAATGGTATTAATGACAGAAACTACATTAACACTATCGCCACATTTAGGAGACATCAAAGGCGATGCAAGCCAGTTAGACAAAAACGAGGCAAGGGAGTAAATTGAGCTGTGAATAAAGTTTCAATCAGTTGCAATTGAAAGTGTATCCACAAATAAACAACCTGCCCAGACAGTTGCAAATTCAGTAGTGCTTTGAGAAGCAAGCCACCGGTACCTTTGTGGTACGTCCCGAGTGTAGAAATGACAGAATACATTTCAGAATTCGGCCAGCTATGTTGTTTGAGCAGGACAGTCCATTGTTTTGTGATTTATTATGAAATTCTATTTACCGTGTTTGAGTTGCCCAAAACCAAAGAGGAGTTAGCTTTGTACTAAATTCGACAGCAAAAGATCCGCGGTCTTAGACACTGCCCAAGAATGAAGATGACTAACTTTCAAATAAAACACAAAGTTCTGGAGGAACTCAGTGGGTCAAACAGCATTTATGAAGGACCCAAAACATTGTCTATCCATGTCCTCCAGAGATGCTGCCTGACATGCTGAGTTACCCCAGTGCTTTCTGTTTTACTCATTCTGTCTTTTAATTTTCAAGTATTTGTTTACAAACCAAATGACTTGATTGTAATCATGTTTTGTCTTTCCGCTGACCGATAGCGATTCGAAAAAGTATTTGCAGGCAAAGAAAAAAAAATTAGTTAGTCATTAACAGTGGACATTAACAGTCCAGAACCAGGGGCCACAGTTTAAGAATAAGGGGTAAGCCATTTAGAGCGGAGATGAGGAAACACTTTATCACACAAGAGAGTTGCGCGTCTGTAGAATTCTCTGCCTCAGAGGGCGGTGGAGCCGGTTCCCTGGATACTTTCAAAAGAGAGCTAGATAGGGTTCTTAAAGGTAGCGGAGTCAGGGGATATGGGGAGGAGGCAGGAACGGGGTACTGATTGTGGATCATCAGTCATGATCACTTTGAATGGCGATGCTGGCTTGAAGGGCCGAATGGCCTACTCCTGCATCTATTGTCTATTGAAATCCATTGCTACAAAAGGAAATATGTTGTTTAAATGGATGGATATCAGTGGGAGGCAACTGGAGATTCCAGACTCTTAATTTATTTGACTTTATACAGTCTGCTCAATTAGGGAACATGGCGTTTGCATTAACAACTAGCTGCTTGAACAATTACATGCTTGAGCTCGTATATCAACTCCAATTTAAAATATATTCTCTAGTTTTTTTTTAAAATCAGGGTGGTATAAAAGTGTATAATTAACATGATTGATTGTGGCTGTTGGGGAGTAATGTGATATAAAACTAAGTAAGCAGTAACAAGGAACTGCAGATGCTGGCTTAAAATAAAAGACAGAAAGTGCTGGATTAACTCAACATGGAAAGGTGAACATGGTTGGGAACCCTTCTTCAGACATCTTTGGGAGTATCAAGAAAGAAAAAAGAGAGGAGAGGCAGGACAAAGCCTGGAGAGTAATAGGTGGTAGACAGATGGTTGGAGGCCAGAGATGAAAAGACAGTAGGCATGAGACAAAAGGATTGAAAAGTCACGAATTGTGAAGCTAGACAGAGGAATTGATCCAGGTGGGGTACAGAGGGGGAGAAAAAGGTGGGTGATGGCGGTTGTTGGCAGTTAGCTAAAATTGGAGAATTCAATGTTCATACCATTGGGTTGAAAGCTACTGAAGCAGAATGAGATGCTGTTCGTCCATTTTGCATGTGGCCTCACTCTGGCAATGGCAGTCATTTATTTGGACTTCACACCAAAATACCTACCAGAGTTTATCTTCCGTCTTTAATTCAATAGATATTGAAGTCATACCTCAATTTGCATCTTCAAGTGAATCTTGAAGTGTGAGAGGAGAGTAAGGAAAATAGCGAGTGAGAGTTCAAAGACATCCGGCACACTGGAGACTCCATTTTTGGACAAGGCCACACAAAGGTACTGTTTAATTGCTGTGATGAACATTGCATTTGTCTTGAAGACTGGGCCAGCATTTTGAAGGACTGACAAAAGAAGCTGTAGTGAAATAATCTTTGACCGCAGCTCATGAGACCTTAAAAATAAAAGTTTGGGATAAGAATTAGTTCGTAAAATAACATGATAAAATATCACAACTCTGACTTCTGCTTTCATGTGTTACCTTGCATCACTTTTGGCTAACCTTTACACTGCATGCAGGGTACTATTTCTGTTCCTTGATCCACACAATATTCTATAAAAAGTAGTTTAATAGCTTTCCACCAACCCAGTCGATTAGCATGCACTTTAATCAAGTCTTGGTGAACATCGTTTTGTTTACTTTGCTACTTAGACAGTTATTTACGATCATTCCAATAATTCATTAATAATATGGATGTTAATTAAATTCTGAAGAAACTGGTAAACTAGTTTCACGTAGTGAATGACAGAATTTGACTAAAAGGTCAATTCCAATTTGACAGACGACCTGTGTACTCCAGTGACCGACAACTAATCGAAATTGATCCTTGAAGATAGAATGCTGCACCTTACTGCAGGTCAAAATGGACATACTTGCTCACACTTCTCATAACTGATGTAATTCAGTTTGCTGAAAACTGCTTATAATTGCACAGCCATAAAAATACTCACGGCAAAAGATCAACCTCTCAACCATCTCAGGTCCACAATCCCTTTGTGTATCTCTTCACTTTTAGTCCCATCCTTTTTTGCTTTTTGTTTCTTTTCTCTCCCTCCTTTCCTCAGCATCATACACCCCACCCCCCCCTCCCAACTCTCCAGCTGCTACCCACAAGGGAGGAGATCTTGGAGCAGGGAAAGAAAAGGCTACCTTGTCCACATATTAATTAAGTTAGAGATGCAGCATGGAAACAGGGAAAAGGTCCTGTCCCACTTAGGCGACTGCCAGGGACTAGTTTTAATGGAATTCACCTATGACACCTGGTGACAACTTACGACAGCAACTACGACAACCTACGTCAACCTACCTCAGCAAAAATTGTCGCCACTGTCGCTGAAAATTGTTTAAACATGTTGAAAACTTTGCAGCAGTCGCCTCTAGTTGCCCCAGAAATCGCCTATGTGGGACAGGCCCAAAAGGATCTTCAACCTCAAATGTTAACAGTTTCCCTTTTCACAGATGAAGCCTCATCTACGAAGGTAGACAAAAATGCTGGAGAAACTCAGCAGGTGAGGCAGCATCTATGGAGCGAAGGAATGGGCGACATTTCGAGTTGAGACTCTTCTTCAGACTTCCTCATCTACGAAGGGTTTTCCAGCACTTTTTAAAGTTGTAAACACAAAGGGCTTGCAGTTGGTTATTATAGTCATTTGGAAGTCGACCAGGAATAAGTGGCCGGGGATTTGTACAAAATGCATAATTACAATTTTTCTGGTGTGTCAAGTAATCTGTCAATTATTAAAATGCTGCAAATATATGTTAGTGCCTTGTAAATTACTTGGCAGAAATTGCTCAGGGGCGAAGTGGACAAGATTTGGAGATGACCAACTTACAGGTAAAGTTACTTTATGTCATCGTGTGATCATTGATACAATTTAGACACATGTCATAATCCCAATCAGTGGTCAAAAACACAACATATTCATGCTTTACTTGGCTTTAAGGAGCAAATTTCATGTTTGGGTCATAAATTTAATCACTAAATGGAAATGGCAAGATTCCTTTGAATAAATCCAGCATCCACATGACGTGCGATGAATTCCAATGAGGAACTCATGACAAGGTTGCCGGTTTTTCAGTTCTTTCAAGGTTAAAGTCAGCAGGGCACAAATTTGTGGAGAAATGGAAATCAAGATACAGCCCTCCCACAATCTGCCAACTAACCATGCAATTATTTTGCCTCTATCTTTCCAACAATTTTTGGTCCCCTGTTATAAAAGAAATGTCTTCTTCACTGAGTGAGCCAAAGAGTACACAATACTTTGTTTCAGATTACAATTTTCCCCCCCAAAATAACTAAGCAACTGCTTACTTTGGATCGGGAAATCCATCACTTAATGGCTTCATAGAAAGCTTACAAAGAGATCGGAAAACCAAAAAGGCATCTTTCTGCAAAATGTAGGAGAATTTAGCATTGGTAGGTGGAGATACTAAAGCTTCAGCTTCCTAGAACCAAAAGAAAAATGTGCGAGATTAGTACGGCTGTCCCTGTTCGAATTACTCACATTTCTTAAATGGTTAACAATGTAACATGTTTTGCAAAGGCAAGAGGGGAAAATCTTCAACTGCTAAAATTCAGAATGAAAACAATCATTACCACAGGACACGGTATGGAAACTTGCACTACTGCCTGCCATTTAGACGTTTAATAATGCGTTTTATGGGCAATCGTTATCACATTAAGGGGGGAGGGCGGTAGGAGGGAGAATCAAAGCCAAAAGGACAAGCTTTACAGTAGCAACATGATGAGAACTCAGTGTGGTGTTATGGGCCTGTCCCACTTACGCAACTTTTTTCGGCCACTGCCGGCACCCGTCATAGTCGCAGCAGGTCGCCGAAAATATTCAACGTGTTGAAAATCCAACAGCGACCAGAAAAAGGTACAACTCTTTGGGCAACTACTCACGACCATAAAGGCGTCACCCCGCCACATGACGCCCGTTTGGTCGCGAGTAGTCGCTCAAAGAGTCGTACCTTTTTCTGGTCGCCGCTGGATTTTCAACATTTTGAACATTTTCAGCGACCTGCTGCGACGATGACTGGTGCTGGCAAGTTGCCGAAAAAAAATCGCGTACGTGGCCCTTTACAGCCACATCATTTAAAATGTTTTTTAAAAATAAACTCTAAAGCAAAACTGTGAAATAGATAACTGTTAATATGAATGGCAGATTCATGATTCCTCCTGGGGATAAACATAATCCAAAATATCTGACATGTCAAAAATATATTAAACTAATATCCAATTATACCATGACTTTTTTCGATTTGCGTCAAAATGAACTCCCAAAAATGATCCTGGCATGATTTTTAAAACCATTGCACCAGGCAAAAAATCATCCCTCACAAACATTAAAAAAAGATAGAATTAAATTCTTGAAAAAAGGAGCTTAATTCAGATTCAAATGAAAAGCAATTCTGTTCCTTACCTGGACATCGCAATCTGATACACATTTTGTGTCAGTTAATGAATTATCATGGTGCACTTGAAGTGATCCTTCAGGGATGCCATTAGCTTGCTGGTTTTCGATACATTCAGCAGCGACTTGAATTTGTAAAGGTGTCTCTGGAGTTTCGTTTTCACCATTTTTTAATTCCGCTCCTTATATACGAGAACACAGGTTTCATTACCAAACAATCATCTTTGTCTGCAGCTTATTTAACAACCCAAGAATGATTGGTTTTGCCGGCAGAAAATCGAGGACGGCAGAATTAGTAATTAAGTTACTTGACAATTGATAATTGTTAAAAGCATAATTCAGGACTATTGTTACGAGAGGCTTGATTTAGCATCCAACAACAAAACCGAGGGAATTTAAATCCCAGTTGCTACGATTCTTAGATGAAACTACAAGATTATCACAAAAATAGTCTTGTTCGCTCTATCGTTTCTGTGAAAGAAACTGGTTGCTGGCACCGTGTGTGCAAATGCAGCCTTGCAGCGATACGGATCATTGATTTAACCAGTGAAATGGTTTAGCAAGTCACTGAGGTTAAGAGGAATTAGGAATGTGCAAGAAATGTTTGCCTAAAGAAGAGAAACACCTTATAAGAAAGCAGCTTACATAAGCTGAAATCGCGATACTATTGAAAATCTGCAAACATGGAGTGGTAAAAGTAATGGACAGAACAGGCAGCAATTGTTCAAAACTAAATTAACATTTCAGTTCATATAACCTTTTGTCTGAATGTCACCAAATAAACAGTTAAACGACCTGTAAAGTTACCCGAGGTAGACAAATGCGCTGGAGAAATTCAGCAGGTGCAGCAGCATCTATGGAGCGAAGGAAATAGACAACGTTTTGGGCCGAAACGTTGCTATTTCCTGAAATGGTTCCTACTCGGCCCGAAACGTTGCCTATTTCCTAGGCTCCATAGATGTTGCTGCACCCGCTGAGTTTCTCCAGCACTTTTGTCTACCTTCGATATTCCAGCATCTGCAGTTCCTTCTTAAAAACTGTAAAGTTACCTTTCTGGTTCTTTCCATAGTTGGGCCTGAATCTTTTCAATTTCAATTTTGAAAGGTTGTCCCACTCAGACATGGAAATATACACTATTTGTCATTCCTTACACAATTGTTGTGATCACCTTAATAAACTACTTAAACCTGTTAATACAAATGTGCTGATCCGGAATCAAGATTCAGAGGACATAGGTTTAAGGTGAGAGGCCAAAGATTTAATAGGAACCCGAGGGGTAACATTTTCCCACACAGAGGGTGGTGGGTATATGGCACGAACTGAAGTAGTTGAGTTTGATGTTAAAACAACATTTTAAATTCATTTGGATAGGCAAGGTTTAGAGGGATGTGGACTACACATAGGCAGGTGGGACAAGTGTTGATAGGGTACCTCTGGCGGCATGGGCATGTTGAGCTGAAGGGACTGTTACCCTGCTGTACGACTCCTGTAATACATGATTTTTGACTCTACATCGTGCAGATAAATGAATGTTCAGGGTATCTGATTACAAGACATTCAGCTGCAAACCAAGTTAATGAAAATACAAAGTTTATATTGATCCAAAAATAATTTGTCGCTGAGGATAGATTACTCAGCAATTCCTTAATTTATTCTGACCAATTCCTGGCTCTGAAATACGGAAGATCAGCTAAAGATAATGGAAAGCTTCCGTTTAAGAAATCTACTAATGCAAATTTTGAACTGGTTGCACCAAAGATGGTTTGGCATTAATTTACACAGCAATGCCTGCTTGTGAAAAGTGCACCTAACAAGCAGAAGATAACAGAGGTCGGATTTGTTACAGATGGAAAACAAATTGGTCTTTATGTAGCTGTGGATGTATCAGCAATACCCGCAAAAGTCAGCGAAAATAGTTTTAAGATCTCTTGAACTACCTTTGGTCACTGCAGCCACCACCTCCTCCAATATTTGTCCCACAACCTCTTCTACATTAACATTTTCTTCATGACTTTCATCCACATTGCCTAAAGTGAAACAAAATTAGAGCATGGAGTACTCAAACTTCAATCATCACAAAATACTGAAATACAAAAAAATGCTAATTTTACTTGCAAGTAACAGTAAAACACTGGAATTCTGAAGTAGCTCATGAATTAAAATAAAGGCCGTTAAATGTCACTTATAAAATGCACAAAACAGTATGAGGTGATGCATTTTGGGAAGTTAACCAGGAATAGGATGCAAAGCAATGTTGATGTGCGGGAGGACCTTGGGTTTCTTGGACACTTTCCCTGAAAACAGCAACCCAGGCAGATTGGTTGGGGAGGGCGTTTCATAGTTTAGGGCACATACAGAATTTGGAGGCTAGTGTTGCAATATTTTAAAACACTGTAGAAGGGACTCGACCAAAAATGTCACCTATCCACATTCTCCAGGGACTCTGAAGAGAGACACAAAACGCTTCAGTAACTCAGTGGGTTGGGCAGCGTCTCTGGAGAAAAGGAATTGGTGATGTTCGGGTCAGAACCCTTCTCCAGAACCATTCAGTCCCGACCAGAAATGCCGGTTTTCCAAAAGAAGCCACACGTTGCCGATTCAAACCCATCTGCATACATCAATGGTGGATAAAAATGCTGGAGAAACTCAGCGGGTGAAGCAGCATCTAAGGAGGGAAGGAATAGGTGACGTTTTGGGTCAAGACCCTTCTTCAGACTGATGGAATTCAACTTTTTGTTAAAAAGCAGCAAGAAGTTCTTAAAGCCCAAATCTTAACTTTTAAAATAAATAATAGCAGACATAAATCAGCATATTTATCAACTGAGGCAGTGAAATTCAAAAATCTATGCAAACAAAAATGACAGCTGAAATGTTTGACCTCAGCAAGTTGTCAAGTGTCTTGCCAATTAAATAGCAACGCACAGGAGTTGAAGCACATCATTAATGGCAGCACAAGTTTATTCTTGCAGCACGGTGATATCTCAACATTACGTTGTATGAACCCTCATCTCTGTTTTGGCTGCAAACTTAAAATACCATGTCTTTAAATGACAACCCAGCTCCAAGATTAAAACTATATTTAGTACTTGTTCCATTGCCTAGGAAATAATAACCATTTGGTTGAATAAATACCAAACTATTCAAGAAATGTTCCGTCAAAATAGGCTCTTTGTTGTCATCTTCTCCCACAAATAGATTTTGTTTCTCGGTAATTCAATTTTTGAGATGGCATTAAATTATACGTTTTAAAGCAAAGCGTATGAATAAATATCAACACCTGCAGGATCAAAAGAGCGATCAGTCTTCACATCGTTGTCTTCTGTACGAACTGTCATCGTCCCATTTTCAGTTTCAACACAACCAATTTCCTCTGCCACTGTGTTTAATTGATCTGCGACTGCCTCAGATGCAACCATTTTGCTCAAACTTTCTTCTATTCGATCCAGTTGCGGTGATCCAACTAAACTGTGTGTGGCAGAAGACTGATGGACATGATGATGTTGTTTGCTTTTCTCCAGGTCTTTCGCCTCCTGTACCTTGAAAATAGAACACATTTTTTCAGGGAGTTGAAATTATCATTGTGCTCTCATTGTTCCAAGCGTTGTTGGAACAATTATTCATCCTCATGGCTCAAATATTTCTTTAACTCAAAGAACAAGTTTTGGCTGTATGAAAAAGGATATGTTGCTGTGATTGAGATAGTTGGATAGTTAGACAGTTGTTAAAAAATGTTACAAAATCATGGCAGAGCAGATATAATTTCTTTCAATTAGAAGTCCACCATGCAAAACAAAAAAAAGGCCAAATTCTGTTTCTATGAAAGACTCAGAATTACCACTTGTTTTGATCGAAGTGTTTAAAGCGTTAGTACATGATTCAATTCAATAATTGAAAAAATTCAATTCAAGTTTCCAGCTGTTTCCTGGCCCACAGTTGCCTCGGTCAATTTAACTTAAACTTGGGCAAAAACTTCAACGTTAGTGAATAGTTGTTCAATAAAGTAACATCGCAATTCCATGAAAACTTTAAAATAATTAGCTTAAATATTTTGCTCCACACATTAAGAATTAATGGCCAAAAATTATTCAAAACAGTTAAATTCAGTTTTCGTATTAAGATTATTGTGTGCACATTGCATTCCTTATCCTCCAAGAAACAAGTATGAATCCACTTCAGGCATCAACAGAAAACAAGTTTGAGAGAGGGGTAGGTTATGCACACAAAACTGGCCAAAGACATGCACAGACGTAGATATTATACAGGCTCGTGTGACTTCTACCTATCCGTTCATAGAGTGATACAGTGTGGAAACTCGGCCCAATTGCCCATACCAGCCAACATTGTCCCAGCTACACTAATCCAACCTGCCTTCGCTTGGTCAATATCCCTCCAAACCTGTCCTATCCATGTGCCAGTCTGTTTCTTAAATGTTGGGATAGTCCCAGCCTCAACTACCTTCTCTGGCAGCTTGTTCCATACACCCCCCCACCCTTTGTGTGAAAATGGTACCCCTCAGATTCCTATTAAATCTTTTTCCCTTCACCTTGGACCTGTGTCCTCTGGTCTTTGATTCCCCTACTCCAGGCAAGAGATTTTGTGTATCTACCGATCTATTCCTCTCATAATTTTATACACCTCTATAAGATCACCCCTCATCCTCCTGTGCTCCAAGGAATAGAGTCCCAGCCTCTCCCTATAGCTCAGACCCTATAGTCCCTGCAGCATCCTCATAAATCTTCTCTGAACCCTTTCAAGCTTGACAATATCTTTTCTATAACATGGTGCCGAGAACTGAACACAATATTCTAAATGTAGTCTCACCAACGTCTTATACAATTGCAACATGACCTCCCAACTTCTATACTCTTGACTGATGAAGGGCAATGCGCCAAAAGCCCTTTTGACCACCTTATGTACAGTGTCCTCCATAATGTTTGGGACAAAAACCCAGCATTTATTTTTTTGCCTCTGTACCCCACAATTTGAGATTTGTAATAGAAAAAAAATCACATGTGGTTAAAGTGCACATTGTCTGATTTAAACAAAGGCCATTTTTATACATTTTGGTTTCACCAAATGTATAAATGTAGAAAGAATAGAATTCCTCAAATCAAATCATTACTTTCAACAAAAAAAAATCTCTCCTCGATCATGACACTACAGCTTGAAGTACACTTCAAAATTCGTATGAAGTAATAAGCAAGTAGAGATAATGCAAAATGAACAAGCCGTGTGCAAAATGTTCATTTGTCAAAACAGACTTGTTGAACAGTAGCTGGCAGATTTTAAATAGCTGCTGGGACAGTGTTCTGCAAGAGCAGTATTTTCTGATGTCATATTAAAACATGAATTCTGCACGCGATTCAGCTTGGATAAATTATTTAAAAATATGTTTTCAATGGTTTGTCATGGCATAAAGCAAATTTAATGCTGAGTAGTGTAAGGAGGAACTGCAGATGCTGGTTTACATTACAGCTGCAGTAACTCAACGGGTCAGGCAACATCTCTGGAGAAAAGGAGTAGGCGACCCAAAAAGGTTTTGGGTCAGAACCAGACTGAACTTAATGCCCGATTGGAAAACAATTTTCTGCAGGTTTTAAGTGTGTTGATTCTTACCAAATGACAATTTACAAAAAGACAATTTGCTCCTTTCATTCACATTAGTTTCAAAGTCAAATGTGGAATAATCTGCCTCTGACCAGTATTTCTAACATTGCGATATGTGCATGATACACAATATATAAGTCAATTGATAAAATGTGTTTGATTTCACAGAACTGGAAAATGGGTTTCAGTTGTGTAGAAAAGAACTGTAGATGCTGGTTTAAATCAAAGGTAGACACAAAATGCTGGAGTAAGTCAGTGGGACAAGCAGCATCTCTGGAGAGAAGGAATGGGTGAAGAAGGGTCTTGACCCGAAACGTCACCCATTCCTTCCGTCCAGAGACACCGCCTGACCCGCTGAGTTACTCCAGCTTTTTGTGCCTATCTGAAAATTTCTGGAGTCTGTGTAGCTCAACTGTGCACTGCTTTCAGTCACAAAATGGTTCGGCTTATTAATAATAATTTAAAAAATGCACATTGAACTATTATATCAAATACATACCACTTGGTTCTCCATCTTTGTAAATATGACATTGAGCATTTGTGTAAGAGTAGCTTTTGCTGTAGTTTGATTGATAAGATTTTTACTGGCAAGGTAAATATTGTAGCACGTCCTGACAGTCTGTAATATCGTTCCTTCATGGATCGCAATGTAAGATGACGTCACAGCAGTGAGCAACGCCTGAAATAATGAACAGGTTAATGAGCGATGATGTTTACTCAAATTGTATAAATTCCAATAGTACAATTTAGTTCTTTTCCTGATCATTTTCAAACATGAGTAAACCTCACAATGTAGCAACAGCGTAATTAGATATTTTATGGGATTTTGAGCTCTGTAGTTACTCCAGCGTTTCATCTCTTTAATTTACTAGCGACTTTAGAGATACACCTGGGCTTGATCCTGACTACGACTGCTGTCTGTACGGAGTTTGTACGTTCTCCTTGTGACCACGTGGGTTTTCATCCCACACTCCAAACACACAGCTTTGTAGGTTAATTTGGATACTGTAAAAATTGTAAATTGTCCCAGGTTGATAGGATAAAGCTAGTGCACAGGGATAGCAGGGACACAGTGGGCCGAATGGCCTGATTCTACTCTCTGAACACAGAATAATTTGGGACCAGTTTGGAGTAGTTGGAAGCAATATCTTTCATTACATGACCATAACAGACTCGGGAGTTCAGAATATCAACCAGGCCAAAATGAAACTTAGCATGGAGAATTAAAAAGAGCGAAGAATCTTAAAAAACTGAGTTTCAAAATAGGTAAAGTGCTTTAGATTATTATCAATTAACAATTATTATCATATAGTAACAACCGCAAAAGCAGCTACCTGCACCAAGTTAGAAACACGATGCAATAATTGTTAGAGATCATCCTACCACAACCAGGGAGCAGTGCTGAACTATCTACCTCTTTCATGACCCTCGGACTATCCTTGATCGGACTTTGAAGGATTTACCTTGCACTAAATGCTAGTCCCTTATCATGTATCTATACACTGTAAATAGATCAATTGTAATCATGTCTTGTCTTTCTGCTGACTGGT
The DNA here is from genome assembly GCA_963514005.1 of Raja brachyura. Next base: position 7,182,582 of record OY740802.1, read on the forward strand.
TAGCATGCAACAAAAGCAGTACCAGCGACAATGAACTAAACCAAAACTGATTTAAACTAGAAATATAATTTGAGTTTATAAGTATTAGATCTTCAACATGTGCACATGACAGAATCTGTGGATATACTTTAATTAAAAACACAAACTTACCTTAATTATCTGCAGTTGCACACCTTCATCCGTTTGAGTTCCTTGAAAACATCCACAAATGGTTTCAATAATCCTATCAATTAGCCTCTTTCCAGATGAGCTGTCGGGGGCATTACCCGTGATATGTCCATAAGCTAATAGCTTCTGCAAAAAAAAAAGCAACAAGGATGAACTGCTTTGTAAACAACAATCTGGCATGATGCCACAGCAGTAGAGCTGCTGCCTCACAGCGCTAGAGACCCGGGTGTGATCCTGACTACGGGTACTGTCTGTGCGGCCTTTATCCTTTCTCCCCTGCGACTGGGTGCTCCGCTTTCCTCCCACATTTCAAAAACGTGCGGGTTTTAGGTTAATTGGCTTCTGTGTAAACTGCCCTTTGTGAGCAAGATGCGAAAAGTGGGCTAACACACAACTAGTGTGCAGGTTGCCATGGAGTCGGTGGGCAAAAGGGTCTGTTTCCACACTGTATGTCTGAACTAAACATATCCAAACACATTATATCCGAATAATGGTCTGGGAAAAAATAAATATCAGCAGAAGTGAAACTTTTACAGCACCCTAAGCATGTATGGATGAAATGTTGTGATATGAAATGCTCAGGTAATATTTTCCATATTTGAGAAATACATTAACAATCTATAAATTTGCCACTGTATTCTGGGAACAACCTAATTGCAGTTCGGTAAATGGCTGCCTGTGCTGCGATTTCACAGTTGCTGGCTCTGGTAATTCTTCTGTGCATTCATCACACTGTATATGACTTGCTCATTCCAAATAGGATCAGCTTGTGAAGGCAGCCACGCCACATGCAGGTAGGAGTGTTATCTGGGCTTGGTTGTTAACCTCAATGCACTGACATGGAGATCTGCATGTGGTCCACCTTCCCCTTGCACGACACCCTTTTTGCTGCCTTTGTAATTCTGCTCCTATTCTCAACTCGTTAGTCTGGTTCAGTAAAACACTGAGTCAAGCACTGGATCAACTAACTTTATTTTACAATCACAAATGCACTACCCTATCCGTTCCTTGTCTCTACTCGTCCAAGCCCTTTAGCCTTGTGCGAATAGACACCTCCAGCAGGTCAGCACAGTCCCAAGTGTTCCCCCAGAAGATCGACACAGACACATGTGCTCTCCCCTCTTGTGTACTATATCGGACCCTCGACACAAAATACATGGGGGGGGGGGATCACCCCCGTACTTAATTTCCTCCCAGGAGCCAGACATTCTGGAGCCATGATCCTCATGGTCCACCTCTTCCTTTCTTCCCGCCCCCCCCCACCCTCACATCAGTCTGAAGAAGGGTTTGGAGCCGAAAAGTTGCTTATTTCCTTCGCTCCATAGATGCTGCCTCACCCGCTGAGTTTCTCCAGCATTTTTGTCTACCTTCGATTTTCCAGCATCTGTAGTTCCTTCTTAAACATCCTCATGGTCTTTGCAAAAAGATGCCAAGCAGGTTTTTGCAAAGGCAGAAATCCTTCATTTTGTCAGACACTAAAAATGGCCAATATTATCACCTTCACTTAAATTAAATGTATTTATTTACATGATAGAGAAAAAAAATTGCTTGAATAAAATGAGCAGTCATTACAAAAATTACGAAAGATGGAAAATAGAAGTCAGAAAAAAGGCAATGCAATGCATGAATGATACTTTGAGAAATATTGAGAACAGCAACATGCATTTTGAAAGCAGATAAACATTGCAAGCCACAGCAATATAATTAAGGCAACTGGCAATGAATAAAAGATGCATTTAGAGGTGCATAAATGGTTGATTCAGAATGAGATCAGCTGGGAAGGATTCCAAGTTTTTGCCTCTTGGGGCTGACAGCAAATCTCTCGGAGGTGAAGGGAAAAAAAAGGAATAATACTGTAAACGTGGAAGCTTTTTCCACTGATCCCAGGACCAACGCAAATTGAATGTATTTATTCAGTAAATTGAAGGAAATATTCTTATTGATATCAGCCCACTTTCTTAGTTTTTGTTCCATTTTTCAATGTGTCAAATTGATGCGAAGGATAACTTGTGGTGCAATGTGACCGTGGCTTTCTGTGTTCAACTTCAGTCTCAGAATCATGGAGCTGTGCAGCATGAAAACAGGCCCTTAGGCCCACCTTGTTCTTGCCGACCAAGTTGCCACATTGGGCTCATCGCATAGTCCTCTAAACACCTCCTAACCATATATCTATCTGTCTAGATATATTTTACAAATCATAATTGTACCCAGTTCTGTAGTTACTTTTCACAGACATGGTAAGTTACAACACTGCTGTAGCTAAGCAACTTCAATACAACTGGTTGAACTGGAGATGTCTCAACCGACTGCGAACCGGGGTCGGGCGGTCAAGGGCAACAATGCACAAATGGGGCTACATCGAGGGTACAAGGGTACAACAACCTGTGACTGTGGCACACAGACCCAGAAAGCAACAGGATTCAAGATAGGACAATGACCAACACCTACTGCAATGCCCATTGCTGGATAATCCATGTACTACAGCAGACCTTGGACTTAACACTCCAATAACGCAACGATGTGTACAGCAGTGGCGAGCCACTATATAGCACAAGGACACGGAAGAAGAACAGTGTAATTGTAAGAGTGTTTATTCATCATTTGCCACAGGAATGTGGACCTACGAGATACCGGCAGTTTTTAAAATAGTGAATAGGGAAATGCTTTTAGAGAGAAAATCAGGAAGTAATTAAGGCCAGCATAATAGGAACTCGGGTGTTAGAAACGGTAATTGCGGCTTACATATTATGTGCATTATTATTTCAGACATTGGGTTAAATGCACATACCTGCAAGCAGTCCAAAGATGTGCTGACAATACGAGGGGATTTCGATTGACAAGCCAGCTCAAATGGAAGAAAGTACTTATCAGCCTCGATGAAATTTGCCTTCGGCAATGCAGAAACATCTTTGTCTCCCGCTCTAAAGGAAAAGGAACCATTTAAAAAAGCCAAAAGCGGTTTTCAAAAACAGATCTAGAATATTTGCAAGATTACCAATATCGTTTATGAATTTCCTGGAAAATTAGAAATTATGCTTTAGTCACTGAAACAAAGCTATTTCATGACAAGTCACACAATAACACACTTTGTTATGATACACAAAATCTTACCACAAGGTTTCATTGTAAACTTGACTGATACAAACGGCAATCAACAAAGTTTCACATCTGCATTCTAAAATCTATTTTTTAAATCCACTTCCATAGAACTGGCCACGTTTGATTGTATTAATAGGAGTTTATTTGCTGGCTTATAAAAGCTGGTTACCAATATCTCCATTTCTAGGGAACAACTAACAATGACACATTTAAACTTTCAGGAACAATAGCAGTTTTTCCTACCTTTGTTTTTCTATCTCAAGTTTTATTTCTTCTGTTGAGAGAAAGAGAAAAGCAAAATGAGTTACCACATTAAGAAGGTACAAGATGTAATTCAGTTATGTGCTGCTTTCAATATAGCCATTAAATTGGTGCTATGAACATTTCACCACTGTGCAGCTTTGCGAAAATAGCAAATGGCCAGAATTGGTTTTAAACTCCACACGTTAAATGTGACTCCACACGTAAAGTTAGTAAAGTACTAAGTCAATATGCCAATATGTTAATTAAGACCAGCTATCAATGCCACGGTGGCTATTTACAGATACATTTCACTTTAATTTAGTGACAATTTTTTTTGATCAAAAAGGATTGTAGGTTAAATGGCTTCAGTAAAAATTGAAAATTGTCCCTAGTGTGCAGGAGAATGGGGATCGTTGGTCGGTGCGGACTCTGGGCAGAAGGGCCCCATTTTTGCACTGTATCTCCAAGCTAAACTATACATAAGCTATCAATGCCACAATGGTTATTTACTAAGATTTCACTTCAATAAACGCATCAAGCTCAAAATCAAGCCAACCAACCCAGGGGTGGTTGAAACAAGAGACACTGTAACACCGTTACTAATATCAAAATCTAGTGTTCAAATCCCTTTAAGATCATAACTTCTCAATTGGATGCAGTTACAATGTAGCCGAGTAGTCCAAATCTTGATGGTCGAGAGGCATCCAACAGTTGTGGGCCACTTAGAAATAGGAATGTGGTTCTGATAGCAAACCAATTCAAAATGACAGTAAACAGCAATAATTTTACAGAGGCCACTTGTCTCAAATTGAGCAAATCAATTTTATTTGTGACTCTAAGTGTGGAGAGAAAGTAGGGTGACTTAATTCATGGAACAGTCATACCAGAACAGATGAAATGAGCCTGTCTTTTCTGTTGGGACACATGTGAACCTAGCTGCGGCAGCATCTCAACATATCAAGATAAGATGCACTGCAGTTAAGGACTCATACATTCAGATTTACAAGGGTTGAGCATCATTCTTGCTATATACTATCGTTTTGAATTTGTTTTTTATCAGAATCACATTCCTATTTTTAAGTGGCCCACAGCTGTAGAACCTGTACAAGAGTCTCGATCCAAAAAGTCACCTATCTCTCTCTCTCTCTCCCCCCAGAGATTTTGCCTGGCCTGTTGAGTTACTCTAGCTTTTTGTGTCTATTTTTGGTTTAAACTAGCGTCTACAGTTCCTTCCTACACAGCTGTAGAATGCCCGCTGATCTTCCCGATTTGGACTACTAGGGTACAGTGTAAATACATCCTTGTGAGAAGTTGTGATCTTTAAGGAATTTAAACTCACAATTTTTAGATTAGTAACAGCATTACAGTGTCTCTTATTACAACCACCCCCCTTGGCTTCTGGCTTGATTTTGAGCTGGATACATTTACTTTTATGCACAAAGAAAACACTACTCATACTGAAAATCAAAAGAAACACTAAATGTCGGAAACCCCTGCATTAAGGGGCATCTAAGAGAAGAAAAGATCAAAGTTTCTGGATAATGTGGATCACAGAAGTTTCAGGTGAGGCGTCAATTAAACATTATAAATGAAAGTCAATGTCACAGAACAACACAGTATTCGCAAGAATGATACTCAAAGTGCAAAATTTAGACTACTTATAAGAATATGCAATAAATTAATGGTACAAAGAGAGAGAGAACCTGGCTTTGTCCACATGCTGGGGTATATAACAGTAAATTAACCAAGGTTGAAAACTACATTTTTAGGAATCTTGATATTTGAGGACAGAAGCAACAGAAAAACACAGCATCACAATCAGTTTGCCTTTTTCCGAGGTATAGATTACATGGTTTTATTACAGTTCCCAACAGTGCAAGTTGTGATTCTATTAATGCGGGGCAATGGCTGTTCCCAAGGCAGCAGCCACATGGTCTGGATAGGGCAAAGGCCTGGTCCAGTGCCAAAGAGGTCACAGACTCTGTGGACACGTACACACCCAATAGATCCCCACAGAAACATGTACACATTTTGCACGTATCCTTTTACTTGGTCCACTGTTCCTGTATCAGTCTCCCTGGCCTCTGTTTTCATCTCCAAACTGCCTTAGTCTTCCCCTCATCACTCAACCTTTTTCCGTTTAAGCCCCCTACGTCTTCCTTTCCCTCTTAAATTTAAACAGAAGTAAAAGGGTGACATCTCCCCAGCCGTGAAGAATCTCAAAATTACAGGAAGCAAAATCAGCACAGGTGAAGATCAGAGAAAGCAAAGACCAAGACTGCTGGTAGACACAAAATGCTGAAGTAACTCAGTGGGTCAGGCAGCATCTCTGGAGAAAAGGGAAAGGTGGCGTTTCAGGTCAGGACCCTTCTTCTGACTGAAAATATCAGGGAGGAACGGGAGGTAAGGAACGGCCAGCTTAAAGCTGACTCACAACAGGGGCTTTGTCCTGCTTTTTTTACCTCCAGTTCCCTCCCCTATAGGGCGGTTGCACGTAAGGTCATCGGGTCAAAGGGTGTGAAGCACGGAGCAGCTCAATCCATGTGGAGGACATGGCGGCCTCGGTATACATTGTTAACACACGAAACGCGCACTTTCTTTCCTGTTAAATGACGCTGAAATTATCATTTTTTGCACTGTAAATAATTGTGGGTGCTGTCATTGAAAACAGGAAGGTATCATGTTTAAACTGGTGTTATCTCATGGTGTAGCGTCTTTTACAATCCGCAACTAATAGCCGCATTCATTGTCGTGTCCAGAGAGACAGCATCATCTCGATAAGCCTTCGCTAAATAAAGCAAATTCAAAGTCAGAGTAATTTGATTGCAATATTGTGGGGTTCTTTTTTGGGGTGACTGAGCGCTCTGAACCAAATGCTCTAGTATCTTTGCTCTGACCCCGAGCACCAAGGTGTAAACGGCCAAAGGAGCGCATCCCTAGGGACAGCCCCCACTCTCCCCCCCCGGGGTCAGCGCTGTCCGGCCACGGCCGCCCTCCGCCCCCTCTCCCCCTGTGGGCCGCACAGTCAGGGACTGTGGGTCGGCAACGCCCACACACTGGGCCGGGGCTCTGGGCAACGTCAGCTGCAGCAAAGTTGGGGACGGTCTGCTCCCTCCGCCCACCCTGAGTCACTGGCCACACTGCACCGACGCACCGACCCCCGATGGCCCGGGGTCCACGAGTGTGCAACCAGTCCGGATGCTGGGCCAGAAGAAGGGCCCGCTGTGCTGGCAGCCATAGTAAATGCTTACCTGCAGTTCATCGCGTGTACTATAGTTGGTGTTGCGTGGCAACAGTACGGGTCACGGGTCGTGACCTCGAATGCGTGCAACCTTCCTATACTTTCAATCTTAAGAAGAGTCCCAACCCAGAGATGCAGCCTGACCCGCTGAGTATCTATCTTCGGTATATACCATCATCTGCAGTTTCTTTCGACGCCAAGACTGTTAGATGCAGTTGGTCATTGGCACCCCAATAGTACCTACACTGCTGGAAAATATTAATCCAAGAAATATATATAGAGCTTACACCAAATATTGTGAATGATTCTAATCATCAGAAAAATCATGGGAGGAAGGTTTAAGATAAGTGTAGCCAAAACCAGATCATGAAATCACGGAAACTTGAGATGCAGTAACAAAGCTTCATGAATGTAATATAGTCAAGTTTGTGGCACTTTATGCAGGTGGAGTCATCAGTAACAAACAGTATCTTATTGTTTCTCTGAAGGGAATACAAACTGAAATTACAGAAAATATTCCTTGTACATAGAAGAATCATTAACTGCAAATATAAGGAGGAATATAAACTCGAATGCATCCAAACATTGAAAGAGAGGGTGGAACATGATCTATAGGGCTTCAGAAAGGCATTAACATCACATTACCGTATGTTGGTGGAATCTGGACTTGCAGATGCGTGTAAGCGTCACATCTATTCAGCATGATCAAAAATGACTAAGAAGTTGGAAAGCATTGGCGTGCAAGTATTCATCAAATTACTCCCACTCAAACCAAGAAGCTTTACTTTAATAGCTAATTGAGGAAATTATACAACAGGAAAACAAAGACAACATTGTTAGCACTGACTTAAACTCCAGTAGTTAAATTCATGACAGGTTAAAAGATCTCCAGTGAAGAATGATGCTAAATGAAGAATGTTGCAAGACATACTTGACTAAAAAAGCATGATTATGATTATGATTAACGCAATAGTTTGGCTAATTGCTGCTGGCTTTCTGGAGGAGGTGGGAATAATGAGTCTTCAATATCCTATTTCAGCCAACACCATTTACATGATTCATTCACTCCATGTCCCCACTTTATCACAGGTATTCCTTTTGTTCTCTCCACACGCTGCATTGCTGCAACTTAAACATTTGTGATTTCTAACTTTTCCGACTTCCGATGAAAGATCTCAATCCTGAAATGTGTACTGTTTTTCTCTTCACAGATGCAGCCTGACCTTCTGAGCATATCCAACATTTTATACTTTGCCAGATTCAAAATTTTATTTTTGAATATAATTTGACTATTCCACTCGCTAACAAGACTGGATACCTTCCATGCAGTTAAATGATCACCGTGATATCACACCCCAATATTTTTCTTGTATCACAGCTCAGTTTAGAGCTGTCACAAATCAATAGAGTCTAAATTCCTAAAGAAACCACAATAAACAAATAGTAAGACAATTGCTCTGATTTTGTAGTAATATTTCACCAAAAAAAAGGACAACCAGTTCAAAAAACAAGAATTATGGAATATCGTTCTGAGACTGGGAGATAGACCAATGAGCTTCAGGCAGAAGTATCAGTAATGGAAATTTTCAATCTGGAATTTAACAAAGCAGGTGTTAATTAACATGAAACTACCAAATGGTCATAAAAACGATTAGATTTGCCAACACTCTTCTAGGAAGTACAACTGTGAATTTATGCAACTTGTGGGCCCACTAACGTGGTTGAATCCTCCTGCGATTGGAGACAATAAGAAAAGGACACTAAGCGTCAGCATGGACATAAACATTCTCATCCCAGAAACACAAACAAAGGCTTCAACTACAAAAGATAGAGGAGTCTTAAGTAGCAATCAGTGTGGATTCAAAACTTGCAAATCAAATACTAACAGGATCCAATACAAATAATTGATATTTGTATGAGCATTGACTTCTCCAATTTCAGGTAGTCCCTGCTTTTTCCCTCTTTCCCCTCTCCTTCCCAGCTCTCCCACAGCCCACTGTCTCCGCCTCTACTTTTCTTCTTCCCGCCCCCGCCCCCCCCCCACCCCCCCCCCCACCCCCTCATCAGTCTGAAGGGCCTCGACTCGAAACGTCGCCTATTTCCTTCGCTCTATAGATGCTGGCTCACCCGCTGAGTTTCTCCAGCACTTTTCTCTACATACAAATAATTGATCAACTTTTGCCATGCACAAAATGGTAAAATCTGCATTTGTGCAACGTATCAAACCCCATCTTGCAAGGACAGAAAATAAAATGTTGCTTCAAATCTGAATGGTTGTGTCGCAGCCTGGCAACTCAAAGGCCCAGGAATTAAGGAGAAACTGACCTCCCCATAGTCATCGTGCAGCCTCAAAAGACAGCTAACATCAAAGAGCAACACCATGCTCTTACTTTACTCCTGCCAACGGGAAGAAGGTACAGGAGTCTTAAAACTATGATTAATTCAAGAACAGTTTCTCCCCAACAACCATCAGGCTATTGAACACAAGTCATAGAGCAATGCAGCATAGAAACAGACCCCACAGCCCAACTTGCCAATGCTAATCAGCATGCCCCATCTATACTTGTCCCATCTGCCTGCATTTGACCCATATCTCTCTAAACATATCTTATCCATGTACCCATCCAAATGGTTTCAAATGCTTTGATATGACACAACACCTACTTCAACTATGGACTGGCTTTGGTTCGACCAAGTACCCATGTTTTTTTTTGGGGTTTTTTGCATTAGTATCAGTTATTAATTATTGAAAGGGAAAGGTCCTGACACGAAACGTCACCAATTCCTTTTCTTTGGTATCGTCCAGATATTCTTTGGTATAAACTAGCATCTGCTGTTAGTTTCTTCCAACACATAAATTATTGTATATTTGTATATTATATAAAATCAATGTGCATTGTATTTACAGGCCTGTTGTGCTGTTACAAGTAGCAATGTGGATATTTTTAGGGCAGAGATAGATTCTTGATTAGTAGACGTGTCGGAGGCTAGGGGGAGAAGGTAGGAGAATGGGATGAGGTGGGAGAGATAGATCAGCCATGATTGAGTGGCAGAGTAGACTTGATCAGCCGAACGGCCTAATTCTACTAATGTAACCTTATGACCAATGTTACTTCCCTTTCAATAATTCAACATCTACCTTGCTTAGAAAGGTTTATTTTATTGTCACGTGTACCAAGGTACAGTTAAAAGCTTTTGTTGCGTGCTAAGCAGTCAGCGGAAAGACAATACCTGATTACAATCGAACCATACACAGTGTATATATAAAGGAAATAACGTGACTGACATTAGGTGCAAGATAAAGTCCAAAAAGTCTGATCAAAGATAGTCCGAGGGTCTCATATGAGATAGATAGTAACTCAGGACCACTCTCTGGTTCTGTTAGAACGATTCAGTTGCCTGTCTTTGTATCTTTATGACTGTTTGCAATCAATTTCCCTCCTGTGATAAATAAAGTTATATCGTATCGTGCGACAGCTGGGAAGAAGCTGCCCCTGAATCCGGAAGCGTATGTTTTCACACTTCGGTACCTTTTGCCCCAAGGGAAGTGCAATTGCCCGATTGTCACTGTCGATGCATATGACAATTATGACAAGTTGGCGATATGCAGAGTACTCAGAAGGTTCAGAAGATTAAACATTGTAGACTAAAAACAAATGCTGGAGTAACTCAACGGGACCGGCAGCATCTCTGGCGAGAAGGAATGGGTGACGTTTCGGGTCGAGAACCTTCTGGAGTGTGAGGGACAGTGTTGGAGAGGCGCACGCTGCTGTCGTGGAAGCGGAAGGGGAATGGGGACTGTCAGCAGCGAGCGAGGGGTGGGAGGAGGTGGAGGCCCCACGGTTTATCAGCACCGCTCCTGCAGCCGCCGGGCCGCTGCCGCTGCCACAGGCGGGACACGGCAGCGTGGTGAAGGGGGGGGGGGGGGTTGTGGACAGCAATGTTACCCGGGCACCTCCCCCCCCCACCCACCACCCCCGGCCACTCACCCAGCGCCACCTGGCAGGCTTTGCGGAGCTGCGAGTGCTGGGCTTTCCTCACGTCCTTGTCGGCGAGGATTTTCTCGAGGGCGCGGGTCAGAAACATGTTTTTAGTCCGGCTGTCCTGGCGCATGATGCGGTGGCGACGTCGATGGGGAGAGAGCGGCGAGGAGGAGGGAAGAGGGCGGCGACAGCGACGGAGTCCTCCTAGTCTTCAGGCGCCGCCATGTTGGCGGGTGAGCACGTGACCCGGCGGCCCCGCGGCCCGTCACACGTGATCCGCTCCCTCCGCCCCGCCCCGCCGTCATCAGTGACCCGACCCCCGCCACGTGATCCGTCCGCCTCCTCAGTGTGCCGCCCCCCCTCCCACGTGACCCACACCCGACGTGGGGTCCCCGACCTGCCCCCCCCACACACGTCACCCGCTCCTTCCGCCCCGCCGCCGTCATCAGTGACCCGCCCCCCCCGCCACGTGATCCTCTACGCCCCCCTCCCACGTGATCCACCCCTCTCCGCCCGCCTCCTCAATGAGCCACCCCCCCGCCACGTGATCCGCTCACCCTCCCCACACACGTGACAGGTCCCGCCCCTCTCATGTGACCCAGCATAGCCCCCTGTTGGGGACTCCTGCTCTCACTGTCCTGTCAGAGGCCAAGAGCAAAGATCATAGCTCAAGTGTGTTTTATTGTCATTCGTCCCCCATATCTCAAGAATGACAGTGTTGGAGACACTGAATGCCATGTAATAGGCTGCCACCATTGTCTATTTTATCCTTTTATCCATTTTTTCCCATTTTATCCTTCTGTTCATTATCGTGTTGTACTTGGAGCCAAATGCAACAGAATTTCGTTTGGAATTGTATATATCGATGTATTTCTAAATGACAATAAAGTTTCTTTAACTTTGACTTGACATTACTGCAGAAACAACCAAAAATCCTACAGCGAGCAAGATAGTCCACTCGACAAAAAATACCTAGTACGGTCATGGGAAGATTCATGGGTAATTTTCGGCCCCTTTTCCGTAACCGGCTTCCGTCTCCGCACCAAAGATCCCATCATAGCGGAGCATATATCACTAGTGCGGAGACGGAAGCCGGTTAGGGGAATATCCTCGTAAAAATAAACGATATTTGGTAAAAATCTTCTCATTTTCAGAATTATAATTTATTAGCACAAACTGTTCCCCTGCAATGTTGAGTACACTGCGAGTCGGGTTGGGTCGGGTCCGGTTACTTAAATGGATGAAAAAAAGGTCCACGTTCCGTTCCGTTGCGTACTACACGTCAGCCCATTGCATTTAGCAGGAGTTGCTCCACTATGGGATCTTTGGAAACAACGACCTGAAGGTGGAATGTCATAAAAAGGAACTGCAGATGCTGGTTTATATCAAAGGTAGACACAAAGTGCTGGAGCAACTCAATGGGTTGGGCAGCATCTCTGGAGAACAGACAATAGACAATGGGTGCTATTCGGCCCTTTGAGCCAGCCCCGCCATTCAATATGACCATGGCTGATCATCCACAATCAGTACCCCGTTCCTGCCTTCTCCCCATATCTCTTGACTCCGCTTTCTGTAAGAGCTCTATTGTAACTCTCTTGAAAGCCTCCAGAGAATCGGCCTCCACTGCATTCTGAGGCAGAGGATCCCACAGATTTACAACTCTCTGGGTCTTAAACTGTGGCCCCTGGTTCTGGACTCCCCCAACATCAGGAACATGCTTCCTGCCTCTAGCATGTCCAATCCCTGAATAATCTTATATGTTTCAATAAGATTCCCTCTCATTCTTCAAAATTCCAGTGTATACAAGCCCAGTCGCTCCATTCTTTCAACATATGACAGTCCGACCATCCTGGGAATTAACCTCGTGAACCTACGCTGCACTCCCTCAACAGCAAGAATGTCCTTCCTCAAATTTGGAGAGGAGACTAAAGGTAGACAGAAAGTGCTGGAGTAACTCAGTGGGTCTCGCTTGCAGCAGCAGTACAAAAGGTCTGTAAATACTGCACCCAATTGATAGCACACCAAACAAACAAAAATAGAAAGGACACAAGGTTCTAGAGTAGCTCAGCGGGTTTGGCAGCATCTCTGAAGAACATGGATAGGTGATATTTTGGGTCAAGGATTTTCTTCGGACGCTGGTTTACACAAAAGGAGCTCATTGTGCTGGAGTAACAGCAGGTTTCACATGCAGCAGCAGCACAACAGGTCTGTAAATACTGTACTCAATAGATAAGCACAACAAACAAACAAGAAAGGAGCCAAAGTGCTGCTGTAACTCAGCGGGTCAAACAGCATCACAGGAGAACAAGGATAGGTGATGTTTCGGGTTGAAACCCTTCTTCAGACGCCAGTTTAAACAGAAGGACACAAAGTGCTGGAGTAACTCAGTGGTGCAGGCGGCATCTCTGGAGAACATGGATAGGTGACGATTTGGGGTTGGGAACCTTCTTCACAAAAAAAAGACAAACAAAAATAAACAAAAGCCCCAATATAATGTAAAAACAAAAGAAAAGCCCAAGGTCGTTAGTACAACCCAGGCAGATTATAGTTCAGCGTTTAGTTGGAAATTGTAATGTTCAATTGCCTGATGGTTCACAAGTTCATAGAAACATAGAAATTAGGTGCAGGAGTAGGCCATTCGGCCCTTCGTGCCTGCACCGCCATTCAATATGATCATGGCTGATCATCCAACTCAGTATCCTGTACCTGCCTTCTTTCCATACCCTCTGATCCCCTTAGCCACAAGGGCCACATCTAACTCCCTCTTAAATATAGCCAATAAACTGGCCTCAACTACCCTCTGTGGCAGAGAGTTCCAGAGACCCACCACTCTCTGTGTGAAAAAAGTCCTTCTCATCTCGGTCCTAAAGGATTTCCCCCTTATCCTTAAGCTGTGACCCCTTGTCCTGGACCTCCCCAACATCGGGAACAATCTTCCTGCATCTAGCCTGTCCAACCCCTTAAGAATTTTGTAAGTTTCTATAAGATTCCCTCGCAATCTCCTAAATTCTAGAGAGTATAAGCCGAGTCTATGCAGTCTTTGTTCATAAGACAGTCCTGACATCCCAGGAATCAGTCTGGTGAACTTTCTCTGCACTCCCTCTATGGCAATAATGTCCTTCCTCAGATTTGGAGACCAGAACTGCACGCAATACTCCAGGTATGGTCTCACCAAGAACCTATACAACTGAAGTAGAACCTCCCTGCTCCTATACTCAAATCCTTTTGCTATGAATCCTTTTGCTATGTTCACAAGTTAAAGGAGTAGAATTAGGCCATTTGGCCCATCGAGTCTGCTCTGCCATTCAATCATGGCTGATCTCTGCCTGGTTGTTGGGAAGAAGTTGTTCCTGAACCTGGAGGTCACTGCTTTTAAGATTCCTGCCATTTCTTCCTGATGGCAGGAGTGAAATGAGAGCGAGGCCAGGGTGGTGTGGGTCCTTAATGATGCTGGCTGCCTTTATTACACCATAAAAATGAAGTACCTCACACATGTCTGGGTTAAATTCTAATTGCCATTGCTTCACCATTCTTTCCAAATGATCTAAGTTATTCTGAATCCTTTCACAAACTTGTTTGCTAGCTACTGCTACATTAATGTTTGTGTCATCATTAATCCACCCACATTCTCCTCCATCTATGGCAGGCAACAGTTGACCTCACACTAACCCTGAAGTATATTATTGGCCACATCCAGTCAGAAAAACACCAAACGACCCCTCCCTCTTTGTCCTTTTTACCACCGTGTTGGGTTCTGTTTCAAAACATCATAAGTGAGAGGAGCAGAATTAGGCCATTCGGCCCATTAAGTCTACTCTACCTTTCGATCATGGCTGATCTATCTCTCCCTCTGATAGATTCTTGATTTGTTCTGGTGTGAGGGGTTATGGGGAGAAGGCAGGAGAATGGGGTTAATCTCTGCCTTAAAAATATCCATTGACTAGGCCTCCACAGCCCATGTCGGTCCTGTTTTAACAAAGTATTCTTTTAAAGAAATTAGCTTAACTTCTCATTCATGATATGGTTGAGAAGAAAGTTTGAATTTATTCAGCTTCTTTGTAAATCTTCCAGATGGACAACCATGTGGCCACCTTCATATTTGTCCATCTTAAAGATTCACATATCTTTATATTTTGCCTGTATGTTTTCTTGCAAGCCATGTTCAAGCATCATAGAATTGTGAGCACAAAAACATCTGGCCTTGCAAAATTAGTAAGTTGTCCCGACCCAAAACAACACCTATCCATGTTCTCCCAAGATGCTGCCTGATCCATTGTGTTACTCCGACACTTTGTGTCTTTTTTTTGTAACCTGGCATATGCCGTTCCATGCATCCTTATTTTGGACAACTAAGTTTGATTCCTGTGTTAAAGAAGGAACTGCAGATGCTGGAAAATCGAGGGTACACAAAATGCTGGAGAAACTCAGCGGGTGCAGCAGCATCTATGGAGCGAAGGAGATAGGTAATGTTTCGGGCCAAAACCCTCCTCAAGTCAAGTCAAAGTCAAAGAAGGAACTGCAATTCTGCAATTTTGGCCCGAAACGTTACCTATCTCCTTCGCTCCATAGATGATGCTGCACCCGCTGAGTTTCTCCAGCATTTTGTGTACCCTAAGTTTGATTCCTCCCTACTTCATATATGCAATCTAAATTTACCAATTGATGATACTGCACAAGTATTATTTTTCAAAAGTGGCAAATGAATGTATCCTTCCCTTCCTCCCCTCTCCCCTTCCCCTGTGTCCCACTTGGACATGCACCTATTTCATCCTCCCCCTCCTCTTCAACCAATGTTCTTTTGTCTGGCTTCACAATTTGCAGCTCTTCAATCCTTACCTTACACCTTTGGTCTTTTCATCTCTGGCCTTTGTCCCACTGGCTGCCTATCGAATATCCCCCCCCCCCACACTTGTATCCTCCTATTACTCCCCTGGCTTTGTCCTCCTCCTCCTCCCTTCCAGGCTCCTTCTACAACCCCTCTCCCCCTCCCCCTTCCCCTCCAATAATTAGTCTGAAGAAAGGCCCTAATCCAAAACATCACCTATCCATGTTCTCTAGAGATGCTGTCTGACCCGCTGAGTTTAAAAAAACAATTCAAAATATACTTTATTTGAGAAATAAATATATCCAATACATGATCCTTAGAAGACACCATCCGACACCATCCAACATTCTCGGAGGCTATACATACATTTAATGCTGTTTACACACTTGACACAAATTTATCCCCCACCCGTGCCACTCATGTGGCCCACTGGCGTGGAATCCCTTCCCTTATTTTTGAGGGGCGTCTCCACCACACCCTGCCCCCCCCCCCCCCATGTCCAGCAGCGGAAGGTCCCTAGACTGTGGTCCTCCCCCACAGAGCCTTGACGTTGCACCAAGCTTCAGTGTGTCCCTCAGCACGTACTCCTGCCCGTCTGGAGCGGGCCAGTCAGCAACATTCCCCGACGGACATCTCGCTCTGCTGGGAGGTCAACAAAGCTTGGGCAGACCAAAGAGCGTCATTCACCGAGTTGATGACCTTCCAGCAGCACTCGCACTTTGTGTCCAAGTTGTGTTGATTGTTTTTTTCAATTCAATGTTACTTCATACACTGAAGAAACCTCAGCTCCCCTGTGGTCCATGGTGATTGGCTTCCTGCAGCTGGAAACAGCATCACATTCCTGCATGAGAACCTCTCAACATTTGCCATTTAGGTTTCCACACTCACGCAGAACAACCTCAATGCCTCGATTTAAACCAACATATGCAGTTCTCTCCCACAAAAGGAACTGCAGATGCTGGTTTAAACTGAAGGTAGACACATAATGCTGGAGTAACTCAGCGGGACAGGCAGCATCTCTGAAGAGAAAGAATGGGTGACGTTTCGGGTCGAGACCCTTCTGAGGAGCCATTCCTTCTCTCCAGAGATGCTGCCTGTCCCTGAGGAAAGCTGAGTTACTCCAGCATTTTGTGTCTAACCTCAATACCGTTGTCCATTTCTACACAAGTGCTTTACACAGGAGTGGATTAAACCGCTTCATTAATATTGAAAACAGATATAACATAATCCTTAGTAAAATTGACTCAGTCGAAGAACTTGGTGCAAATAGTTTGGTTCTGAGTATATATTTAATATGCCACTGGAAGATAATTTTACTTCGGAGTCACGTGAGTGACTTCGTGAAGACCCCGCCAGCACGCATGCGCGACATATCGTCGCTAGCATTGCAACCGACAGGCTGGGTGGAGCACAGCTCCTCTACCGGCAACTTTAAAAAGACGACCCTCAGGTAAGGTTAGCTAACCTTGAGTTGGTTAGACACTTGGTTTTTCATTTGTTGTTACAGAAAAAGAGGGCTGCTTCCAGGCACGCCACGGACAAATATCAGCGGCCAAAGACTCCAGAGCTGGCCGTGGAACATACGGCAGCCCCCGACTTCATCCCGCTACAGTCTGTAAGACCACCGCGGACTGGTACTAAGGCAACGCGGTAGCCGGCAGCCCCGTTCAATCGGCAGGCCCCGACTCTCCACCGCTACAGTCTGTAAGACCACCGCGGACTGGCGGTAAAGCCGCGCGCAAGTCGGGCAGCCCCGTGGAAACGGCAGGCCCCGCCTTCCTACCGCGACAGTCCGGAAGACCACCGTGGACTGGCGGTCAGGCCACTCAGACATTGGGCAGCCCCGTTAAATCAGCTGAGTCTGGGAATGACGACCTGCCGGTCGCTTATAGTGAGGGCGATCGTATTTCCCGCATTGAGCGGAAGATGGAGCAATTGCTCCAGAGGGACCTACTCCAGCAGGAGTCTGATCACCGTGGGCATCCTTCCAGGCCCACGGCAGCACCCTATTCAGGGCTGCCCAATGCCTCTCCCTCCTCGGAGGGGAGCGTCAGGAGTCAGGGCTGGGCTGACTTCGACGAGGGGTTGACTGAAGATCCAAAAATGCTGGGGATGCAAGAAGAACTTCTGGGTTTGGCGTCCAAATTTGCTAAACCATCCCAGACAGGGCAACCACTGCAGCCGCAGCTGGCAGCAAGTATTAATTACTTAACCACGCACCAGCTGCAGGAGCAGGTAATGACCGACACTACAGGCAAGTACTTTGCCCCAGAGAACTGCGTGTCTCTGAACGTGCCGACTGTCAACACCGCCATTTGGGGGAACATAAGCCCCAGCATCAAGGCACAAGAAATAAAGATGCAAAAAATTCTGAAACTGCTAACCGCAGGAATCACTGCGTTCGCCAGGTCTATCGATGGCACGGATATAACAGAGGAACAACAGGACGCACTAGCCCTGTTTTGCAACGTGCAATCCTAAATAAATTGTTTTAGGAAGAGCACAATCTGTCCTACGCTCAACCCCAAATTTGCGGGGTTGTGCAAAACCAGCAGTACTTCGCCGCCGAATTTGTTGTTTGGAGACAACCTGCCAAAACAGGTCAAGGACCTGGATGAGGAAGCTAAAGCAGTGGGCATGATAAAGCCACCTTCCACCATCAAATCAACAGCATACCGGCGGCAGCATCCCCATGCAACCACCTAAAGGCCCCGCTTCCACTCAGACAGGATGGCGGGTGAAACTCCGAAGGTCGCACCATTTACACAGAGGTCTTTTTTAGGGCGGGGCCCGGAGCGACCTTCGTGGAAGATGCGTCAACCTCACACAACACCTCCACCTCCCAAGAGCCAAGGACGGAAGACCAAACACCACCGGTAACCATGGAGGTAGGTGGGTCTGGTTGCCTTGGGAGTACCGCATGTATAACTTCACAAATAGGGGGTAGATTACGCTTGTTTGGGGATGCATGGAGCTCCATAACTTCTGACCTCTTTATATTGTGCAGTATTCAGGGATATAAAATTTAATTCATTAACAAACTCCTCCCACCAGTTCAACATGTACCTAACTGGAAATTTGTGCTTTCTAAAAAAGAGAAAGTGGTAGGACATGCGGAACTATTTAGGTTATATGCAAAGGGAGTAATGGAGAAAACTAAACATGAACATCTTGAGTTTGTATCAAACATCTTCACCAAAACCAAAAAAGATGGTGGATGCTGCATTATTATTGACCTAACCCAACTGAATACTTTTGTTCAATATACCCATTTCAAAATGGAAACATTTGTAACTGCCAAACAACTAGTTTCCAAAGGGTACTTCATGGCCTGCATCGATCTAAAAGATGCATACTATTCAGTACCTATACATAAAGATCACCGCAGATATTTGAAATTTATCTGGATGGGGCAATTATGGCAGTACAGAGCACTGCCCAATGGATTAACAACAGCTCCCAGGTTATTTACCAAAATATTGAAACCAGCATTGGCGGTTTCACGAAAACAAAACCATATTGATGACATTTTAATTCTGGGAAAAACCTTGGAATTGGCTAAATTAGCTGTGACAGCCACCAAGTCACTATTTCAAAAGCTGAGATTTATCACCCATCCAGATAAATCCAAGTTAATGCCCTCTGTTATAATGGACTATCTGGGATTCACGATTGACACAATTCACATGACTGTCACTTTGCCAAAAAACAAGGCCACAGACTTAATGGAGGCATGTAATAACCTTGTTTGCACCAACAAACCGACCATTCAGCATGCTGCCAGGGTAATCGGGAAACTTGTGGCCACATTTCCAGCCACACATTATGAACTGTTACATTATCAAAATTTACAAAGAGCCAAAATCTCAGCGCTCAAATCTCATTTTGACAGGCCTATGCAAAAATAGAACTGCAATGGAGGATTAGCAACATTCGACATTGCTTTAATCCCATCATAGTTACAAACCCTTCAGTCGTGTTACAAACTGACGCTAGCGCTCACGGTTGGGGAGCACCCGACACCACCTCCAGTTGTGGCGGTAGAAGGAACTCGCACAAATCTACATTACTTCAGGCACAAGGTATAGACTATTTAGAAATGTTGGGAACGTTTCACGGGCTACGGGCCTACTGTGCAGACATGCATCATTTGCATGTTCGTCTGCAAATAGACAACACCACAGTGGTGGCATATTTAAATCATATGGGTGGTATCAAGTCGACATCTTGTGATGAATTGGCAAATATAATTTGGCACTGGTGCATAGAAAGAGACATTTGGATTTCAGCTACCTACCTTCCGGGTACCAACACAGTGGCGGACACCAGGTCACGCATATTCAATGACAACACCGAATGGATTCAATTCAATTCAATTCAAGTTTAATGTCATTGCACAAATACAAGTATAGGTACAACGAAATGCAGTTTAGCGTCATTCGTAGTGATAGCGATATAGAAAAATAAATACAGAGTGCAGTGGTAGCAGTACGGAAAATAAATAAATACAGGGTGCAGACAAGTCTATCAGCTGGGCTCCGAGTTCAGCAGTCTGATGGTGTAGTTGAAGAAGCTGTTCTTCGTCCTACTGGTGCGGGACCTGAGGCTCCTGTACCGCCTCCCTGATGGGAGGAGGGCAAACAGTCCATGATTAGGGTGTGAGGGGTCCTCATGTTGAACCACCAGGTATTTACCGACATTATAGCTCGGTATGGAACGCCAGATATCGTCCTTTTTGCGTCCAGACTTAACCATCAGATACCAACATATGTCGCATGGGAACCAGACCCTGGGGCAGTAGCGATGGATGCTTTCTCGCTACATTGGGGGAATTTGTTCTTCTCTGGATTTCCCCCTTTCTGCCTCATCAGTCGAGTATTGCGGAAAAAAGCCATGGTTCCCAGTGGTCCTTGACATGGTAAAGGAACCGTGCCTTCCGGTTCCCAAACGCCCGAACTTCCTGATTCATCCCGTAACAGGGGAAGATCATCCGTGCCATGGTCACATGAACCTGTTGGCTTGCAGGTTCTGAAAAGGCCACTTCCGGAGTTCGGCCTGTTGAACAGGACCATGGACATCATCACGGTGTCGTGCAGAGAGTCCACAAGGAGACAATACCTTATCCATGTCAAGAAATGGGAGGCATTTTGTTCCAGGACGAATACCGCTTACAACTCTGCTACAATCACGGACATGCTGGAATTCCTGGCGGGCCTTCAATACGATGAGGGCCTCAGTTACAGTGCCATCAACAGCGCGAGGAGCGTTTTGTCATCCTACCTCAGGCTTGGAGTGGGATCCCATTCTCTGGTATCCAAACTAATGAGGGGTATTTTTAATTCTAACCCTCCCAGGCCTCGATACACGCTAACCTGGGATATCGGACTGGTCTTGTCCCTACTCAGGGGTTGGGCACCAGTCTCGACACTCTCATTGGCTAAGCTCACCTACAAAGTGGTGATGCTGATGGCACTCATCACTGCACAACGGGTCCAGACCCTTCACAAATTAAAATTGGACAATATGATATTAACCCCTACCAAAGTAACCTTCTTTGTCAATGAGTTACTAAAACATCACAGACCAGGATCAGCCGGGCTATAATTGGAGTTCTTGGCCTACCCTGTAGATATACGCCTTTGTGTAGCCACCCACCTTCGGCACTATTTAGATATCACCAGAAAGATCAGGGGTACGGAAGTGGGTCTTTTAATCAGTTTTAAACGCCCTCACCATAGGGTAACTGTTCAGACCATTTCCAGGTGGCTCAGGGTGGTGTTGGGTGCAGCAGGGGTAGACACTGACATTTTTAAATCTCATTCTACAAGGGCTGCGTCTACATCAGTGGCGAGGATCACGGAAGTTCCCATGGACCCCATCCTCATGACAGCGGGCTGGTCCAATGACGTCACCTTTCAATGGTTTTATAATAAACCTGTGGCCACACCCGCAATGTTTGCAGACACTATTTTAAGTTCTGTTTCCTAAAACTCCCCGAAGTTAGGGGTTTATTGTTTGTTTGTTAATAAATATATTATTGTTTTTTCAGCTCTGTTTTAAGTCTGATAGACGTTAACATACTTCCTCCTTCATACTTCCAGGGCATGAAATCACAGAGCTTTGAAATCTTCACGGTCACTCACGTGACTCCGAAGTAAAATAGTAAGATTAAACGAGAACTTACCAGTTTGAAGTTTGATCCTTATTTTCTGAGGAGTTTCGGATCGAGAAGAATATTATATTCTTCAGTCATCTTACATGAGAAATCTACTAGTTTTGAAATTGGAGATATTCAGTGGATAGACATTCTCACGTACATGTGCTAAAGTACAAGATTAATATCACAAAGAAACCCCGGTTTTTCTACAGTGCCTGAAGAAGGGTTTCGAACTGAAACGTTGTCTATTTCCTTCGCTCCATAGATGCTGCCTCACCCACTTAGTTTCTCCAGAATTTTTGTCTACCTTCGATTTTCCAGCATCTGCAGTTCCTTCTTAAACACCCGGTTTTAAATCCTTATTCAGTCTAAAGAAGAATTCCAAAATGAAACATCACCTCTCCATGTACTCCAGAGATGCTGCCTGACCCGCTGAGTTACCCCTGCACTCTTGTGAGTAAGGTAATCTTCTCACTACAGACGGAAAGAATATCCAGTTTGTTTTTATTTATTTACGACTGGATAAAATCTCCAGCTAAAGTTGCAGTTGGTGGAAGTTTACTGGGAGCATTGAGGAAAGATCATTGTTGCACCACCTGAGGGCAGTGTAACAGAGTGAATGGCAAAGTGCTGACTGCTCATTTTAAAAGGAGGTTTTAATTCCTTTTAAAATACTTTTATAAATTAATACACTATGTATGTTTAAATGAGTCATTCAAAACAACAGCAGGGGCAAGAAAAATGTTTGGTTGTCTTTATTTCTTAGTCATGTTGCTGGTTTGACTACCATCCAATGCATTTTAGTTATATGTAAAGGGAAGTTAGAATGTCTGAAGACGGGTCTCGACCTGAAACGTCACCGGTTCCTTCTCTCCAGAGATGCTGCCCAACCCACTGAGTTACTCCTGCATTTTGTGTCCATCTTCGGTGTTCACCAACATCTGCAGTTCCTTCTGACACAAGTTGGAATTCTTACTGCATCTTAACCACCAGATGTGGCCAGATGTTTACCAATTGCTTGAACATCCAGTAACATTCATCAAGGAAACTTTAATGGCACAGCTCCTTGTGGAGTTATTTTGTGACACAGGCCTTCTCAATGTGCACCGTGATGGAAACTGTCTGACTGAATTATTTTCCCTCTGAAGGACATCACTCCGCATGTTCGACGGCTGCAACAAGCAAGCTGAAGAAGACGGATGCCGAGCCAATCTTGTTGCTTTTCGGTGACATTTTGAGCCCAGCTGCACAACCCACATCATGACTTCCTTTGTGGGTGAAGCTGCTCTTTGCCGTGACACACCAAATAGACTGTGACTAACAAAATCCTTGCTGAAGTTGTGCTTCATAAGTTCCGAAGTTCTAGGAACAGAATTAGGCCATCAGCCCATTCAATCATGGTTTCCCTCTCAACCCCATGCTCCTGCTTTCTACTGCCCCGATTTTCTTTTGCTGGGCCAGCGGTTCCACGGTTGAATTACCATTGCAGCTTGGTGAAATGCTGACGTTCCTCACTCCCACACAATTGCAGAAGTCCTATTCGTAAGGGACAAGTGACGACCAGTACATTTCCTCTGCGCGCTCCACCCTACATAGAATCCAACTATGCAGTAAAAACTTGCTGGAGTTCTCCAAAATATGAAAGTCTCCCCTTTCATATTTATTTTATAAGTTCATAGGTTCATAAGTCAGAGAAGCAGAATTAGACCATTCGGCCCATCGAGTCTACTCCACCATTCAATCACAGCTGATCAATATTTTCCTCTCAACCCCATTCTCCTGCCTTCTCCCCACAACCCCTGACACCCGCACTAATCACAACTAAGGATTTGAGTATAGGAGCAGGGAGGTTCTACTTCAGTTGTATAGGGTCTTGGTGAGACCACACCTGGAGTACTACGTACAGTTCTGGTCTCCAAATCTGAGGAAGGACATTATTGCCATAGAGGGTGTGCAGAGAAGGTTCACCAGACTGATTCCTGGGATGTCAGGACTGTCTTATGAACAAAGACTGTATAGACTCGGTTTATACTCTCTAGAATTTAGGAGATTGAGAGGGGATCTTATAGAAACTTACAAAATTCTTAAGGGGTTGGACAGGCTAGATGCAGGAAGATTGTTCCCGATGTTGGGGAGGTCCAGGACAAGGGGTCACAGCTTAAGGATAAGGGGGAAATCCTTTAGGACCGAGATGAGAAGCACTTTTTTCACACAGAGAGTGGTGGGTCTCTGGAACTCTCTGCCACAGAGGGTAGCTGAGGCCAGTTCATTGGCTATATTTAAGAGGGAGTTAGATGTGGCCCTAGTGGCTAAGGGGATCAGAGGGTCTGGAGAGAAGGCAGGTAGGGGATACTGAGTTGGATGATCAGCCATGATCATATTGAATGGCGGTGCAGGCTCGAAGGGCCGAATGGCCTACTCCTGCACCTAATTTCTATGTTTCTATGTTTATAACTCTGTCAATCTCCACCTTCAAAAAATCCATTGACTTGGATAGACACAAAATGCCGGAGTAACTCAGCGGGACGGGTGGCACCTCTTGAGAGAAGGAATGGGAGACGTTTCGGGTCGAGAACCATCTTCACAAGGGAGTCACAGAGATAAGGAAGTGTAAGAGATCAAAAGCGATGAAGATCAAGGAAAACTGAATTATCCATTGACTTGGACTCCCCAGCCATCTGTGGCAACGAATTCCACAGATTTACCAGGCCCTGAGCTTGTCCAGCTTTCACTGATGATGGATTTCACATGGTTCTTGTTTTGGATAAGGTCTCTGTGAAGTCACACTTCACTGTTGAGGTCCTTGTGATAACCCAGAATAGAGTGATGGGCCAAACTGTACCTTTGTGAATGGGGCATGCAAATCAAATCCAGCCTTGAGTGGTGCGATCTGCACATGTTGCATGCAGCAGCTAGTTGTTGTTCAGCTTGCAACATATCCGTATGGTATATAAATAAATCAGACTCGGTTCCATTATCTCGTTTTCTATGCTGATGATAACTTCACCATATTTCTTTGACCTTTGTTGTGGTTTTTATTTCCAGCTGTGCTTCTGGTATGCCATTCTGATTTGTCATTTAGCTGCTGGGCATGTTTCAGTAGTTTAAGCACGAGGTTTTATGAAGCAATACAGTCCAAAGTGAATGCGGTTATTGTTGGCATTTCAGCCTCCCTGTTCCGATGGAGGCTCTATTTTGGGAACAAATTGATGCATGACTAGATCCTTTTGATCCCAAACATCAGTTTAGTTTAGTTTGGTTTAGAAATACAGTGCTGAAAGAGGCCATTCGACCAGGGATCCCTGCACACTACCTATAGCCCACACATACTAGGGACAATTTACAATTATACCAAGCTGGTTAACCTGCAAATCGGTACGTCTTTAGAGTGCGTGAGGAAACCAGAGCAGGTCATGGGGAGAACGTACAAACTCCCTACAGACAGCACCCCTATCGTCGGGATCGAACCCGGGTCTCTGGCGCTGTGAGGCAGCAACTCTACCTTGACTCCCCAGCTAAGAAGCAAATAAAAGTTACTGAGTGCAATAGCTTACCTTCCCTTCTTTACTCCTTCATGTTTTCGCTTATCATATTACACAAAGCTACTGTTCAGAGTTGGAGGTTATATCTTACAAAGTAACTACTCATGTGCAGTATTAAAAATTATCCCACCATGGAAAGTATCACGATTAAATATGTAGACACAATGCTGGATTCTTGAGCCAAACACAAAGTACTGGCCAGGCAGCAACTGTGGATGATGTAGAAGGCGATGCTTAGATCTAAATAAATAAATATGAACTTGAAATAAGAGGTTGATGGAAAAAATGCATCTTCATCACATGTTTGAATCATACTGTTTATGATTTCAGTGATTGTTTAAAAAATTGGTTGCTATTTTCACAGTCACTAAATATTTTTCCACTGAATCTGTCTCTTTATTTACACGGCAAACATGGATAACCTTTACACCTGGCACAGATGTTACGATGAGGCCATATGTGTGTAATCCCAATAAAGGAGGAATGTTTCATTAACATCTCTGCCTTCCCACGCTACATCTCAGTGCTTTTGTATTTTGGATGTTTTTTCCGCAACCCGATTCTAAAATGGGAGACAGCAGCGAACCAGAGGAAATTCTTTCCCCTTTTCCGATTCGGCACTTGCATCAATTGCGTGACTGGAGGTCACAGAATCGCAGAAATAACAACTCAGATTGACTGAGCTCCAACTGTGCTAACTCTTAAACTACAACTAGAAGGCTGAAGAGTTTCAACATGTCCCCAACGACTCTCACCAACTTCGACAGATGTGCCGTGGAAAGCATTTTATCGGGATGCATCACTGGAATATTTGGGAACAGACCCATCCAAGACCGCAAGTATTGCAGGGAATTGTGGGCGCAGCCCAGATCATCAGACAAACCAACCTCCCTTCCAATGTCTCATCAAGGCCAGCAGCATAATCAAGGATGAGTCTCACCCCCAGTCACTCCCTCTTCTCTTTCCCATCAGGCAAGAGGTACAGAAGTGTGTAAACGCATATCTCCAGATACAGAGACAGTTTCTTCCCAGCTGTTACCAGGCAACTGAGCCATCCTATCAACAACTAGAGAGCGTTTCTGAACTACTATCTACCTCATTGGAAAACCTCGGACTATCTTTAATTGGACTTTACTGCACTAAACATTATTCCCTTTATGGGGGGTTACACAAAAAGCTGGAGAACCTCAGCGGGTGCAGCAGCATCTAAGGAGCGAAGAAGATAGGTGACGTTTCGGGTCGAGACCCTTCTTCAGACTGGTTAGGGATCAGGGAAGCGAGAGATATAGACGGTGATGTGGAGAGATAAAGAACAATGAATGAAAGATATGCAAAAAAGTATCGATGATAAAGGAAACAGGCCATTGTAAGCTGTTTGTAGTGTGAAAATGAGAATAGTGCAACTTGGGTGGGGGAGAGATAGAGAGAGAAGGAATGCCAGGGCCCGAGGGCTGAGGGAGAGGTGGGAAGGGGAGGAGGCAGCCAGGGCTAACAGAATGGAGAAAATTCAATGTTTAAGCCCAGAGGATGCAGACTCCCCAAGCGGAATATGAGGTGCTGTTCCTCCAACTTGCGGTGTTGCTCACTCTGGCCGTGGAGGAGGCCTAGGACCCCTTCCCTTTATCATGTGTCTGTACACTGTGGACGGCTCGATTCTAATCATGTATAGTACTTCTGCTGACTGAATAACACGCAGCAAAAGCTTTTCACATTACCTCGGTACACATGACAATAAACTAAACTAACGTAAAATAAACAAAACTAAACTAAGCTAAACTAAACAATCCTATTTTTTCTGCCCTTTCTCTGTATGGTTTTATATTCTTCGTACCCACGGTTTCTCAAGATATAAATGCGTCTTCCGGGACTTGATTTTTATTGTGACCCAGGCAAGTAGCTCAAAGTAGCCGTCATCCTCAGAAGTCGTGAGTGTCATTGACATCCAATGATTTTAATGGCCATGGTGATACATGCCACCCACAGTGGATGGCCAGACGTTACGAGAGTTAATTAAAACTAGACAGTTCAAGGGTAGAAGCAATGACTGGCACATCAGGTTGCGTCTGCATCAGACGATCAAAATAAACGGTCGGAGAGGCCTGGAGACAAATTAGCTGTTCCTATGTCCCAACAGTACTGTTTTTTTGTTTAGTTCAGTTTGTTTCAGAGATAGAGCGTGGAAACAGGGCCTTTGGTCCACCACCGCACACTGACACTATCCAACACACACTGGGGACAATTTACAACTTAGCCAAAGCCAATTAACCTACAAACCTGTACGTCTTTGGAGTGTGGGAGGAAACTGGAGCAAACTCCACGCGTGCAAACTCCATACATAATGCACCAGCAGTCAGGATCGAGCCCGGGTCCCTGGCGCTGTAAGGCAGCAACTCTACCGCTGCGCCTCTGGACCGCTGCTTTGCATAAATAATAAAAATGTAAATCATTATTATAAATTTGAGGTGAACTAAACTCATGCATTTAGAGTGGGACAGTTGTTCACATCCGCAATAATTGAATCGGCCGTGTATGTGTTTTATCTGCCTTATTAATAGAGCATGATTAGTGAGGAGTAAATGGAAGAGCATTTAATTTTAAGCAGATTATATCTGTAATTAAACAAGGTCTTTGAAAAAGGAGAAGGATTTTTTTTTCCTTTGACTGCAAATGCACCGCACATCCTGGAGAACATCTGCAAAGAATTAAAAACAGTAATTTACTGAGCTCCGCCAGGCTTGGGCGACACCTGGACCGTATTCCTTTGCATCAGACGGATTTTTAACTTACAAGACATTGTAGTCATTGAAAGCAAAACACAGAAAAAATGTTGTTTCCTGAACAGCAAGCATTTCCTTCCGAGTAATGCTTCTGTTAGTATCTACACCATTGAGCCAGCATTCATCCCGTAACCAACTCATAGACCATCTAAAGGTCTGAAGAAGGGTCTCGACCTGAAACGTCACCCATTCCTTCTCTCCAGAGATGCTGCCTGTCCGGCTGAGTTACTCCAGCATTTTGTGTCTATCGTAGACCATGCAAAACGTTCACAGATCATCATTATACATTTTTTTTATAGGTTTCCCACATTTATTTTCTATGTCACAAAGTGCTGGAGTAACTCAGCAGGCCAAGCGGCATCTCCGGATAACATGGATAGGTGATGTTTCCAGTCGAGACCCTTTTTGAGTCTGAAGAAGAATCCTGGACCTGAAACGTCACCAATCCATTTTCTCCAGAGATGCCGCCTGTCCCACTGACTTACTCCAGCACCTTGTTCTTCTTCTTCTTCTTCTTCTTGGTTCTTGAGTTCTTGGTCCTCCAAAATATTCCAAATGGAATTTAAACTGGAGGTGGCGGAGGGTGGACTTAAGCAAGAAAGGATTCTTGGAGAAAAAGCGCTACCTTGTGTAGGTATGTTACAAAACTTACCTTGAGCAGCGCTGCAGTTCTGCCGCTCCCCGTGTGCGTGACTTTGGCGCCTTTCAGAGGGGGGCAGGCTTAAAGTGCCGTTTTTCTGCAGACTGGGAAAATTGATCCATGTCGGGCGATTTTGTTGCGGAAGAAAAATCGCTCCGACATTTCATTCATGAAGGTATTTTTAAATTACGCTAGATTATTTATTAACTAGAGTAATTTAAAAATCACCTTCAAAAGCTGTGAGCGCCGACAACGGGAAGGATTTTGCGTAGGGAAGAAAAAAAGGTACACAGTTTATTTTTATATTAAAAGTTGGTTTTTATGGAGGCTTTAATCACATTTTCATGTTGCGAAATGGGGTCCAAAAAAATGTATGAACCAACAGTATTTTTCCTCCCAACTTTACCGCAAACCGCAACGTTCCAATCCACCGCATTCCACTAAAACCCACTCGCTAGTTGATTTAAATGGCCATTAGTTTACAGGCATTAAAAACTAAATTCCTTCCATTTGGCCTAGAAATTCATGAAAATGAGATTTAAAAATTATGTTATATTGTGGATTATTGTGTGAATGTTATTTGGACACTTAGACAATTTAAAAAAAGTTTATCTTTTCTTAAGAAATGGATAGATGTTTAGATCTACTCATTGAATTTTGTAATTAGCTACAATTAGATAACTAACTAATTATTTGCTTTAATTTCACGTCATCCAAGTAAGATTGTTTCATATTTGTTTCAGAATGCTTCAATCTATAATAACTGAAAATTGCATTGAGTTCTCTTAATTTTTAAGAAAGTTATGGGCTTTTAACTGTTCCAGATCACAGCTTTTGAGTTAAGTCAATTGAAAGGCAATGCAGAGCAAGATGCTAATTTCCGAGTATGAAAATGGTCATAATTTTCTTAATACTGAGGATATGAAAGTGAATTAGGTATCAAATTAAACTTCTTTTTATGCTTTATCTGATGGGATAAATTGCAGACTTGATTTTTAAAATCTCAAAATGTTGTAACATTGCTACATTGTGTAGTTTATTGTTAACCAGCACCTGCAGTTCCTCGTTTTTCCGCTTTATTTTCTTTGTGTAAGTTCTTTCTACTCGTGTCATTTGTCATGAATAGATAATATTTTTTAACAGGGCACGTTGCATTCCCAGGTCTTTGTGAACCTTACTACCCAGTGTTAACTACCAAGATAGGGAACTCATAATGAATAATGTCGTGAATGTGAACCAAAGTCAGACATTCAACAGCTGAGAAATAATGCCGCATTCAGAATGGGATCCTCACGCTCTTGATTTCCTGGAACTTCTCTTACATGTTTGTTCTGCCGTTGGCAGTGACAAATGAGATGTCTAATGTAGCACAGAAATATAACTTAGTGTTCTGCACTTTTAAATCACAATGTGAACAATCTATATTTTCTGAGTCTGTGTTATGACTCCCGAAGGCAGGTACCTCAGAGTCGCGTAACATAATCAAAAACCAGGTTCAAGTTTAAGAAAATAGTCTTTAATTTTGTTAAAAGAGGACAAAAACACGAACCTGATTTAAACAACAGTCAGGGACAAGAATCAACTAACAAATACATATAACAGTGCTCCAGCCAGCCTCGCAATGGACCGTCGAACTGGAGTCTCTAATCCTGCCTAAATAGAGATAACCCTGCAACAAAATACACGAAAACCCTCAGGTCAGCCCTTATCCATCCCAATACAACATTAATTTACAAATATAGGAAACAATATACAAAGTGCTATGCCATGTGGCCAGGCCTCCTGCAGCTCAGACCAGCAGCCTGTTGGCTTAGTCAAGGTCCACAAAGAAGAGAGAGAATTCTGGGATCTCCTGCTATTTAAGCTTCCGATGAGTCACCGGTCACCTGACGCAGCTTGGCCAATCGGGTACAGGAGCTCTTAACCCCTTGATTCCTGACTCCCAGCCACGGGGCCTGCACTCAGGAGAGGAACAGAAAAGGTAAGTACATAGCATTCACCGGGGGCAGCACCTAACAGTCTGAAGAAGGGTCTCTTCAGACTCAGAAACTGAAACGTCACCTATTCCTTCGCTCTGTAGATGTTGCCTCACCCGCTGAGTTTCTCCAGCATTTTTGTCTACCTTCGATTTTTCCAGCATCTGCAGTTCCTTCTTAAAAGATTATATTTTCATGCACTTTCCCCCTTGGTTCCTGAGATCACCCTGGAAAAATAAAGGTGGCACAGTGGCGCAGCTGGTAGAGCTGCTGCTTCACAGCACCAGAGATCCAGGTTCAATCCTGATCTCGGGAGGTGTCTGTGTTGAGTTTACATATTCTCCCTGTGACCAAGAGGGTTTCCTCTAGGTGCTCCGGTTTCCTCCCACATCCCAAAAACGTGCGGGTTTGCAGGTAAATTGGCCTCCGTAAAGTGACCCATTGTGTGTAAGGAGTGGATGGGAAAATAAGGTAACATAGAACTAATGTGAACGGATAATGGATGGTCAGCGTGGACGCGGTGGACTGAAGAGCCTATTTCCAAATTGTGTCTCAAATACGGAACTAAGTAGGAAAAATTGACTAAAGGTAATTTGGTTCGGTTCAGTTTACAGATACAGTGCAGAAACACTCCCAGCGGCTAACCGAGTCCCCACCGACCAGTGATCCCTGTTCACTTGCACAATCCTACACACAATCCTCGGACCGCCGGGCCTGCGGCCTATAACATCCTGAAGCCGCGGTCTCCGGTAAGAAAGTGCCGATTCGGGCACTCCAAGCCGTGGAGTGCGTTCGACCATCTGACGTCGGAGTTTGGATCATCCCGACGAGAGGGCCTATACATCGGGCGGTCCGTAGTGGCAACTACGGAAGGTTCATGGCCCCCGACCACGGGTGAACAAAGGAGGGGGACTGGCTGAACTTTGAAGAATGTTGTGGTGGATTTTTTTTTTTTTTTTAATATTTCAAAATAGACTTTATTCAGGTAATAAATATATACAATACATCAACCGTGCGAAAAATCCATCCGACATTTTCGGAGGCTATACAAATTGTTCCACACAGTCTATATACATTTCTCAAATTTCGCGAATCTATCCCCCACCCGTGCCACTCATGTGGCCCCCCGGCATGGGATCCTTTCTCTTATTTTGAGGGGAGTCTCCACCATACCGTGCCCCCCATGTCCAGCAGCGGAAGGACCTTAGACTGTGGCCCTCCCCCACCGAGCCTTGGCGTTGGCTGCACCGAGCTTCAGTGCGTCCCTCAGCACGTACTCCTGCAGTCTGCAGTGGGCCAGTCGGCAACGTTCCCCGACGGACATCTCGCTCTGCTGGGTGGTGAACAACGCTCGGGCAGACCAAATAGTGTCTTTCACCGAGTTGATGACCCTCCAGCAGCACTTGATGTCAGTCTCTGAATATGTCCCTGGGAACAGTCCGTAAATCATAGAGTCCTCTGTGACGGAGCTGTTTGGAATAAAGCGTACCAGGGACCCTTGCATTTTTCTCCAGACTCTTTGAGCAAATCCACACTCTGCAAAGAGGTGGGCAACCGTCCCCTCTCCATAGCAGCCGTCCCGAGGGCAGCGTGCGCTGGCAGTGAGGTTCCGACGGTGCAGGAAGGATCAGACTGGGAGGGCTCCCCTCACCGCCAGCCAAGCCAGGTCTTGGTGCTTGTTGGTAAGTTCTGGCGATGAGGCATTTTGCCAGACAAGCTGGGCAGTCTGCTCAGGGAACCACGCCACCGGGTCCATCGAGCTGTGGTGGATGTTTGTGTTAAATTCTATTGTGTATTGTGTGTTCTTTTTAAGTGTGTCGCTGCTGGCAAATTCATTTCACTGCACCTTCCGGTGCATATGACAAATAAAATTGACTTTGACTTTAACTTTGACTAGGGTCATTTTACAGAAGCCAATTAGCCCACAAACCTGCACCTCTTTCGAGAGCGGGAGGAAACCGGAGCACACAGAGAAAACCCACGCAGGTCACAGGGAGAACGTACAAACTTCGTGCAGGTAGCATCCATTGTCAGGATCGAGCCCGGTATCCAGCGCTGTGAGGCAGCAACTCTACCGCTGTGCCCCTGTGTGGCCCTAATTGATGTGGTGGATTTTTGTCAATGGTGATCTGTGGCTGGTTAACATATGGTGCTGAAGTGGAACTTGAAGTGAAACCTGCATGAAAATATTCCTCCTCTGCTTGCTAAGCAGGGAACCTCTCCTCAGTCATGTGCTACAAATATGCTAAGTTGGTCATTTTTCATTTGGTAAGTAGACAGAGTCCAAGTATCACTCTTTCAACTGTATTTCAACTAAGTCCCTCTTGATCAACATCCGACGAGTCACAGTGCACCTGAAACCTAACCAGTGCACCAAACACAGTGCTGGAGGAACTCAGCGGGTCAGGCAGCATCTGAAACTTTGGACAGACAGAGGACATTTCAGATCAACACCCTTGATCAGTCTGATCAAAGGTCTTGACCCAAAACGTTCTTTGTCCATTCCCTTCGCAGATACGGCCTGATCCACAGAGTTCCCACAGCATTTTATGTTTGGCCCAAGATTCCAGCTTCTTGTGTCTTCAGAAACCTAACCAGACTAGCCAGAGGAATATTGTGGATTCAAGGACAGGTCAAGCTCCAGTTATCCTTTCTGAACTCCATAAAGCTCCTCCGACGTGTACAAGACATTCTCTTCTTCCTAGGCTGTCCCTCAAAGGATGACTTGCTACCACTCCAGCTTTGTGGGTTCTGGAAAGGACACAAAGTCCTGGAGTAACTCACTGGATTAGGCAGAACCCTGTGGAGAACATGGAGAGGTGGTGTTTTGGGTCAAGATCCCTCAAACGTGTCTTCTAGAGGTACAGCATAGAAACAGGCCCTTCGGCCCAACGAGTCTGTGCCAACCAACAACCACTACCCCTACACTACCCTACACACTGAAGAAGGGTCTGAAGAAAGGTCCCAACCTGAAATGTCACTCATCCTTGTTCTCCAGAGATGCTGCCTGACCAGCTGAGTTACTCCAGCATTTTTGTGACCATTCTAAACACGAGGGGCAACTTACAATTTACGGAAGGCAATTAACCTACAAACCTGTATGTCTTTTGAGTGTGGGAGGAAATCAGAGCACCCGGAGCAAAACCCACACGGCCACGGGGAGAACGTACAAACTCCGTACAGACAGCACCCGTAGTCAGGATCGAATCCCGGTCTCTGGCGCTGCGAGACAGCAACTCCACCGCAGCGCCACCATGCCATACTGAGGCTAATGGTGGTAATGTGGGGATTGCTGACTTCCACAGATGGGGCAGGTGATGACAAACCAGTGGGTGGGTAGGTGGGTGGTTTCTGAGGTGGTGCACTCCTTCTACACTTCATGTTGGTCTTCTTTCTGTTCCCAGTGCTTGACGTTGAGTTTCTCGGTACCAAGTGTTCCATCTCCATTATAAGCAGAGATGGACCCGTGTTCCAAGGTCCAGTGGCTTGCAAAAGTTTTCATACCCCTTGAACTTTTCCACATTTTGTCACGTTACAACCACAAACGTAAATGTATTTTATTGGGATTTTATGTGATAGACCAACACAAAGTGGCGCACAATTGTGAAGTGGAAGGAAAATGATACATGGTTTTGAAATTTTTTTACAAATAAAAAACTGAAAAGTGTGGCATGCAAAAGTATTCAGCCCCCTTTGTTCTGATACCCCTAAATAAAATCCAGTGCAACCAATTGCCTTCAGAAGTCACCTAATTAGTAAATAGAGTCCACTTGTGTGTAATCTAATCTCAGTATAAATACAGCTGTTCTGTGAAGGCCTCAGAGGTTTGCTAGAGAACATTAGTGAACAAACAGCATCATGAAGCCCAAGGAACACACCAGACAGGTCAGGGATAAAGTTGTGGAGATGTTTAAAGCAGGGTTAGGTTATAAAAAAATATCCCAAGCTTTGAACATCGCACGGCGCACTGTTCAATCCATCATCCAAAAATGGAAAGAGTATGGCACAACTGCAAACCTGCCAAGACATGGCCGTCCACCTAAACTGACAGGCCGGACAAGGAGAGCATTGATCAGCCACACTTATGCCATTGTTGAAACAAAGCCATAAGAAGTCCCGTTTGCAGTTTGCCACAAGCCATGTGGGGGACACAGCAAACATGTGGAGGAAGATGCTCTGGTCTGATGAGCCCAAGATTTAAGTTTTTGACCTAAATGCAAAACGCTATGTGTGGCGGAAAACTAACACTGCACATCACCCTGAACACACCATCCTCACTGTGAAACATGGTGGTGGCAGCATCATGCTGTGGGGATGCTTTTCTTCAGCAGGGACAGGGAAGCTGGTCAGAGTTGATGGGAAGATGGATGGAGCCAAATACAGGGCAATCTTGGAAGAAAACATGTTAGAGTCTGCAAAAGACTTGAGACTGGGGTGGAGGTTCACCTTCCAGCAGGACAACAACCCTAAACATACAGCCAGAGCTACAATGGAATGGTTTAGATCAAAGCATATTCATGTGTTAGAATGGCCCAGTCAAAGTCCAGACCTAAATCCAATTGAGAATCTCTGGCAAGACTTGAAAATTGCTGTTCACAGACACTCTCCATCCAATCTGACTGAGCTTGAGCTATTTTGCAAAGAAGAATGGGCAAAAATTTCAGTCTCTAGATGTGCAAAGCTGGTAGAGACATACCCCAAAAGACTTGCAGCTGTAATTGCAGCGAAAGGTGGTCCTACAAAGTATTGACTCAGGGGGGCTGAATACTTTTGCATGCCACACTTTTCAGTTTTTTATTTGTAATAAAATTTGGAAACCATGTATCATTTTCCTTCCATTTCACAATTATGCACCACTTTGTGTTGGTCTATCACATAAAATCCCAATAAAATACATTTACGTTTGTGGTTGTAACGTGACAAAACGTGGAAAAGTTCAAGGGCTATGAAAACTTTTGCAAGCCACTGTATCTGTTGTCTATTGTATCGATGGGGATTTTATACTTATGCAAAGAAATTTTAAGCACATCCTCCAAACATTTCCTTCATCTGCCTGGTAATCTTCAATAACAGATCTCAGATCAGAGAGTCTCTTTTGGAAGATAGACACAAAATGCTGGAGTAACTCAGCGGGCGAGGCAGCATCTCTGGACAGAAGGAATAGGTGCCGTTTCAGGTCGAGACCTGTCTTCAGACTGAGAGTCTTCTTTTGTGAGACTACTGGGGGCCATGTTGAGATTTGTCCTTCTCAATAGAGCACAGTAATTCGGGCCTTAATCAAGAATCGAGAGTTAAGAGTTTTTTTATTGTCATATATCCCAGAAGAATATAAAATCTTACTTGCAGCAGCACAACAGAATATGTAAACGTATTACTCTGTAAACAATATAATAAACGGGGAAAAAAATCAAACAGAAAAAATATCTAGATTGCATCTACATGTTTTCAATCTGATGTTCCCTCAATACCCATCCTTGGAAAAATCTTGCCACTTCTTCCCACTTCTCCCTTCTATCTTTGCTTCTGGCATGGAGATTCATTCTTCATTTTACATGACTGTGCTGCTGCTCAAAATGATGTGGGAATGACCTGCAGGTGCTGGTTTACCCCAAAGACATTTTCACATCTTCGGTGTAAACCAGAATCTGCAGTTCCTTCCCACACGTTTGGCCCGCTCCACTGCGGAATCTCCTCAAGCTGTGCTACTTTGAAGGATTTCCCCTCCGTAGGATCCCGACCCGAAACCTCACCTATCCCTTTTCTCCAGAGATGCTGCCTGACCCGCTGAGTTACTCCAGCACTCTTTGTCTATCATCTGCTCAAAATGACCACTCCTTGGCCAGTTGTTTTGCATTTCCCCAGGTCATTTGCGGAAGAGTCTTGACATTTAGAAAAATTGTGGTCTATTTTTTAGGCATGGAGAAATCGTAACCTATTCTTTCGAAAATTCCCAGCAAATGAATAGACCTTTTCCACAGTTCATTGTTTGGAAGGTTCCTGTGTGCACTAATTATGGCCAGCTTTTCAATGAACATTTGAGACAGATCTGGGTGTTATCACAATAAGTATGCCTCTTTCTTTCTTTCTTTCAATCTCGTCATCACTGTGAGTCTCGTAATTCCTCAGATGAATACAATCGTAAAGTACGGAAATATTTAATCTGAGGATTACTTTCTCAAAGGGTGGCAATTTTAAAAGAACATACCATTAGAAAGGAGGTAAGGAAGAAATTCTTTA
Source organism: Raja brachyura (assembly GCA_963514005.1). The sequence continues at coordinate 7,219,470 of OY740802.1, forward strand.
CTCAGAGGGTGGTGAATGTGTGGAATTCACCGCCACGGATGGCAGTGGAGGCCAAGTCATCAGGTATTTTTAAAGCAGAGATTGAAAGGTTCCTGATTAGTACGGGTGCCAAGGTTGTGGGGAGAAGGCAGGAGAACGGGGTTGAAGGGACAGATTGATCAGCTTTGGTTGCACGATAGAGTAGACTTGATGGGCTGAATGGCCTGAACTTCAGTCTGAAGACGGGTCTCGACGCAAAACGTCACCCATTCCTTCTCTCCAGATATACTGCCTGTCCCGCTGAATTACTGCAGCATTTTGTGACTACCTTCGGGCTGAATGGCCTAATTCTGCTATTGTGACTTATAAAATAAATATCATAAGTGATAGGAGCTGAATTAGGCCAATCAGCCCTTCTAGTCTACGCCCTTCAATCATGGCTTATCTATCTCTCCCTCCTAACCCCATACAACTGCCTTCTCCCCAAACCCCCTGACTCTGGTATGACCCAAATATCAAAGAATTTCTCCTCCGTAGGGTCTCGACCCGAAACCTCACCTACCCCTTGTCTCCAGAGGTGCAGATTCTGGACAACTCCAGCAAGTTTTTACTGCAGGGTTGGATTCTATGTAGGGTGGAATGCGCACAGGGAATTTACTGGTAGGCGCTTGTCCCCTAAGACTAGGACTTCTGCAATTGTGTGGGAGTAAGGAACTAGTCAGCATTTCACCGTGCTATACTAGCAGTTCAACCGTGGAACTGCTGTCAAAGCTAAACATAATCGGGGTCAGTAACTCCCCATTGCCTGGTGAGATTTGTCTCGGAACATTGTCCAAACGGTTTCACAATCGCGGCACAATGGCTCAGCTGGTCGAGCTGCTGCCTCACAGTTCACGGCGCCAGGGACCCAGGTTCGATCTTGGCCTCAGGGTGCTGTCTGTGTGGAGTTTGCACATTCTCCCTGTGACCGCGTGTGGGTTTTCTCCGGGTGCCCCGGTTTCCTCCCACAATCCAAAGACGTTTAGGTTTGTAGCTTAATTGGCCTCTGTAAATTGCTCCCCCCCCCCCGTGCAGGGTGCCGATGTGACAGTGAGATAATGGAGTGGACGTACGGGTGGTCGATGGTCTGTGTGGACTCAGTGGGCTGAAGGTCCAGTTTTCATGCTGTATCCTTCAATCAATCGATCATTATGTCCCCGATTAAAACAATAAGGACAGCAGGGTGGCGTCTTACAGCGCCAGAAACTGCTCAACATTGGACGTGGCTGCGAGAAACTGGCTGGTGAGTACTACAGTACCCTCACCAAAATCCCGATGGAGCTCGGCAGAACAGCCTCCTGGATCACCACCCCGGAGGGTAGGAGACGGAGAATGCACCGGGAGAGGAAGCAGAAACGTGGAAGGCGAGCGGGGGTGCAGGACAGGCTACGGAGGGCTCCACAAACACCATCGCTACCAAGCGTCTTTCTCGCGAATGTCCGGTCACTCACCAACAAGCTGGACGAGGTGAGGCTCTGGATCAACACCCAGCGATCCCTGAAAGACTGCTGTGTGCTGATCTTCACAGAGACCTGGCTCAGCGCGCTGGTTCCCGACGGGGCTGTGGACCTAACCAACCAGTCACTGCATCGTGCTGATAGAACAAAGGACTCCGGTAAGAGCAAGGGCGGTGGGCTCTGCATCTTTATCAACAAGGACTGGTGCACCAACCACACTGCAGTAGAGAGCCACTGTTCCCCAGACCTGGAATACCTACTGCTTAAATGTAGGCCGTTTTACCTGCCTCGGGAGTTTACTGTGGTTATCATCATGGCCATATACATCCCACCACAGGCTAATGCCAACCTAGCGCTAGCACAGCTGCACTCGGCCATCAGCAAGCAGCAGGATGCTCACCCCGACGGTGCCTTCATTGTTGCAGGGGACTTTAACCAGGTGGACCTACGAGCTGCACTCCACAAATTCCACCAGCATGTGCAGTGCCCTACCAGGGGCTCAAACACGTTGGATAAAGTGTACACCAACATCAAGGACGCATACAGAGCCCTCCCCTGCCCATCCCTGGGAAAATCCGGTCACCTCTCACTGTTTCTACTGCCTGCATACAAACCCCTCATCTGCAAGACCAAACCTGCAATAAAGACGGTCAAAATATGGCCCGAGGATGCCACCCTACAACTCCAGGACTGCTTTGATCGCACCGACTGGGACCCGTTTGCACAACAGGCTACCAGTGGTACAGAGGTAGACTTGGAGGAGTACACTTTCACTGTGCTCTCCTACAGCAACTGCTGTGTGGAGTTTGTCACAGTGGACAAGGAAATAAAGATGTTCCCAAACCGCAAACCGTGGATGAACAAGGAGGTTCAGAAGGTACAGTGCGCACTGCGTAGGATCAATCCACGCAAGGCTGCAGGCCCGGATGGAGTCCAGGGTAGGGTACTAAAGTACTATGCTGTACAGCTGGAGGTGGTATTTACGAGGATCTTCAACCTGTCTCTATCTCTGGCAACGGTCCCCATGTGCCTGAAGACAGCTACCATAGTGCCGGTGCCGAAGAAGTCTAAAGTCACCAACCTGAATGACTACCGCCCGGTTGCCCTAACTCCAATACCAATGAAGTGCTTTGAAAGGCTGGTCCTCTCCCACATCAAATCCAGCATCCCTGCATCATTCGACTCTCATCAATTTGCATACAGGGCAAATAGATCCACAGAGGATGCCATCTCTGTGGCTCTTCACACTGTCCTGACCCACCTGGAAAGACAGGGCACCTACATGAGGATGCTCTTCATTGACTACAGCTCTGCCATCAATACAGTCATCCCCACCAAGCTCACCACCAAACTCCAGCAGCTAGGCCTCAGCTCACTGATATGCGATTAGATCCTGAATTTTCTGACGGAGCGACCGCAGGCAGTGAGATGGGGCCGCACCAGTCCTCCACTATCACCCTGAGCACCGGCACACCACAGGGCTGTGTACTGAGCCCCATGCTCTACTCCCTCTTCACCCACGACTGCGTTCCTGCATTTGACAACAACACCATTGTCAAGTTTGCAGATGACACAACGGTGATCGGGCTGATCACCAACGGTGATGAAACAAACTACAGAGCGGAGGTTCAGAACCTGGCGGACTGGTACTCACGGAACAACTTGTCGCTAAACACCTCCAATGCCAAGGAGCTGATTATCGACTTCAGGAGGTCACAGAATGGGGAATACGCCCCAATCTCCATCTACGGGGACAGTGTGGAGAGAGTGTCCAGGTTCAAGTTTCTGGGCACTCACACCTCAGAGGACCTCACATGGTCCACCAACACCGCTGCGCTGGTCAAAAAGGCACAGGAATGACTGTTCTAGCTAAGAACATTGAAATGGACTGGTCTGCCCCAACAGCTGCTGACGGCCTTCTACCGCTGCACCACAGAGAGCATACTAACGTACGGCATCTCTGTGTGGTATCTCAGCTGCACGGAGGCGGAGAGGAGAGCTCTTCAGCGCGTTGTCCACAGAGCGCAACAGATTATTGGGACACCGTTACCAGCCTTGGAGGGCATCTACCACACACGGTGCCTCAGGAAGGCCGTCGGCATCCATAAAGACTCCTCTCACCCTTGTAATGGACTGTTCGAACTACTCCCTTCCGGCAGACGTTACAAGGCCTTCTACGCCCGCACCTCCAGACTCAGGAACAGCTTCATTCCCAGAGCTATAGCGGCTCTGAACCGGCCCTGCTGAGTAACCCCCACCCCCATGGACTGTCTCCCCCGGCCTCGCACTTTAGTCTGTGTTGATTTTACTGGTCAAATGTTCATTTTTACAAACCTTGTTCTCGGGGGTTGCAAACCGAAATCTCGAAGTTGTAAACCAAATCTCGTTGCACTTATGTATAATGACAATAAAAGATGTTATTATTAATATTATTCTTCAATCCTGACTACGGGTGCAGTCCGATTCCTCCCACACTCCAAAGACGTACAGGTTTGCAGGTCAACTGGCTTTGGTAAAGATTGTAGATGGTCCCCAGTGTGTGCCATAGTGCTCGTGTACGGGGATCGCTGGTCGAGGGAGGGGACCGGACCACCCGGGGAAAGTCCATGCGGTCACGGGGGGGAATGTTCAAACCCCGTACAGACAGCACACGTAGTCGGGATGGAACCCGGGTCTCTGGCGCTGTGAGGCAGCAACTCTACCGCTGCGCCACCGCCCCCCACCCCAGTTCTGTGGGTTTTGGGGTGGCTGATGTGGAGGTGGGCAGGAGTCACTGCGGTCAGCAGATCATGAGCTTGATGACGATTTGAGGTCTGGGTACTTGGTGCTCAGTCAGCGTGGTCTGGCTCACCAGCAGAAGTGAAATTGGTCCTTGACGTCTGCCTTTGCTGGGAGCTTGCTCCTGAGGTAAACAGACTGACCTGTGGTGTCCAGGCCCCAGATTTGGATCTTGACAGTCAGGGTATGGTGCCAAGGGGCCAAGAGTGCTTAATTGTCATATGTACCCAAAACACAAACCAATGACATTTGGTCTGAAGAAGGGTTTCGGCCTATTTCCTTCGCTCCATAGATGCTGCCTCACCCGCTGAGTTTCTCCAGCATTTTTGTCTGCCTTCGATCTTACAGCATCTGCAGTTCCTTCTTAACCAATGACATTCTTATCTGCAGCAGCACAGCAGTCCTCATAGACAACATCATAAACAAAAAGGAAAAGTTCAATAAATAAAATAGAAAACAATATTCAGAGCCAAAAGAAGCCCAGAGTCCCTCGTGCAACCAAGGCAGTTTATTGTTGATAGTTGAGCTGGCCTTTGTAGTGTTCAAGAGCCTGATGGTTGTTGGGTGGAAGCTGTTCCTGAACCTGGAGGTCACGTTTTTCAGACTGCGATATCTTCCTCTCCTTGGCAGGAGTGAAATAAAAGTGCGGCCAGGGTGGTGTGGGTCGTTGATGATGCTGGCTCATGTCTTCTTGAGGCAGCAACTCCTGTAGCTCGCACAGTATTGTGTGGTGTGGACAATTTCCTCTGGATGTTTAATCCGAGCCGGTCCAATCTCTTATACATTTTAGTGAAGGCATCAGTGATGTCTCAGTTTGATGGAGTTTAGTTTATTGTCAAGTGTACCGAGGTACAGTGAAAGGCTTCTGTTGCGTGCTAACCAGTCAGCGGAAACACTATGCATGATTACAATCGGGCCATTTACAGTGAACATCAATGAGTGGTGCGATTGTAATGCGTGGTCCACTTCTGTGACTAGGGCACAAAGATTTGCCGAGCTTGAGCTCCATTTTTCTGTATCAAAAATAATTTATTTGATTACGAACACGATACAAAAACAACCCCCCAAAAAATAAACTGTGGTGACGCACCCACCGCCATATTACAACATCACCAAATGATTCGGTCATTAAATCCCAAACAACTATGTCACAAATATACTAACTACTGTACAACGATGTCCCTCTCTAACACCACCCGGGCGCGGACGTAACCCCGGTAAAGGGGCAAGCAGCAGGCTCGGGCAAAGCCCTCTTCCGCCTTGCGCCGTGACTCCTGGATGGCCCAGCTTGGCCAGGCCTAGGAGCAACCCAACCAGGACATCGTCAGCCCTGCCCACTCTCTCGGGCGGGAGCTCAATCTCCAAAGGCGCACAAACATTTGGATAGCCTGTGCACTGTTGGTGTGAATTTGTTTTCAATCGTTCAATTCTACTTTATTGGCATGTGTACCCAAGGACAGTAAAATCCCTTTACTCCATACAGTTCAGTGACAATCCTACTGTACATTGGGCACAATCACAGCAAGTACGAGAGTATAAGATAGCAGACTAAACTGAGACAACACATGTGTGGCTATGTTTAAGGTGTGTCATCCTGTATGCTTCAGGTCCAAAATGTTAGGCCCTTAGGTTCGCCATAAAGCAACAGATTGGTTAAACGCACAGAGTCTTTTGCTCAGAGTAAGGGAATCAAGAACCAGAGGGCACAGGTTTAAGGTGAGGAGGGAAAGATTTAATAGGAACCCGAGGGGAAATTTTATTACACAAAAGGTTGCGGGTGTATGGAACAAACAGTATGGTAGTTGAGGCTGGTACGCTCATAACGTTGAAGAGACATTTGGACAGGTAGACAATGGACAATAGGTGCAGGATTAGGCCATTCAGCCTCGATCGATACGGGCTAAACACAGGCAGGTGGGACTGGTGTAGATGGGACATGTTGGGCGGTGTGGACTCTGTTGGAATTAGCTTCCCCTTCTCCTTTCCTGCCAATTGTATCTTTCAAAAGGTTTGTGTCTTTTCTGAACCTGGTCCTGAAGAAGATTTGGGATGGTGACTGATTGTTCAGTACTGTGAGCATGTAATCCAAGTCAAGGTGAAACAGCAGTTTTAGATAAGCTTCATGAAAAATATACCTGATACATACTGTATGATGGACTACATTCGTGTCCCGCATGCCTCTGTTGATTCAAAAACTGCTTTGATTTATCATGTGCAGCAGATGTATCAGTGTTTAATAATCTGTCTTTAATTTATGTCCCTGGATCGATTCCAGTTTCTGCACTGCCTTAAAGGTGCTGAACCACCTTGATTGCAGACATGAATGTACTTCAAAGTCACATTTTTCGCGAAAATACTTCAAAGTCACATTTTTAAGCACATATGGTTTACCAAGGTGGATATGAACAGAATATAAATTCTTGTGACTGCAGGTAGACACAAAGAACTGCAGATGGTGGCTTGTGACAAAAGGGACACAAAGTGCTGGAGTAACTCAGCAGGTCAGGCAGAATCTCTGGAGAACATGGATAGGTGATGTTTCGGGTCAGGACCCTTTTTCAGACCGATTGCGGCGGGGGAGGGAAGCTGGAAGAGACAATTGAACCCAGATTCAATCCTGACTACGGGTGCTGTCTGTATGGTGTTTGTACATTCACCCCGTGACTGCGTGGGTTTTCTCCAGGAGCTCCGGTTTCCTCCCACACTCCAAAGACGTGCAGATCTGTAGGGTTAATTGGCTTTGGTAAAAAAAAATATATATCCCCGGTGCGAAGGATAGTGGCAGTGCACGGGGTGATCGCTGGTTGGCGCGGGCACTGTGGGTCGAAGGGTCAGTTTCCATGCTGTACATCCGAAGTCTAGAGTAAATGGAAAAGATAAATGCAAAAAATATTTAAATGTGAAGTGCCACATGAGATTAAAATCACAATAAAATGACACTTAACCAATAAAATAACCAATAAAAACAACACTTAGAATGGATACCAGTCAGTTATTTTCATTGCAGATGGTGACAAATAAAATTGTAGAGACAAAATCCCTGTGTGCATCAAAGAATCAGTTGGATGCCTCAATGGGGCAGCTTTAACCTTGTGTGGATGAACTGCAATGAAGCATGCGGACATTCTGATTTTCATTTATTACAATCTCAAGGAAAATGTGAGGGTCATGGAATTTTTCTAAAGTGAATCCCTATGTTCAGATTTACAGATGAGAATGACCTTTTTAAGACTTTAGACTTAGCGTGGAAACAGGCCCTTCAGCCCACCGATTCCGTGCCGACTGGAAAAATGTACTATTTTACCAGCCAATTAACCTACAAACCTGTACGTCTTTGGAGCATGGGTGGAAAGCGGGGCACCTGGAGAAAACCCACGGGGTCACAGAGAGAATGTACAAACTCCGTACAGACAATTACCCGTAGTCAGGATCGAACCCGCGTCTCTGGCGCTGTCAGGCAGCAAATCTATCGCTGTGCCACCGTGCCGCCCTCATGCGTTTCGCCCTAATACCTTGTGGCAATGTATTCCAAGATTCATCACCCTCTAATTAAAGAACTTCTTCCTGATCTCCATTCTAAAGGCACGCCCTTTTATTCTGAGACTGTGCCTTCTGGTCATGATGTTCTGCATGAATGTAAATCGTAGAACTGAAATTACGGCCGCTGTCGTGCCCCAGGTACACTCAAATTTCAGCGCATGATGTTGCAATCTTAAACATGAGCTGCAGTGCCAAATGTGTCTCCGCCTCCAATCATGACTACATCAGGAATTTCACCTGGCAACATTCAGTTGTTGAACTTTGAAACTTAGAAGAGAGCTGACCCTATCATCGAGAAACATTTCTCCATTCTCAGCATTACTGTACAAGTGCACTGCAGATTCTGGGTGTATCATTCCGAAGCTTACGTGGAAGTGAATCACTGAGAAAAATAAACATTGATGGCTGTGAAATTGGACCAAAATCATTTGAGTCCCTGAACCCAAACAAATAAAACTGGGTTGGAAACGAAGGCCATAAATACAAATACAGAACCAGTTGCGTGTCTCAATTGGCCAATTAGTCACAAACTTGTACCTCTGCCTTTCGTGGAAACTAGTATCAAACTTCCTCTACAACCCTCACTGGCCTAATCAACTTCAGTATATTGCAGAAACACGGAACTGCAGATGCTGGTTTACCAAGGAAAGGCACAAGGTGCTGGAGGAACTCATCGGGTCAGGCAGCATCCCTGGAAAACATTGATAGGTGACATTTCGGGTTCGAATCACCTTTTCAGTGATTCTGGTCAGGTCAGGACCTTTCTTCTGACTGAACTTTAGTACATTGAATGCTTGCAGTAACTTCAGTTTTTCCCGACATGCCTCGAATCATACAGCACTCTTTCGGATGGATTTTTGTCCCTCATATCTTTATATAACTCATGTTTTACCCTTCTATGCAATATCCCTTTTGCCACCCCACAGAATGAAGCAGTGTTATTCCATAAGTGCCCACCAAAGGGCCTGATTCGGCAACTTGAACGCCCGGGAGCAAAGAAGACTACTGCCCAGTCCATCACAAATACTGACCTCCCCACCATCGAAGGGATTCGCAGGAGTGGTTGCCTCAATAAGGCCTACCTAGCCAAACACCCTGGCCACACACTCATTTCACCCCTGCTTTCAGGACTATAACGTCAAGGTTCAGGAACAGTTTCTTCCCTACAGCCATCAGGCTGTTAAAACTACAACCCTCAAATAAGCTCTGAACTACATAGACTTATTCCTTCACTCCATAGATGCTGCCTCACCCGCTTAGTTTCTCCAGCATTTTTATCTATCACAGACTTGGGGGTATTGGTTTTGTCTTTTTGCACTATTATTGTTTCAGTTCAGTTTAGTTTCAATTTAGTTTATTGTCATGTGTACCGAGGTACAGTGAAAGGCGTTTGTTGCGTGCTAACCAGTCAGCAGAAAGACAACACATGATTACAATCAATGCATTTACAGTGTATAGTTTGTTTTTTGCATATGTACGTATGTACACACACATCCAATCTTTCCTTCGGACTATGTTTCTATGACTACAGCTGCTCATTCCCAGTAACATGCTGCCGAATCTTTACCACATTCTCCATTGCTATCCAACTGTATTGCAGCGAGTTCCTTTGATTGAAGTGACAATCGGACTGGTCTCAGACACTTTATTACATCAGAGAAAATATATATCCTTGACCCAAACGACACAGTTCGGGGTTAAATATCAATTAACACTGCTCCTGATCACAGTCTTCTAAAATCTCTTCTCAGTCGAGTATTGTCCAGATCTTGGGCAAGTCATGTCTACCGAAAGGATACATTGGTAAAGATTGCCCTCCTGAGTAAAAGGGGACAAATCTCTAGGATATTGTTTATTCTGTATTTTTATTTTCTCCCCACAGCTGGTGGAACTCCGTGTTCACACACACACACATTTTATTCCCAAGCACAGCTCCACCATGATATAAAATTACTGGGATAATACTGTAAAAGAATAGTGGAATTTGAAACAACATGAAGCCCAAAAATAAGGGACCATCTCTAAAATGGCAATCTTCAAACATGGACATAATGAAAGCCATCCTACCCCCTCCAGAGATGTTGCCTGTCCCGCTGAGTTAATCCAGCATTTTGAGTCCATTCCCCCCTCAGCTTCCTATTAAACCTTTTCCCCTTCACCTTACGTCCTCTGGTCCTTGATTCACCTACTCTGGGCAAGAGCCTCAGATCTATTCCTCTCATGATTTTATACAGCTCTATCAGATCACCCCTCAAATTGGAATTCAAGTTATTGAAAATAAAACCAAGAGAGGAATAGATCGGCTTAACGCACCTAGAGTAGGTGAATTGAGGACCAGAGGACATAGGTTTAAGGTGAAGGGGAAAATATTTAATTGGAATCTGAGGAGTAACTTTTTCACACAAAGGGCGGTGAGTTTATGGAACAAGCTGCCAGAGGAGGTAGTTGTGGCAGGGACGATCCTAACATTTAAGAAACAGTTAGGATAGGGCAGGTTTGGAGGGATGTGGACCAAACGTGGTCAGGTAGGACTAGTGTAGCTGGGACATGTTGGCCGGTGGGGGCAAGTTGGGCTGAAGGGCCTGTTTCCACACTGTATTACTCTATGACTAAAATCAGACGTTGTCTTGCAGCACAACAGGAATAAATTGTAGTAAGATAAATGTACTCATTTAAAGCAACATTTTATGATTAGAATTGGCAGGCAACTTTGCACAGGTTTAGCGTATGTAGAAAAATAATAATCGATTTTCATGTTAAACCTCTTGACTATGAGTCATAGTCGTCCAGTGTGGAAACAGGCCCCTCAGCCCAACTTGCCCATTCTGTCCAACTTGCCCACTCTGTCCAACTTGCCCACTCTGTCCAACTTGCCCCACCTACACGTCCCACCTGCCTGTGTTTGGCCCATATCCCTCTAAACCTGTCCTATCCATGTACCTGTACAAATGTATTGCGGTCGTACCTGCCTCAACTACCTCCTCCGGCAGCCAAAGTGAATCGGGCTGGCAAAAATGCTGATTTTCGAAGAGGGTGGGTTTTGTTTGAACTGTTGTTTTGTGTGTGTGTGTGTGTGTGTGTGTTTGTTTGTTATGGTGTGTGTGCGTGTTTGCTATGGTGTGTGTGTGATGGCGTGTGTGTGTGATGGTGTGTGTGATGGCGTGTGTATGTGTTGTGGTGAGTGTGATGGTGTGTGTGTGATGGGGTGTGTGTGTGTGATAGTGTGTGTATGTGTTATGGTGAGTGTGTGATGTGATGGTGTATGTGTGTGTTGTGGTGAGTGTGAGTGTGATGGTGTGTGTGTGATGGGGTGTGTGTGTGTTATGGTGTATGTGTGTATTGTGATTGTATGTGTGATGGCGTGTGTGATAGCGTGATGGTGTGTGTATGTGAGATTGTGTGTGTGTGTAAGATGGTGTGTGTATGTGTTGTGGTGAGTGTGAGTGTGTGATGGTGTATGTGTATGTTGTGGTGAGTGTGAGTGTGATGGTGTGTGTGTGTGATGGTGTGTGTGTGTTATGGAGTGTGTGTGTGTGTTATGGTGAGTGAGTGTGATGGTGTGTGAGTGTGATGGTGTGTGTGTTATGGTGAGTATGAGTGAGATGGTGTGTGAGTGTGTGTGTTATGGAGTGTGTGTGTTATTGTGAGTGTGAGTGAGATGGTGTCGTGTGCATGGTGTATGTGTGTATGTGTGTTATGGTGTGTGTGGTGATTCCGCCGGAGTTTGCAAGCGAGACTTTGGCGACGCCCCCCGCCTGCTTTCTCTGAGCATGTGTCTGTTGTTTCAGTGGCAAAAAGCGGAATCGCGCTGAACGGTAGCATTTGCTGCAGATTTTAGCCAGTCTGTAGCTCGTCGTCCCCATTCTCTCTCTCTCTCTTTCTCCCTTCCCCAGGTACCGTTATGGTGCTTGCTTTACCCCCCTTCTGTGGCTTTTCTTCCCCTCGGTGAGAGCAAAGTTGGGCTGAAGTTCGGGAGGAACAAATGTGCAGCGAGTCCCCAGTTGCATGTAGCGAGGAGACTCGCTGGTAACGGAGCTGGAGCGGCTCGGAGTTAGCAGCGGGAAACTCTGCACACACACACACACACTCTCTCCCCTGGCATTATTGCACGGAATAAGGAAGGCGGCTGAGAAAACAGACCGGAGTTTTATTCCAACCGGCAACTCACCCCCAATAAAACAGGAAAATGCCAAGTGGATCTGAACCAAACTGAATTCACCGGCTTCTTAAAGAACTCACCTCCTCCTCCTCCTCCTCCTCGTCGCTTTCTCGCTCGCCTTTGGGACGGACTGTCTGTCTTGTTTACTTGCAACAAGAGGCCGGCAACATGGACGAAGCAAGCCAGCTGGAAAATGGAGTGGAAAGTGGCAAAGCCACCGACCGGCAGCTTCGCCTGCGAGTCTGTGTGATGACTGAGATTTTAAAGACGGAGAAAGACTACGTGGGTTCCTTGAAATTTCTCAAGTCTGTAAGTTGATTCTTCCCCCACCCCCACCTCCTCACCCCCTTTTTTTTAAAGTCTGTGCAGAGTTAGTTTTGATCCCACGGAGAGTGTGGCATGGTGTGCGGGTGTATTAACATGATGTTATCAGCAATGTTTCATTCCAGGTGGGAAGGGCTGATTGTTACTTATTTTTCGATTACTGATCTATAAACTCCGAAAATACTGCACTCCTTGACATTTGAAACTGCCAAGTCGAGTCACATTTCCATTCTGGGGCCGGTGTGCAAATGACTGACTCTGCAAGACGCGCCGCTTTACAAAAAAAAAATTGAAATTAGCTATTTTGGGGGAAAATTCCTTGATCTTGCCCAAAATGTCAGATGAAGATTTGTCCGATCTCAGATTTAGCTGGGATGGATGTCCTGAGTTTCGTCCCTCTGTCAGTGTGTGTGAAATTAGATTTATTGAGAATGTAATGAGTGTGAATTAAATACTCTCATCTTTGTGGGTCGTTTCCAGCTTTAAAAAAAAAAATGCATGCGAATGGGAGAACGATTCTGTTAAAGATGAAGCCAATGCGAAACATGAGCAATAACACAAAAAGCTGGAGTAACTCAGCGGGTCGGACAGCGAGCTTTGCCACCAGCTTGGTTAAAAACCGTTCGAGTGAGGTTTGCTGTTGTTGTTTCACTCATCGGATACCGATTCTGACATAGTTTCGAGCCTCATTATTTTGGAACAATAATTGAGTTTGGTGCAGGTTCAGTGGTTTCCTGTTGAGGCAGAGTGTCGTCTATTTGAAGGTTCGTTTGTTGCAGATAAGCCCTCGCTGGGCTGAAAGGTGTGCCATATGGTTTGTGTAAAGTCAAATAGGCGTTCTCCGGGCACAATGAGGAGAGAGGCGCACTAAATCGATTTGCCCTCTCTGTTGAACATCTGAGCATTTGGCGGAAACCCTGGGAGCAGTCTCCTGGGAAACCGAATTAACCTGCCATTTGTGTCTGTGTATGTGTATATATATATTTGTATGTGTGTAGGTGTGTATATGTATATATTTATATATATATATATATATATATATATATATATATATATATATATATATATATATATATATATATATATATATATATATGTGTGTGTTGTGACTATCTTATCCATTTGATCAGGAATATATGTGTATGAGTGATCAAAGGGATAAGTTGGACACACACACACATACAGGGTGGTGAATCTGTGGAACTCATAGCCACAGAAGGCTGTGGAGGACAATTCAGTGGATATGTTTAAGGCAGAGATAGATTCTTGATTGGTACGGGCGTCAGAGGTTATGGGGAGAAGGCAGGAGAATGGGGTTAGGAGGGAGAGATAGATCAGCCATGATTGGTGGTGTGGACTCGATGGGCCGAATGGCCTAATTCTCCTCCTATCTCATGATCTTATAATATATCTCCGCACGCACGCACACACCACATCACATCACATCTGATCAAATGGATAAGACGGTCTATATACAGTGACAATAAACTGAACTCAAACTTGTATCAGATTGAAAATACTGATTTTATGTTTTGGTAGAACTTGGGTAAGGCACCAGTTACATTCTGCTTATTGTCACCAAAACTATCTACTGAAAACTTGCCTTCTTTGTTCTATGGAGCATTTGTTTCTGACTATTGTCCAATTGAAATTTGCTCGAATTATAGAATTTTATTTTTCCATTTGGCAGTCATAGAATAATTCAGCATGGAAACTGGCCCTACAGCTCAATTTGCCCACTCTGGCCAATATGCCCCATCTACACTAGTCCCACCTGCTTGCGTTTGGCCCATATATCCCTCTAAACCTGCCCTGTCCATGTTCATGTCCAAATGTTTCCTCAACTTTGCGATAGTTCCTGCCTCAACTATTTGTTCCATACAGCTCATTCCATACACCCACTGCCCTTTATGTGGAAAGTGTTGCCCCTCGGATTACTTTTAAATCTCCCCCTCTCCCACTCCCCCCCCCCCCCCCCCCCACTTAAACCTAAAGTTGTCAACCCCTTGAGTTAATTCATTGCTTAAGACGTGAAGGATCACGCTAATGCAAGGGGATTGCCTACTCCTGCACCAATTTTCTATGTTTCTAAACTACAGATATTACCTGTAGAACATAATCCCAATCAACTGGTTTAGCGTGGAGAGAATAACTGAGTCTGTGCGTGAGAGAGTGTTGGAGTTGGTTGTCCATTTGCTCTCTTTTTTGTTTGGTTTATTGTCATGTGCATCCAGGTAAAAGTGAAAAGCACTTGGTGCATTCCAACCTGTCAGCATAAAGACTATACATGATTACAATCGAGCCGTCCACAGTGTACTGATACAAGATAAAGGGAATAGCCTTTAGTGCAAGGTGAAGTCCGATTAAAGAGAGTCCGAGGGTTTCCAGTGAGGTAAATAATAGTTGTTGATAGGATGGTTTAGTTACCTGATAACTTATCCCCTCGCATCTTAAACCATTGCCTCCAAGTTAGAGATGAGAAGATCTGTTTTCACACAGAGAGTGGTGAGTCTGTGGAACTCTCTGCCACAGAAGGTAGTTGAGGCCAGTTCATTGGCTATATTTAAGAGGGAGCTAGATGTGGCCCTTGTGGCTAAAGGGATCAGGGGGTATGGAGAGAAGGCAGGTACAGGATACTGAGTTGGATGATCAGCCATGATCATATTGAATGGCGGTGCAGGCTCGAAGGGCCGAATGGCCTATTCCTGCACCTATTTTCTATGATTCTAAGTCTTTGATTTTTCCACCCTAGGGACAAAGGTTCTGACTGTCTTAGACAATAGGTGCAGGAGTAGGCCATTCGGCCCTTCGAGCCAGCACCGCCACTTCTCAAACTAGACCAGTTCAATCATATTCTAAATTGTGTATAGTGATTTAAAAAAATATATATTAGGTGAGATATGGTGCTGAGTGCATTTTAATGGTGGGACAATAGTTTTCCTCTACTTCAGTAGGTATCAGGTAGGCCTCAGGTGCAACTTGGGAGTGGCTGAGTGACGAAATATACTTCCTAGTCTTTCAACAGCAAAGTGGTAATGCAGATTGAGATTTGTAATAAGATGCATTAGGACCAGATGTTCTTCCTCTTTTTGAAGTTTGGAAGATGTGCATTCTGTTCAGGGTTCAATGTGTGGAGTCCAAGCTGTATAGGTTTAAGGTGAGAAGGGGAAAGATTTCATAAAAGCTTGAGGGACAACCTTTTCACACAGAGGGCGGTGCGTATGTGGAACGAGCTGCCAGAGGAGGTGGTTGAGACAATAGGAGCAGGCCACTCGAGCCAACACCGCCATTCAATGTGATCACGGCTGATCATCCCCAATCAGTACCCCGTTCCTGCCTTCTCCCCATATCCACTGACAGGTGCAAAAACAACATTTCACTGCCACGGACGGCTGTGGAGGCCATCAATAGATATTTTTAAGGCGGAGATTAACAAATTCTTGATTGGTACGGGTGAAGGGGTGGTGGGCAGAAGGCATGAGAATGGCGTTGAGAGTGAATGATCGATCGGCCATGATTGATTGGCGGAGCGGATGTGAAGGGCCGAATGGTCTAATTCTGCTCCTCTAACCATTGAAAATGAACATTGAAAAGACGTATGGACATGGATAGAAAAGGTTTAAAGGGATATGGGGCAAATGCAGGGAGGTGAGACCACTGGTTGGCATCGATGAGTTGGGCTGAAGGGCCTGTTTCGGTACTCTCGGACTCCGTATAAACCATGAGATGTTGATGAGAGGGCTCCCTGGCTGTGGTAAGATGAATTATTGGGCATTTTTCAGGACGTATGCACCTCAAAACTGATGTTTAACTTTTGCAGAATTTGTTGTCAAAGAACCAGCTTTGCACCGTTCAATATTAGTAACTTGGAATGTCTCCTTTGTATGTTGACATCTCGAACATTAAAGGAGTTGCTGGTCACAACCGTCTGTCTGGAGTTATTATTTCCATCACACAGGAGAGGTGTTTTGTCAAATAGCTTGGATAAAACCAGATACTTCTGGGAATATGGAGCAGGTCAGGAAGCATCTGCCTGACCCAATGAGCACTTCCAACATTTGCCATTACATTCCTAATCAACAAACAGTAGCTGCAGAATGTTGCTAGTTTAGTTTAGAAATACAGCGTGAAAACTGTCCCGTCGTACTGGCACTATCCCCACATACTAGCACTATCCCCACATACTAGCACTATCCCCACATACTAGCACCATCCCCACATACTAGCACCATCCCCACATACTAGCACCATCCCCACATACTAGCACCATCCCCACATACTAGCACCATCCCCACATACTAGCACCATCCCCACATACTAGCACCATCCCCACATACTAGCACCATCCCCACATACTAGCACCATCGTACAAACACGAGGGCCAATATACAATTTTCATCAAAGACAAATATCCGACCAACCTGTACGTCTTTGGAGTGTGGGAGGAAACCGGAGTACCCGGAGAACACCCACGCAGGTAACAGGGAGAACGTGCAAACTCCGCACAGGCAGCACCTGTCGTCAGGATCGAATTTGGGTCTCTGGCACAGTAAGGCAGCAACTCTACTGCTATTGTGATGAGTATCAAAGTAGTTATATGTCAGTCATCTATCTGGAGTTACAGTTTGCATCACGCTGGAGAGACCAGAGGATGCGACTGTTTGTTGTTGGGAGGGCTTAGAGAATGGCTATGATGCATATCAACTCCTGCAGTACTAACAATCTCGACCCACTTCAATTCACCCACCACCTTAGCAGGTGCAATCTCATTTGAAGGAAGGAAGGAACTGCAGATGGTGGTTTACACTGAAGATGGACTCCAAAGGCTAGAGTAACTCAGTGGGTCAGGCAGCATTTCTGGAGAAAAGGAACAGGTGTCAATTGTGGGTCGGGACCCTTCAGACTGGTTGCAATCTACAAACCTGTACGTCTTTGGAGTCTTCTTCACGGAAATGGTGGTGGAGTGTTTCAAATTCTTGCAGAAACAAGGAACTGAACATGCTGGTTTGCAAAAAAAAAACAGTGACTGAAGAAACGTCACCTATTCCTTTTCTCCGGAGATGCTGCCTGACCTGCAGAGTTCTTCTCCATGACTGTCCAGCTCTTGAAACGCCCTGCACAATCCTAACCTAAACACGAGCTCAGCATTTTGTAGACAGTTGCATTATTTGTGCTATTGGCTTGCCCCACGATGGCCCAGTTTACGGTTGATATAATTTATCGTCTATTTATTTGTTGAATTGTTGCTTTTAACGTTCCTGTAAAAACTGGAGAGAGTAAGGATTTTTATTATTCCAGAGATAGACAAAAAAAATGTCTCAGATGGTCTGGCAGCATCTCTGGTGAAAAGGACGAGGTGACGTTTCGGGTCAAGAACCTTTTTCAGGCTGGTGGACATGAGAATTAAACGGTTTGGAACTTGTGCCTATTGCAGCAGTTAGTGATAGGACTGATGGAAAGGACAGAGGGCCAAGCATTGAGATGTGTAAATATCCTGGCAATCATTTCATTTTTGTTGCATTGCACCAAAAGATGGATGTCTGCAGGAGGGAATGATGTGCATTGTGAATATGTGCCCTGTTATTTGTGTGCATTACTGCATTTGTCTATAATCGAGATGCATCTGCTAAAGTGGACCAATTTTCAATTCTTAAGCACACCTAAAAAAATCTTTGGTGATTTGATCCAGATGCTCTGGTCTAAAGAAGGGTTCCCACCCGAAACGTCACCTTTCCTTCATCTCCAGACATGCTGACTGACCCGCTGAGTTACTCCAGCACTTTGTGTCCATCTTTCTAAACTCGGATGTTAATCTGTCCTACTTTTTTTAATGTATAAATTGAAACTCAACTGTCGGAAAAAGTGACCCGACCAGAAACATCACCGTTGCAATTTCTCCAGAGATGCGGCCCAGAGGTCCTATAGTGCTGCCTGTCCCGCTGAGTTACTCCAGCACTGTCTGTCTATCTTTCTAAACTGATGTTAATCTGTTGTACTTTTTTAGTCTGAAGATGGGTCTCGACCCGAAACGTTGCCTGTTCCTTCTCTCCATAGATGCACTCTCGCTAGATTGAGGGGGATCTTATAGAAACTTACAAAATTCTTAAGGGGTTGGACAGGCTAGATGCAGGAAGATTGTTCCTGATGTTGGGGAGTCCAGAACAAGGGGTCACATTTTAAGGATAAGGGGGAATTCCTTTAGGACGGAGATGAGGAAAACATTTTTCACACAGAGAATGGTGAGTCTCTGGAATTCTCTGTCACAGAATGTAGTTGAGGCCAGTTCATTGGCTATATTTTAGATGTGGCCCTTGTGGCTAAAGGGATCAGGGGGTATGGAGAGATGGCAGGTACAGGATACTGAGTTGAATGATCAGCCATGATCATATTGAATGGCGGTGCAGGCTCGAAGGGCCGAATGGCCTACTCCTGCACCTATGTTCTATGTTTCTATGCTGCCTCACCTGCTGAGTTTCTCCACCATTTTTTGTCTACCTTCGATTTTTGCAGCATCTGCAGTTCTTTCTTAAATACTTTTTTAAAATATATGTTGACACTCGACTGCCTGAAGAAACGTCACCTATTCATTATCTCCATAGAGCTGCCTCACCCGCTGAGTTTCTCCAGCATTTTTTGTCTACCTTCGATTTTTCCAGCTTCTGAAACTATTCATTTTCTCCAGCTTATTTTTTTGTCTACCTCAACTTCAAAGAACTCTGTTGATTAAGTGTTAAAACAGGCCGCAGTTAGCAATTCACTCGCGCAATTGTAATTCGTAGATGGAAAGGTTTTGAGAAAATCACAAAGTAGAAAATTTGGTTTGGGTGTCGCTGAGAAACAGCAAGGGGCAGAAAAGATGGGTGTTGTCAGTCGGTTCCCGAGTCGTTGTGACAATGGCACACAGAGTATAAATTGGGAAAACAGAGACTTGTGCAGCAAGGGCAGTACGATAATCACAGGGGACTTGAAGCTGCACTAAATTAGCAGTCATTATGTGGAGGATTAATTTGTGCTCTGGGTAAGCTTTTTGTTTTAATTAGTACGTTGCGGATCAATTAACGGACGGGCCATTTTGGAGAGAGTATTCTCGCTGTAATAATAATGGGTTGATTGGTAGTCTGCTATGTTGCCTTTGGAAAAGAATGTTGATCTGGTGGAATTTGGAAATCAAAGTTGGAAAGATTAAGTGCAATAACAAGGAAATGCAGATGTTGGTTTATATCAGAAACAAAACACACAATGCTGGAGTAACTCAGCGGGCAGAGGACATGGAGAACATCTCTGGGTAGGTGACCGTTTCGGGTCGGGTCCCTCCCCTTCTCTGAAGAAGAGTCCAGCCCCCAAAATGTGCTGAGGTGCAAGGTGTTTAGTTTGTACACTTTTTTAAATACAGTGGCTATGATGGTTTGTGATTGGAATTCTAATGCCTGTTGAAAGTCTACTGCTTTGTAATTAATTCTCCATTCTTCATTTCATTTCATTTCCTCAGTGTCGTGTTTCTCTGTCTGTTGGAGCCCAGTCTCTTATGAATGATTGAATGTAAAATTAGAAAGTGTGGTTTATTTGACTTGCATAAATGAAGTCATTGATAGGGCTGTGCTCAACTTCCAATGTGCATTTTGTGCAACGGTTGCAGGGGAAAGTTTGCTCCTGCTAAACTTGTTAAAATCCAGGGTAAAATACATCAATTTAGCCGTGCTGTATTGAAGGCAGAAGTAGTTTTTAAACTGGATATTGCATAAGTGCAGTTAAAATAAGTTTATAGACACTGGTGATGCACCTAGAACGAGAAAAGAAGGTCTGTGCACAATGAGCTGCAGATGCCGGTTTACAATAAAAAAACCACACAAAGTGCTGGAGTAACTCAATGCATCTTAGGAGTCTGAAGAAGGGTCCTAACACGAAATGTTGAGTTTGCAAGTTCTCCAGATCCAAGTTCCAGGATCCTGTCCATGTTCTCCAGAGATGCTGCCTGACCCAACTCTTTGTGTCATTTTTTTTTTTGTCGACCAGCATCTGCAGTTTCCTGTGTCTTCTCTCTGGAGAACATGTATGGTTGCCATTTCAGGTCGGGACTCTTCTTCAGACCGATGTAATCGGGTTGTTGTACAATCACAATGGAACCCAAACAATGTACAGTGTTGTGCCAACGGAGCATTTCGCTGTTTGAAATGAAGACGTCAATATCTTCATGAATTGTTGGTGCAAGGAATCTTGGGGGGTGCTTACTTCTGGAATTCTGTCAGGACTAAAGCAGCAAAACAGCATGTCGCTCGAGTCAAATCGATGACATTGGGCCAATGTGATTTCCAAACTAAAGATTGAAAGATGTTGTTTTTAGTGTTTCTTAATGATCAAACACCAGCCACCTCTATTTGCAAATGGTGCAGGTGCGTAAGATTCATCAAACTATTCTTTTGATACCTTTTGAGATGTTCAGGGTTTTTCTTTTGAAGTGAGCTGGTGGAAGCCAATTTTAGCATCGAGGAAGAGGTCTTGGGGGCTTTCATACAGAGCTGGGACATTATTTGGCCACCTTGCTGTTAACATTATTCACTCCAAGGACATGTTTATCAGTTCTGGGAATCTGTTGGCAAAGCTTTTTGTCTCCAAACATCACACCAGATATCCCCCCTTTTCATCTCATCTGATGGATCAACAAAAAAAATCCTCAGATCTACCTTGAAGGAATAGGTGACGTTTCGGGTCGAGACCCTTCTTCGACCCGAAACGTCGCCTATTCCTTCGACCGATAGATGCTGCCTCACCCGCTGAGTTTCTCCCGCATTTTTGTCCACCTTTGATTTTTCCAGCATCTGCAGCTCTTTTTTAAAAGGCCCGTCCCACTTGGCGATTTTTTTTTCGGTGACTGCCAGCGTCATATCAGGGTTGCCAAAAGATTTTGAACATTTCAAAATTCAGCGGCGAAAATAAAAAATGTTGCGACATTTGGAAAAACACGTCATACGTCATAGGTCATCACGCCAGATCACACCGCACATTTTTCGGTGACCTGATACGTCAGTCAATTATGCCGGCAGTGGCTGAAAAAATCGCTCAGTGGGACAGGCCCTTTAAACACTCCGATCCACATTGATCACTCCTCAGATTTCACCAACATCCGGTCCTTTGTGCTGAAGTGTTGCATAGCTCGGTTTTTGTCCTTGGTTTTAAATGTCAATTGATTTTCTTCCCCCTGAAAGCTTGACCATATATTATTTAGGAAGTTCTTAAATTAATTAAGAATGCAGCCATGGGCCAATATACCTCTGCCTCTAAGTGATTGGCAACTGTGCCAAATGTAACAGAAAGAAGCATTCGTATTTCATTTTTAACTTTGGAGATACAGTGTGGAAACGAGCCCTTCAGCCCACGAGTCCACACCATTCACCTATTCACACCGTAGTTCTACGTTATCGCACTTTCGCACCACTCTCTACAAATTAGGGGCAATTTACTCGAGGCCAATTTACCTACAAGCCCGCACATTTTTGGGATGTGGGAGCAAACCTATGCGCGGTCACAGGGAGAACGTGCAAACTCCCCACAGACAGCACCCGAGGTCAGGATGGCCCAGGAGCGGAAAAGACTACAAAAAGTAGTAAACACTGCCCAGTCCATCATCGGCTCTGACCTTCCCTACCATCGAGAGGATATAACGTAGTCGTTGCCTCAAAAAAGCTGGCGGCATCATCAAGAACCCACACCATCCTGGCCACACACTCATCTCCCCGCTGCCTGCAGGTAGAAGGTGCAGGAGCCTGAAGACTGCAACGTCCAGGTTCAGAAATAGCTACTTCCCCACAGCCATCAGGCTATCAAACTGACTGAAACAAATCTCTGAACACGAATAGACCATTAACTGTGTATTTGCACTTCATCTGCTTATTTATTGATGTGTGTATAAATCTATATAATGGTATATTGTCACACTGATATGTTCTGTAGTCATGCCTACTATATTGTGTTGTGCTGAAGCAAAGCAAGAATTCCATTGCCCTATCTTGACTTGACACTTGACCTGGTCAAGTCAAAAGTCAAAAGAGTTTATTGTCATGTGTCCCTGACAGGACAATGAAAATCTTTCTTTGCATAGCACAACAGAACATAGAAGGCATTGACTACAATTCTATACGTAAATACACCCATGAATTAATAAAGTGCAAATAACAGATGGAGGGATATTAATGTTCAGAGTTCCGAGCCAGGTTTAATAGCCTGATGGCTGTGGGGAAGTAGCTATTCCTAAACCGGGTTGTTGCAGTCTTCAGGCTCCTGTACCTTCTACCCAAAGGTAGCAGGGAGCTGAGTGTGTGGCCAGGGTGGTGTGGGTCCTTGATGATGCTGCCAGCCTTTTTGAGGCAGTGACTGTGAGAAATCCCCTCGATGGAAGGGAGGTCAGAGCCGATGATGGACTGGGCAGTGTTTACTACTTTTTGTAGTCTTTTCCTCTCCAGGGTGCTCAAGTTGCCGAACCAAGCCACGATGCAACCGGTCAGCAAGCTCTCTACTGTGCAGGTCTTTGGCGCTGTGAGGCAGCAGCTTTTTCTGTTGTTCGAGCAGTTTGACCGCACAGCAATACCTCGGTTCAGAGAGTCTGAAGGTTTGTTGCTGGTTCGTTTCAAGTGATGTGGTCCATGTTTTCCAAAAATGATTAGCATTAATATTAGAGGATGTGGTTTGGTATGTAAATGCACTTTGTAGCTCTGAATTCCAGTCAAAAGATACTCTCACTTTCCAGACAGCACTGTCAGCTTCTGACTCATCACTCAATAGGTTCCACTAATGCACATCCTTAGTACTCTAGGATTGAGATGGTAGATGGTCACTATGGATTATTTTTCCAAAGTAATATCTGTCCCTGGGAAATCCAGTGGCAGAGTTAGTAGAGCAATTGCCCCACAGCGCCTGTGACCTGCCTTCGGGGGTCGGGTGTTGTCTGTGTGGAGTTTGCAGGTACTCCCAGAGATCACGTGGGTTTCCTCCGGGTGCTCCTGGTTCCTCCCACATCCCAACGTTGTGTGGGTTTGTAGATTAATTGGCTTCTGTAAATTGCTCCTAGTATGTAGTGGACGAATATGAAAGTTGGATATCACAACATTATTATAGTTTTTTTTAGGGTGTGTGTATATATGTTTGATTAAAAAAACATTTTTTTTTCCCTCTCACTTATTGTAGAGTTTATAGAGTATTATGTTTACATATTCCGTTGTGAAGCTGCAAGTAAGAATTTCATTGTTCTGTCTGGGACACATGACATGACAATAAAACGCTCTTGAGCTGGTATGAGGGGGTGATCGATGGTTGGCGTGGACTCGGTGGGTGGAAGGGCCCGTTTCCATGCGGTATCTTTCAATCCATCAAGCAAATTATTTTTCCCGACTAATATCAGACCTTGAGAAATACTGGGAAAAGATGATAATGTCGTGTAAAGTTGTTTTGTCCTTTGTGTATTATAAAACGACACGAGCTCTTGCGTGAAGGATAGCCATTGTGGTAAGGCTGTAGATGGCTGTACTGGTCCTGGATGCGTGTATCAATCATAACCTGCTATTGGTGCGTGTTTAAAGCCAGATACTTAGAGGAAAATATATAGTGTAGAGGCAAGGGTTGTGTACTTTACAAATAGTTTTTAAAAAATGAGTTTTTATTACTTTAGATTTTAATTTAGCCTCTGTTGTTTATCATTTTTATTTTGGCACTTGTTCTGTGAGGTGTAAAGGGCCTGTCCCACCAGCATGCAACTCTATGCGATGAGCGCGACCTAACGTGGTTGCATGAGCCGTCCGGCGTCGCGGGGCAGGTCCCACTTCGATCGCCGGAATTGTGTGGAGTTCGTCCCGACATCGCGCGGGGCTCCGAAAAACTGACGGTGTACAAAAATTCCGCGCGGCAAAGGCATGTCGGCTCGCTGTCGCCTCGACGCATTACACACCGCCTCGATGTCGTGCCTCCATGACCCTCTCTGTAGGTGCCTCCGTGACCCTCTCTGTGTGTGGCTCCGTGGCCCTCTCTGTGTGTGCCTCTGTGCCCCTCTCTGTGTGCCCCTCTCTGTCCTGGCGAACTTACCTTTAAGACTTCGCTCCAAGTTCGCCTCACTTTGCGCCACTCACCTGACCTCCGCGAGGCCCTCGCTGCCGGTTTGGTCGCGCTTGCCGCATGCTGGTGGGAACGGCCCTGTACAGGGATCACTCGACCTCCGCGCGGCCCCCGCTTCTAGTTTGATCGCGCTCACCGCATGGAGTCGGATGCTGGTAGGACTGGCCCTTTAGTAGTCTCAAACGTGTGGAAGCAGAGTTGCAGGTGACTGAGTAATCATCAAAAGCTCCTTTGAACGTGCACTCTTGATGTTTAAGAAAGAACCGCAGATGCTGGAAAAATCAAAGGTAAGCAAAAAATGCTGGGGAAACTCAGCGGGCGAGGCAGCCTCTATGGAGAGACGGAATAGGTGACGTTTCGGGTCCCGTGTTCTACGTCCTACTTTTCTTCTACTACTGGAATATATTTATCCATTTCAACAAAAAAATAATAATTTCAAAGCAGATGGGTTTGAAGAAGGGTCATCATGTCATTGGAGCAGAATTAAGTCATTCGGCCCATCAAGTCTACTCCGCCATTCAATCATGGCTAATCTATCTCTCCCTCCTAACCCCATTATCCTGCCTTCTCCCCATAACCCCTGACACCTGTACTAATCAAGAATCTATCTATTCTCTGCCTTAGAACTATCCATTGACTTGCCCTCCACAGCCTTCGGTAGCAAAGAATTCCACAGATTCGCCACACTCTGACTAAAGAAATTCCTCCTCAGCTCCTTGCTAAAGGAATGTCCTGGCCTGAAATGTCACCTCTCCATGTTCTCCAGTGATACTGCCTGACCACCGAGTTCCTCCAACACTTTGTGTCTTTATTCAACAAAAAAATGTAAGCCAATATTGATGTGATGTTAAACTTTCCCATGTGGGCATCGTTTTAATGAAGTTGGCAATGCTTTTACTTTGGAATTGGAGAAGAATCCAGCCTTTAGAAGCCCCGTCCTCGTTTCAGTGTGAACTGTCACATGAAGAAATGAATACAGTTTCACCAATCTTTTCCACAGTGCATTAATTTACCTTCAAACGGTGTTTAAAAAAAAAAGCGTGTAACAACTTTTAACTGTTCAGAACTCGAGTCATGAATAAATAGTGCAGTTTTTATTTTGGTTTTTACCAAGGGACACGTTTGGTTACGGGAGCGTAAAGGGCAAAGTTGGCTGTCAGTCACCAGTACCATGGAGAAACTGTGTCTTTGTCCAAGGTCCCAGCGCAATGGCACAATGGGGGGTTTATTTCATTCCGGGCCAAGAAACAGACAGGCTTCTCTTACAAGAGATGAGTTTTAGTAATGAGCCAAAAATGGACTGGGCGAAGATCATGATTTTATTGGAGGATGCATTTCTGGCTGACTTGTTTAAATTCAATGTGTTGAAATTTCATACATGCCTTCAAAGGTGATGGCGACGTCGGCTAAAAACGGAGCATTTTACTGAGCTGTTTAGTTTAGAGATACAGCTCGGAAACCCGGCCCTTCGGCCCCACGGAGCCCACACCGACCAGCGGCCACCCGTACGCTTTCAGGATTCTACACACACACACATTCGGGGCGATTTGCATTTTTTTTTTAAACCAATGCCAATTAACCTGCACATCTTTGGAGTGTGGGAGGAAATGGGAGCACCCGGAGAAAACCCTCGCAGGTCGCAGGGAGAACGTATAAACTCCGTACAGACATCACCCGCACTCAGGATCGAACCCGGTTCTCCGGCGCTGTAGGGCAGCAACTCTACCACTGCTCCACCGTGCCAGCCTCGCTGTTACTGAGCGATTCTGAGCACCTCAGTGGCTCGTGACTTGCAAGTGAATTTAAAGTTGGCGATGTTTGAATCGGTCACGTGTGGGGATACAAAAAATAAATGCTGCTGGAAAAGGTATAAATTGAATCCAGCGTTGAGGCCTTTCTCGGGCAAGATGGACTGTTTGCATTCGATCCACATGGTGGGTCGTGCGTGCATGTTGCTCTGCTCGAATGAATTGAAAAATGTATTTAAAGTTTGCCAGGAAGATTGTGACAGAGGATCTTGCGTCAGTCAGTTTTGATTGATTTGTAAAGCTTGTTTGGAAAAGGCTTTTTATATATTTTTTTATAACGAATGGAATACTAATTTAAACATGTTGACATAAAATCCAGCATAGTAAGCCTTGAGACTATTCTGAAGCTTTCAGTTTAAAATGTATTACCGAAAAATGTCACGTTTACAAATATATATTAAATTATTTAAATTTAAATGAAACTGTGCAAATTCAGTGCTGTAAATCGGACTGGAATCTTCACAGGCCGCCAATTTGCATTTCCTAAAGAATCATTTTTTTTCTGTTTGAGATCCAATTAGTGTAGAATTTTTGGCCTGCGCTGTCTCCACCTTTTTGGGTGTTCGAGTCGCAAATAATATCCATTTGCCCCTTTCAGCAAATGGAGTTAATATTTAAAGTACACTTTGGCTTTAGCTGCTGAAAAATAATGCAAAATTAATGTCATTAGACCAGCAAAACAAATTTGTTTTCAACCTGATGTTCTAATAATGGACCTGCTCCATTATCTTTGTGCTAATGGCTTTTCTGGGAAAATGATTTGCTAGCATAATCATAAAGTACTTTTTAAATTGGGGGGGGTTTATCTCTTTAGACTTTAGAGATGCAGCACGGACACAGGCCCTTCGGCCCACTGATCCCACACCCTGTACACCAGTCCACACACTCCAGGCACCATTTTACAACTTACCAAGGCCAATTAGCCTGCAAACCTTCGTGTCTTTGGAGTATGGGAGGACTAATGGGAGAACGGGGAAGGGGATGGAGAGAGAAAATAGTTCCTAGTTCTCCCACTAGTCTTACTGTCTCCGACTACATTCTCTCTGTGTCCCGCCCCCTCCCCTGACATCAGTCTGAAGAAGGGTCTCGACCCAAAACGTCGCCCATTCCTTCTCTCCAGAGATGCTGCCTCACCCGCTGAGTTACTCCAGCATTTTGTGTCTACTGTCGATTTAAACCAGCATCTGCAATTCTTTCTTGCACATGTTTAATTCTTGCATGGTTACAAAGCATGGAGTTAGATTGAATATACAGTTTTAAGCCTTTAATGATTGCAGCTTTAAATATATCCAAGTGTCATTCACATGGAGTGGGACAGAGAGATTCAAGTCCATTCGGCCCTTCGAGCCTGCACCGCCATTCAATATGATCATGGCTGATCATCCAACTCCGTATCCTGTACCTGCCTTGTCTCCATAACCCCTTGATCCCTTTAGCCACAAGGGCCACATCTAACTCCCTCTTAAATATAGCCAATGAACTGGCCTCAACTACCTTCTGTGGCAGTGAATTCCACAGATTCACCATTCTCTGTGTGAAAAATGATTTTCTCATCTTGGTCCTAAAAGACTTCCCCCTTATCCTTAAACTGTGACCCCGTGTTCTGGACTTCCCCAACATCGGGAACAATCTTCCTGTATCTAGCCTGTCCAACCATTTTGTAAGTCTCTATAAGATCCCCCCTCAATCTTCTAAATTCCAGCGAGTACAAGCCGAGTCTATCCAGTCTTTCTTCATATGGAAGTCCTGCCATCCCAGGAATCAGTCTGGTGAACCTTCGCTGTACAAGAATGTCTTTCCTCAGATTAGGAGACCAAAACTGTACGCAATACTCCAGGTGTGGCCTCACCAAGACCCTGTACAACTGCAGTAGAACCTCCCTGCTCTTGTACTCAAATCCTTTTGCTATGAATGCCAACATACCATTTGCTTTCTTCACTGCCAGCTGCACCTGCATGCCTACTTTCAATGACTAGTGTACCATGACACCATCTGCAGTTCTACACATCCTACACATCCAGTAACGTTTGGTTGGAACCTTAACTCACTGAAATCTTTGCTCGTATGCATATACGGCTTTACCTTGCTCAGTAACATTTGGTACCTGGATGCCCTGTCACATCTGGCCTTTATACCATGATAGGGGTTTGTTGGTGAAAGGCATTGAGCAGAAGAATAGTAGACAAAAATGCTGGAGAAACTCAGCGGGTGAGGCTCCATGGATGCTGCCTGACCCGCTGGGTTTCTCCAGCATTTTTGTCTACCGTCGATTTTCCAGCATCTGCAGTTCCTTCTTAAGCAGAAGAATGGACACAGATTGGCCAGTGCTGCCATGTGAATGCGTTAAATTTACTCCAACGTAAGTTCACAAGCAAGCAAAATGTATTTGAAAGGATTTGGAGCTGGTGCATTTTGGACCATTTTGATTGTGAAGCCATTAAGATTAGTTTTGTTCATGGATACAGCATGGACTGGCTCTCGCCTCCACAGACTCCAGTTAGGAACGATACAGCATAGACACGGGCACTTCGGCTCACCGCGTCCACACCTACCATCGGCAGACCAATTTCCCCCTGGGGATGAATAAAGTTTTATCGTATCGTATCGTGCACCGGTTTTAGGTTATCCCACTTTTGCATTCGGTCCTGACTACGGGTGCTGTCTGTTTGAAGTTTGCATGTTCCCCCTGTGACCTTGGGGGTTTTCTCTGGGTGCTCCGGTTTCATCCCAAAGACGTGTAGACTGCAGCTTAATTGGCTTCTGTAAATTGCCCTTGGTGGGTAAGATAGAACTGGTAAGATAGACACCAACTGCGCTGGTGGCCGCGGGCTCAGTGGGCCAAAGGGCCCGTTATTTCTAAATAAAACAACCCCAGGCGGCTGAATTTTATGTGGTCAGAAGTGTCTGACTGACAGCAATCTCCATTCTACTGTAGCTACTAACTGAGTGCTCCTTTGTAGACCAAGCAGACTGTGCCTGCGAACAAAGGGGCCTTTCTGTTACCAATGTTTGGAAAGATACTTGGTCAGCTGGTAAAGATAAGGCCTGACATGAAAGCAGAAAGTAGTTTGTGCTGGTGTTCTCTGAAAATTATTTGATTTGTTCAACTAAAGACTGCCATTCCAAATTCACACTTAATTTTTTTTTTAAGCCTTAACATCCATTGATCAAAGCTAAAAGAAATGCCTACATTTATTGTATTAGTTTTTGGAAATTCATCCCGGAAACGACCTCTGGTCCACCGACTCCACGCCGACCATCGATCACCTAGTTCTATGTTATCCCACTTTCCCGTCCGCTCCCTGCACGCTAAGGACCATTTGTAGAGGCTTGTTAACCTGCAAACCCGCATGCCTTTGGGATGTGGGAGGAGACTGGAGCACCCAGAAGAAACCCCTGCAGACACAGGGGAATCGTGCAAACTCCACACAGACAGCACCCGAGGTCAGGATTGAACCCGGGTGCTGTGGGGCAGCAAATCTACCGCTGTGCAACAGTGTGCCTATTGTATCTAATGGGCAACTTGATGAATCTTGAAGTAGCTACGCTTATACTGGAAATAAATAAATCGGCATGAAAACCTAATAGTTGGAATAACCCAAAATTTAATTAAGGAACTGCATTTCAACAGCATTTTTGCTCGATATAATTGGCTGGATGCCATGCATGTGCAACTTTGACTAACATTACTCTAAAACATTTAACTTCAAGGTAAGGCACAGCTAACATGAATGATATCTAGTTGTTAAAGAAGGAACTGCAGATGCTGGAGAATCGAGGGTTACACAAAAAGCTGGAGAAACTCAGCGGGTGCAGCAGCATCTAAGGAGCGAAGGAGATAGGCGACGTTTCGGGTCGAGACCCTTCTTCAGAATGATATCTACTTGTTTGTGAGCTGGGTAGCTGTCCAGGGTCATCCCTCGTATTTCCCACAACCACCTACCCGTCACATTTAATAACCTGCTCTTGTGTTCCCACCATCAGCATCTTAGCTGGTCATAAATATTGTGGTTTCGGGTGTCTGATTTGGCCCACCTTCCCCCTTTGCAATCCTTGTCCTGGTTGTGTACTGGTGGAATACCTTTCAGTTCCCCAATTTTTTTTGCGTCCTATTTGTAATCGCTACATTATTATTTAGCTTCTCAACTTATTACAGAATTCAGCCTGTCTCTCACTCGTGCTTCTAACGAGGCACCTGCCATTGCACCATTCCACGTTTGGTCATCCAGAGAGCTTTAGATTTAACTTTGCTGCCTTTTTCTCTTCATGCAGTCTACAGATTGTAGCCATCGCCTGCAAAGCTGCCTACTGTTCAATTGTAGTTTTGCTTTCAGCTGGAGGGACAGCAGATATGGAGAGAGAGAAACGGTTTGTCGAGCATTATTGTCCTCATCCATACCCTATTGACACTATCAATAGGGGGGTAGGGTATTGACATGGATAGAGAATTGGTTGGCCGACAGGAAACAAAGAGTAGGAATAAACGGGTCGCTGTCTGAATGGCAGGCAGTGGCGAGTGTATATCTATTCATTTATATGAATGATTTAGATGATGGGATTAAAAATAACACTAGCAAATTTGCAGGTGACACAAAGCTGGGTGGCAGTGTGAACTGCGCAGAGGATGCTAGGAGGTTGCAGGGTGACTTGGACAGGTTGAGTGAGTGGGCAGATGGATGGCAGATGCAGTATAATGTAGATAAATGTGAGGTTATCCGCTTTGGCGGCAAAAGAAAGGGAAAAAGGAAAAGTGCAACGAGACCTGGGTGTCCGTGTATACCTGTCACTGAAAGTAAACATGCACATACAAAGGACATTTATTATCACATACACCAATGGAGATGGAGTTCTGGTGCCGGGTGAACACTCTCAGCGGCCCGGAGTGTCTGGAGCGGCCGCGCCAGTTGGAGCTCCGACTCTGGCGACCTCATCGTGAGATCCCAGGCTCCGTGGTGTTTAAAGCTCAGCGCCACCCGCCCGTGGCTGGAGGCTCCGCAGACCGCAGCTCCGCGATGTTGGAGTCAGCGGTCCCAGCCCTCCGGAGCCCACCGCACGGCGACCCGGGCGAGGCATTGTCCGCTTCACGATGGCGCCCCAGCGCTGTGCCGCCGCTGAAGCCCCGGCAGGAAATTCCGCTCCAGGCTGCCGGTAGGCCGCGTGGAGGGAGGGGGGGGGGGGGGGGGGGCGAAGATACGGCCTGGAGAAAAGCTGCATCTCCGACCAGGTAGGTACTGAGAAAAATAGTTTTTCTCCCTCCCACCCCCCCACCACATAAAAAGACTAAAAGATCTCCAAAAACAAACACTTTTAACTAACTAAAAATCGAAAAAAGAGTGAAAAGCCTAACAGCTGCTGGCAGGGCAGCCATACTCGACGGCGCCCCCATTAGAGGTCAGAGGGTACAGCAGGCAGTGAAGGAAGCTAATGGCATGTTGGCCTTCATAACGAGAGGATTTGAGTATAGGAGTAAAGAGGTCCTTCTGCAGTTGCAGAGAGCCCTGGTGAGACCACATCTGGAGTATTGTGTGCAATTTTGGTCTCCTAATTTGAGGAAGGACATCCTTGCTATTGCGGCAGTGCAGCGTAGGTTCACGAGGTTATAAGGAAATATTGGAAAGAGTGGGCTTGTATTCACTGGAATTTAGAAGGATGAGGGAATATCTCGTAGAAACGTATAAAATTATAAAAGGACTGGACAAGTTGGATGCAGGAAAAATGGTCCCAATTTTTGGGAAACCAGAACCAGGGGCCACAGTCTAAGAATAAAGAGGAGGCCATTTAAAATTGAGATGAGAAAAAAATGTTTTCACCCAGAGAGTTGTGAATTTGTGGAATTCTCTGCCACAGAAGGCAGTAGGAGCCAATTCACTGGATGAATTTAAAAGAGTTAGATAGAACTCTAGGGGTAATGGAATCAAGGGATATGGGGAGGAGGCAGGCACGGGTTACTGATTACGATGAATGATGGTACAAGCTCAAAGGGCCAAATGGCCGCCTCCTGCACCTATTTTCTATGTTTTTATCCAACTATATGATCTCACAAGAATCAGTCTAAAGAAGGGTCCCAGCACAAAACATTGCCTGTCCATTCCCTATACAGATGCTGTCTGACCAGCTGAGATCCGAATGAATGAATGAATACGTTTATTGGCCAAGTAATCACATACTAGGAATTTATCTAGTATGCTCTGCCCACTAGCGACAACATGACATACAGTGACAGTTACGAATAATACTTTAAATGTTAATAATAAAACATTATTGATTTCAGCACAAGTCTTCATGATTATAGAGGTCAGTGTGACAGGCCTGTAGTCATTAAGACCAGTAATCCTTGCCTTTTTGGGTACAGGGACAATAGTGGAGACTTTAAAGCAGGCAGGGACAGTACAGGTTTGCAGGGACTGGTTAAAAATGTGTGTGTAGGCCCACAGTTGTTTGGCACAGAGCTTGAGAGGGGGAAACATTGTCCTGGAGATTTCCGGCTTTTCTGTCTTATGAAAAGCCTCTCACCTCCTCTATTTTTATTGTTGATGATGGAGAAGTGATGTTGTGCAGCACGGAGGGGGTGGGTAATTGGGTGTGAAGTGGTGATTGGGGACGGGTGGGTGGGAAAGGGTCCAGTCTTTTCAGACTGGAGTCTTGCTTTAAGTAGGTGTGAAGTGGTGAAGATGAGTCCATTCTTTGCAGACTGTGTTTGTTGGGGAGGGGGTGCCAGGGATACGTTTGTCAAGCTTGTCAAGCCTGCAGTAGAACTCATTCAGGTCATTGGTCAGCTGACGATTGTCCAAAGAGCGGGGGGGCTTTCCTCTTGTAGCTGGTGATTTCTTGCAAGCCCTCCCAAACAGAGTACCTTTCCTTGGCAGCTCTGATTCCTCTTCTCAGCTTGTACTTGGCTTGCCTGTAGAGGTCTGCATCCCCGCTCCTGTGGGCCTCCTCTTTAGACCGTCGGAGCTGTCTGAGTCCTGCATTAAACCAGGGCTTGTTGTTGTTGAACCAGGTCCGGGTCCCAGTTGGAATGCAACTGTCCAGCCCTTTATGTTGCGCTCAAGATCCCAACCTCTGCATTTGCTTGTGTCTTGATTTCTTTCACAACTATTCCGTTACCATGCTCTTACTAAATTTTTGACATTTATATTTTTCTCCTTTTTTTTCTTTTTGTCCTTGCTTGAATAATAGTTAAATCTGCTTATAAAATTAATATTTAAACCTAGATTAGACCGTTTATGCTAGGTATATATTTCCACTTGTTGTTGCATCCGGGGAAATTTTAAACGTATTCATTGACTGAAAAACTTCTCATATCGTGTGTCCCAAACATAATTATTTTTTATTGGAGGAAGAGATGAAATATTGTGCGTGACTTTGATGCCATTTTTTTGGGCATGCGAGTGAAAGTTGCCGTGCAGAAATGGATTACCTTCTGATGAGCTTGAGCGTGAGCGTTGATTGATGGCAAAGAACTAATTTCAAGTCCCATTTTATTACACGAAGAGAAAGGAACATAGCAAAATTGGTTTAGTTAAGAGATAAAGCACAGAACAGGCCCTTTGGCCCACTGAGTCCACACCAACCACGACTCACCCGTTCGCACTAGTTCTATGTTATCCCACTTTCTCATCCACTCCCTACACACTAGGGGACAATTTACAGAGGCCAATTAACCTGCGAATCCGCACGTCTTTGGGTTGTGGTACGAAATGGGAGCACCCGGAGGAAATTCACACGAGCGCAGGGAGAACGTGCAAACTCTACATGGACAGCACCAGAGGTCAGGATCGCACGCCGGTCCCCGGCGCTATGAGGGAGCAGCTCTACCAGCTGCACCACGATGCTGCCCAAACACTAGAGAATACAGACCCAACCTGCTTAAATGACTCCTTTTGTGACAGAACAACTGTACGTGCGGCAGATATAGGTTTGTGAAGGATAATGGCAGAAAGGGAAACAACTGGATTTAATCTTATTGAACAGTGGAGCATGCCCGAGGGCCTGAATGTCCCGCCTTGTGCTTCTAACCTTGTTATGTTTCTTCTTCTTGGTTCTTGGTTACTTGGTCCTCCAAAATATTCCAACTGGAATTTAAACTGGAGGTGGTGAAGGGAGGGGTTTAGCCAGAGAGGGTTGTTGGGAAGAAAGTGCCACTTTAAATTTAGTTGCATCTGGCTGGGCAACCGTGGCTTGGTGGAGATTATTCACTGCTTTAATAGTGCGTGGAAAGAACGAATTCCTGTACACATCTGTCTTTGAGGCTGGGACCACAAATTGGATTGAATGCCCTCGTCTGCTCCTAATTGGTTTGGGGTTGGTGTAGGTCTTGTGATCTATGTCTAGCTGACCATTTAACATTTTGTAAAAACAGGTCAAACAGTGAGCTTCACGTCTGTCTTGGAGAGGGTTCCACCCCGCCCAGAGAATTCAGAAGTTTGGTGACACTCGCTTCTCTCTCGTAGGTGTTAGTAACAAATCGAGCGGCCTGTCTTTGGATACGTTCGTTGGATGAAATGTTTTATCTGTGTATGGGTCCCAAGTTGCAACTGTGTAGTCCACATGAGGTCATCTGGACTACGCAGTTTGATTTAGTTTAGAGATACAGTGTGGAAACAGGCCCTTCGACCCAGCGAGACCGCACCGACCAGCGATCCCTGCACATTAACACTACTCTACACACGTTAGGGACAATTTTACATTTGCACCGAGCCAATTAACCGACAAACCTGTTGGTCTTTGGAATGTGGGAACCGAAGATCTCGTAGGAAACCCACACGGTCAAGATGCGAACGTGCAAACGCTGTACAGACAGCACCTGTAGTCTGGATCGTACTGGCTCTCTGGCGCTGTAAGGCAGTAGCTCTACCGCTGCGCGACTGTACCGCCCATGTATTTATGTAATATTGGATGTGCGCAGTGTCAAAAATGTGACCCCGTGGCCAACCAGTTTTTGCGTACATATCTCGACGGTGTTCGTGGGTCATTCCTGCCCCTGTCTTTCTCTGGGACGAAGCAGTCTGTCTGTCTGTGCACTGACAGGGAAATGTTGTCTTGCTTTGTAAGTTTTGTTTAAGTAAATAAAGAACCTTTTGTTCCAATGGCTGGCGATCCTCCAATGTCTCAATAAACGAGAGAGGGAGAGAGAAGTAATGAGTGAGAGCTCCCTTTTGATGATGAAGTTAAAATGAAGGTGCTCAACTCAACAGGATTTATTTTTTCTATTCCCTGGAAGTCATTGAAATTGCAGGAAATACATTCACATGGCAACTGGCAGGAACGCTGCTCGACTGATATTGCCTTCAACAAGAATAAAGTTTGTTAGTAGTATTTACGAAACCAGAGTGTAACCGGGTGGCACAGCTGACTCTCGGTGCTAGAGTCCTGGGTTCGGTCCTGATCACGGGTGCTGTCTGTGTGGAGTTTGCATGTTTTCCATGACCCCGTGTGTTTCCTCCAGGTGCTCCGGTTTCCTCTCGTATCCCAAAGCCGAATTTGGAGGCTACAGAATTTTGGTTATTGAGTGGAGCTACTACTCATGGGGGGGAAAAAAGCTGTTTTTGTATCTGGCTGTGGCAGCTTTGACAGTCCGGAGTCGCCTTCCAGAGGGCCGTGATTCAAAGAGTTTGTGGCCAGGGTGCGAGGGGTCGCAGATCTTACCCGCTCGCTTCCTGGCCCTTGCAGTGTGCAGTTCATTTAGTTGGAGATTTAGCATGCAAACACATCGTTGCCCGACCGAGTCCACACCGACCAATGATCCCCGTGTACTCCAGTCATATCCTAGGGGTAATTTTACAAAACCCGGTTAACCTACAAACCTGTACGTCTTTGGAATGTGGGAGGACATCCAGAGATCTCCCACGTGGTCAGAGGGAGGCCGTACCGATTCCATACGGACAACTCCCGAGGTCAGGATTGAACCCGGGTCTCCAGCGCTGTGAGGCAGCAACTCTACCGCTCTGCCACCGTGCCAGGCAACGCAATGACTCTGAACAACACTGAAGTGTTAAGGGCCTGTCCCACTTGGGCGTCATTTGCGCGTCACGCAAAGATTTTGTACATCCCAAAAACTTGGGGCGCCGCGCTCGACCACGCGTCACTGACTACATCACCACGCGTACATCACGTGTGCCTCATGACGCGCGCGTCTTGACACGTAAATGATGTCACGTAAACAACGCCCAAGTGGGACAGGCTTTATGGTCAGACATTTGGCGTGCACTAAATCTGTGTGGATCATCACTCCATAGAAACTGTTGTTGCCAGTTAAAGGAAGCCATGCTTGAAGATGGGAGTTTAAGATGACACATTCAATTTGAACATTTATCTGCAGGGCTTCAACTCAAATTAAAATGATGAATGAAACTGTATGCAAGAGAAACATTCTTTAATGTCAAAGTAATTTGCTGCATATTTTGTGGTCCCTCGCAATGTAGGTCACGTTGATAGGAACAAACGACACCAAATGTCAAAATGACCACAAATGAGCTAAAGCTGCAAAGTAGGAGAGAAACAGAATGACTTCCAGTTGACTGACATTTTCAATTACCGGTCATTTCTTTCAAGTATCATATTTTATAATGAGCCACAAATTGATGAAAATTAAAATTAATTAATGCCATTGCATGAAATCGAGAAATGTGAAGGGTAGCTCAAGTCGTCAGTTTGGCAATTAAAGTGCCAACTTCCCCTTCTTGTCTTTCTCGGTCTTGTCGCTAAATTCTGTCTGAGAGATGAAACGCATCACAACTTCAAGATGGAGACGCGAGGAACTGAAGCTGCTGCACTCTGGCACTCTGGAGTAAAGCACAAAGGAACTCGGGGGGGGGGGGGGGGGGGGGGGTGCAAAGCATGTCAAGCGAGTCTGAAGAAGGGTCTCGACCCGAAACATCACCAATTCATTTTCTCCAGAGATGCCACCTGAACCGCTAAATTACTCCCAACATTTTGTGTCTCCCATCACTGTGCTATATTGTTCCGAAGACGGGAGAGACGAGGAAGAGGGAGTTGCTGGTGGCAATGGATGCAAGTAGTGGGCTGGTAGAGAGGACCGGGTGGGGAAATGCCTCCAGCACCTTCGAGGTCGGCTGCAGGAGGCAGCCCCGGGGCACAGTGGTGGTCGGGTGATTGGGCTGTTGGCCTGCAGCAGCCAGGGGCTTACGTGGGTCAGGGGGCACTTCCAACGTGGACTTTGGACTCTTTTTCTCTTTCAAAACAGCAGCAAAATATGGCAATTTGCAGGTTGCACAAAAGAATTTCACTGCATCATCATCATCGACGGTCCCTCGAAACGAGTATGACTGTCCTCTCCTCTCCGTAGGGTCGTCTACTTGTGGGTCTGCAGATGTCTGTAGAGGCCGATCCGCGATCCACACACCTTGGTGCAAGGTGGGCAGTGGAGACTGGTGGTGGTCGGTAGTCGTCGAGCCCCCTTCTCTCTCTCCCCTTACGGTGCTGTCGCTTTGTCTCTGCGACACGGCGTAGTTCCGTTTCGTGACGTGCAGCTCCTTCCTGCACGGGTTTCCTCCAGGAGCGCCTGTCCAGTGCAATGTGCTCCCAGTTGCTCGATGTGATGTGGAATTTCTTCAAACTGTTCTTGATGTTGTCCTTGAAGTGTTTCTTTGGCCCGCCGGGGGCTCGCCGACCTTGCTTCAGTTGAGAGTACAGGATCTGTTTAGGGAGACGTGCGTTGGACATGCGGATGACGTGGCCAGTCCATCGAAGTTGGTGATGCATTATTGTGGTGGTGACGCTGGTCATGTTGGCTTCCTCCAAAACGCTGATGTTGGTGCAGTACATCCGTGACAATAAAGGACCACCAGCGAATTGAAGCAATGAGTAGCGGCTGGTATGCGAGTGAACCGGAGGTCTTACCTTCTGCCTGCACACGGTCAGCTGCCGGAGCACGCCCGGGGCACAAAGGGGTTGGACGGTGAGGAGGGAGAGGGACAACGGTTTGTTGGAAGATCGGAGGGAGGCCCTGCAGCAGCCTGGGCCTCGCCTGGATCGGGCCCCGCTCCAGGGGACCGAGCGCACGGACCCGACTGGGCTTTGGCATGAGGCTAAAATCTGCCGACTCTTGCATCTCAGTGGACTATTTCCATGCACTTTGTACTAATTGGGGACCGTGCTTAGTTATGGCAATATTTTACTGAACTATATGCAAAAAAGGTGCTGGAGCAACTAAACTGGCCAGGCAGCATCTCTGGAGAACAGGGATAAGTGACATTTCAGATCAAGCCCTTTCTTCAGTGAAAGAGCCTGTTGCCGTGTGCACAGTGGACAATCCTGTCTGTGGTTCCCTCGCAAATTACTAAAGATCATTGCTGAAGGGCGGCACGGTGGCGCAGCGGTGGAGTTGCTGCCTCACAGTGCCAGAGACCCGAGTTCGATCCCCACTACGGGTGCTGTCTGAACGGACTTTCTTCATTCTCCTCATGACCGCGTGGGTTTTTTCCGGATGCTTCACTTTCTTCCCACACTCCAAAACGCGTAGAGGTTTTGTAGGTTAATTGGCATTGGTAAAGATTGTAAATTGTTCCTAGCGTTTAGGATCGTGCTAGTGTACAGGGATCACTGGCTGGCACGGGTTTGGCGAACTGAAGGGCCTGTTTCCGTGCCGGATCTCTAAACTAAAGGGAACTAATCTAATCATTCTGAACCCATCACAATTTAAACAAAAATCACGTTTGACATATTACTCTGCTATTCCTTCCCTCCTCACGCTACTTTGACGGTGCCATCTTTATCATAATCTTGTCATAATCTTATCATTATTCCTGGACTTCTCACTCTTGTCAGTAAACGAGTCTATTGTCCTTTCCTGGGCAGTCTAATGTTTGGCCATTATCACCTTGAGCTGTTTCTGAGAAAAGTGATGGGTTCATCAGATTTTGAAAAGCTGGATGAATGGGTCTCACGCAAGTAACAAACAGAGGATTAACATTTCCAAAGCCTTTTGGAGACAAATCAAGGTTTTGAGGAATGAGTTTGCAGTTTATCTCTGGGCAGCCAGACTACAGCGTCTGATGAAGGAGTTCTTTCTTCTCGTCTCTCAACCCAACGTTGGTTTCTCGTGGAATGCTGGAATGGAAATTCTGGTTGACTTTTGGTCAGTGTTGCCTTATCATGAATTAAACATGTTCAGAGATACAGTGCGGAAACAGGCCCTTCGGCCCACCAGGTCTGCGCCGACCAGCGATCCCCGCACATTTACACCATCCTACACCCACTGGGGACAATTTTTACCAAGCCAATTAACCTACAAACCTGTACGTCTTTGGAGTGTGGGAGGAAACCGGAGATCTTGGAGATAACCCACGCAAATCACGGGGAGAACGTACAAACTCCGAAGTCGGGATCGAACCCGGGTCTCCGACGCTGCATGCATTCGCTGTAAGGCAGCAACTCTACCACTGTGCCACCATGACCGCCCCGCTCTAGCTCCACGTTTGTATGTTTGGCTTCTGGCTAAAGTTTACACAGCTTAACTCGCGGGTTTGCTGTCCAATTTGCAACTATTTCAGCACTGCATAAAAATTACCCGTAGCATTATGTGTGGCAATCTGAATGCAACTACTTTTTAGTTTAGTTTAGAGATAGTTGGGCCACCAAGCCTGCGCCAAATAGCAATCGCCACCATATTACTACTATCCTACGTTAGATATTGAGCATGGAAGCAGGCCCTTCAGCCAACATAGTCAGTGCCGGCCAGCCATCACCTTGTACACCAGCACAACCCTACATCCTTGGGACAATTTACAATTATTACTGAAGCAAATTAGCCTGCAAACATGCACGCCTTTGTATGTGGGAGGAACCCAGAGCATCCGGATAAAACTCACGTGGTCACAGGGGGAACCAGGGTCTCTGGCGCTAGTCGGGATTGAACCAGGGTCTCTGGCGCTGTAAAGCAGCAATTCTGCCGCTGTGCTGGGGTGCTTTGGGAATTTAGTTGGGTATGGCAGGATTCACGGAGTGAATCGACAGACGATGTTTCAGGTCGAGACCACTCTTCAGACTGGTCTGGATCCAAAATGTTCCTCTGTTCAATCCTGGCAGAAATACTTATCTCCCTCAATCGCATTCCCCTGTCTTTGTCCCGTAACCTTTAACGCTCTCACTAATCTAGAACCTATCAATATCTGCTTTAAAAATGCCCAGTGTCTGGGCCTCCACCAGCATCTGTGCTGATAAATTCCACAGTTTCTCCAGCCTCTGGTTAACGGAATACCTCCTTATCTCTAGGATAGAGGTATATGCTTTTATTCTAAGGCGATGCCTTCTGGTTTCGACTCTCCCATTACTGCAAACATCCATTTTATGTCCAGTCTATCTGGGCCTAAAGAAGGATCCCAACCTGAAACATCACCTATCCATATTCGCCACCGATGCTACCAACATCCAGCAGTTCTTGGCTTCTATAAGATGCTGGAATTATTCCTGGTTTTCCAATGGGATTGTGTAATAGTTGCATTTCTCCGTTTTCTCCTGGCATTGTCTAAGGGGAGCAAGATTTGTGACCAGATTCCCTGCGATTAGTCTACCTTTGATTTTTCCAGCATCTGCAGTTCTTTCTTAAACATTAATTATTACATCATTTGAGCAGAGATGGTTTTAGGGAGTGGGAAACGGGAAACAATTGCTTGCTTTCAGTTTAGAAATACAGTGCAGAAACAAGCCCTTCGGCCCAACGAGTCCATGCTGACCAGCAATCACCCCTGACACTAACACACACTGGGGACAATTTGCGATATTACCGAAGCCAATTAACATACAACCTGCACATCTTTGGAGTGCGGGAGGAAACCGGAGCACCCGGAGAAAGCCCACCCGGTCGTGGGGAGAACGTACAAACATTCGATTGAATATCTACAGCCTGGAAGAGCAGTCAAAATATGTTCCCTAAATTTGTGACCGGAAAATGACACATTCCTTGAATAATGTTCATGTCTTTGTTGTGAAGCGGTACAGAAGCCAGCCTTTGAGGAAATCTGTCTGGAATTCTGAGATGATTCTTGAAAAGATGTCTCTGACTGAACAATACTCTGTTTTTCCAGGAAAAAAAAAATTGGTGAAATGTTATGTTTTCATGACCTTGAGGTTTCAAAGGCAATGTCTAAACTAGCTAAACAATGGCTACTGGAAAACAACAGCGAGGCGGTTGGTTCTATTAGTCCCTTGTTGGGAATGTGTAAGTCAGAACAATCTGCGGAATAAATGTCCCATGTAGAAGACATTGTACACATTCGTGCTTTTATTTCCTTCCTTCTATTGGAACGCATGGACTAGTGTCGGCCAATTGACTTGCACACGTTTCCACCATTCCATAGCATCGTGGCTAACCTTTGATCTACCTCATATCCCTCAATGCCTTGCAAATCAGCAAAGATCTATTCATTACAGATGTAACGAATAGATGTACAGATTATTAGTGGGTGTGTTGCAAGGAACTGTGGATGCTGGTTTTCAACCGGAGATGGACATGAAAAGCTGGAGTAACTCAGCAGGTCAGGCAGCACCTCTGGAGATGCTCCAGACTCCCCGAAGATGCTGTCTAACCTGATTAGCATGGTTGTCGGGGGTTATGGAGAGAGGGCAGGAGAATGGGATTGAGAGTCAAGTCGGGTTTATTAGTCACATACACATACAAGATGTGCAGTGAAATGAAGGTGACAATGCCTGCAGGATTGTGCAAAAAAAAACTACCAAACAGAATCAGTAATTACATATTAGAAAGAAGGGAAAAAAGAAAAAGATAGATCAGCCTTGTTTAAATGATAGGGTAGACCTTGTATGAAGCACTGACAACACTGAGCCATTTAACTTCATAATAAGTATTTTAATAACATCACATAGAGACAGCATTACATAAGCTGTTGTAGGCTCTGAGTCCTCAATCAAACTGAGAACCAAAGATCTGGGAACTGCTAGTGACACACCACCAGATGGTATAGCGGAAACCCAAACTGGATCGGGTGATCAACAGCAAAGCCAGACATGGATCAAATCAGCAATAGAAATTGATCTACAGATTTGTTGGGCCGAATGGCCTAATTCTGCTCCTATAACTTTTATAAACTTATTATTATGAATATTAAGAATTACTGTTGTGTCATCTCCCTCAATTTCAATGGAAAGTTCCAAATTTATACCATACTCTGCCAATCTCAATCCCGATTGACTATGCTTCGATATTTTGCAATGAGGAACTGCAGATACTGGTTTACAAGGGGGAAGAAAAAGACACAAAGTGCTGGAGTAACTGAGCGGATCAGGTAGCATCCTTGGAGAACATGGATAGGTGACGTTTTGGGTCATGGTTTCAGTTCGGGTCAGACTGAAAGGTCTGGAGAAGGGTCCCGATCCAAAACACCACCTATCCTTGTTACCCAGGGTTGCTGCCGGACCAGCTGAGTTACCCCAGCACTTCGTCTTTTCCTCGATATTTGGCCTCTGGCTCCTACCTTGTCTCAGGATCTCTAACTGTCAGAAATATTTTTTTCTGCTCCTTTTCAATTCCACGTTCAACTTGAAAACGTAAATAAATCAAACGTTGAATTCTTGGAAGTAAATTTATTTAGTG
The DNA here is from genome assembly GCA_963514005.1 of Raja brachyura. The sequence goes on from OY740802.1 coordinate 7,262,226, forward strand.
GAATCACCGCAGTCGTGTTGTAACTATAAATATATTTGCTGCACATGTTGCACTCTGATATCTTGCAGTTTTAATAAAACTTACAAGAATGAAAGGAATTCTTGATTCAGTTGCCCTCGATGTTTTCCAAAGTTTTGTTTGAACTTGATTAATCTTAGCTCTGTTGGATCTTTGAAGCCGAGCATTTATCTAAAGTGCACCCAAGTTTTTTGATCTACAAAGTTGAATTGATATCCCAATCGGCTGGTTTGTGGTTTGTACTCATTGAAATGTATTGAACATGAATGGGAAATTAAGTTGTTACATACAGAATTAATCAACTCCCAAACAAAAAGATTGAAGAGTCCAAATTGCCGGTGCCCAGTTTTACTTCTTTTTAACCAAAATGCTTCTTTAATTAACAATTCCTTATAAAATTGACCCGAGCCATCATTATCCATGAGGTTTAATCCACATCCTGCAACATAGCTGCCAAGTAGTACGGATTTTCCGTATTTCGTACGAAATGCGATACGAATGCAGAAATACAAATTTGCGTTGTTCAATACGGATTTTAAAAAAAACAACCATGGATAATCGTTACGAGACAAAAACGATTTGTTAACTACCACTGTTAGCACTTGTTAACAGCCAGTAGTTAACACATAGTTATACAATGTGTCACCAATACATCGATCTACATTCCTCAGTAAATATAATTGTGTTTTGACCAAGTATTAATGATGCCGCGTTCCTTTAATAAAATTCACGGGAGAATTTCTTAAAACTCACTGTCATTAAGGGCTCCAGACCGTGAGCACGGACTTCTTCCTGATGTGTAGGTACAGTCATTCACCCACGTTATTTTTAAGAAGGAACTGCAGATGCTGGAATAATGGCAGGTAGTCAAAAATGCTGAAGATACTCAGCGGGTAAGGCAAAAATGCTGGAAAATCTCAGCGGATGAGATGCTGCCTCACCTGCTGAGTTTCTCCAGCTTTTTTGTCAACCCACGTCATTTAGTGATTTGTAACCGTCATTTAGTGATGCTATGTGAATTTTTTTAAATTAAGTTTGTGTGTTTACTCTCTCTCCTTCATTAGTTCTTCTGTTTGTCTTTATTTGCTTAAGTTTTATTTAGTGTTATTTATCACGTTGTGGTTATAGCTTTTGAATGATCTAAACCTATTGGATTTAAAAAAAATTCATATGTTCATAGCATCGCCCGGCTATCTTTCACTACTTGACTCGTGCTCATGAGGTATGATTTCAGGATGCTCAGATGATCTTCAAATGTGGCAATTGTACCGAGCGCTAAATCCCTTCAGCTGCAACTGAATTCCGATTTCCGATTGTTGTTGTTGTTTTTGGTTTCCTATTTGTCAATTTTTATGTTGCCCGATTATTTGGCGGCCAATCAACCGCTGTCTCTAAGGGGGTTGCGTCCAATCACCGACTAGCTTCCCTTAAAATTCCCGTCCAATCAACAAATCTGTCTCTTCCCGTCCAAACAGCCGCTGTCTCCAAGGGCATTGTGTCCAATCGCATATTGCGCTGGTCACACAATGGCCAATCAGACGCAGTCTCCACGGGGCGTTGACCAGCTTCCCTTACTGAAGCAGATGATGGCTGCAGCCAACACAGAGAGAGAAATGCAAGAAAGCAGATATGACATTTAATACACAATAAACTGTATTACAAATATACAATATACAAACTGTATTACAAATATACAATAAATAAGTTATGCATTCTTGTACTCTGACATGGGTATGACCGCACATTAAAAAAAAAAATCAGCCAAATGGTACCATGTAAAAATACTGATTTCCTCAGCAAAATACTGATTTTCAGGTACAAAACCTGGCAGCTCTGCTGCAATGCTGATTCTCACAAAATGTTTATTATGATGATCTCTGGTCATCGAGTCAAAGAGTGATACAGTGTGGGAACAGCCGCTTCGGGTCAAATGCCGACACCGGCCAGCATGTCTCTGCTACACTAGTCCCACCTGCCCCCGTTTGGTCCATATCCCTCCAAACATGTCCTATCCATGTACCTGTCTAATTGTTTCTTAAATGTTGGGATAGTCCCAGCCTCAACTGCCTCCTCTGGCAGCTTGTTCCATACACCCACCAGCCTTTGTGTGAAAAAGTTACCCCTCAGATTCCTATTAAATCTTTTCATCTTCACCTTAAACCCGTGTCCTCTGGTCCTTGATTCACCTACTCTGGACAAGAGACTCTGTGCATCTTCCTGATGTATTCCCCTCATGATTTTATACACCTGTATAAGATCACCCTTCATTCTCCTGTGCTCCAAGGAATAGAGTTGCAGCCTACTCGACCTCTCCCTGTAGGTCAGACCCTCTAGCCCTGGCAACATGCTTGTAAGCCTTCTCTGTCCTTATTTCTGTGTATGCATTTTCTGGTTTGAGTCCCATGGATTGTGTGTCTCATGTGGCTCAGTACAGAGTGACGTGACTGATGTACAAATGGCATTGGAAGAGACGTGGTGTATATTGACTAAGGCAAGGCAAAAATTGAATAAAAATGTACGGGCGTGCAGTGGTCAGCTAGACATAGATCACAAGACCTACACCAACCCCAAACCAATTAGGAGCAGACGAGGGCATTCGATCCAATTTGTGGTCCCAGCCTCAAAGACAGATGTGTACAGCAATTTGTTTTTTCCACGCACTATTAAAGCATGGAATAATCTCCACCAAGCCACGGTTGCCCAGCCAGATGCAACTAAATTTAAAGTGGCACTTTCTTCCCAATAACCCCCTCTGGCTAAAACCCCTCCCTTCATCACTTCCAGTTTAAATTCCAGTTGGAATATTTTGGAGGACCAAGTAACCAAGAACCAAGAACTGCAGATGTTGGTTTAAACTGGAAATAGAGACAAAAATTGAAGTAACTCAGCGGGACAGACAGCATCTCTGGAGAGAAGGAATGGGTGACGTTTCGGGTCGTGACCCTTCTTCAGACCTTGTACTCTAATGAAAGTATTCCAAATACTCTAATGGTTGGAGTTGTTGAAGGTGGGTTACCCTTACTCCAGGAGATGTCTTTATTAGGTTAATGGCCTTGCCCCAGCTATATATATATATTTTGTAAACCAGTATTGTTTATCTATCACAACGTTTAAGAAACATTTAGACAAGTACACGGATGGGACGGGTTTCGAGGCTAATGGGTCAAATGCAGGCAGGTGGGACTAGTGCAGATGGGACATGTTGGTTGGTGAGGGCAAGTTGGGCCGAAGAGCCTGTTTGCACATTCTGTGACTCTCTGACTCTAGATAGAGTTCCTTGTTTCTAAGAAGAGTCTCGACCAGAAACGTCACCCATTCCTCTTCTCCAGAGATGCTGCCTGTCCCCGCTACGTTACTCCAGCTTTTTGTGCCTCTCTTTGTTTCTACACTTTCCTGCTCCGCGGCAAAATCTCCTGAAAGTATGCCGACTTTGAAGAAGGTCTCTCCCTCCTCTTCGGGAGTTCAGTTAGACCCCCCCCCTCACTGATTCCTAGTGCTCTTCCACCCTCTCACCATCCTCTGACACACAGGTTCTGATTTTGGATCTGAAGAAGGGTCTCGACCCGAAATGCACGTTCTCCAGAGATGCTGCCTGAGTAACTCCAGCACTTTGTGTCTGCTGTGAGGCCTCTTTGCTCAGCTAGACAAGTGGTTGATGTCATTTTAAAACAGGAAATGGATATTGGTTGGCAGACCGGAAGCAATGAGTAGGAGTGAACGGGTCCTTTTCAGAATGGCAGGCAGTGGCGAGTGGAGTGCCGCAAGGCTCGGTGTTGGTGCCGCAACTGTTTACCATATATATTAATGATTTGGAAGAGGGGAATTAGGAGCAACACTAGCAAGTTTGCGGATGACACAAAGCTGGGTGGCAGTTTGAACTGTGAAGAGGATGTTAGGAGGTTGCAGGGGGACCTGGACAGGTTGAGTGAGTGGGCAGATGCGTGGCAGATGCAGTATAATATAGATAAATGCGAGGTTATCCACTTTGGCGGCAAAAACAAGGGGGCAGATTTTTATCTCAATGGGGTTAGGCTAGGTAAGGGGGAGGTACAGCGAGACCTGGGTGTCCTTGTGGCGGTGAAGAAAGCTAATGGAATGTTGGCCTTCATAACAAGAGGATTTCAGTACAGGAGTAAAGAGGTCCTTCTGCAGTTGTATAGGGCTCTGGTGAGGCCACATCTGGAGTATTGTGTGCAGTTTTGGTCTCCTAATTTGAGGAAGGACATTCTTGTGATTAAGGCAGTGCAGCGCAGGTTCACGAGATTGATCCCTGGGATGGCGGGACTGTCATTTGAGGAAAGATTGAAAAGACTTGACTTGTATTCACTGGAGTTTAGAAGGATGAGGGGGGATCTTAGAGAAACATATAAAATTATAAAAGGACTGGACAAGCTAGATGCAGGAAACATGTTCCCAATGTTGGGTGAGTCCAGAACCAGGGGCCACAGTCTTGGAATAAAGGGGAGGTCATTTAAGACTGAGCTGAGAAACAAACTTTTTTACCCAGAGAGTAGTGAATTTATGGAATTCCCTGCGACAGAGGGCAGTGGAGGCCAAATCACTGGATGGATTTAAGAGAGAGTTGGATAGAGCTCTAGGGGCTGGTGGTCAAGGGATATGGGGAGAAGGCAGGCACGGGTTATTGATAATGAACGATCAGCCAAGATCATAATGAATGGCGGTGCTGGCTCGAAGGGCCGAATGGCCTCCTCCTGCCACTATTTTCTATGTTTCTACAGGATGGAGGACTTGGAAACCAGACCTTGAAGATTGACCAAGTCACGAGGTTTGTATCTGATAATCCTGTTTTGTTTTGAATATGGATGGAAATGTTGGTGAGGGGTTTTTGTTTGGGGGGGGGGGGGTGGAGAGAAGTGGGGGGGGGGGGGGGGAAGGAGAGGGACAATTCTGGGTACCAATTTGTTTGATATTGATGGCGATAAAGAACACTAAAGATTGAGGAAAATCAGTCTCGGCCACACAAGTAGAACAGTCTGCATGGAATGTCGAAAGCAGAAGTGGTGATGATCGGCCCCCAATAAAAGTTGTTGAAATCCTGCAAATAGCGGATGAGCTCATAGATGCAATGCGCTTGGATTTTCCCCAGTGTGTAAGATGGAACTGCAGATGCTGGTTTATACTGAAGACAGACAAAAGGTGCTGGAGTAACTCAGCGGGTCAGGCAGCATCTCTGGCGAAAAGGAATAGGTGATGTTTCGGATCGAGACTGTTGGACAGACTGCCTGAAGTCCCGTTGAGGTCCATATCGACCCCTCACCCTGCCCGGGGGTCTGCATTTTCGGACAGACTTCCAGGCGTATATCTTGGGGCCCCCTTCGGTCGCGGCTGACCATGGGTGTCTCCAGGGTGCTATTCCCTATATGGAGGACGCCTGTGCGTGACTTTGTTTAACGTGGGGAGACTAGTGCACAGACAGCCACCCCACGGTCCTTGACAGATCTGGGTCAGGATCCACTGGCATGGAGTCCAAGACGACCGGGGAGCCTTTTCTGCTTCATCTGCCTTCCAGCCGTTGTGACGCTCCACTAAGGTCAGCCATCGTGCTCCATTGAGGTCTTGATATATAGACCGTGGTTATAAAGTCAAAAGTAGTATTGCTTTGCAACGAAATGCGCGGTAATGTTGAACGTAAAAAAAGTAGCCTTTAATCAGTAATATTTTACACCTTTTTGCAGTGCGATAAAACAAAAATGTTTTTGCCGTGTTTTTAATGCAAAATCTTGCAAGAAAATATTTGCAAGGGGAACCAAGATTGAAAGTTCTAATGAGCAAAGCCTCTTAGTAATTCTTAGTAAAGTTAGTAATTTGCTGATCTTGTTATGTGTTGGCTGAGTGGCGGTTTCATTATGAGTTTAGTTTAGAGATGCAGCACGGAAACAGGCCCTTCAGCCCACAGGGTCCATGCTGGCCTGCGATCCCCGCGTATTAACACTATCCCACACACACACTAGGGTCAAGCCAATTAACCCACAAACCTGTATGTCACGGGGAGAACGCACCACGCAGGTCATGGGGAGAGCGTACAAACTCCGCACAGACAGCACCCGTGGTCGGGATCGAACACGGGTCTCCGGCGCTGCAAGCGTTGTAAGGCAGCAACTCTACCGCTGCGCCACAGCGCCCCCCTTATGTATTTCTGTGTACGAAGCTTGATCGGTTGAGTGTGTACAAGTTATTTCTACCTATTAGCACAGCAGGACAAGAGGCAACCATAAACAGCCAGCACAAAACACAGGAGACTGGTCAGAGATAGAGATTCGTAGCAAAGGTTGGAGTTGATTTGAATCATTCAAGAGAAACCGGAACCAGAGGACAGGGGGGGGGGGACGGGACGATTTGATGGGAATCTGAGGGGTAACCTTTTCACACAAAGGGTGGTGGGTGTATGGAACGAGCTGCCGGCAGAGGTAATTGAGGCCGGTACTATTGCAAAGTTTAAGAAACATCTAGGCAAACTCATGGATAGGACAGGTTTAGAATGATATTAGAATGATAGCACAGGCTGGTGAGACTAGTGTAGATGGGACTAGTCGGAAGAAGAGTTTAGGCCCGAAACGTTGCCTATCTCCTTCGCCCCATAGATGCTGCTGCACCCGGCTGAGTTTCTCCAGCATTTTGTGTACCCTGTAGATGGGACATGTTGGGCGGTGTGGGCAAGTTGGGCCACAGGGCTTGCATTAACGCTGTAAGACTCGGACTCCATGAGAAACTAGCAACCAGGTTTAACTGAAGGATGGACACAAAACTCAGCGGGACAGGCAGCATCTCTGGAGAAAAGGAAATTGGTGACATTTCGGGTCGAGACCTTCTTCTGACCTGAACCGTCACCCATTTCCTTCTTTCCAGAGATGCTGCATGTCCCGCTGAGTTGCTCCAGCATTTAGTGTCGATCTAAGTTTTCCTTGAACATTGTCCCCTTTGATCTGTCGTTTTCACACGTTACCCCTCCATATCTCTGTCTCCATATCTCTGTCTCCCTCTCCCCTGACTCTTAGCCTGAGGAAGGGTCTCAACTTGAAACGTCACCCATTCCGTCTCTCCAGAGATGCTGCCTGTACCCGCTGAGTTGCTCCAGCATTTTGTGTCTGTCTTCGGTGTAAACCAGCATCTGCAGCTCATTCCAACACATTTAATGGAAGGATATTAAGAATGAGTTAAAGTGGAAGGACAGAGCATTAGCACCAGTGCACAGGTCAGAAGAGCCTGTCTGTGTGCTGCAAACTCAATGTAATCCATTGTACACTGTTCATCAGCTGGCAGACCCTGTCTTCCTGTAGGCCTCGAGGGGAAGAAGAATGCAGCTATTCATCCCAATGTAATGATGGTTCATCAACGATCGAAATTGGCCCTTCATTGGCAAACAGACACACACCGTGGTAGAGTAAAGGAAATGCGGATGCTGATTTACAAAAAGACACCAAGTGTTGGATTAACTCAGCGGGTCAGGCAGCATCCTTGGAGAACATGGATAGATGGCGTTTTGGGTCAGAACTTTTCTTGAGTCTGATAAGGGTCCTGACCGGGAACGTCATCCATCCACGTTCTCCAGAGATATTGCCTGACCCGCTGCGTTGCTCCAGCACTTTGTGTCTTCACTTTTCGAACAAATACCCTGCAAGCTCTGCCTTATCAACGTGGGTCATTTTTAATGAATAGTATTTCAAACCCATGATGGAACTGATTTGCAAATTTGCTTCTGACAGACAGATACCACCTGCTTACAGTTTTACACCCAATATTATTATTATTTTTAGAAAAAATGATTGCTGGGCCAAAAGGTCTGTTTCCATGCTGCATTTCCACAACTAAAACTAAGAAAGTAATATTGTGATGATTAGTTATGACAAAATTAATATTGTTACATTAGTCATTAAAAACCAATATTGTCATTGGTTGAACAGCAAGCTTACAATTTAGCGCACAAAATGTGTAGGAGGGACCTGCAGCTGGTTTAAACCGAAGATCGACACAAAATGATGGACAGGCAGCATCTCTGGAGTGAAGGAATGGATGGCGTTTCGAGTCTGAAGAAGGGTCTCGACTTCTTCACAGCCATTCCTTCTCTCCAGAGATGCTGCCCGTCCCGCTGAGTTACTGATTTGGCAGAATTGGCAAACCAATTCAGTTAATTTTTTCGGTTCTTGGTGCGGCACGGTGGCGCAGCGGTAGAGTTGCAGCCTTTACAGAGCCAGAGACCCGGGTTCGATCCTGACTATGGCTGCAGTCTGTACGGAGTAGGCACCTTCTTCCCCCCCGTTTTCTGCGTGGGTTTTCCTGGGCTCTCCGGTTTCCTCCCGCGCATTCCAAAGACGTGCAGGTTTTGTAGGTTAATGGGCATTGGTAAAAAAAAAATCGTGAAATGTTGCAAGTGTGTAGAATAGTGTTAAAAAGTGTAGGGGGATCGCTGGCTGGTGCGGACTTGGTGGATCGAAGGGGTTGGTTCTGCTCTGTATCTCTAAATTAAACTAAATTTTGTGCTTCTAATATGTCTGTAATGCACAGTGCAATTTTACACAAGATAGGCATCTGTTTACACAGCGCATATACTAAAATAAGTACAGTAATTGCAAGGAAATAGCGCCATATAAATGTAATTGACCTTTTAATTCTTGAACAATGACCATTGTACAAGAGTTGTCTGCATCTAAAAATAAATGAGGCTGTCAAACTCTATGCAGACAAGGAAACCTAGTTTACAAGTCTGGAGTGCTGAGTTACACCCTTCAGTTGATTCTGTGGACCTAGTTTAATTTATATTGTCAGACTGTCTTTGAAGTGACTTTTGGAATTTGTTTCTGATTCAGACGGCATCAACTGCATATTGTTCACAGCTGTAGTTTATCTCTGCCATATGCTCACATTCTTGCTAAAGCATTTCCTGCAGAATTTGTTTGTACAATGTAAACAAATCTATGTTCCTAAATAGGTTTCGGTCTTTAGTGCTAAACTGCTCTGGTTGAAGGTTATGTAAAAAGGAACGATCCCAGGGAAAATACAAGTTAATGTTAGTTAGGAGAAAATAAATTTGTATGGAAACAAAGAACTGCAGATGTTGGTTTATACCTAAGATAGACACAAAGTGCTGGACTTACTCAGCGGGTCAGCTAGCATCTCTGGAGACAAAGCATAGGTGATGTTTCGGGCCAGGACCCATCTTCGGCCTGAAGAAGGGTCCCGACCCGAAATGTCACCCATCCTTTTTCTCCAGAGATACTGCCTGACCCGCTGAATTACTCCAGCACTTTGTGAAAATTCTTTTATAACCATATAACCATATATATAACACTTACAGCACGGAAACAGGCCATCTCGGCCCTTCAAGTCCGTGCCGAACAACTTTTTTCCCTTAGTCCCACCTGCCTGCACTCATACCATAACCCTCCATACCCTTCTCATCCATATGCCTATCCAATTTATTTTTAAATGATACCAACGAACCTGCCGCCACCACTTCCACTGGAAGCTCATTCCACACCGCTACCACTCTCTGAGTAAAGAAGTTCCCCCTCATGTTACCCCTAAACCTCTGTCCCTTAATTCTAAAGTCATGTCCTCTTGTTTGAATCTTCCCTATTCTCAAAGGGAAAAGCTTGTCCACATTAACTCTGTCTATCCCTCTCATCATTTTAAAGACCTCTATCAAGTCCCCCCTTAACCTTCTGCGCTCCAGAGAATAAAGACCTAACTTATTCAACCTATCTCTGTAACTTAGCTGTTGAAACCCAGGCAACATTCTAGTAAATCGCCTCTGTACCCTCTCTATTTTGTTGACATCCTTCCTATAATTGGGCGACCAAAATTGTACACCATACTCCAGTTGAGGTTGACATTCAACAAGCGATAATTGTTGGTGTCATCTCTTTAAAAACAGAATTAAACTGTAAAACCTACCAATTTATAGTTTATGGTTTGCTTTATTTTTGTTTATTTAGGAGATGCAGCAAGGAAACAGCCCCCTTTAACCACCAAGACCATGCCCACCATCAATCTCCCACTCACGCTAGTTCTATGTGTAAGAAGGAACTGCAGATGCTGGTTTAAACCAAAGATAGACACAAAAAGCTGGAGTAACTCAGCGGGACGGGCAGCATCTCTGGAGAGAAGGAATGGGTGACGTTTTGGGTCGAGACCCTTGACCAGACTGGTTATGGATAAGGAATCCGAAATGTCACCCATTCCGTTTCTCCTGAGATGCTGCCTGTCCCGTTGAGTTACTCCAGCTTTTTGCGTCTATCTTCACACTAGTTCTATGTTATCCTGTGTTTTCGTCCACCCCCTACACACCAGGGGCAATTTGCAGAGGCCAATTTAACCGACAAACCTGCACATATATATACATATTCGATGGTGTATGGACACACTGATCTGATCGATATTTACGACTACAATATCCTGTTGTGCTGAAGCAAAGCAAGAATTTCATTGTCCTATCTGGGACACATGACAATACTTTACTTGACATTTTTGGCATATGGAAGGAAACCGGATCGTCCAGAGGGAACCCACGCGGTCACGGGGAGAATGAGCAAACTCCCTACAGACAGCACCCGTAGTCAGGATTGAACCCGGGTTTCTGGTGCTGAGAGGCAGTAACTTTCACCAGCTGTAGCTCTCTGGCAGCCTTAAAAAAAATAAACGTTACAAATCACTACAGTGAATGTATTGGTTAATTCACTGTCTAGTCCATTGTTCAGTGCCCTGTTATCTTCCACATCTTTAACAGGAGATCTGCCAGTGTTGTTTTTGAATTTAATCTCCACTATCGCTGATGATCTGTGCAGCTTTGAAAGCAATGTGGTCAGGACTGTCTCTTGTATACCGATGATAATTCGGGTTGTCTTCAGTCAGGGCTCATTGTTTAGTGAGGCGCGTAAAGGGACCTGTCCCACATGCGCGATTGTGTCTTCGTTCAGCGTTAACTGTATTTCCAGAAATTACATTGAATTAAGAGGTTGATATCTTGTCAAGAGTAGTTGGAATCCCCATCAAATGCTCCACCTCAGAATGTTGAAAGGAACCACTGCTATTTTTTGTTTTTTTTGATTTGTGATTGGATTTCTTGACATAATAGGGACAGACTGGTCTTGCATCTTCCCAAGAACAGGCGACAACATGCTTCAGCATGATTGCAGGATATGTGTTTGATTCTCTTCCAATTAAGGGCCTGACCTACTTACACAGTTTTTTTTTGACGACTTGCCGACACCCGTCATAGTCGCAGCAGGTCGCCGAAAACTTTCAACATGTTGAAAATCCAACGGCGACCAGAAAAAGGTACGACTCTGGGCGACTACTCGCGACCAAACAGGCGTCGCTTGTCGACATGTCACAGGGAGATGTCACAAAGTCGGGTGTCACATGGCACAAAGTCGGGTCTTCTCCGCACGGGAGACCCGACTTTTTCCCTGTCGGGTCTCCGTTGTCGTTGGGGTTTAGCACCGTGGAGCGGCCTCCAACCGGAACGACCTGGGGGCTCCAGTCACGGAGCCTGCGGACTTACCATCGTGGGGCTGGCCGGCTTCTGAGCGTGGGGAGCGGTGGTGGCTCGCTGCTGCGGCCCGACTACGGAGCTCCAGCTCCAGCTGCGGGTTACTGCCGGTGGACTGTGATATCGGGAGCTCGCGGGTCCGGGTGAGAGACCGCTTCCCGGAGCTCCGCAACACAACTTCTCCAGCCCGTGTCGCGGGATTGGAACGACCCGGAGCGGGGCCGTACATCACCCGGCGCGGCTTTAATGGCCGTGGGACATTCCAGCGCCCGCCGGGGGCTCCAACTTTGTGACTTTTGGGCCTAGAGCAGGGCCGTACATCGCCAGGCGCGGCCTCAATGTCCGTGGGACTTAACACCGCCCGCCTGGGGCTTCGACACCGGGAGAGAAATGGTGCGGGGGAGAGAGAAGAACTTTGCCTTCCATCACAATGAGGAGGAGATACACTGTGATGGATGTTTGTGTGAATTGAATTGTTTGTGTGTTTTTTTATGAATTGTTCTGTTTGTATGGCTGTGGAAACGGAGTTTCGTTTGAACCTCTCTGAGGTTTGAATGACAAGAATAAAACCAATCTAATTTTGCTGACCCTTTCAATTACTCCAGCTTGAACGGCCTATTTTCTACCTAGAAACTGTCACGTTGAAACAGAAAATAGGCGCAGGAGTAGGCCATTCGAGCCAGCTCCGTAGTCGGGCTATTCAACATGATCATGGCTGATCATCTAAAATCAGTACCCCTGCTTTTTCCCCATATCCCTTGATTCCTTTAGCCCTAAGAGCTAAATCTAACTGTCTCTTGAAAACATCCAGTGAATCGGCCTCCACTGCCTTCTGTGGCAGAATTCCACAGATTCACAACTCTCTGGGTGAAAAGGTTTTTCCTCATCTCAGTCCTAAATGGTCAACCCCTTATTCTTAAATTCCACTCTGTGGCAGAGAATTCCACCTTGGGACATCTTTGGGATTTGGGAGGAAACCGGAGAAACCCACGTGGTCATAAGATTATAAGTGATAGGAGCAGAGAATTAGGCCATTCGGCCCATCACGTCTACTCCACCATTCAACCGTGGCTGATCTATCTTTCCCTCCCAACCCCATTCTCCTGCTTTCTCCCCAGAACCTCAGACGCTCTGTTTGCAGAGAATGTGCGAACTCCACACCAGCAGTACGTTGGCTCTGGATGGAGCCCGGGTTGCGGGCACTGAGGCAGTGGCTCTACCCGCTGCGCCACCGTGCCACCCTTGTAAAGCAGTTTCCACATGTCAGTATCTAAAGAATTGGCCTCAATAGACAATAGGTGCAGGAGTAGGCCATTCGGCCCTTCGAGCCAGCACCGCCATTCAATGTGATCATGGCTGATCATCCCCAATCAGTACCCCATTCCTGCCTTCTCCCCGTGTACCCTGACTCCGCTATCTTTAAGGGCCCTATCTTGAAAGTATTCAGAGAACTGGCCTCCACTGCCCTCTGAGGCAAAGAAATCCACAGACTCACCACTCTGTGTGAAAAAGTGTTTCCTCGTCACCTTCCTAAATGGCTTGCCCTGTATTCTTAAACTGTGGCCCCTGGTTCTGGACTCCCCCCAACATCGGGAACATGTTTCCTGCCCCTAGCGTGTCCAAACCCTTAACAATCTAATATGTTTCAATAAGATCCCCTCTCATCCATCTCGACCCGAAACGTCACCCATTCCTTGCCTCCAGAGATGCTGCCTGTCCCGCTGAGTTGCTCCAACATTTTGTGTCTGTCTTTGGTGTAAACCAGCATCTATAGTTCCTTCGTACACATGTGGGTATCTCTGCCTGGTGGCCATGCCATCGATACTCTGGCACCAAAGTGTTGCTGGGTGTGAATGAATACTGCCTCTAGTTCCCAATGGCGCGGCTTGTGATGAGCCTTTGCGTTGCTATGTTGATGTCAGACACTGCCGTGAAATGTTCAAACTGTTTTACTGGGAGTGAGTGAGGAAATGTGAGCAAACAGGATGTGGTTGAAATTCACACTCTTTGAAGACCTATGCATGTTTTAGTAAATTATACCTCGGGTTTTGTGAGCTAATTTTCTCGCCTGTTCGTAGTGTTCTGCATCTGCATCACAAGTGTTTTCTTTCCTCCAAATAAGTTGCTCGTGTGCGAGTAGATTGCATCAACTTTCAATGACGGACACAAAATGCTGGAGTAACTCAACGGGACAGGCAGCGAGAATGAATGGGTGACGTCCCGGGTCGAGACCCTTCTTCCGACTGAGTAAGGGTCTCGACCCAAAATGTCACCCCTTCCTTTTCTCCAGAGATGCTGCCTGACCCGCTCAGTTACTCTTTGTGTTTATCTTTGGTGTGAACAGCGATAGACCGCGCCTGGCGTCCGGATCGAACCCGGGTCTCTGGCGCTGTGAGGCAGTGGCTCTACCCGCTGTGCCGCCCTTGTAACGCGGGTTCCACATGTCACTATCTAAAGAATTGGTCTCGACCCGAAACGTCACCCGTTCCTTGTCTCCAAAGAGGCTGCCTGTCCCGAGTTACTCCAGCACTTTGCATCTGCCTTCGGTGTAAACCATCATCTGCGGTTCCTTCCTGCGCATCCTTCAAATTTCGATGATCCTGATTCATCAAAATTACTCCACTTGCTCCTGTTAAAGTTGGCTGGCAATGAGACAAGGAAATTGGATAAATTAAATCCCAGACACACAAAAATAACTTGATATTCCAGGTCACAACCAATGCAAAAGCAGAGACGGTGAAAAGACAGATTCTCTGAGTATTAACATGGAGAAACAAGGAACTGCAGATGCTGCTTTACCGAAAAAAACACAGCAAGTGCTGGAGTAAAGTCCCTGTCCCACGATGCGAGTTTACCCAAGAGCTCTCCCGAGTTAAAAAAAAAATTAAACTCGTGGTACTTCATCACAAGTATTTTTTTACTCTTGGAAATGTTTCACACTGTCGAAAAAACTTCACGAGTTTCCGCGTTTCCCGAGTACCTGCAGTTAGCGTTACTAGCCGCTACGAGACATCCACGAGCTCCAACGTACCCGCTACGTACATTCTACGTACTTACCACGAGTTTGATTTTTTTTTAATCGGGAGAGCTCTTGGGTAAAGTCACATTGTGGGACAGGGCCTTTTCTCAGCAGGTCAGGCAGCATGTCTGGAGAACACGGGTAGGCGATTTTATAGAGGCCCATCAACCTGCACAACCGCATGTCTGTGGGATGTGGGAGAAAACCTACTCAGTCACGGTGAGAACGTGCAAACTCCACATAGACAGTACCCAAGGTCGGGATTGAACCCAGGTTTCAGGTGCTGTGAGGTAGCGGTTCCACCAGTTGTTCCACTCAACTCCAGACGGATTTCTGCAGGATTGGGTCAGGACGTTTTACAGCAACCTGAAGATCTGAAACGTCACCGATTCGTGTTCTTCCAGAGATGCTGTCTGACCCTCTGAGTTACTCCAGCACTTTGTGTCTTTTTGTTTTGCGGCCACTTTACTTTTGGGTTGACAGCTGACATGTTGGGTTGGGTTGACAGCAGACGATGGCATTCGATCCAATTTGTGGTCCCTGCCACAAAGACAGGTGTGTACAGCAATTCGTTCTTTCCACGCACTATTAAAGCATGGAATAATCTCCACTAAGCCACGGTTGCCCAGCCAGATGCAACTAAATTTAAAGTGGCACTTTCTTCCCAATAACTCTCTCTGGCTAAACCCCTCCCTTCACCACCTCCAGTTTAAATTCCACTTGGAATATTTTGGAGGACCAAGTAACCAAGAACCAAGACATTCTTGATTTTCCCTTTCCACGTTTCACCTCTTGTGCAAAGTAGTTTTCAGTCAATCCATTGATCTGCTGCTGTTTACAAAACCAATCGCAAACACAGAAATAAAAATGACCCACTTAAAGCATCTTTAAACCACACGGTGACATTCTGAAAGAATAGGTCGAATTTGTTGGCTGTATAGCTATTTAATTCTGTAAACAACTGCACGCCTGGTCAGGAAATTATGCAACGAGGGCATAATCTTCTGGACAAAGATAAACTCATTCTCAAACTTCAGAGCATTTGCGTGTAAATGTAACAAATGGGAGTCGAGTTCAGCAACGCAGCAGAGTTTTATTGCGAAGTCAAACTTCCACGAACCTCAACCCACAAGATCTCTTGTCAACACACTAAAATACAATGCAGATGTGCCCAAAGATCGCTGTAGCTCACGTTGTTTACAAGCTCGTTCTCTCACTTCAAACAAAAGACGAAAATGCATTTTTTTGTTTCTTGACCTCTTGGAGGCTCTCCCGAGTTCGACATTCAGCTGAGAAACCTTGCTTCAATTAAGGACAAGGACCTATCAGCAATGCATCCCCTCCATCCGGTCACTGTGACAGTGCTCCCAATATCCCATTGTTTACAAGGAAAGAATGGAACATTGGAAAACTCTCGATGGAACTCCTGACTGAGTTTCTCAGTGGGAGGAAGGGTTGGAGTTGCCTCACGGCGCCAGTGACCCGGGTTCCACCCTGACGGAGGGTGCTGTCTGTGCGGAGCTTGCACGTTCTCCCCGTGACCTGCGTGGGTTTTCTCCGGGATCTCCGGTTTCCTCCCACACTCCAAAGACGTGCAGGTTTGTAGGTTAATTGGCTTGGTGTCAATGTAAAATTGTCCCAGTTTGTGAGTAGGATAGTGTTATTGTGGTCGGCGCGGACTCAGTTAGTTTATCTCTAAACCAATAATAAGCTAAACTTGGGGACCCATTGACCTTAAAATTCAAATTCTAGTGCAAAGATTTTAATTCCTTAGTGAACAGAGTGATCAAAGGTTTGAGATATTTTGTAATCTTCATAAATTTGTTTTCCGTTCCGTCACTGTGACTTTTGATGTGATTGATCACTTCTGCGTGCTTTTCCATGTCTCGCTATTTTTGTGTAACGTTTAGTTTCGAGATGCGTAATGGGAACGTGCCCTTCGGCCCACTGACTTCCGTGCCGACTATTGATCATCCGTTCACACTCGTTCTATGTTATCTCACTTTCTCGTCCACTCCCTGCACACGAGCGGTACTTTTTACGGAAGCCGAATAACCTACAAATTCGCACATCTTTGGGATGTGGGAGGAGCCCGGAGCACCCAGAGTAAGCCCGCTCGGTCACAGGGAGAACGGATAAAGTCCGTGCAGACAACATGCGCAGTCCGGGTCTCTGACGCTGTTAGGTTGAAGCTCCAGCGCTGCGCCACTGTGCGGTCTGCTCGTCAGTACGTCCTGAAGGGACATCAAGAAAGGACATACTTTGCCTACCCAAGTCGGTTTAGGCCTTTCGAATATTCCAGGTGTGGTGTTTACCAGGGGCACTGTAATTAGAGCAGAAGGTTTCAATTCTTGTTCTCAAATCCTCTTGCAATCAAGACCAACATAACATTAGTCTTCAAAAACGCTCCCTTTACATGCACGTGAAAGTTAGGTGATTTATGTTCAAGCAACCCAAGTCGCTCTGATTGGCAACATCTTTCAACCATTTTGAAACGACTTACCCCGTAACTTGCCTTTATTCATTGTCAACCTCTCATTTTTCCACATCTGTTATGCATCGCGTAAGCCCGACTGACGGTGTCAATCCCACAGTAGACTCTCTGGATCTCTCTCATACTCCGTGCTGTCATGCAGATTTGGATCCTCGGCAAACTTAAATATTATACTTGTGTCCTGGAATTCAAATAATTATTGTGCATTTTGTACAGTTTGGGGCCCATTATCGATCACTGCGGCATGCCCCCTGTACACAATCCCAAACCAAAACTCCGTAGGTGCTGCCTCACCCGCTGAGTTTCTCCAGCATTTTTGTCTACCTTCGATTTTCGATTTTCCAGCATCTGCAGTTCCTTCTTAAACTCAAACCCAAACTTGTTTATTTCTACTCTTTTATAGTTTGTCAGCCATTTCTCAACTGATGCCAATAGACCACGTCCAATAGTTTGCGTTCTAATGTTGTTTCACTCTTCTAGAAAGACACTTGGCATCATGTTTGGCGCGGACATTGTGGGCTGAAGGGACTGTACCTGTACTCTATCTTCCATATATTCTATGTACTCCATTTAAGATGATCAGAAAGTCCAAATGAACCATATCAACTGGTTTATTTCATCTGAAGATGGACCCAAGATGCTGGAGTAACTCAGCTGGACAGACAGAATCTCTGGAACAAAGGAATGGGTGCCGCTATACTCATTCTTCAGACCCTACACTCTAATAAAGTATTCCAAATGCTTTAATGGTTGGAGTTGTTGAAATTTGGTGATCCTAGCCCCAGGGCATAAGTGTTTAAGAAGGAACTGCAGATGCTGGAAAATCGAAGGTAGACAAAAATGCTGGAGAAACTCAGCGGGAATGGCAGCTTCTTCTTCTGAAGGGTTTCAGCCCGAAACGTTGCCTATTGCCTTCGCTCCATAGATGCTGCCTCACCTGCTGAGTTTCTCCAGCATTTTTGTCTAACCAGGGAATAAGTGTTCATCAGGTTAATGGCCTTGCCCCAGCTATATTCCTCCATTAAATTCCTTCCATTCGTTGGTTAGACGTGGGAATGTTAACGGAGCAGTGGCGGAGGACATCGACAACGTCGCCTGGCCGACCCCTGCCTTCTCCCTGTAACCCTTGACACCTGTTCTAATCGCGAGTTTGTCGTATCCTTACCTTAGAAATATCCACTGACTTGGTTTAGGTTTATTATTGTCTTCTGTACCAGGATGGAGTGAAAAACTTTGTTTTGCATGCGATCCGAAATGATCAGATATATTTTTTATAAATCCAATCAAAGTCAACCTCAAGTAGATAGAGAAACGGGGGAAGACGTAACATGCAAAATATAATTGGCAGCATTGTCGTAGGTCCTGAGAGAAAATCCAATGTCGGAAATGAGTTGAATCGGACGATAACCTGGCACGTGGGAGAACCATATCCGAAACCCGATCAGAGGGAAAGAAGCTGTTCCCGAGACTGGTGGTGTCCTCTTTCAAACGTCTATATCTAATACCTGACGTGAACGGGGAGAAAAAGTAATGATCGGGGCGGGAACGAGTCTTTGGATCTTACTGAAACATATAAGATTATTAAGGGTTTGGACACGCTAGAGGCAAGAAACATGTTCCCGATGTTGGGGGGAGTCCAGAACCAGGGGCCACAGTTTAAGAATATGGGGTAAGCCATTTAGGACGGAGGCGAGGAAACACTTTTTCACACAGGGAGTTGTGAGCCTGTGGAATTCTCTGCCTCAGCGGGCGGTGGAGGCCGGTTATCCGGATACTTTCATGAGAGAGCTAGATAGGGTTCTTAAAGATATGGGGAGAAGGCAGGAACGGGGTACTGATTGGGGATGATCAGCCACGATCACATTGAATGGCAGTGCTGGCTCGAGGGGCCGAATGGCCTACTCCTGCACCTATTGTCTATTGACTATGCTGGCAGCTTTCCCGAGGCGGCGTGAAGTGCAGATCGATGTCAATGGTGGGAAGTCTGGTCTGTGTCATCAACTGGGCCACATCTACAATTCTGTGTAATTTCTTGCGGTCTTCGGCAGGGCTGTTATGAAACCAGGGTGTGATGCAACCTGTGTGGCAAGGAACTGCAGATGATGCTTTATATTGAAGATAGACACAAAATGCTGGAATAACTCAGTGGGTCAGTCGGCCGCGTCTCTGGGACCCCCTCTTCAGACAGAAAGCAGAGGGGAGGGAACTGGAGGTAGGAAAGGGCCAGAACCAACTGGAGCTAGAAACTGGCCAGTTTGAGTTTTGATGATGTATCTGTGGAGTCATTGAAGAAGTGTGAAATTTCCTCAGCATCCTAAGAACGTTGAGGCGTTGGTGTGCCCTCATGGCTGTCGTAACAATGAGGTTGGTTAATGGGAGATCAATGCCAAGGAACCTGAAGAAGGATCTCGACCAGAAACGTCACTCATTCCTTCTCTCCAGAGATGCTGCCTGTCCCGTTGAGTTACTCCAGATTTCACTGTCTCACCTGAAACACTCAGACGTATCTGCTCGGGCACCATTGATGCTGATTGCGGCATGAACTCCATCCGCCATGCTTCCTGAAGCCGACAACTGGCTCCTTCTTGCTGACATTGAGGGAGTGGTCAGCATGTTTTCCTCAACAGTTTTTAACAGCCTTTGGGTGAAGTAATTCCTGGCAATTTACCACCTTGCAGTCTGTTCTATTTATTTCTCCAATGTTAATATTTTACTAATGCTTACTTCTTTGAGTTCCTTGCAACATAACATGTAGATGTCGTGCCATGAATAGCATTGCACTGATGTGAGGTAGTGACTCTCACCGAAACGCAACCATGTATTAAATTGGACCACAAGGTGTACTTGAGTAACTCAGCGGGTCAAGGCAGCATCTCTGGAGAACATGGACAGGTGACGTTTTGGGATGAGACCCTTCTTTAGATTGATTGTAGGGGAGGGGGGAGAAATTTGGAAGGGGGGGAGGGGCAGGACAAAGTGGGGAGGACGACTGTTGTGTGGGAAGTGGTAGATGTAGTGGGGGTATCTGAATTCCTGCTTCGGTCCAGACTGGGTGGCCTGGAACTGGATCTGGAAGTCGTGAAACAGAAAATGGTGACGGAGCAAGAGTTGAGGAAACACGGAATGAAGAAGGATTTTAAGAAGGGACCCGACCCAAAACGTCGTCGAACCATGTTTTTTAGGGTTTACCGACTGACTTGCTGAGTGTAGATCAGTGTCACTCGTGCTAATAAAAAATCTTTGGATCTTAATCACTATACGTGAGTTAAGTCATTCCGACACGGAGTTACTCCAAAATGTTGTCTATCCATGAAAAACACACATGGACAGGCCCGGGTAGGAACAGGAGACTGGCCGGGTCATCATGAGAGGAATAGGTCAGGTAGATGTATAGAGTCTCCTGCCCAGAGTCGGGGATTTGACAGCCAGGGTTAAGGGGGGGGGGGGGGGGGGAAATGGATTTAACATGAACCTAAAGGGCAACTTCTTTGTGGGTTCATGGAATGAGCTGCGAGAGGGGCTATTGGAGGCAGGTGCTATCAGAATATTTAAGTAACATTTTGACAGTCATCAGTCAAGAGAGTTTTATTTTCATGTCCCAGGTAATTCTTGCTTGCTGCAGCACAGCAGAATATGTAAACAATACAGAACAGGAGATTGAAAGGTCAGTGTGTCTATATACCATAGACCATACATACATAAACATATAGACATATAGATATAGATATATATCTATATATATATATATATCTATATCTATATAATAAATAAACAGATAAAGTGCAATAGTAATTAGAGACTGTTATTGTTCAGAGCTTGTTTGATGTTGTGTTTAATAGCCTGATGCCTTTGGGGAAGCAGCTGTTCCATGGATAGGACAGGTTTAGAGGGATATGGGTCAAACGCAGGCAGGTGGGACGAGTGCGGATGTGGCATGTTGGTCAGTGTGGACAAGATGGGCCAAAGGGCCTGTTTCTATGTTGTAAGACTCTGACTCTATGCATCTACGCCTGTATGACCTAGAGACACAGGCCACATGGCCTCTCGTTCCTGACAGAAACGGGCATTAGCTTATCTCATGAAGTTTGGAACGACCAGAAATGGTTGAAAACAATTGAACCTGTATGTTAATTCTCTAATTAAGATGTATCCATTGAAGCAATGTGGACAAATGTTGGAGTAATGTTCCCAGATGACTCCGTGAATGTCCCGAGGTTTGAACTCTCAGCCTGATTTATTTTGCGCGTTGATTTTGGCTCCCACTTCACATAGCTCGGAGATGTTGAGTAACCCACGAATATGCCAAGCTGTTGGTCAGAACAGAATGTAATGCTCACAGCTCTCTGCTGTGTTGACATTATTTAACAACTTGTACTTAAGCTATAAAACTGTAGACACAAGGAATTGGAGGTGCGGATTTACAAAAACAAAGACGGATTTACAAAAACAAAGACGCAAGGTGCTGGAGTTAAGGGGCTGTCCCACTGTACGATGTAATCCAAGAGCTCTCCCATGTTTAAAACCAAATATCACTTGTGGAAAGCACGTAGAATGTATGTAGCGGGTACGTCGGAGCTCGGGACGTCTCTTAGCGGCTCATAGAGACATAGAAAATAGGTACAGGAGGAGGCCATTTGGCCCTTCGAGCCAGCACCGCCATTCATTGTGATCATGGCTGATCGTCCCCTATCAATAACCCGTGCCTGCCTTCTCCCCATATCCCTTGACTCCACTAGCCCCTAAAGCTCTATCTAACTCTCTTTTAAATCCATCCAGTGACACTACCCTCTGTGGCAGGGAATTCCATAAATTCACAACTCTCTGGGTGAAAACGTTTTTTCTCACCTCGGTCTTCAATGGGAGGTCATTCTTTATTCTAAGAATAATGCTAACGGCCGGTACCCGGGGGGAACGCGAAAAGCTGGCGAAGACTCGTGAAGATTTTTCAACATTTTGTAAAACGTCCACGAGAGCCCCGAGTAACCTATGAGCGGCTATTACCGTAATTCTCCGAGTTCAAATCGGGGGCACTCTGTGTCCATTTGTGTATTAACCAACATCCACAGTTCCTTGTTTATACTCTAACCTTTTTGTAATAGTTGTCCCAAAGATGATGGTATGTTGTGGGAATGCAAAATTGGTACCATGCTCACCAAGTGTCTTTAATAATAGGCCTGGTGGCAGTGACTCTGGGCAGGGCAGCGTTTTGTGCTGTGTAATAACTTTCTTGATCATTATGGTATATATTTGGAAAGAAATAGAAGATTCTGTGGAGTTGAAGTTGCTTCTTGAATGTTCTGTTCAGGGAAAAGGTTGATGCTTTTATCTCGAGCACTCTGACTAGGTAAATAGTTTAGTTTAGTTCAGCGATACAGCGTGCAAACTAGGACATTTGGCCCAGCAAGTCTGTGCCGACCGCCAATCTCCCCGTGCACTAGTTCCATCCATCGCACTTGGAAGAATTTACAGGTGCAAAATAGCCTACATACCCATAAGTGTTTTGGTATGTGGGAGGAAACTGGAGCACCTGGAGAAAACCCACGTGGTCACAAGGAGAATGCGCAAACTGTTCCTTGAAGTGCGGGTAAAATTAGCTGCCTGAAGACCCGAAACATCACCCAGAGATGCTGCCTGTCCCGCTGAGTTAAGGGCCTGTCCTACCAGAATCCGACTCCATGCAATGAGCGCGATCAAACTAGAAGCGGGGGCAGCGCGGAGATCGGGTGATCCCCTGTACAGGGCCGTTCCCACCAGCATGCGCCTGCATGCGGCAAGCGCGACCAAACCGGCAGCGGGGGCCGCACAGAGGTAGGGTGAGTGGAGCAACGCGGCGCAAAGTGAGGTGAACTTGGAGCGAAGTCTTAAGGTAAGCTCGCCAGGACAGAGAGGGGCACAGAGGCACACACACACACAGAGGGTCACGGAGCCACACACATAGAGGGTCACGGAGGCACCTACAGAGAGGGTCACAGAGGCACGGCGTCGAGACGGTGAGTAATGCGTCGAGGCGACTGTTGCCGCGCGGAAAGTTTGAACATAGTTTTTTGGAGCCCCGCGCGATGTCGGGACGAACTCCGCACAATTCCGCACGGCTCCGGCGATCGAAGTGGGACCGGCCCCGCGATGCCGGACGGCTCAAGCGACCACGTTAGGTCGCGCTCATCGCATAGAGTTGCATGCTGGTGGGACAGCCCTTTACTCCAGCATTTTGTGTCCACCTAAAATTAGCTGTTACTCTCTAACAGTGAGGGGGATATTTTGGGTGAATTCAGAGGGTCTTTTACCCCGAGTGGGGTAATCAAGAACCAGAGGATGGGTTTAAGGTGAGAGGGGCAACCTTTTTCGCACACATTGGTGGGTATATGGAATGAGTTGCCAGAGGAGGTAGTTGAGGCAGGTACTATAAAGGCCCTGTCCCGAACTCGGGGAATTATGGTAATAGCCGTTCGTAGGTACTCGGTGCCTAACGTCCACAAGTTATTTTTTGTTAACTCGTGGACATTTTTCAACATGTTGAAAAAAACTTCCCGACTTACCTGATGCCCTGAGTACCTACGAGCCGCTATGAAACATCTACGGACTCCTAAGGGCTCCTACGGACTCGCTACCGACATTCCCCGAGGTCGAATCAAGGGGAAAATTCGGGAGAGTTTGTGAGTAACTTGGGAAAGAGGGACAGAGCCTTAACACCATTTAAAAGCTAGTTGGGCAGGTACATACACAGAAAAGGTTTAGGGGGATATGGGCTAAACAGCATTCCCCTTCGTATGTAGAGAGTGGATGAGAAAGTGGGATAACATAGAACTAGTGTAAACAGGTGATCGATGGTTGGCGTGGATTCGGTGAGCTGAAGTGCCTGTTTCCATTCTGTTCCTCTTAACTAAAAATTCTTCTTAGGCCCCCCTTCGGTCATGGCTGACCATGGGTGTCTCCAGGGTTGGAGGACGCCTGTGCGTGACTTTGTTTAACGTGGGGAGAATGGTGCACAGGCAGCCACCCCACGGTCCTTGACAGATCTGGGTCGGGAGCCAATGGTATGGAGTCCAAGACGACCGGAGACCCTTTTCTGCGGCAGCCTTCATCCGCCTTCCCGGCCGTTGTGACGCTCCACTAAGGCCAGCCATCGTCCTCCGCCTGTTCCACCGTTGAGGTCTTGGTTGGATTGGCTCTTTGTCAGAGACCTCCCCCTCAACCTTACCGCCATGGGTGGCCCTACCAGCAGCATCACTCCAGACGGCATCGCTCTCAGGATCTCAGGACCACACAAGCTTCTCCATCACGACAAGGTGACAATCCACGGGATAGACTAAAAATAAACGAAATGGAGAAAGCTAAAAATAAAATGTAGATTAAACCGAAGGTTCTACTTGAGTAAAATGATCCCAAAAAATAATGTTCATCTCGGTTCAACTTGACCGAGGTTTCAGGTGACAACTATGTTCTGGGTCAATTACATCTTTAACTTAAAGGTCAGAGAACAACCTGCCAGACTATTTTGTCTGCTTGGGTTATATTTTTCTGTCTGAAACTATGCGTAGTTTGTTATTGGATTCTTGTGGACGGAACTTTAAATGGGACACTGCATTATTTAGTGATTCCTACTTGCATAAAAAATGTCAAAATGACGTATGTTTGTCTTCAAGACTCAGTTCAGTGTAAATGAAAATGGAGAGAATTTTTCTGAACTGCAATTAAACTTTTCAGCAAATGGAGTTTGAGTGTGGAAAGTCATGAACGAGCATTGAGTCTGAAGAAGGGACCCGACCCGAAACATCATCTATCTATCGAGAGACACAAAAGTGCTGGAGTAACTCGGCGGGTCAGACGGGCACTAAAGGAACAGGTGACGTTTCGGGTCGAGACCCTTCTTTAGACTGACGCGTCAGAGCCTGAAGAAGGGTCTCTCCTTCTTTCGTGTGGCGTGCTCAGCCCAAAGTTGTCGGACAACTTGTTCTATTTGATGTTTAAGAAGGAACCGCAGATGCTGGAAAATCGAAGGTAGACAAAAATGCTGGAGAATTGGGAAATCTTTTAGGACCGAGATGAGAAAAACATTTTTCACACAGAGAGTGGTGAGTCTCTGCAATTCTCTGCCACAGAGGGTAGTTGAGGCCAGTTCATTGGCTATATTTAAGAGGGAGTTAGATGTGGCCCTTGTGGCTAGAGGGATCGGGGGTATGGAGAGAAGGCAGGTACGGGATACTGAGTTGGATGATCAGTCATGATCACATTGAATGGCAGTGCAGGCACGAAGGGCCGAATGGCCTACTCCTGCACCTATTTTCTATGTTTCTATGAAACTCAGCGGGTGCAGCAGCATCTATGGAGCAAAGGAAATGGGCAGCGTTTCGGGCCGAAACCCAGAGGGTTTGGGCCCAAAACGTTGCCTATTTCCTTGTTCTATTTGATCTTCTGTTTGTGCACGTCGAGTTGATTGCATTAGTCGAAACAGGGCGGACCACGTGAAGGTTGCAATCTTCCACCCCAAGAAGGGTCTCGACCCGAAACGTCACCTATTCCTTTTCTCCAGAGATGCTGCTGCCAGTCCCGCTGTGTTGTTCCAGCTTTTTGTGTCCAGCTTCACTTAAAACCAGCATCTTCAGTTCCTCTCCTACACCTATCCATGTTCTCTGGAGATGATGTCTGACCCGCTGGGTTTCTCCAGCACTTTGTGTCTCTTTTAAAAAAAAAACGGAGTTTAGAGATCTGCCGCAAAAAGTACGACTCTTGGACTGAAAGTCTCCAAGGAGGGGCCAGGTAATACTTTCTCAGTAATTACACGAGTCTGCATAATCCGTTTGATTTGTGTTAGGGTTGGGTCGTTCAATCAGCTAAAAACCACAGCCGAGACTCAAGACTGAAGTGTGTGTGATCTAGAGATTAAATGCAGTGCAGGTCATATATTTCTCGGTAATTATGGAGCTGTTTTTGTATCCAAGTTATTTTGGGCTGAATTTTTGAAATGTAAATTAATGCTTCTAAACCCCGAAGCCTGCTTGTCAGAGCATTGGTGAAATTTTCCAGCGTCTCTGTTGGAGAGTAAAAACCAAGTTGATGTTTGAGGAAATACTCTTAAAACTTAACATTTGTTCTTCAACTTAAGTGAAAGAAAGTGAAGGAATGATTTTGACCTGTGAGGAGATGCAATTCCTTCTGAACTGGGGGTTTATTGTATTTGAAATTATATTCGATAGCCACCAAAATCATAATTGGAACCATTGAGGATATTTGGTGATTTTGCTGGAATT
This sequence comes from Raja brachyura, assembly GCA_963514005.1. The sequence continues at coordinate 7,288,514 of OY740802.1, forward strand.
AAGAGCATTTGACCTTCTTTGGAAGTTGGCTTTGAAATGTTGGCATGTCAAATATTGCCAGCAGAAGTTCAAAACAAAGTGCCTGAGATGCACAGGACTTCATTCAACATGTGTTTCCCAAAGAGAGACAAAGTGGCATGTTGTTTGTAACCTTTCATCAAGTGTGAAGAGGTCCAACTAGTTTGCTCTTCTGGTGTGAAAGAAGGGTGTGCACCAGTTTCTGTCGATGCAGTTATCGGTTTCCTTTCTGAACTGCTGTGAAAAACAGGTTAACTTCAATGGATGTTGATTACTTTGTATAAATGAGGCGTCTTCCAGACATCTTGGACCTTACCTGAAGCTAGCAGATGGTATTAGCAAGTCTTCTTCTTCTTGCGAAAGAAACATAAACTAAACAAATAGTTAGACCTCAAGCCGGGTGTTGAGCAGCCAGGTTGTTGTCTCTGTTGGCGTCAATGTCTGCCAGGCCCTGACAGAGCTCCATTTGGTGGGTGGTAGAGCGGGCACCCAGTGATGACATGGTTGGCTGTCTGTTGTTCTGCTCCGCATTCACAGACTGGGCTCTGGCGGAGTCCCCGTCCATCTCCACACGCTGGCGTTGAAACACCCAACTCCAATACCAAGTCTGTTGAGCTTCACCCACGCTCCTCTGGGGAGGTCAGACCCTGGACAGCTTTTACCTGGTGAAGAGATGTTGCTGTGTAATGGGGATGAGGTTGCCTTCCACTCGCAAGTGATTTGCGCAGTGAAGGAAAGTCTTTGTGAACTTTGTCAATATTGTCCATTCTTTTTATCGGTGTTTGATGAAAGTCTGCTGACCCAGCTGGAAGATGTGTAAGAATGAGTTGAATACATCCCGTCCATGTACAGATGCTGCTTGACCCGCTGTCTTCCTCCAGCACTTTGTGTTTTGTGCAAGAATGATGCCGGGCGGCATCTGTGGAAGGAATGAACAGGTGGTGATTTGGGTCGGGACCCTTCTTCAGACCGAATCTTCCACTTGGAATCATAGCATGGAAACAGGCCCATCAGTTCAATTTGTCCACACAGGCCAGCATGCCCCATCCACACTAGTCCCACCTGCCTGTATTTGTCCCATATCCCTCTAAACCGGTCTTATCCATGTACCTGTCTAAATGTTTCTTAAACGTTGCGATAGTACCTGCCTCAACTACCTCCTCTGGCAGCTTGTTCAATATACCCATCCACCTTTGTTTAAAAAAAAAAATTACCACTCAGATTTCTATTAAATCTCCCCCCCCCCCCCACCACCTTAAACCTACGTCCCCAGTTTTCGATTCCCCATACTTTGGGACGCACAGAGAGACTCTGTGTGTCCGCCCTATCTAAACCGCTCACGATTTTGTACAGTTTTATATAAGATCGCCCCTCACCCTCCTGCGCTCCAAGGAATGAAGTCCAAGCCTGCTCAACCTGTCCCTGCAGCTGAGGGAAATCTTTCCTGCACCTTTTAAGTTCTTGTTTCTTGTTGCTCTTGTGATTTTGGGAGGTTCGTCTTAAATTCGATGCACACTTTGTTCTATAATTGCCTTTTGCTAAGTTAAGAAATGCAAGAGGGCAAAACCAAAAGTGTAGCATCCCTCAAATAAACGAAGTGTCTGCATTTATCCTCCGCTCTGCTTCTCTACTTGACTTTCCTTTTTGTTCCTTATCGTCTAGATGCTCGTGCATATATCTATCGCAGCATAGTTTAGTTTTAGAGGTCCACCATGTCACACAGCGAAGGCATGTTATGGGTTGGGAGCCTCCTTCACGGACACAAACTCTAATTGCATGAAATGAAAGCAATTTGCATTTTTTGGGGATAAACTGAAGGTTTCCCGAGGTGGGCGTTGGTCTTTTGGTGCTGTGATAATTTTTTTAAACATGTCCACTGTGTAAAAATCTGTTGGTTTCACGCCAGAAGGTAAACGTTACGAGTGTAATTCAGGGCACCACAGGGGCATAGCTGGCAGAGTTGCTGCCCCACTGTGCCAGAGAACCAGCGCTTGATCCTAATCTCAGGAGCTGTTTGTGTGGCGTTCACACGTTCCCCCTGCGATCGCTGCAGGAGTACGTGCTGGGGGACGCGCTGAAGCTCGGTGCAGCCAACGTCAAGGCTCTGTGGCGGGGGGTGGGGGGGGAGACCACAGTCCTTCTGCTGCTGGACATGGGGGGGGCAGAGTGTGGTGGAGAGGCCCCTCAAAATAAGTGAAGGGATCCCACATCAGTGGCAAGGGCGTGGGGTAAAAATTGTGATTCGGGGAAACTGTTTGTACGTATGTTTAGCCTCCGAGAATGTCGGATGGGGTTTTGTATGGATCGTGTATTGTGTATATTTAATTCTGGAATAAAGCCTGTTTTTGAAATTTAAAAGAAAGTTCTCCCTGTGATCGAGCACGTTTCCTCTCCTGCTCGAAGATAGGCACAAAAAATCTGGAGTAAAGAGCCTGTCCCACTGTACGAGGTAATTCAAGAATTTTCCTCGAGTTTTCCCCTGATTCGAACTCGGAGAAGATAACCATATAACAATTACAGCACGGAAACAGGCCCTCTCGGCCCTTCCAGTCCGTGCCGGCCATTTATTTTCCCCTAGTCCCATCTACCTGCACTCAGAGTCTGTGGAATTCTCTGCCTCAGAGGGCGGTGGAGGCCGGTTCTCTGGATACTTTCAAGAGGGAGCTAGTTACCCCTCAGGTTCCTATTAAATCTGTGAGAGCTTTGATGATTATTAGATATTGAGAATAATACATATACTCAATAGCGGTGTAAATTAATACACAAAGGAAATATGTTTCAAACGCTATAAAACAAATTGTAACATTAGAAACACAAGTAGTATTAACCATATAACCATATAACAATTACAGCACGGAAACAGGCCTTCTCGGCCCTTCCAGTCCGTGCCGACCATTTATTTTCCCCTAGTCCCATCTACCTGCACTCAGACCATACCCCTCCATTCCCTTCCCGTCCATATACCTATCCACTTTACTTTTAAATGTTAAAATCGATCCTGCCTCCACCACTTCTGCAGGAAGATCATTCCACACAGCCACCACTCTCTGAGTAAAGAAGTTCCCCCTCATGTTACCCCTAAACTTCTGTCCCTTAATTCTCATGTCATGCCCTCTTGTTTGAATCTTCCCTACCCTCAATGGGAAAAGCTTATCCACGTCAACTCTGTCTATCCCTTTCATCATTTTAAGGACCTGAATCAAGTCCCCCCTTAACCTTCTGCGCTCCAAAGAATAAAGACCTAACTTGTTCAACCTTTCTCTGTAACTTAGTTGCTGGAACCCAGGCAACATTCTAGTAAATCTCCTCTGTACTCTCTATATTTTGTTGACATCCTTGCTATAATTAGGCGGCCAAAATTGTACACCATACTCCAGAATTGGTCTCACCAATGCCTTGTACAATTTTAACATTACTTCCCTACTCCTATATTCAATGCTCTGATTTATAAAGGCCAGCACACCAAAAGCTTTCTTTACCACCCTATCTACATGCGATTCCACCTTCAGGGAACTATGCACAGTTATTCCTAGATCCCTCTGTTCCACCTCATTCCTCAATTCCCTACCATTTACCATGTACGTCCTATATACGTAGCGGGTCTGTAGGAGTTCGTGGATGTCTCGTAGCGGCTCGTAATGCTAACGGTAGGTACTAGGGAAATCCGGTAAACTCGTGACGTTTTTTCATCCCTGCAAAAAATGTCCACAAGTGGGGGAAAAAAATACTTGTGATGAAAAAAGTTACTTTTTACTCTTGAGAGCTGCTACGAGACATCCATGAACTCCTACAGACCCGCTATGGACATTCTCCGAGTTCGGATAACCATATAACCATATAACAATTACAGCACGGAAACAGGCAATCTCGGCCCTTCAAGTCCGTGCTGAACAACTTTTTTCCCCTTAGTCCCACCTGCCTGCACTCATACCATAACCCTCCATACCCTTCTCATCCATATGCCTATCCAATTTATTTTTAAATGATACCAACGAACCTGCTGCCACCACTTCCACTGGAAGCTCATTCCACACCGCTACCACTCTCTGAGTAAAGAAGTTCCCCCTCATGTTACCCCTAAACCTCTGTCCCTTAATTCTAAAGTCATGTCCTCTTGTTTGAATCTTCCCTATTCTCAAAGGGAAAAGCTTGTCCACATCAACTCTGTCTATCCCTCTCATCATTTTAAAGACCTCTACCAAGTCCCCCCCTTAACCTTCTGCGCTCCAGAGAATAAAGACCTAACTTATTCAACCTATCTCTGTAACTTAGCTGTTGAAACCCAGGCAACATTCTAGTAAATCTCCTCTGTACCCTCTCTAGTTTGTTGACATCCTTCCTATAATTGGGCGACCAAAATTGTACACCATACTCCAGATTTGGTCTCACCAATGCCTTGTACAATTTTAACATTACATCCCAGCTTCTATACTCAATGCTCTGATTTATAAAGGATAGCATACCAAAAGCTTTCTTTACCACCCTATCTATATGAGATTCCAGGGGAAATTCCAGGATCAGGGGAAAACTCTTGAATGACCTCGTACAGTGGGACAGGCCCTTAACTCAGAGGGACAGGCAGCATCTCTGTGCTCCAGTTTCCTCCGACATCCCAGAGACATGCGGGTTTGTGGGTTAATTTGCCTCTAGTGTACCGGGAGTGGATGCTTAAGTGGCACAACGTAGAGCATGTGTGAACGGGTGATCGAAGATTGGCGAGGACACGCTGGGTCTGTTTCCACCGTGTACCTCTAAACTAAAAGTTTATTTCCATTCCCGTCCTTTAATGTTTGACGAATGTTTCATTACACGAAGAATAACTAGCTGGTTATTTTTCATGCCTTTTGTTCCCTGTAAAGGGCCTGTCCCACTGTACGAGGTAATTCAAGAGCTCTCCCGTGTTTAAAAAAAAAACAAACCCGTGGTAAGCACGTAGAATGTATGTTTTGGGTACGTCGGAGCTCGGGACGTCTCTTAGCGCCTCGTAACGCTAACGGTAGGTACTAGGGAAACGCGGTAAGTTCGTATAGACTCGTGAAGATTCTTCAACATGTTGAAAAATGTCCATGAGAGCCCCGAGTACCTACAAGTGGCTATTACCGTAATTCTCCGAGTTCGAATCGGGAGAAACTCGGGAGAACTCTTGAATTACCTCGTACAGTGGGACAGCCCCTTTACTGTGGGAGCGAGAAAGGAGAAATACTCTGGCATTTTAACGAGTGTTTCACCATCATTAAAGAAGGAATCTCTCCTGTGAAAGTGTGTGTAGTTCTATGTTACCCTCATTCCTGTATCTATATTTTGTTTTGATCTTGAACTGTGTTAATTGAAATTGTGGTCCAGCGATTATAAGCCGACTTTCAGTGAACATGCCCTTGGACTGATATAATCAATCATCCCTTCTGGGCATGTTTAACTTTGAAAGCTGTCACTTAACGTTAAAAACATTTTAGCTTCATCTTGGGCAAAGATCTTATAGCGAGCTGTAAGATCTTTGTTCTTGGGTGTTGCACTTCCTGTTTTTCTTTGAAAACAGATCGTTGCTGATAATAAATGCTGTGATGAGAAGTGTGAAGTGCAAAGTATTTTTGAATTATTTTGCAGGTAGACAAAAATGCTGGAGGGTGAGGCAGCATCTATGGACAGAAGGAATAGGCGACGTTTCGGGTCAAGACCCTTCTTCAGACTGATGTGGGGGGGGGGAGGGAGGGGGGAGTGGGGGAGGGAAAAAGAAAGGAAGAAGAGGAGACAGTATAGTGAGCTGGGAAGGGGAAGATTACCTGAAATTGGAGAAGTCAATGTTCATGCCGCTGAGGTGTAAACTACCCAAGCAAAATATCAGATGCTGTTCCTCCAATTTGAGCTGGGCCTCACTCTAGCAATGGAGGAGGCCCAGGAGAGAAAGTTCAGATTGGGAGTGGGAGGGGGAATTGAAGTGCTGAGCCACCGGGAGATCGGGTTGGTTAGTGCAAACTGAGCGGAGGTGTTGGGCGCTTGGTTTCGCCGATGTGGAGAAGTTGACACCTGGAACAGCGGATGCAGCAGATGAGGTTGGAGGAGGTGCAGGCGAACCTCTGCCTCACTCGGAAAGACTGCTTGGGTCCTTGGATGGAGTCGAGGGGGGATGTTGAATTATTTTGCGATTCAGTACCCCGTTCCGACCTTTTCCCCCATATACCTTGATTCCCGAAGAGCTAAATCTAACTCTCTCTTGAAATTACCACCCGTTTGTGCCTTTCATCAGGGTAATTTATCTTTTTTTTTCCTTCTAGTCATTTCTACATAGAAACCATCAGAATGATGGGGGAAAGTCAGAAAAGCAGATCACTGATGAAGATCTCAAGGTATGAATGCAATATTAATGAATTTCAACATTCAATATTTACAGCACGGAAACGGGCCCTTCGGTCCAATTTGCCTTTGTTGACCAAGATGCCCCATGTACACTAGTCCCACTTGCCTGCGTTTGGCCCAACTTCCTCTGAACCATTCCTGTCTCTATTCCTGCCTTCTTCTTCTTGCGTGTGGCGGGCACAGCCTAAAGTTGTTCTATTTGATCTAATTTGATTGTGAACGGCAGGTTGATTGCATTCGTCGAAACCGGGCGGACCAGGTGAAGATTGCAATCTTTCACCCCTCTATACCTGTCCAAATGTTGTTATAGTACCTGAAGTTCGACACAAAATGCCAGAGTAACTAGACGGGCAGCATCTCTGGAGAGAAGGAATGGATGATGTTTCGGGTTGAGACCATTCTTTGTTTCCATGGCCTGTTTCCATGCTGTTTCTCTCAAAAAATATATAAAGATCAGTTCCCAAAGGCTGTTGAGACTGAATATTGATTGTGATTTTTTGCTACATCCATAAAATCAATGAAAACGAGTGATCTCAATTAGTTTTGCTAATTTTCAATCTAGTTAAAGCATTTTCATAACTTTTTGGTACAAACTCAAACCATAAGTTGTAATTGCAGTTTCTTTATTGTTCTTAATCATAATCGTACTTTATCAGCCAAGTATGTTTTGCAACATATGAGGAATTTGATTTGCCATACAGTCATACTAATAAAAAGCAACAAGACACACAAAATCCATTTCCACAGCTGTTTCGTATCGCCTTCTAATCGAGGAAGTGTGATGAATTATTAAGGACTTTTTCCTGATGTAAATAAATTCTCCTGGGCATTGATTGTTGATTTGTCGTGAAGATTTGTATTCTGAATATGATTTTTTTTTTTTTTCCTTCCCTTCAGATTTTGTTTTCCAATATTGAAGCGATCCTTGACGTCCACATGCTCTTCCTGGAAGCACTTGAGGGCCGTTTACAACCAGAACCACAACCTCACCATGAACTTGGGAATATTTTCCTTCAGTTCGTGAGTAGAGTTTCAGTGTTTTATTCTTCCCTTTTAATTTGACTTCAGTCCTTCACATTTGGCTGCTCTCTATTTTCCTGCTCCCAGTTTAGAGTTTGGGCATTTATTTGGAATGGTTTGTTACTGTCCCGTGTGCCGAGGTACAGTTATGTTTGGGAAGAGCTCCAACCAAGGCCGCAAGCAATTACAGCGAATTTTGGATGCAACCCAGACCATCACGCAAACCAACCTCCCTTCCATTGACTCCATCTACACCTCATGCTGCCTCGGCAAGGCCAGCAGCATCATCAAGGACGAGTCTCACCCTGGCCACTCCCTCTTCTCCACTCTCCCATCAGGCAAAAGGTGTAGAAGTGTGTAAACGCACGCCTCCAGATTCAGGGGCAGTTCCTTCCCGGCTGTTAACCATATAACCATATAACAATTACAGCACGGAAACAGGCCTTCTCGGCCCTTCCAGTCCGTGCCAACCATTTATTTTCCCCTAGTCCCATCTACCTGCACTCAGACCATACCCCTCAATTCCCATCCCGTCCATATACCTATCCACTTTGTCTTTTAAATGTTACAATCGAACCAGCCTCCACCACTTCTGCTGGAAGATCATTCCACACAGCCACCACTCTCTGAGTAAAGAAGTTCCCCCTCATGTTACCCCTAAACTTCTGTCCCTTAATTCTCATGTCATGCCCTGTTATCAGGCTACTGAATCATCCTACCACAACCAGAGAGCAGTGCTGTACAGCTATCTACCTCTTCGGACTTTACCTGGCACCAAATGTTATTCCCTTATCGTGTATATATACTCTGTAAACGGCTCGATTGTAATCATGTATTGCCTTTCTGCTGACTGGTTGGCACGCATCAAAAGTTTTTCACTGTACCTCGGTGCACGTGACAATAAACTAAACTGTTAGTGCAAAGACTATTCATGATTATAATTCCACCATCCACAGCATAAAGATACAGGATCAAGAGAATAATGTTGAATGCGGGATAAAGTCCGATTAAATGTAGTCCGAGGGTCTCCAATGAGGTAGATGGAAGGTCAAAACCATTCTCTAGCTGTTGATAGGATGGTTCAGTTGCCTGATAACAGTTGGGGAGAAACTGCCCGTGAATCTGCAGGTCTTTTGTTGGCGAAATCATTGGGTTCTCTGCCCACCCCACATAAATGTTACAGAAATATTCTGAATATCCTTGACGTGCAAATACACATTGACGAGTGCAACTGTTGGGGAAACAAGTTGGTTCTCCTTGGTAAACTGTGAATAGGTTACACCATGCCCCTACAGTGCCCCACCGCGCCAGGGACCCGGGTTTGATCCTGACCTCGGGCGCTGTCTTTTTGGAGTTTGTCCATTCTCCGTGTGACCACGTGGGTTTCCTCCAGGCACTCCGGTTTCCCCCCCCCACATCCCAATGACGTGTGGGTTTGTGGGTTAACTAGCCTCCGTAAAATTTGCCCCTCATGTGCAGTTAGTGTGAGAACTTGGAGCTAGTGTGAGCGGTGGTGGATGGTCAGCGTGGACCTGGTCGACCACAAGAGTCGCCATGTTTCTGGTGCATCCTTGACATTTCAACTTTAAAAAAAATCTATGTTTTTGTCTTGGCCTTAAATTTCACTCCTTGATGAGCGAGGCAAGTAATACAAATTTTACCGGATCAAAAGATATGGCAACCCAACAGACACAGAGAATTATTTTGCCCGCGAGACACAACTAATTAATCCAATTAACTATTGGGCAAGGATTTAAAATTGCCTTATTGAACATTTGCTTTCTCAGCAACTTTGATTATGATATTTGAATCATATTTTTGTTTGGTGACCAAATGGTGTTCCATGAGTTGAAGCTCCTTCCAACAAATTTGCAGAAAGGGCTGAACTGAGTGAGCAAGCGCACATTCACTGATGGATACGTTATGCTTTGAAGTTATGCTTTCACGCATCATTGATGTCAGCAAAGTTATTGTGTTCTCCAGATTACCCGTATCTTGGTTATTGACAAAGTTTTTGTGTGCTTTGAGATAAAGTCCCACTGTCAGTCTTGTCCTGTACAAGATTATTCTTGCTTCTGAACTTTGAATCTCCTTTGTGGAAAACTGAATAGATTTTTACTCCATCAGTGAACCGTGTAAGCTGGTTCCAGGCACTTGGCTCCTGCGAACCCATTGGTCTTGTGTCAAAAGCAAGAGTTGAGTTGAATTTTCAATTCCCAGCTGCAGATAAATTTAAAGAAAATGATCCCTTCAATTCAATTTAATTTAAATTCAATGTGAGTAACTTAATGTGGAGTTGAACCAGTTTGGTTAAAAATTCAATGTATATGTTAGCTGCCAAATGTAGATTGGATAAAGGTATTACTGAAATCTTATTCTTCTTGGCATCTCCTCCGTAACACCAGTATTATCTTTGCGTTCCAGAAAGATCGATTTTGTGTCTACCAAGAATATTGTAGTAACCACGAAAAGGCTTTGAGGCTTTTAATCGAATTGAACAAAATACCTGAAGTACGCGCCATGCTTCTGGTAAGTGTGGATGGTCATACAAGAATCATGTCTGTGAAGCCAAGGCTTTGGGTCATATAACCATAATTGGGTCAATTGGGTCGCGGCGATCGATAGGTTCTTGATCAGTAAGATCAGTCAAAAGTTCTGCGGAGAAGGCAGGAGACTGGGGTTGAGAGGGAAAGGTGGATCAGCCACGATAGAATGGCGGAGTGGACTCGATGGGCCGAATAGCCTAATTCTGCTCCTACGCCGTATGGTCTTATTAAGATGTACGTGTAATTGTTGAAAAATATGTGCAATATAAAATTGGACTGTTTTGGTTCTGGCGATGAACTCTGTTCGGCAGATGAACTAAATCTGCCCGTAAACAAAATATCAGTGTTTAGTTGAATCCAGCAGAAATATTTTGTAAAATTCAAGTAGCAACTTCCTACTCTGGATATATTCCTTCCTGTCTCAAAGGTTCTTGAGTCTAAGGTCCTCGCATCACATGGTGAATTTGTCGTTCAGAAATATTTGTTTTAAATAGAAAACCAGCAAGTTCTAACGATTTTTTTCCCATCTAGAATTGCATGGTTCTGGGAGGCATGAAGACGACGGATATCCCGCTGGAAGGCTATCTGCTCACCCCAATACAACGGATCTGTAAATATCCCCTGCTACTGAAGGTACAGACACCAGATCATCAAAAGCCATGCATTCTTTATTCATTGTGTGATTTTGCACGGCGTTTGTTTAGATGTAAAGTTATTTTCTTTCTGGAATCAGATAAGATAATACAAATAATTTGAATTATATTATAACATGTGTTAAATGATTAGTTAACGTTTTTGATTCTACTGCTTTCAGTCATTTGAGGAACAAAAAATCATTTATTTTACAGCTGTGATTTGAACATCCAAACATAAGGTCTTGGAGTCATACAGCGTGGAAACAGGCCCTTCGGCCCAAAATTCCCCATCGATACTAGTCCCACCTGCCTGTGCTTGGCCCGTAACCCTCTAAACCTGTCCGATCCAGGTTTGAGTAAGCCTGGGTTGATAAAATGAGACTAACTACTTTCTATTAATCACATGAGTTTGACGAAGGGACCCGAAACGTCACCTATTCCTTCGCCTCACCCGCTGAGTTTCTCCAACATTTTGTCTACCTGACTACTTTCTATTCCATTTCACTTGCTTTTGGCCTAATTCTACCTTGTGGGTCCAGAGGAGGTTTATGAGAATGATCCCAGTGGTGATTGGGCTAACATATGATGAGCGTTTGACGGCACTGGGCTTGCACTCGCTAGAGTTTAGAAGGATGAGTGGGGAACCTCATTGAAACTTACCGGAGGGTGAAAGGCCTGGATAGAGTGGATGTGGAGAGGATGTTTCCACTGGTGGGAGAGTCTAGGACCAGAGGCCATAGCCTCAGAATTAAAGGACGTACCTTTAGAAAAGAGGTTAGGAGGAATTCCTGTGGTCAGAGGGTGGTAAAGCTGTGGAATTCATTGCCACAGATGGCTGTGGTGGCCAAGTCAATGGATATTGTTAGGTGTAGATTGACTTTTGATTAATACCGGCGTGTTGGGGGTTGTGGGGGGGAGGCAGGAGAATGGGGTTGAGACGGAAAGATGGGCCAGCCATGATTGAATGGCGGAGTAGACTCGATGAGCTTGATTCTGCCCCTGTAAGTTATGAACTTTGTGCAAGTTTACCCCATCTTGCAACAGATGGATTACCAGAACCCATGTCTGACCAGCTGAGGACTGATTCCTTAAAAAAACCAACCCAGTTTCAGCATGACCTCTCCAGATTTGCCAATAATAATTTGCATTGTTTTGTGAATGTATT